>BMAR01000023.1:0-600000 GCA_021605115.1 Astrephomene gubernaculifera | reverse complement strand
ACAGCTTGGATTCCGGCCTTGACAGCCGCATCCGCGAACGCCACGGCGATGCGCGGCAGCCTTAACGGGCGAGGAGGCGACGCAGAAGGCGAGCAAGAGCGCTTGGCCGTGGAGAGCGGCAACAAACCACCACCCGCCGAGGCTCCCTCAGCACCCCCCCGCTGCCTCAGCGGATGCAGCGGCGGCGGCGGCGGCGTCGGATCCCGACGTGGGGTGACGTCCATGCGCCCCGCCACCGCCGCCGCCGACCTGACGGCAGCGCCCGCGCCGCTGGCGGAGCTTCCGCCGCTGCCGCTGGGGCCCGCCGCCGTCGCTTTTGCCGCCGTACCAGCGCCGAGGGGATCTGCCGTACTGACCCCCGCGGAGGACTCGGGTACTCCGGAGGCTCCAGAACCGGAATGCGAGCCGAGTCGCTTGTCGCCGGTTGAGTCGGCAGCGGCAGCGGCGGCGGCGGCGGCGGAGGTAGGGGTGCCAGTGTCGGTGAGCGTGGCGGTGGCGGCGGCGGCGGCGCAGCCGGGGGAGATGTCTTCACCAAAGGCGCAGCGGAATGCGTCGGCGGGTTGCATTCCGGCCTTGACGGAGGCGACGTAGAGGTGCAGGCCGCCGGGGCTCTTGGAGGTGGCCTGGAGGCCGCGGAGGGTCACATGAAGCCGTGGAGGAGGTTGTTCCGGGAGAGGGGGCGCTCATGAGTGGTTGAAGCCCCCGGCAACACTTCAGCCAAGCATCCCACAAGTCACGGCTTGGCCACAAGTCACGACTTGGCGAAAACATTTACATTGCAGTCAACTACAGCAACTGCCCGCGAATGTGCAACCAGAACCCGCACTTACCTTCTTGGCTGATCGTGCAATGGTTGACCAACGGTTCTTGACCTGCATCCCAGCAGCACAGGAATAAGGGGAAACAGCAAGGCGTCCATGCAGGGGTCAGAAGTGAGGACTTCGATGAGACGACACTGCACACAGCACGCTGGCACCAGCCTGCAACGTTTAAGAGCGATCTGAAGGTACCTTGCCATCATTGCTTGGTGTACAGGTCAGCTAGAACGATTTGGGCAGGCAGGCAAAGAGCAACGAATGCCTTAACGCCCCTCTATTCCCTCCCCCGTGTTTCCTGCTTCGGACGGACCTGGTTCTCGGTCCGACGTTCCAGACTCCGCGAGATGCGCGTCCAGGCGGCTCCCCAGACGGCGTGACCTCGGGCGATGGCTCGGTCCTCCTCCTCGGACCACTGCCCTCTGACCGCGTTTGGGCGGCTGGGTACGGAAAGATGGGAACATGCAAAGGGGAACAGAAGAAATGGGGAGGGCAGGGATAAGGGTTTCAATTGGATAAACTGTTTCCACCTTCCAATTGGCACGACCCATGGTTCTCACAGCGCAGATGTGTTGCATGTAAGAAACACCTCGGCAGGAGGAGATGGGAGTGTGATAGTGTCAGGGTGATAAGGCCGTGTTCGAATGGGTTGTACAGCACTGTACGGCATGGCGGCTCTCGATCTCGGCCCCCACCTGCATGTGTTGTGCCATCTCTCACGGCATTGCTTTCCGGTGCGGCCGGGTACTGATCTGCGGAGTGAGGTGGCGACATCGTACAAGGGAAGCAGGGCAATGAATGGGGGTGCTCTTGCAACGTGTGAGCGTTGCTTTAGGATACGCTGCATAGCACTTTGCATGACGTGATAGGCAAGGTCACGCATTGTTGGGGTGAGGGCTTGGGCCTTATGCCTTTGCTCCATGTTCCGTGAACCACTTTAACGGTCATTCGTTCAGGACAGAAATCTGCAAAATTATTAAACTCCACAGGCGCAAAAGGTTATAAGGGTTTTCCGGCAAAGCGCTGATTAAACGGCTGCTTTAGATAGGTTAATTTGTAGGTGCCCCTGGACTTACTCGGCAACGACGGACCAGTTGATTCGGTGATCGCAATCGGCCGGATCAATTCCGGCTTCATCGCCCAAAGCCTGTAGCGATTTTTGCTGCACATGTACTGCTTTCACAAGCTTTTCGTGTTGGCTCTGACTCCAGGGCTTGCGGCGCCCGCTGCCGCTTCCCCTGCCTGACACGCCGCGGCCAGAAGAGCGGCCTTCATCTCCTGTTTGCCACGATGGCTCATCATCATCCGTTCCATTGGTGTCCGTATCTTCTGCTGTGTCCGTTTGGTCTTGATGCGATGGGTTGCTCTCAGCGCTTGAGGCGCCATCTGCGCCATCGCCATCGCACCAGGACCCGTCGCCTCCAGCTCTCCCTGAGATGGCCATTTATTTTTTTGGAAAACAAATATCATGTGCAAGACCCGTGCATTAGCACAAATTGTCGAAATGACATCGCCAACGAACGACGCGCACTAGCCGAAGGCGAGTGAAGGGAAACCCGAGAATGTGAAGCAGGCGCCACGCGAGAGTCACAAGGATCTTATAAATATTCACTTTGTACACATGCTGATGCAAAATAGACGCTGTGCAGCTGTCGTGTCTCATGCCCACGCCCTCCTGCCTTCTCACTCCTACACCGCTTTTCGACAACTTACCGGGCCGACTTGGTGGCATATGATGAGCCCAGCTACTACTTTCTGCTAACGCGAGCGAAAGAGCTCTGACGTGACGGTTGGTCTGCTGCTACTCAGGGCCTAAGACTCACTCCTTGCAAGGTAAGACATAATGAATGCACCTAGAACATTTTGGGATAAAAAGACGAAAGTGTCTTGTCCTCTTGTCATAGATAACACTTGCTCGTCCAGGGCCTGTCGTTTCTCCGTGCGGTGCCGTGGAAGACAAATGGGCTTGCACGACGACATCTTGAGCGAGGTGATGAGTGGTACTTATGTCGACATACACAACTACACGTAGTGATGGAAGCCATTCTTGCTTGCCGGGGGTCGGGGGCGTGGCTTGTGCGTTTTCAGTTAAGTCGCTCGCCGTCGATCAGGATCGACGGCAAGCCCACAGATCAGGTGTCATTGCAACTTTCAAGGCTAGGGAATAAGGGCGCCGAGGTATTAGTCTAGCGGGGCGCGTCTGTGGACTCCAAGCAGAGTTCGCAGTTTTCCCTGCATACTCCAAATCGGCATAACCTGCAAGTTATCCTGACTTTGCTGGTAATGCGAGTGGAGCAGTTCTAAAGGTATATCTGCGAGTAAGATAACCACACGAGGACCAGCGACATGGTGCCATGAAATAAAGGGCATCACAGTAGCGCTGGCAGCAGCACTTAAGCTGTTGCAAATCGGCACGTTCATATATATCGCGGCTGAGTCTTGGAGCTAACTACCGGTATCAAACGAGTCTGAGCAGCATGAACGGACATGGGCCGACATGGGCAGCAGGCCCATACCACAGTCCCACAAAAGAACCTTGCCGAGGTCACTACTGCATAAGCGAATCCACCTATGAACAGTTTTGCGCATACATCGATGGAAAGTACCAACCTGTTTTGACCAAACTAACCGACCAGCTTGGCTCCAATCGCCCAGGGGCATGCATGTTGTTCAGAATAACGACGCCATCCCACAGCCAAACACGTTCCATTTCCTCGATATAATGCGATACGGTGCGAGGTACGACAAGCTTCTACGTGGCGTAACCAAACACAACGGCAGGCTATGACAAGCGTTGACAACTTCATTGTGTTCCTTGAACTGTCAACATGGATAACGAGCGGCCTCTCGCATTCCGCACGCCTAACCGCGCCGCAGCAGCTACCCGCAATACATGTTAGCATGCTTGTGTCGGGTGCGCAGGTGCCGCCGCAAGAATAGAGGTTAGCATTTCACCACACGGTGCCGTACATCATTATCCAAATAACCAACTACAGTCCTCAATGCACAAGGTTTCGCGTGCATGGCATAAGTATTGAACTCTCGTGACGATACTTACGGTAAGGATCACTGCACCAGGATACGACACGCCACATAACAGCGTACGGCAAAGAGTGTTGTGGATGCCGGGACTAGTGATTGTGCGTCTGTGATGTCACCAGCCCTCACGAGTCCTGTTGCAACCAAGCTAAGCAAGGAAATGTTGTGTACGCGCATGTGACATGTGGTCGTGATACGGCACATATGGCACGTACGGCACGTACCACGGACCCGAACAGATCACCACACATAAATGTGCGCCCACAAACCCCGTGATGCATCACCGGCATTTCCTTTCTCCTCTCCCGCGGCAGTGTTTCAAGGGAAGCCTGGCCTGTTTTACCGCCATGCCCCGACCGGCTGCATCATAGCCATGCCGCCTGCTCCTGAGTCTTGCTTAATGATGAGATGTATTGGAGCTCGGCACTCTATCAACCGGTATCCATCTTGCAGCATCTGTATCCTTCCATCCCGACACAACCCAACCCAACACAACCACTACCCAACTGCCATGCGCTTTGTTACCTTCCTCCTCTTGCCTCTTGCCCAACTGCCTGCATGCACCTTGAAGCATACCCAATTACCGGTACCCGTGCATACATACGACCACCAAATGTGCCGAGTAAGCCCCGCATTGAAAGAATGTGTCTCCTCAATCGTTTAACAGAGGCAAGCAAACAAGAACATCCTTTACTATCAAAAATGCACAACGCTTCAGGCGGCCGGCCCCGTTGCGGCAGGAAGCAACCCCTGTTCCAGACCGCCATGTTCGAGCACCAATGCTGTTTACCCCAAGCTCCAACTCTTTGATTTCCCACTCCTTACGGCGAAGCCTGCAGACATATGTATGGGACGGCCACAGATCGCCACGCCAAGACGGGATCAGGCTGGAGCTTCTGGGTTCCATGCTGCATGGGGCGGGCGCTCGGGGGCTGTGCGACGAAGGCAACCATCTCCAGCAGGAATGGACGAGAACGGACAAAACTGAGAAGAACACAACCCCATGCAAGGTGAGACCTCTCGTTTGCAGTACCCATGTCGCCCTTGCGGTGGCTTCCTTCCCTTCCTGTGCTGCTGACCTGCCCGCCACTTGCAACTCACCGACCCATGGGTCATGTGGTCCAGCGCCGGTCACACAACTAATAATGTGCAGAATTACCAAGCAACTGGCGTTGTTGTACGACGCCCCCAATCCTCTTGAATACCTGCGATCGGACACCATTTGCAGGAGACCAGTCAGACAACAACCAGCAACAAACGAGGGTGAGCGGCAAGGGAGGTACTATATACGGTACTGGGGACAGATCGGCCCAATACCCCGACATGCCCCTCCTAAGGCTCCATGCAGCAATCCCACCCCAATGCATGTCCACACGCTATTTGCCACACTTGCATTAACACCATCCCCCACCGTCGCCTGCAGCGTCGTCAGCCCCCGGCCCCAAGCCCCCGGCCCCGCAGTGCTGTCCCCATGCAAGATGCGCCCCCCCCGCCGCGCACCGGGTTACGTAGCATGGCGCACGTGTGGTTCAACTGCACCGCTGACGGGTCCTCAGGAACCCACTGCTGCCACTCCGATACGTACTTGCACAGCGCCCTGCAGCAGCGGCAGCAGCAGCGGCACCACGTCAGCAGCAGCGGCAGCGGCACCACGTCAGCAGCAGCAGCAGCAGACACGTCACCAACAAGCAACAACCATGCGTGGAGCACTTGACAGCAGGGAGCACGGTGCAGTGCTGGCTCATGATGCGATGCGATGTGATGTGATACACGCATTCTCGTACGAGGCTTGTATGACAAGACGCACTGTGGTGTGAACGTACTATGACGCTTACGTTTTCAAGGATTTCTCACACAGGTTTCGGAACTCGCACTTTCCATCCCGCAGGTAGCTGGCGTAGTCGTGCGGTTTGGGGCCGTGGAAGTGGAGGATGAAGGCGGCGGGGTCGAAGGCGCTGTAGGGCTTGGCATTGAATGCCTGGCTCAGCATGTTGGCGCGCAAGTCTACCTCGTAAAACTGTATTCGGGGAGGGGGGGACGGAAAGCGAGGCGAAGAAAATTGGGGCAAACCAGCCGAATACCGGTAGCATTGTTCGGTAAAGAAGAGGATGGGCAGGACAACGCGGTCGGGCGGGGATTTTGTGGGGAATGCAGCCGAGGGGTAGGCATGGAGGAAGGGGAAGAAGAAGGTCGACTATAGTTGCGCGGCAGAAGCGCATCACTTCAAACGCGACCGCGACCGCGATGCACATTGCCGTGTGCCACGAACCATCACCTTTTGTTTTCTTTTTCCTGATGTGGAACTTTACACAGATAGGACGGGAAGGGAAGGGAAGACAATAAGCAGCGGGACGGAACCCCCCTGGCACCCCCCTGCTAGCAACCAACCGCAGTCTACCTTGTTAATAATGCCCTGGTCCGCGGGTCCGTAGTTGGGGTAGTACAGTCCGTTGGTGTTGTCCAGCATCATGCGGATGAACTCCTTGTAGCGCTGCCGCATGGTGGGCAGGTTGGCCACGATGACGCCCGCGTTGAAGGGGAACATGCGGTCCATCTCGTACGACATGGACACGGAGCGGGGCAGCGGCAGGCCTGTGGGTTGCGGGAAAGGGGGTTTAGGGGGTCAAAGACCATACTAAACCATAGGAAACCACAGTGGTGGGGGGCACAGAAGCCTTGTGTTGGAATGAAAGACCGAGAAACCTACAGGGCAACAGCGACAGACGGCGGGAAGTAATCCAAGTAAGCGAACAACCCACCAAAGTCGTCCAGTGTTATGGGCCTCCTGAAGTACACGTCCACGTCAGTGTACAGCACGTGGGTGTATTGATCCAGCAGCGGTACGACAGGCAGGTCCACGCGCTGGAATGTGGACACCAGCGCGTCGGGGGACTTGAACAGGGGGGAGTGGTGCACGTTGCGCTGCGGGAGGCAGGGGAAACCAAATGATAAAGTGCAGCAACTGGAGTAGGAGAGCGCTGGGAGGCGGGTTTTCCGGGAAGGGAAGGGAATAGGTAGGAGGTGGATGATCCGGTCAGGGGGGCAGGATTTGAAGGAAGGGGAAGGATTAGTCTAGAACTGAGACACCGCGATGGCGGCTGACAGTGCTAGGGGGGAAAGCGTGAGTTACCTGTGAGCTGCGGTCATGAAAGCTGGACAGGATGGGGATGGGAGGAGGCAAGAGGACGCGGCATCCGAACTCGCTATCTCTTACGTTAGCCCCCGGCCCCGGCCCCGCCCCCGCCCCAACCTCCGGCCCGCCCACCACCCACCTGCGCCTTGTTTCCCGCCATGCCCAGCAGCCGCTCCCGCCACACGGGCTCGTGCGAGATGAGGGCGACCCCCTGCCCCGCCAGCCAGGTGGCGATGGGACTGCTGGTGTTGCCGCTGAAGATGCAGTAGGGCTGCAGAGAGCGGGTGGCGAGGGCGGACCTGGGGGGTCGGGGGGGGGGCCGGGGAGGGGGAGGGGGGAGGAGAGAGGGCGGGGGAGAGGGGAGGTGAGAGGCGAGGAGGGCGCTACGGGGTTGTCCAATGCAGGGCCCTACCCCGGACCTTGTCCCATGCACGTGGCCGATGGCCCTACCCCGCCCCGCCCATTCCCAACCCGGCGCCAGTCGGGTGTCATGCTGCACTCCTTCCTGCTGACCCCTGCGTGGCCAATCGGCACAACCTGTCGCCAACCGGCATGGCCTAGCCCCGCTCCTCTCCCCAATGCCCTGTCCCCTCACTTGTGGCGCGCTTCCCTGACCCCCGCCCAGCCCAGCCCTCCTGCACCGCCCTCCTCTACCCCCATTGCTTTGCGCTAAGCTATGTGTGTGCTACATCTGTGCGCTAAGCTATGTGTGTGCTACATCTGTGGGCCGCTGGGCGCCCCACCCAGCTCCCACCCAACACATTCCGATATCCCCCCCCCTCATACCTTACCGCCGCCCTAGCCAGGTAGTCGTAGCTCGGGCTCCAGCTATTGTAGGTGAACACCCAGGGCAGGCGGTGCAGCGCAGGCAGCACGGAGGCCAGCGGGATGTTGCCGCCGTTGTAGTGCGCGGCCCAGAGGCCGGCGTGGCGGCGCTCCAGCAGGCCCAGGGCGGCGAAGGTGGAGACGCTGTTGCCGATGAAGCTGATGGGGGGGGTGACGAGGATCCATACGAGGGATCGGGGTGGTGTGGGTGATCGGGAGGCGGGCAAGAAGGAGGTGGGTTAGGGGTGGGTCAGAGGCGAGGGAGGCATTCAAGTACACGCCATGGTAAAGCAGGGCGCAAGGGAGTCGGGCAGGTAGGGGCGCATACAGCGGCTCACATGGAATAGCAACGCCGCAGACCTGCATGTAGGCTTTGTGCGGCTTTGTACGGCTTTGAGCACATCACAGGTTGACTTGAGTGTGCGCAAGTGGGTGTGTAAGCCTCGTCGCGGCCTCTCTCACCGTTCCGCTCGCATCCCGACAAAGTACTCGATCATGGCCCGGTATTCGCGACCATGACTGGCGAGCAGCCCGCCTGCTGCTGCTGCTGTTGCTGCAGCAGCGGCAGCGGCATCCGTTGCTGTTGCTGCTGCGTTGGCTGTCCCGCCAGGGTGCCGCTGCTGCTGGCTGCTGGTGCTGGTGTTGGGGAAGACATCGCTGCTGGTGACCAGCTGGTAGCCCGCAGCGACCAGTCGAGCTACCATCTGTGCGCGCAGAGCGGCGGTTGGGTTGGGGATATGAGGCAGGCAACCAAAGGGGCCATCGGGGTGTCCCGGGCAAGGGTGCAGTGCTCGGATGCAGGTAGCGAAGGGGCACGAGGCCGCCTGGGCGTCCCAAGAAAGGACAGTTTGTTTTATGATGCAAGGCGTTGCTAGCGGTACGGCTGCGGTCTTGGAGCTGCACTTTAGGGCTTCCTCTCATCCCATGACACCAGGATGTGCCTTGGGTCTTTAATCCAATCAACGTGGGTGTGTATGTGTTAACACAACTTGGAACGTCCGGTGCGAACCGGTCATAGTGTTATACCGTATTTCCTAAACCCCGCCCCCCGCCCCCGCCCCCCTTCTCACCTTCTCCCGCAGCTCCGGCGTCACGTCCTCCCAGTAGCTGGCCACGTAGAGCGGCAGGCGGGCGCTCACGTTGAACAGCGGCAGCCGGGTGCCCAGCTCCTCGGTGTGGCGGTAGCAGTTGTCGCGCACGATGCCGTCGCGGATGGACTCCCAGCGCCTGACAGGGCAGGCGGGCAGCGGCGGCGGCAGCAGCATGAACAAAATGCGCAGGCGACAAGGCAGTACCAGCAGGTGATGGGCGTCAAGGAGTAAGCCAAGGAAGTACCCGGACCTTCAGCCGTAACCTCCATGTCAAATCCCTCCCCCACGCAAGCCGCCCTCCACCTCCTCCCCGCCCTCACTTGCAGTGCTCCAACCAGTCATTCTCAATTCGCAGGTGCAGGAAGTTAAACCACGGCTGCTGCTGCAGCTGTTTGGCTTCTGCTTTCCCCGCCGCACTTCGCTGCTGCTGCTGCTGTTGCACTGCGCTGTCGCCTTGCTGCACTGTGGAGGCGTCACGTGCGGCGGCGGCGGCAACGTTGCTAATGGCTCGTGTGACGTGTTCCACCACCTCTGCTGCCTGAGGGGATGGAGCGGGATGCAGGTAGAAAAGAGGGAACTGGGAAAGTGCATGCAAAAGGTTTGTAATCCGGTGCAGTGCTGGGTCGGGGGAATATCCGGGGGTGCAAATGGAAACAGCAACATTGACAGGGAACCAGGGCATGGTTTGATTGGTTCTTCTTTGCTAGGGGTTCCCCTACCCTTGAGCTCCTCTGCCCATGCCCTTAATGCCCTTGATCAGTGGAGTATAGTGCTGTACGGTACTGCACTCATGCGCAGGGCGTGCGCATGTAAACTTTAACCCAACAACCCCAACTTCATTACACTTCAACCAAACCTCCAAGCCCCTCTACCTCCTTGCTAGGTCGCAGCCCGCTCAGCACAGCCCACGCCAAGTTGCCGTCCTCCGTCGGCCTCAGCTCCTGCCCTGAGAGCCTGAACAGCGGACAATCAACCGCCAAGTGCGGCCTGCTGCCGTACATTTTAGTTAGCGTGTCGACCGCCCTGCCGTGCATGCTGGATAGCTGTACGGTGGTGTAGGAGGAAGCCGGGGGAGCCTCCGAGGGCAGCAGCAACCGCACGCCCGCATTAGTCATCGTTTTATTGAAGTACGGTAAATCGTACATTTCCTCAAATGCAATCTGCGGAATCATGATGGCAATGGAACAGAACCATGATTGGAACACTTGGATTGGGGTGCGTGGTACATGCAGGCGCATGACGGGCCGCGTGTAAGAAGGCAGCAGTGCGATATTGGAAATTGCTGCTTGCGAGCTCTAGAAGGCATTGGTTCGACACGGAGCAAGTGGTCTGCTCGCTGCCACGGTGATGTAACACACTATGCATACACCCTGTCAAGCATTACGTTGCACTCATTTTTTTGCTCCTCAACATGGGTGCCAAACGTGCCCGAGCCGCTGTCGTACCTTGTTGCTATCGCTGACCAGCACATTGCTATCAGTGCGCTGCAGGCCGTTATCGACGAGCACCGGCAGCACTGCAGCCCGGCCCAAGCGCTTTGCAAGGATAATGCCGTACACCATTGAAAGGCGCTGATTAGCAAAGCCGTTGCAAACGGGAAAGCGCAGCGTTCGGCTGCTGCTGGGTAACTCTAGCAGCGGGCGCGGTTGTCGGGGCGAGGTGATGGATCCAGGATCCGGGAGGTCTGGCGATGGTGGGCCCGGACTAACGGTTTCAACCGCTTTTAGGAGTCGTGAGTCACGGCTGCCAGTGCAGGCGTGACGCCATGCTCCGAAGAAGTAGCCAGACAGGACGAGGAATCCGGCTAGCAAAGCTCGCCGGGTTACCGGTAAACCAACGCCAATTGCGCTCCGGGCTCCCGGCGCATGAGCGCAGCGCTTCGTGCAATGGCCATCCTCCGATATTTTACGAGACAGTAGGCTCATGCTTGCGTGCAGGCCGTGCTAAAGGCTTACTCCCGAGCAGCTATTGCTGGGAAAGACTGAGCGCGGACGTCTGCCCTTTTCGCCAGGTTTGCAGCCGGGATCTAATGGGCAGTGTGTTCTTGCTACTTGGTCAGTGCAATTGCAGTCGGTCACAGGCGTCTAATACTCTCGCCCCGAGTCAGAGCATTTCCGCAGAAGAAGGCTCGAAGCCCCACGACAGACGGAATATTACCAGCAAGTACTTATGCCAACACTATTTTGAAGAAAATGGGGCAAGCGGGTCCTTGGTATCCCCGGAACGATGGTGTCAGACCGTGGGTCAGACGCAGGAAAAGTCAAGTAACGTATTGATGTTGGGAAAGTAAAGCTTCAAAGTTTGAGTTCGCCAATTGAATCCTAATTAGCAGCTAGGTCGGAAGCTCACCCAATTCTTAAGTAGTAAAAGCACTCCTTTCATAGCCAAATTTATATTGTTATATTGGCATGCTACAGAACCGTGTTTTGTTTTGACCAATAGCGAAACTATCCTTTGTTCCTATTGGCTATTGCACGCATTTTCGGTTACTCGATCGTTTTCGGTTACCGCAAAGTACGTTGGGCGAGATCAGGCACAACCTGAAGAAAAGCGCAGGGTGCCATCATTTATACGCACATCTTACGCCCTTAACTTAACACTGACTTACCCCTGCCGTTGGAGTCTACGCCGGAGCGCGGGTACCATTCCACATTAACCGTAGCCTTAGACCGGATGTTCGCCAGAGCGTGTGGGCAAGGGACATTGCGTAACGATTTTTGTAGATATTGGTTACAAACGTTTGCGCTGTCACCGGGGGCACCTACCGGCTTCCTCCTTTAATTCCACTATTCCATAAGCAAGCGTTAGTTACTTGTTGAAGAAGGGAATGGCTATTGGTATTTGCTGAAATCACATCATAGCTTAACATCTTAGCTCAGATGAAGGGGGCGCATCATATCTGCGGAAAGGTCCTTTGCCAGAACCCAACATAGACGTTGCTACGCAGCATGTGGCACCAAATACTCGTATAGGATTGTAATTGGCTCTAGCCAAACGCGAGACGCTGGTACTCCAATGATTACGAAATTTCTTTCTCAAGCGGAAGAACCTGCTGCTCGATACCGCATACCTAAAAATCACGCCTTTTCATCTTCTAAGGAATCAATAAGTAAGCATACCAAGGCCAAGTAACCAAAGCGCAACGCACCAGAATACCGTTATAACAATACGCTGCGCCCGCCATCGGATACCGGTACGCCTACTCGCAAGCAGCCGCGGCTTGCAACGGCCGGGCAGTCGGAGAACCAGGAATGCCTTACGCCGCACAGAAAACGCAGCAACCAGCCGATTTGCCTTCCATAAAGCTTCAACCTTCAAACCACCGTAATGAATGAGGCATGTTGAACCGAGCCCGGCAGCGGCGCTTCCACAAGTAGCTGCCCCGGAAGTTGACCCGCACGCCATCAGGCCCCGTTTTCAGCGCGACACACAAAGTTTGAGGGTGTCCCTGAACCGGCCCGACAACACCTTCGGCAACACGCATACCTCGCGAATGTGGTGGAACATGGAAAGTTCGGAAACCCCTGAATGTGCTACCAGGGAAACGGTGCCCGAACAGCGCTGCGGTCGCTAGTAGCATGTGCAGTAAAGCAGACTCTCCCCTCGCCACCTGCGGCCTCCCTGACGTGTCGCCCAGCCAGCCAGCAGCACAGCCGGCCCGCAGGGAGGTCACGCAACCACTGGCCAGCTGCGAGCATGTTTTGACACACGGCCCTCGCAACTCCCTAGCCCAAACAGCATCCCAACAGCATCCCAACCACGCGCCGCCCGCCACATGAAGCCTCCTCCAGTCAATCCAGAGGTTCTCCATGCAAGCCCGCAAACCCGCACGGCACCCTTCTGACCCAACGCCCTAACAGACCCTACCCCAGCACCCTCCCATGCATGGAGCTTAGTGTTAACTGTTGAGCCAAGACGTCATGCCCACTTACCCACTTTACCCTCCATGGACGTCAATCCTTTCGCCACCACCACCACCACCCCGCCCCATTACATTTCGCCGCCAGGATGCACTGCACTGCAAGGCCAGAAAGAAGCTTCAAGCCCCTGAAAACAACCTCACCCCACGCACATTACATCCCGACTCGCCGCCCTTTTTTACACACACACACACACACACATGCCGTACGCTGCAGCGTGTAAGCTTCTTCCTCACCACCCGACCTCGCTGCTGCCCACGCCTGCTCACTGCACACCCGCCCAACGCGCCATGTCGATAAAGTTCTCGCCTCCGATGACGTTGTTCACGAAGCGGATGGCGACGGTGGTGGCGTAGGCCGCTGCGGGCACCTTGCGCGCAATGGTCATGTCCACCAGCCGCTCCAGACCAAACACAATCTGCGAGGGAGTGCGCAGGAGGGGAACAGGAGGAAAAGGATTGGAATGCTGTACGCACGGAGGCCCAAGTCATATCCAAGTACCAGTAAGCCAGCATGAGGCACGCGAGATCTGACCCTAGAGATAGGTGAAGCGGGCCACGACAACGAACAATACAGAATAGGCGCCAGGACTGGGATGCCCGCCAGGGCGGAGCTCTTCAACACCGACCCCTCGGTCCGTCCCTCCCCATGTCCCAACAATGAGACTTGGCTCTCTCCCTCTCAACACAGTACACAGGAGCCAAGACACCCAGACAAGCACCGTACCTGGTAGCGAGTGTTCGAGGACACTCCCATGAAGAGGCCCCACACCAGCGCCGTCTTGAACAGCGGCGGCACGGGCACATCGTCCTCCTTGGTGCCGTGCATCTGGCGCCTGCGGGGGGGGAGGGAGTTGGGGTTTAATGGCGGTTTGGGTACTCGCAACAGGCTGACAGGTTTATCAGCGCAGCGGCTCCCCGCGCCTCCCTTCCGATGCTTCCAACCCCGCTCCCGCTCCCCCGCCCTGCCGGCAGGGGTTCCTGGGAGCCCCTTGCGACGCATTCACCCACCATCATGCGACCTCATGGAGCCACTGACCACCATGAGGCCCCCCCCACCTGAGCATCATGAGGCCCCCCCCACCTGAGCATCATGAGCCCCCCCACCTGAGCATCATGAGGCTGTTGGCCAGCCCCTGCCCTATGAGTCCGCAGCAGATGCCCGCCAGGCTGTACTCCAGGAACTTGACCCCCAGGCAAGCCACCCGCTGGCCCACACCGTAGGACTTCAAGCCGGGCACCGAGGCCTCGAACACGGCGGAGGGAATGGTGGCCAGCCACTTCTGAAGCGGAGCTGCGAGGGTGCGGGCAGCGTGGAAGGCGAGCGACCGGGCGGGATGAGTCAGGCAGGCAGAGAAAGGGAGGCATGGAGTGAAACGGGCTGCTGATTAACAAGGAGGGCTCGACCACAGGGTTAACTTGGCGGGGCTGGGTGCGGCGCTGGGGTTACTTCCGCCGCATGCCGCTGCAGAGGCCGTTGCCACCTTCTTCCCCCCATACCGTATCACACGGTTCGCTAGTTGTTTCCTCTTTCTTCTCCCCCCCCCTATATCGACCCAACGAATTTGACTATGCGCAATCCTAAAATCCAGCTTAATGCGGAATCTTCATCCATATTAACCCCCTATATCGGTGCCACCCACATGTGCTCATGGCCGCCCGGCTGACACCGCCCAGCACCGCCGCGGGCGCCATCAGCGACACCAGCACCACATCCAGCACCAGACCCACCTGCGGGCAGGCAGGTGGGTGGTTGAGCAAGGGAGTTGGGGAATCAGGAATTCAGGGAGGGGGAAGCCCAGCCGTTGGGGGTAAGTACTTCCTTTGCCGTAGCAATGCCTGCATCCACATTTCCTTGAACGACGGCAGAAACGTGTACCACGGATATCCACTGCCCCGCCCGCTGCCCACGTCCACCCATCCACCACCCCGCCCAGAACACCGTCCTCTTCGGGCTCACCGCACCCCATCCCGCCCTCCGCCACCCCAAAAGCCTCGTCATACAGCTCATCTGTTTCCTCTCTTTATCCCCCCCCCCGCCCCCCGCCCTCCGACCCTCCCCCCACCACCCACCAGCAGATCAGACAGGTAGAACTCAAACTCCGACCAAAAGTCCTTGCCGCGTTTGCGCACCTCCGCCACAGTGGCGCAACCTGGGCAGGGAAGGGGGGCTTAGGTGTGCTGAGCTGCAAGGAAACACTGACTGGGGACGTTCATCGAGGGGGGCCGTTCACGAAGCAGCGGACGAGGAAAGGAGAAGAGGACCCAGCGGAGGGCAGCACGCAGCCGAAAGTAACACGACGTTCCCCGTCAGCCGAGGAGCGTACAGGACCACATAAAACGCGGTGCCTAGGGACCTGCCCCCTGCTGTTCACCCTCCGTATGCGCTTACTGCATGAGTCGGGATATGGGAGTGGGACTCCAGTTGCTTCACTTCCCATTTACATTCCTCACCACCCCACCCACCCCACCCACCCGAGTCGATGACCACCTCCGCGCCCACTTTGAAGAGGAACATGGGGTCAGCCAGGATGCGGTCGCGGAAGTACGGCAGAGTCCGTACGACAAAACCCGTGAAAAACATGCCCTGGGGAGGGGTAAAGAGAAAACAACTAACTGTGTGGTAAGGCGTCATCATGGGGGGAGGGTGGGTGGATGGCGGGGGCGTGGGAACCGGGGACCGCGTTGCGGATGGGGGGAAGCCGGAAGCCTCCGGGAGGCCGGAAGGTAAACTGCTGTGCGAGGTGCGGTTGTGCCTGGGAGCAGAAAGCGTGAAAGATGCAGCCACCCCCCACGCGGCCTCTACGGAACTGCTGCACCCCCCGCTGCGCCCTTCCTTTAGAGTTGTTCGCCTGGACGGCCCCTTCCCAACGGCCGCCCCCCCCCCCGCCCCATGCCATGTTGAAGCCTCGTCATAAAGCTCGTCAGTTTCCTTTCTTCACCCCCGCCCCAACTAAGCAAAGAAAGCGCCTGCTTCCGCGAACACCCGCTCCCTACCCTGGCCGCGAAGAATGCGTTGAGTACGGAGGAGCGCAGTCCGTACTTCTTGGCGATCTCCAACATGTCAGCTGGGAGGCTGACCTTCTTCTCCGCAGCAGCGGCCTCCACCTGGTGCGGCAGGAGCGGGTTGAAGCAGGTGGGAAAGAATAGCCGGTAGGTGTGCAAGAGACGGGAGAGAGGAGGGCTGGGTGTGAATAACAAGCAAGTATGATGGAGCTGTTTATGGAGCAGCAGGAGGGCAGGCGGCGGGTTGGGGCAGCAGGGCAGGGCTGCAGAGAGCAGGGGGAGATGCAGCGGCATCGGGGTGGTGGGGTTCGCGGGAGGAGGCATGAGGATCGAGAAGGGCGGGACGGGGACGTAGTGGAGGGATGGCTGGTGCTGCAGGGGCGTGCAGGTGCTGGTTGTGAGCGGGGCAGTTGGCTGTCGTGGGGTTGTGTTGCGACTGGGGTTAGGCACCTAGTCGGGGCTGCTGTCTGCGAGGCCAGCTGGAAAGTGCGGGAGCCGCAAGCCCGTGTTACGGGGACAGCCGGTCACCCACCTCGGCAATGTTTAGGACACGGTCCTCGCCCTCGTCACCACCCTTGCCGCTGTCATCACCACCGCCACCACCACCACCGCCGCCGCCGCTGCTGCCACCGTTGACACCGCCATCGCCCCCGCCGGTTGCCACCTCCGGTTGCGCATTGCCAGGGGCAATGGGCACAGGAGTGGCCGCTGCCAGCTGTGCGGCATCTGAATTGGCGACTACAGGCGTCTGCGTCGCACTTTCGGCAGATGCTGCCTTGGACCCCTCATCCCTGCCGCTGCTGCTTGGTGCAAGCGCGACAATTGCCGGCACCTACAAGCAGCCGACGTTGTTCTCATACACCCAGCCGTGCTCCTCGATCCATGAAAATATAGGTAATACTCCAGTACTTACAATGCGCGAAACGACAGCCGGCCGACGAGCCGACAAAGGAGCAAGCCCGCAGGGCTTTGCCCTTGCAATTCGCGTAAGGCTCTTGCTTGACAACATGGCTTCAAATGCTAATGGAAAGTCAAACGCCTTAATTTTACGCGCTTGCGGCTTGGTGAACAGACGAGGTGCAACGGGGGTGCGCGTCTACCTAAGGCAGTGGGGCGAAAGTGGAGCTAGGTCAGCGCCCACCCCGCTTTAAGGCAGTAACAACATGAAGGAAGGTCCAGTTGTATGCCGTGGGCATCCTCGGGTTGACGGATTCCCGTGCTTCCGTACATAATTCCAAGAGCCATCTACGATGCCAGCTGCACAACTGCATTTTCGTTTTGCTCTTCAGAAAATAACCAAAAAATCAACAGGAGGCGCTGCTTTCTTAGTCGCCCATATGCTTAATCGGGACAAAGAGCCTGCACTATGCAGGTAGATGTGCAGGCGCTTTAAAGCCAGGAAATGTCTTAGCTGTGAAATTTAAATGCCAAAGCGCAGCGGGTCCGCCGATTATGGGGCCCCGGGGAAGCGGGTTAAGCGCCAAACCGCAGCGTATGACCCGGGACAGCCCATAGACGTTTTGTTGGAGAGGTTCACGGCCCCACGGAAGAAGAACAACGATAGGGCTCGATCCAAGCCAGCGACGGTGGGTAATAAATTAGAAGGACACACCAGTAAATAATTTGAAGGATGAGCAACAGGCGCTGCAGGGCACAGAGCCATTAATGTGATTCCAGCATTTTATTCTTTGCACTTCTGTGGCATTACTCCTGTGCAAATCCTGCTAGGCTTTAAGGCCGAGGCTTGCGGCCGTTGTATCTAGCCGACCAGCACTATGGCTAACTTGTGGGGACCCTCCAAAGCGGGCGCGCCTGATTGGAGGTAGGTCTCTTACGCCATATTATAGCGTTCTCAACAGCAATCTGTTAACATATGCATGGATTCGGTGGCTATTCCGAGGCTGTCCTTTTAGGGCTCTGTAAACATACTTTACACCGGCGTGCTCACTTCTTCCCTGGCGTGCATGCCGCAGGCCATGACGCTCTAGTCCATAACATTGAAGTCATCTGCGGCTGTCCCTGGTGCCTCGAGCTGGACGGTGAGGACGCCGATGCCTCGGAGGATGACACCGCAGCGGCACGCTCACAGCAGGCCGGCCCCTCCAATGCGCGACAGCCCGGGGCAGGACCATCGCGCCAGGCCGCACCGCCTCGCTTCCGTGGCAGGGTCTTCAACTTGCCGCAGTGGTACGAGCATTGCACCGGGTGGCGGGTGGTGGGTCTCGACCCCGACAAGCACCCGGCGGAGTTCCGCGATTTGCTGCTGAGCGTTGTGTACGTGGCTGGCGCGGAGGGGGAGGAGGCGAGGGGGCGCAGCAGCGATGGCGGAGCTGGGGAAGGCGCCGCCGGGGTGAGCTGGGAGGGATACCCGGAACTGCCGTAGTAACGGGGGTGTAGAAGTACGGCAGGTGGCTATGTACACGACACGCGTGTAACCTGTAAGCACCGCACGTTTGTGCGTGGTAGCTAGCGGATGCGCGCCTGAACGAGGCATGACAAACAATGTCCCAATAGCTCAGTCCAGTCCCTTCCAAACCAAGTGTCTTCCAACGCGCTCCTTGGCACCTGCTGCTGGTGGCCCATCCTCTTTCATCACCACCGCCCGCCTCCGCACCAGCAGACCTCCGCGCGGAAGTCCCTGCGGCGCTACCTCCGCAGCCTGGCGCGCTCGGAGCCGCGGACCGGGCAGCGCGTGCACGTCTACTACAACGACCAGCCGCCGGACGGCCGCTGGTTCTCCGGCACGGTCCTGCAGGCGGACAACTCGACTGCCGTACTGACGGTGCGGAAGGAGCTATAGCGGCTGGGGTGCGAGCTGACTTGGTTACGCGGGGTCTTGATTGGGTCCGCGGTCGACCGCGTTTTATGGTGGCATGCACGTGGGTGCGTGATGATGTGCAGTCGGCCCACGCGCCGTGTCCATTGCTCTCTCACCGCCGCATGCTTACGCAGGTGTTGTGGGACGCCTGGACGGACGAAACGGGCCAAGTCAGCGAAGCGTGTGAGGGGGAGGTGCTGCAGGGGGTCACGCTGCTGCACTTTGGGCCGCAGCCGCCGCCTGAGACCGGAGCGGTGGACCCGACGGCAGCAGTGGCGGCGGCCGGGCAACCGGCAGCGGCGGCCGGCCAACCGGCAGTAGTGGCGGCGACGGCTGGGCAGTCGGTAGGTGCTGCCGCTCTAGCGGCAGCCCCTGACAATGTGGCAGAACCGGAAGTGAACGGTCAGCAGGAGGTTGCGGGAGGGCCCAGTGACGGGGGAGCCGGGGCAGACCCAGCAGCAGGAGCGGCGGGAGGCTCAGGGGCGGGCAGGGCGGGTGGGCTGCCGGCGGAAGACAGGTCTAGGCAGCGGGACGGGTCGCCGGGGTCGGGGGCACCGGAGCTGGCGCAGGCCGCTCTGCGGGGGGAGCCACAGCGGCCGCCGGAGGAGGAGCAGTGGGAGGCGCAGCTGGACGAGCAGGAGCCTGTGCTGCAGGCATTCCCGCAGCAACCGAGGCAGCAGAGGCCGTCAAAACGGAAGTCTTTGCGACCTCAGCACCTACAGAAGCCGTCGCGGCAAGGGTCGCCGGAGCTGCAGCATGCGCAGCCGGAGGGGCCACCCCAGGGAGCACAGCAGGTGGCTGCGGGGGCACCTCAGCCGGTGCATAGCGTGGAGAGGCCGCCATCGCAGCAGGAGCAGCAGCAGGTGCAGCCTCGCCGGCCTGATGAGCCGCGCCCTTCCCGGGAGCGACCACGTCACCCATCGCTAAACCCAGCTCGGCAGCAAGAGCAGGAGCCTCGGCCGCAAGTGGCGGCGGGGTCCGAGCCCCGACGGCAGCAGCAACGTGAGTCACAGGCTCTGCGTGAGGCCGGGCCTTCAAGAGTGGAGCCGCAGCTATGGGGGCAGGAACCGACGGAGCAACATGCAGCAGAACCGCCCCCGGTGGACGCGCGAAACGAGCAGGAGCAGGCGGTAGGGGGTCCAGATGAGCGACCACCGGTGCAATCGCCCCCTCCAGGGCCGCAGCCAGAAGGCAGTCAGCAACCTAAGAAGCTGAAGAAGCACAAGGATAAGAACAGGCGGAGGCTTGTGATCCTGGATAGCAGCCAGGAAAACGGGGCGAGCGACGGCAGCGTGTTACGGCTGGGCACGGGTGATAGGGCGGCTTCTGTTGGGGAGGTCAAAGCAAAGGACAAGACCAAGGAGAAGAAGAAAGCGAAGCAGGGAGAGAAGGATAAGGGTACGGGTGCACCTAACCGGGAGGAGGAAACGCACCAGCAGCAGCCACCGCGGCAGCTGTCCCTGGCTGGCGAAGCAGGGCCGTCCAACCCAGTACAGACAACATCAAACCGCGCGTCACCCCCCAGCGATCAGGATGCTGCTAAGCGGCCTGGAAAGCGTCTGCGGGCGGCCCCGCAGCAACCCACATCCGCACCACCACCACCGCCGGAAGCGCATGCTCCCCAGCTGCCACAGGACCCGCCCCACGAGCTGCCGGGAGCTCCACCGCAGCTCCTTCCGAACAGCCAGGACAAGTCCCTGAACACGATTGACCTGGCGTTGATGCTGGCGGAGCGGCGTTGCGGGGCGCGCTCCAACGCTGCGGCGGCGCACGACCTGCCGCCTGGCGCCGCCGCCGGCGCGGCAGCAGCCGCAGACGGCGACAAGGCTGCCAAGAGACGGAAGAAACGGAAACATAAACGCGCCAAGGAGGGAGAGGCCGGTGCTGGCGCGGGTGTTGCTGGCATGGCGCCGGAGGCTGGCAGTGCAGCAGGCGGAGTGGAAGGGCACCAGGCGCTGCCGCTCCATGCGGAGGTGTTACCTGGAATGGCTGGCGTTGCCGCCACGGGGGATGAGGTCGACGCTGGCCCGTGCGGCGGTCCGCATGCGTGCGGCTCAGCGGAGGCGGAGGGTGCAGCGGAAGGCAGCGACGGCAGGGAGGCTGCTGCACAGCCTCCCTACGCTGACCACGCCCCAGAGGAGGACCAGCTCGCAGGCTCGCCACTAGATGCAGCTGAGGCGCAAGACGCGGATCCGGGTCTGTTTGCGTTTGTGTTGCCTCTGGAGTCGGAGCCGCAAGGCATGCTGCAACCATCCGTGCCGCCGCCGCTTCAGATGGGGAGCTGCGAACTGCCGCCGCCGCAGCAGCAGGAAGCCAGGATGGCGCATGCAGCCGCTTCGTCAGAGTCCCAGGGCGAACCAGTCGAGGGTGTTGAAGCTGGAGCGCCGCGAAGCGAGGAGAGGGGTGAAGGCCAGCGGTCGGCGGGTGCCCATGCGGAGGGGGCAGTGGCGGGGCAGCAGCTGCTGGGGGGCTCCGAACCTCAGTCGTTGCGGTTGGTCCTTTCACAGCATGACACGGCGGACGGGGGCGTCCCTGGTCCGATATGGAACCGGGGTGTGGCGGCCGCGGCTGGCAAGGAGGAGGACGGTGGGCAGGATGCGCAGCAGCCACGGCTGGGAGGGCGACACGCTGCCGTACAGCGTCCATCGGCGCCTGCAGAAGATGGCCTGCGGCGGGTGCCGGAGGATGCGCCCCTGGCCGCGGCGGTTGGTACGGCATCTACAGCGGGTGCTGGTACCGCAGTCGCTTTGGAGCGCGAGGTCGCTCCTGGCGTTGAGGCCGCTGGGGCAGGTGAGGCCGCTGCTGGGCCCGTGGGGAATGACGGCAGCGCCAGCCCCAGCGACGACGACGGCGAGGTTGCCGTACAGCGGCTGCTTGCGGCCATGCACACCGACAGCTGCAGCACCTCAACGGCTAGCGGCGATGCGGCGGCAGCGGGAGAGTCTGTGGGGGCCGATGAGGGTGCGATGAGCGGAGGACTGCCTGTGCGGCACGGCGTGCGAACACAACTGCTAGCACGACCGGCGGCGGCGCACGAGCCGCTACCCAACTTCATGATGCGGAGTCCCCCCAGCGGTGCTGCAGCTGGAGGCCGCGGCGCCGGTGACGTCTTCACAACTCCGCCTTCCCTGCGTCGAATGCGTCATCGCATCGTCACCGCTAGGAAGACGCCAGGGGAGCCTGCGGTGGCGGCGCGGGCGGCAGCGGCCGCTACTGGCGGCGCTGCTGGGGCCGCGGCACCTGCCGATGAGTACGAGCTGCACTCCATGACGGTGTCCCGGGCTAGCAGTGAGTACCGCAGTGCATGCAGCTCACAGGAGGGGGCGGAGGGCGGGGCGACGGGCCCTGGCGGCGGCGAGGGAGGCCCGGGCAGCGACAAGGAGGAGGTGGAAGAGGCTGCCGAGGCCTTTGGCACCGCCCCGGAGGAGCTGGCGAGTGGGGAGGGTAATGCGCAACCTGATGGCGAGTCGGGGCAGAGCCCTCCACCACCTGATGAGGAAACGGAGGAACAGCCGCAGCAGGTTCCGGAGCTGGAGTTACCGGAGCTGGAGGAGGAGCAGGAGCGGCGACAGGAGCCAGCGGATGACGGCGTGCCGCAGCCACAGCAGCAGCAGCAGCAGGGGGGCGCGGCTGCCCACGCGGCTGCTCAGGAGGCAGCTCAACCTCCTCGGCCGGTGGACGCAGCAGCCGCAGTTCCGTTTGTACGCTTGCATGGCGCCCGGGCCTCCATGCAGGGGGCGCTGCACCCCTCCTGGTATGCGCTTGCGGAGGAGGAGGAGGAAAGCGGGGGGAGTGCCGCAGGTCGGGACCGGGCGCCAACGGATGGCGGTTCACAGGGGGAGGCTTTGCAGGGGCCGCCGCAGCAGCTGGCAGCTGTAACAGTGCCAGAGGCGGGAGCTGAAGCTCGCTTACCGAGGTTGCCTCTGAGGGCTGTCGCGGTGTTGTCAGGCGAGGGAGTTGCTGCACAGCAGCTCCAGGATGGGGAGGGCGAGGCAGCGGGAGAGGGTGCTGACAATTCGTGTGAGCTTCCTGCGACCACCACCACGAACGGCATGGCGGAGGCAGCTCCGTCGGCAGCGGGCGTGGTGGGTTGTGCCGCAAGCAGCCGAGCCCCTTCCCCTCACATTGCCGGTCCTCCTCCTCCTCCTCCTCGGAGGGAGCCAGGGGTTACAGACAGCCGCGAAGACCGGCCCGGCGCTCTGGGCGGTGCGCTGCCAGCAGCAGCAGCGGCTGACACGCACCCGGGACATCACCACAACCAGGAGTCGAGTACGCAGCCTCAACTCATCCTGCCACCACCCAGCTCGCTCCTACAGCACCTGCACAGCTCTGATCTGGAGCCGCCGCAGCAAGATGAAGAGTTCGGCGGCTACATCGGCCTCGCCATCCCTGTAGCAGGAGGAGCTGCTATCAGGACTAGCCGTGGCTTAAGCCTGAGCGACCAGTGCGGGGGCGGTGTCACCGCGGGAGGCCGCCGGGGTCCTCTTCTCCGCGCTGTGAAGGAGACGGCGGACCGGATCGCCCCTACCATGCATTCAGCTGGTGCCCCTGCTGACGTCACTCCTCTCCAGCCAACCGCCCCCCAGCACTGCTGTCTGCAGCTGCTGCTCTGCAACGCAGCCAACCCCGACAACACGCGTGTGGCGCCGCAGCACTTCCGCTGCCTGGAGGCCGCGCTGCAGCTCCTGACGCGCAGCGACGGCCCGTCTCCCGCTCTTCTGCGCGTGCATGGTCCCGAGCCGCACCCCCGGGCAGTGGCCACGGACGCCAGCCTGCTGCGCCTGCCGCCCGACCTGCAACGCGGCTACCACCTGCAGCTGCAGGCGGCCGCGACGGGTACGGGTGCGGGTAGCACCGTTCGGCCTGGCAGCCATGGTGCCGCAGGTGGAGGAGGTGCAGGTGCAGGGCCGCATGGGGCTGTTGCTGCCGCGGGGCGCTGTGTGGGATCTGCGCATGTCAACGGTGGCGGTGTCGGCGGTAGTGCTGTCACGGGCCATCGTGTTGGAGGCGGCGGAGGCGGTGTCGCCTCGGCGGTTGGTCTGCGCACCGGTGTCGCTGGTAGCGGCGCTGGCGGGACGGGCAGTGGTGCAGGCAGCGGGACGGCGGGGGCGGGAGCCGAGCAGCTCTGTACGACCTACTCGCTGGTGTGTCGCCCGCCCGTCGCGGCTGCTGCGAAGGCACTATCCGGGGCCGCTGGCGGCGGGGCGGAGGTGGCTGCTGGGGTTGAGGTGGAGGTGCAGGTGCAGCTCCACACGTGCGCCATCCGCGGCGCTGTGGGGCTGCATCAAGTGGGTCTGAAGCTGATGCTGCTGAGGAGGGGAACGCCACAGGGATCGTCGTCGCAGGCTGCTGCTGCTGCCCCTGCTGCTGCTGCTGCTGCTGCTGCTGCTGCTGCTACCAGCACAGCTGGAGCGGGGAGCAGCCATATGGACTGGCGTGCCGCGGTGTTGCTGGCTGCATGGCTGGGCTGCGGGCTGTGCCAGGTGGCGGCGCTGCCGCCCTCGCAGGAGGCAGCGGGCGCGGGGCTGCTGCGGCGGATGCTGCAGCCCGCGGAGCTGCTGCTGCCGCTGCTACCACAGCAGCAGCCGGGTGGCCCGCTGCCGGCTGCTGGGGCCGCGGTGGAGCCGGGGCCGCATGGTGTGCAGCCGCGCATGCCACAGCCGCAGCAAGGGCTGCAAACTAATCATGAGGACTCGCCGCAGGCTGTGTCAGGAGCCCAGGAGCGCGAGCAGCCAGCGTCTTCTTCCTTCCCAGCTGACCATGCTGAGCTGGCGGCGGCGGCATTGCGCTTGCCACAGCAGCACTCCGAAAGGCCTCCGTCGGAGCTGGACCAGCAACCCCTCCTGACCACCCAGCAACCCGGGCCCCTGCCGCCTTGGCTCGAGCAGCAGCAGCAGCAGCAGCCACATGCCGCTGAAGCACTGGGGCACCCAGGAGGTCCCGTGGCAGCCCTCCGGCAGCAGGAGGAGGCGGCCGCGACAGGCGCTGCCATGACGCCTGGTGCGCAGCAGCCATCGCCCGGGGCCCCGCAGGCCCCCTCGGAACCAGAGGCAGGACTAACGGAGGTTCCTCTTGCCACAGACGCTTCTTCTTTGCCCGGTGGCGACAGGGGTGTTGCAGCTGTGGGGGGAAGCGGTTCTGCCGCTGGTGCTGCCGCCGCCGGCTGCAGCCAGGGTGCTGCTACCGGCGGTGAGGCGCACCCTGACCCCTGCCTTGGTTCAGGGGGCGTTGCAGCTGCTGCGGATTGTGCTGTTGCGATGATTCCCGGCACGGAGGACACCGAGGACTTTGTCCCCGCCACAGCTCCGGACGCGGATGAGTCTCTCCAGCGGCTTCTGGCGTCACCTGGTGGCTACGCAGCTGCAGCAGCCGCGGAGGATGATGATGATGCGGATGATAATGGGATTGCCGCCCTGGGTGGTGATGGTGATGGTGCGGTGGCGGCTTCTCCGCCCCATGCAGCAGCAGCTGCTGCTGCTGCCCCCGTCGGAGCATCCCCCAGCCAGGCCGCCGCGCTAGGCACATCACCACCACCTCCTACCACCACCCACGGCAACACCACCACCGCCACCGGAAGGGCAGCCCACACCAAAACCAACAACACCCAAGAAATCGCAAGCCAGGAGGCGGCTCCGGCCGACAGCTGCAACACCGCCGCCGCGGAGGGCTGCCACCGGGAGGTCACCTGCGGCAACAGCGGCAGGGATGGTGTCCCTGACACGGCCCTTGATGCGGCCCCTGCTGCTGCTGACGTGGCAACTATTGGTGATGACGTGCCACCAGCAGTCCTAGCCGGCGACCCGGAGCCTGCTGCTGCCGATGCTCCGGGTGCCGCGGCGGTTCGCGCCCGGCAGCAGGCCCTCCGCATGGACCCGCTGTTGTTGTGCACTGCGGAGGAGTTCGGGCTGCTGCCGGAGCTGGTGCCGCTGCTGGAGCGACTGCCCGCGCGGACGGACCTGCCGGAGGGGGTGAGGGAGGGGGTGAGAGAGGGGGTGAGGGAGGCGCCGGGAGGGGAGGGGAAGAAGAAGAAGAAGGATTATGAGAGCCATGCGTTGATTGGTAGTGAAGGCGTGGAAGGGGTGGGGGAGAGGAATGAGGACCGGTGGCGTGATGTGGAGGAAAGGGGGGGGAAGGGAAGTGAAGGCAGGAGAGGCGCCCGGGGAGGGGATTGGGTTTGCGGGTGGATGGCTGGAGGGGAGGGTTGAAGGCAGGTTGCACTTGGTGTTGGTGTGGAGGTGAAGGCTGGAGTGGTAACGGTGCATCCTCAGCTCCTTCTTACACGTTACGCCCCAACGCTGCACCCCCTGCACGCCCCTCCCTCCCGCAGGTCAACGAGTCGGCCGTCCAGTTCATCGCCCGGCTCTCACGCGTGGCGCATGCAGCGGGCGCCACCACGGTGGCCTCGGGGACCGCCACCGCAGCACCCCTCGGAGCACCCAGTGATCCCACTGGCCCCGCGGAACGGCGAACCATGCTCGCGGCATGCAACGCCGTTACGCAGCTCATCTGCCTGTATCGAGTGGCGTCGGTGCTGCAGCTGCTGGACGTCCCGGGGGCCGGCAACACCAGCACGGAGCCGCGACAGCAGCCGCCGCCGCCGCCGCAGCAGCAGGCGAATGGGTCCTCGGGCTCTGGGACTGTTGCTGGGGCATCAGCCGTGGCGTCAGGCGGAGGCACGCAAGTGGGGTTATCGGTGGTAGAAGCAACGGTGGAGGGCGGCGCAGTAGCAGCTGCCGTTCACCGGCAAGGAGATGCGGCTGTGCGGGATGCGGCTGCGCAGCCGCCAGCGCAACCGCAGCAGCCGCGGCAGGGGGGTGTTGCTGCGGGCGGTGGCGGCGACGGCGGTCGGGGTCGCGCCGGCCTGGCGTTCCAGTGGCTGCGGGAGCTGTACGGGGCTGCACGATCGGTGTACCGAACGGTGAGGCGGGGGGAGGGGGCGAGGAAGAGAGGTGCGGTTGCATGGTGGAACTTGAAGAGGGGTGCATCGGCTGCTGCTGCTGTGGGCTGCTCCGGGTGTTGGTGGGAGGGGCATGCTGCATTTGCGTCCTTGGCTCAGTCCCGATGTAGCATCGTGTGCATCGTGTCAATAGGGGCTTGCAGTCTTACCCACTGGCGTTGCATGACGCCCCTTCATGCCTTGCCTTCTCGGCTGTTCCTTTTCACCCGGCCGCCTTCCTCTGCAAAACCTGGCATATATGTGAACCCCGCATGCGCAGAGCGAGTTTTGGAGGTTCATCGATCGGCTCTGCCGGGTGCTCCGCGGATTGGAGGAGCGTCACGGCCGCTTTGCGAAGATCACGGAAAGGAACGTGGAGGTGCGCCACAGGGAGGGCTTGTGGGTTACATCGCCGCTACGCCCAACAGCCGTTTCCTAACCCTGACGCTTGCACGAGCTGCCTAACCCTTCCATTCTAAATCCTATGACATGCACTTACACTCGCAAATAACGTTACGAATACCGATTTTAACCCAACCATGCCGCCCGTCCCTCCGCCTCGCCCCAACAGGCATTCATGATGGTGGTGTTCGCCTACCGGCGGCCTGAGCAGACGGTCGCGGAGGGTGAGGCCGAGAGCCATCTGCTGCAAGTTGCCTGGGACGAGATCCTGGAGGCCCACCGCCGCCGCCAGCAGGAGCAGCAGGCGGAGGCGGCCGCAGCAGCCGCGGAAGAGGGCGCTGCCCACGAGCCGGCCGCACCTGTGGGGAGAACTGCTGAAGCGGCCGCGCCCGTGCCGCAACATCCGGCTCCTCCTTCGCAGCAACCATCTCAGCAGCAGCAAGCGGCAGTACAGCCACAGCCCGTACAACAACTTGCCGTACAGCAGCAACCAGTAGTGCAGCAGCAGCAGCAGCGGTTGCGCGAACGGCTTCAAGAGCACTTGCCCGCACACCTGCGCAACCTTGCACCGCAGGCCCAGCGGGCGATGCGGTCGGCCTCACAGGGCCAGGCGGGCCCCTCACAGCAGCCACGACAGCGGCAGCAGTCACAGCAGCAGCTGCAAATCGCTGTACCGCAAGTACCAGGCATGCAGGGCCGGGCCCTCGCGCAGCTGCAGCAGCCCATGCAGCAGCAGCCCATGTTGCCCAGGCCTCAGCAATCGCAACTGCCATGCCACCACCAGCAGCAGCAGCAGCCCATGCAGCAGCAGCAGCCAGCAACAGCCGCAGGCGACGTGTTGATTCGCATCCTGGGCTGGACACCCATGCAGGCCGCTGTCAACGGCACTCGGAACTACACGTTGAAGTTCGAGTACGATGGAGTGACGCTAAACACCATGTTTAGCGTGCAGGTGAGGATGTCAGCATGCCACGTTTGACTGGTGGCCTTTGTGAAAGTGCAGGGACCTGTAACTGACCCATAGCCTCGATGCATGACACATGTGCACAAAGCCACTGGTCATAGTGCCATTCCTTTACAGGCAATTATAACTAACGGGTTTGCGTTACTGTTAAGGTTGCGGGTTTGCGTTTGCATCAACCCTGATGGCGCCGCCGTCCACAGGCTTCTCAGGAACCTGAGCTGCAGTCTTCGGTGGGCGCGGAGCGCTCTCTCTCCACCAGCATGGTTGCGGCTGCCCTTGTTGAGCTGCTTCGCTCCAAGTCGTGTGTGGTACCCCTGGAGCTGGAGCAGATGGCCGCGGGAGTGGGCGGCACGCTCGCGACGCTGCAGTCGGTCGCGGCAATGCTTCGGTTGTCGCAACTTATGGCACAGCAACTGCGACAGCACGGTCGGGAGACCATGCAGCAGCTGCGACAGCAGCAACAGCAACAGGCGTCGCAGCAAGCGCAGCAGCAGCAGCAACAGCAACAGGCGTCGCAGCAAGCGCAGCAGCAGCAGCAGGGTTTGAGCCAGCAGCAGCAGGTGTTAAGCCAACAGCAGCAGCAGCAGGCGTCGCAGCTAGCGCAGCAGCAGCAACAGCAACATATGTTGAAACAACAGCAGCAACAGCTGCAACAGCAGGTGTTAAGCCAACAACAACAGCAGCAGCAACAGATGTTAAGTCAGCATCAACAGCAGTTGCAACAACAGCCCACCCAGGTGCTGCACTCCCAGCTGCAGCCAGGCACGCAACCCTCACCACACACCACTCCCCGCGCAGCTGCGGCCGCACCCACCGCCTTCTCTCCTGCTGCGACTGCTGTGGGCATCGCCCCAGCCATGCAAGGCCCAACCGCACCCGCCGCCGTCTCACCTGCGGTCTTCCTGTCCGCAGCTCGGCTGCTCCAGGTAGCAGCCGTGCGGGCGCAGCAGCAGCAACTTGCGGGTGCCATGCAGCAGCAGCAGCAGCCCCCGTTGCAGGGCGCCTCTCCCGGTGCCTCCCAGGCCCCCCTACATGGCGCCTCGCTGGCTGCAGGAGGCATGGTCGCCCTCCCGGTACAACAGCAGCAGCAGCAACTGCAGCAGCCTACCATACCCGCAGTGGCAGCCGCTGCACAGCAAGGGGTTGCGGTCAGCAATGGCATCCCGGGTTTGGCGCAAGCCGGAGTGTATGCAAGCGGCCATTCGGGTCAGCTGCAGTTGCCACAGGCGGCAGCTGTGAGTACGGGGTTAGGGCCCGGAGGCGGTGGTGTGGTTATGGGTGCGTCTCCCACGCATGTGCAGCAGCAGCAGCCAGTGGTCTGTCCTCCTCCGCACCCTGCTGCGGCGATGCAGATGTCTCCGAGCCAGCTTCAGCAGCTCTGGCAGGCGCATGCGCTCCAGCAACAGCAACAACAACAGCTGCAGCAGCAACAACAGCTGCAGCAGCAACAACAGCTGCAACAGCAACAACAGCTGCAACAGCAACAACAGCTGCAGCATCATGCGGCGCAGTATGCCCAGCTGCAGCAGCAGCAGGTGGTCTCGTACCCCCAGCAGCAGCCTCTGCAACAGCAGCAGGTCTTACAATACTCTCAGCAACAACCCCAGCCACAGCAGCAGCAGCAGTTGCAGTTTTACCCCCAGCCGTACTATCCGCACCCGCAGCAGCTGCATCCTCAGCACTGCCTCCCGCAGCAGCAGCAGCAGCAGCAGCAGCAGCAGCAATACCCGCTACAACCGCACGTGTCACCGCAGCAGCATGGCGGCCCACAACAGCCGTCTAGCGCGGCAGCTGTGTCTCCAGGGGCCCAGCAACTGCCCCCGGCACCCAACACACCCACAGCTGTCGACTCTCAGCCCGCGTTGGATCCCACACAGTATGCGGGGCCAGCGGCAGGGGGTTCTCAGATTGCGGCGAATGGTGCGTTGAATGCCAACTTTGGAGGCATGGGAGCCGGGGCTGGACAGCGGTAGGACGTTGGGGGTATAGGGTGATGTAGGCGCCAGTATGTATATGTAGGCGCCAATGCCGGTGTTGCCAAGGATGGAGTTCGCCGCCGTGCTTAGGTTGTAATGACCGGTGCGCCGTAGGTAGCATGCATGGAGCTTTTTGTGGTGGGGGCAATGAACACTGTGGGACAGCATAGAATTTCTACGAGGGTTTTTTGCGTTTGTAACTGGCCATGGCCGTGGTTCTTGCATTGCATGTATGTGGAGACGTGCACTGTTGACTGTCGGCTAGCTCTTCCTCGTTATCGGCACAACACCCTCCCCCCGGGCACCTGTTGCTCATTTGGTGCCCTAGGACTAGTTTAGGGTTATCAGGATTAAGATTGTGTAGTGTAGTGTAGTGTAGGGTGTTAGTTTCGAAGGCAGGTGTAGAGCAGGAACGTATAGGGGCTACTGCCATACATTTTTCCGCTAGCTTCCAGCTTAGGAGAGTTCATCTAATTTCCAGCTCATGTGAGAAGACGCTGCTGTATACCGGTAGTAGGCTTAAACTGCGACGACGCAGGCGCTTCACGCGCAGACCCTTATACGAAAGAGGTCCTTGCTGGACCGCAAGGCAAGCGACAGCGGCGCTTTGCCGAGTGGAGTAGTTGATGTGGATCGTGTGCCTTACTGTGCCGAGATTGCGCCCACCTTTACAGGCGCAACCTTCTGGTAACTCTGCACCTCCCTCGGGGCGAGCCTTAACGCCGCATCTGACATATGTCGTCACATGCTGACCGACCTATGAAGACAAGGAAGCGCCGCAGCCCAGCTATCCCCTTCCCGAGGTACAGCAGGCTAAACCCATACCTGCGTCCCGTCTTTCCTCGCTCTTTCCGCGCTCTCTAGCTAGCCGGCGCAGCGCAGCCGCCCTCCGCGCACCTAAAGCCCCACATCCGCAACCCAAGCCGCGACTCCTCTCTCCACACATCTCTGCACCATCAGCCCCACTCGCGCGCGTGAACTTGCTCGCTTGCCATGCACGAACGCCCGCACACACCCCTGCACCTCTGTCCTATCCTTGCGGCTCTGCAGACTCTAATCGCCCGCTGTCCCGCTGCACGCATCTCAACCGCACTGCCCCCCCTACTGCGTCTGGATGTTGAGGGAGATGTCCAGCGCGGACACCGAGTGCGTGAGCGCGCCCACACTTACAAAGCTGACCCCAGTGGCAGCGATGGTGCGCAGCGTGGACAGCGTCACGTTGCCCGAGGCCTCCGTCTCCGCCAGGTCACCCAGGCGAGCCACCGCCTGAGGAACGAGGCCACGGTAGGGCGCAACAGAGTCACTTTTGACGAATCCGGGAGGGGACAAGAGGCCCGGCCCAAGGCAAGAGGCGGCCGGCAGTTCAGTAGCAGGTCAGTAGCGGGGCGGTGAGGAGGCGCCGGGTAAGGAGACGTGGCACTGCAGTGACATGGACATGCAAGCCGATACGCTGCTCGCCACCAGCCGCCCCTCCGGCACCCACCTCCGCCAGCAGCGATACGTCCACACCGCCCTCCTTGGAGGCGTCCTTCTTCGCCATGTTGTCCAGCATCACTCGCGACACAAACATGCCCAGAGGCGGCGCGGCAGCCGCGTCTCCCTCCTTTGCCGCTTCGCCGCCCTCCTTGGCTGCCTTGGCCGCCCGCAGCATGGCCGCCACGTCGTCCACCTCCTCCAGTGTGGAGGTCTCCACCTCAATGGTCAGGGAGCCCGCCAGGCCCTGCTGCCTGCCAGGCCAGTCAGCCAGAAAAGGAGCGGGGAAGGAGAGATGCGGGAGTGGCTTGGCAGGGAGTCAGGCGGTAGCATGCACAGGCACATCTCGCATGCAGGCACCAGTACTGGTACGAGCAGCATATGTGATGGAATCGCTCGCATCCTTTCCGAGACCGACAGCAAACTGTTCTGGATGTGCCCAAGGCCCCCATTCCCTGGCGTCGCCATCCACTCTATTATACCCCGCCCGCTGCATTAGCCAGGCCAAGGAAACTGTATACCCGTGTCTTGGTGTCTACTCCCGTGTTTCACTCTACCGGTATCATCTCATGCAACCCGCCGCCCAGCCCGGCCTGTAGCTCGCGGGTCGCACCTGATCCACTCCTCCGCGCGCTTCACCGCCGGCCGGATGCCGCCTGCCGCCGCGATGTGGTTGTCCTTGATCATCATCATGTCGAACAGACCCATGCGGTGGTTGCTGCCGCCGCCAATCAACACAGCCCACTTGTCAAGCAGCCGCAGACCTATGCCGGTCACACATCAGCAGCGCAGTTCCAGCGGGGTTGCGGAGGGTCAGGACAAGTCAGTCCTGGTTCGTATGGACTTGTATGGAGTTGGATGCCCGGCAGCGGGGCATACTCGCATACAGGCTGGTTCTTGCAGCTAAGCGTTGCATGTGTCTCCCACCGGAACGCATGCGCCCAGTTCCCGCTTTACCCGCCTACCTGGCACCGTCTTGCGCGTCTCCAGCACGCGGGTCTTCAGTCCGTCCAGCGCCGAAACCATCGCGGCGGTGGCGGTGGCAATGCCGCTCATGCGCTGCGGATGCAGATATGGTTTAGTCGGTTGTCACAGCTGGTCACATGGTTAGTTTTTCCCTCGTTTCTTCTCCCCCCTGGCGCACCTGCATGAAGTTCAGCATGACTCGCTCCGCCACCAGGATGGCCCGCGCACTGCCGTGCAGCACACCCAGCACCTGGCCGGGAACGACGCGGTCGCCATCGCGGGCGCGCCACTCAGCCTGTGAGGAGCAAGAGGGGTGGTGTTGTACGGCGACCATGCGTTGACCTAACTGAAGGCCGAACCCACGCGGCCATGCCTTGCCTTCACGGTCGGGTCGACAGCTGCTAGCACCTCGTCTGCCACACCCAGTCCTGCCAGTACGCCATCGCTTTTGGCTGTGAACGTCGCCGTAGCCTGGGTGTCCTCCGGGATGCTGTAGAGGTAAAAGGCAACAAATGATGTCAGTTGGTTGGCACGGACTGCGGCGTGGGTAAGAAAAAAGCCTGTGCCTTTCCTTATACTCCATGGTTGTCATAACGAAAGTGTGTTCATAAAGCGCATATGATTTGACCCGCCAAGCTACTCGGCAAAAGGATTAGGCATCCACGCGACTTACGTAGCAATCGTCGTCACATCGCCACGGTCTCCAGCGTCCTCTTCAAGAGCCGCTCGAATGACCTATAAGTAAATCATGGTTTTATATCTGTCTGAACACTGAAGCCAGCCAAAGCAATAGGCCGCCGTCTACCTTCGATATGCTGACTGTGGGGTGTGAAGGGCAAGGAATAGGTACATAATCCCTGCGTGGGTAAAGATTCGCCTACTTAAGAGGTAAGCCGATGGGGCAAAGTACGTTGATAATATGCCTACTTAGCAGCCATTGCGACTTGTGTTGAGCGCTGATGCGTATGGCCCCTTGCCTTACTATCGTGAAAGGACATTTCCGCCTTGCCCCTGGCGTCATCTGTTCTCTGGTTGTACGGCAACCGCTTCGTGCTGGATCCGTTAGCACGTTTCGCTAGCGGCTAGAGGGATATACCACGGCCTGTTCGCTTTCATAACGTTACAAGGGTAGTGTAAGCGCCGCTTCCAAATGCCGTGCACCAGCGCCAAATGATGCCGGTCCTCCACTCCGCACGAACATCCCTCATTGGCAACACGTCGCCCCCTCCTGCGCCACGTCCCATGCTCAATGGACCCGCCATGTGTAAACAAAACGACATACAGGACAACTTAACACGAACGGCTAGCAACACAAACGGCAGCTTTAGCTTGGTTTACGGAAAGGTGTGCTCACCCAGAAGGGGCAAGTCCAAAGCCAATCTTCACGTGTCATTGCAACGCACAGCTGTCCAGTCGCATGCTCAACAAACCCGAGTAATTAACGCCGTAAAGAGGACCGATTTGCACAGTGTGGCTGCCCCTGGGGCCTTGTAATCGTCCGTACAAACCAAATAAGGGGTTGGGTTTCAACCATGTATAAGCCCTACACGACAGGAAAAGCCCGGCGCCGAGGCGGTAACATAGAGTGACGGCAACACCTTCAAAATGGAGAATAGGACACTAATGCATGCCATCATAGGAATGGTACTATCTTGTGTTGTACGTCTGGGGTGCCCGTACACCCGCTGCAGCTGAAAAGAGCATGCAGCTGTGTACCACACCGGAAGCCCGGCAACAACACGTATGTCGGGACGGTGTCCGGCATGCGGCTACTGCGGCAACCCGGCACACGAAGATAAAACTATTCAACTTCCTCAAGCATCCAATCAGGCGCCGTGCGTGCAGCATGCGTATATGCCCTGCCTGCAAAACCTAGGGCCCATGCGGTCTCCTCAATTAGCCCTCCAAACAGTTCCCCAAACAGCATGCATGGCGCTTCTCCCTTCCGCTCTCTCTTCTCCATTGGTTATTAGGAATGCGGCTAAACGATTGGACCAAACCAAAGATGTACAGTCCAGAAAGCAACGGCGACGCGAAGGGCTTTTCGTTTCAGTCAAACACCGCACCAACCCAAACGCCTACACCCGCATTCGATACTCGCAGTACATGTAGGTCAAAAAACATACTCCTATCGTTGTTAGCGTAACAATAAGTCGAACCCCACATGATCGTTTTGGAAAGAAGCCTTAAACAAAAACGGGCGACAAGGGCACCCCCATGCGGAATCACCCTGACGCCTTGGTATGTACGCCAGACAAACACGCATGCAAAGGCGGGGCATCGAGGCATTCTCTTGAGCGGGAGAGGACACGTTGATCCAAACCGCAATGGCCGGTCTTCACATATCAAACAAGTGCATGTACATAACGTCATACGCTTCATTGCATACCTCCTTTGGGTCCCGACCGCGGGTCAGCCTGCCGAAGTGCCGATCGTGATTACCCCGCTATAAGCAAACCCAGAATCCCAGCAACTGTAGTTTAAAGTGTGAGGAAACGCAACGCAACAAACCCACAACGGGCAGTATCCGTCGCAGCTTCAACGCGTCTAGCCTCCTCCTACATAGTATCGTCTTTGACATCCCGCCTTCCCAACTCCAATTTAACAGCGCACCCCAGACGCTTGCTTATCCCAAGCTCTTCTGCTCCGTGGCCCATTCCTACCCTATTGCCGCCCCTCCTACAGTCCTACTCATCCCCACCCTCCATTCCCCCAGGCGTCTCCGGTGTTGCGCGCTTCCGCAGCTGATCACCGCTGGGCGACCTTCTCGGCACCTGCTCGCCACCGGGCGCCGGAGCCGCCGACGACCCCGCGTTGCACCGTGCCGGCCCCTCCTGCGCAAACGACCCCGCGCTACCGGCAGCCGCCGCCGCGGTGGCGCCAGAGGCCGCAGCTGCATGCGCCGCCGCTGCTGCTGCCGCTGCGTGGCGGTGTGCGGAGGATCCGTGCAGCCGTACATCCACCACCACCACCGTCACGTTGTCGCGGCTGCCCTTCGCGAGCGCCGCCTTGGCTAGCGAGCTTGCGGCCTTCTTGACTGCCATCTTGCTGCTCGAGGTGCGCTGCAGCTCGCCAGAGAACTTCTCCAGAGCCAGCGTGCGCGCCTCCTCGTTCGTGAACACGTCCTGCATGCACGCGCATGGGCGTGGCGAGGAGGAGCATGCATGAGGGCGCGTGCGCGCGGCTGAGTTAGTGTTACGCATGGGTGTGGAGAGCTTGCGAAAGGGCGCGTTCGCGGGTATCAGTTGGTCTTACACACGAGCGTAGAGAGCATGGACGTGAAGAGGAGCATGTGTGCAGGCGCATGGGCAGGGGGGGATCCGTGTTGGGAGGCGCTGGCGTGGTCCCAAAAGAGTCAAGACGGCTGCTGAGGTGGGTCCATGTGGGATGAGGTACGGGGCCTGTGGAGCGGGTACGGCATGTCCCAACCCTGCTTCCCCCTGGCGCGTCCGCCCGTGTGTTCCCCTTATACCTTTCACCCAGTGTGTGTATGCCCACTCACCCACAACCCGTCGCTCGCCATGATGAGCAGCTGGTCCTCCGGGCGGCGCAGCACAGAGGTGATCTGCGGTGGCGCGGGGATGTTGTTACCGTTACCGTTAAGCGCACAGCTAATGAATACCGCAATTACATGCCGCTGTCCATGCAGGCCAAGGCGAGGGGCGAGCTGTAACAAAGATAGGGTCAGCAAGGAACGTGGGCAACGCAGGCAACCCGCAGCCAAGGCATCGGCACGCTCTGGTCAGTTAGCCCCTCCCAGCGACTCCTGTTTACCTCGGGCTCTGCGATGACGAAGGGCCGCAAGCAGTGGTCGCCAATGGCCCTGCTCACAGCCAGCTCACCCATCACACGATCCCACCACACATAGCCCCCCGCCTGCTCCACACGTGCCTGCAGGAAGGACAACACGTCGGCAAGCGAAAGCAGCCCGTTGGAGTTACCTTGTGAGCTGGGAAGCGAGGGGTGAGGGCAAGGTGGGACGGGGTGTTTTCCGTGTGTCCCTGGAGCTGTGCTTTGCAGCCTTGTATCAGGTGAACAGAGGGAATGTGCTTGACCAACAAACAAGACGCTTGTGGGCTGCCTAAGCAGCCAAGCGGCATCCTACACCAGTTCAGACCCACCACTTCGTCAGCGCGCGTCGCTTTGTGGTCCAAGCTCAACGCCACAGCCTCGCGCTCCCTGCAGAGAAGAGCGCGCGAATCCCCTGCAAGCACATCAGAAAAAGCCACAGTTCGATGTGTGAACATGTGCGCGATGCGCCAAAACGAACCGTGGCGGGGAAGGGGGCCTAACGGCCACCAAACACTTGCTTGCGGATAAGTCTAGCCCTGTCAGCAGTGTTTGCTGTTCAAGCCGCCGCGCTCACCGCAGTTTCCAACCCACAGATGCCGCGCAGTCACGAGCGACACCACCGCCGTCGTGCCGACCTCGTGGGCGCTGCGGGTTTGTGCCAGCTGGGCGTCTGTATGCAAGAAGGCTGATTTAAGCGCCGCCTCGATGCCATCCACCCGGACTGGCCATTGCTCTGCCGGGGGATCTGCTGGTGCCGCTGAAGTAGCTCCTGTCTCCTGGCCGCTTCCCGACGTGGACGGGCCCGCAGGCGACAGCAGGGGCCCTGATGCTGAAGTGCCATCCGGCTTGAGGCTAGCCGTAACGACGGCCTTCAGGTGTTCATGCAAGCTCTTAGCACAGTGCTTCGCTACATCAGCACCTACAATGGCAAAGAAACAAGCAACACTTCGCAAATTCCGAGTCTCGACATGGGCCTAGCTAGTCCCAACTAAACCAGCGGGCCGTAACTTACCACCGTGGCCATCATAAACTGCAAAGAAATGCACTGTGACCGGGTCTGTGCCGTGGGTCGCGGCAAGCTGCTTGGGGTCCAAAGGCGGGGAATCTATAGATTCAACCGCTGCTGGCGCCGCTGCTGCTCCGTCCTGTGGTCTCCCAGGAGGAGTGGATGCAGGCTGAATCGACGGATCGGGCCCACTGTTAGCTGGCTCTTTGACTTCATCCTGTCCCTGCTGTTTCGGCTGAGGATCCACGGCCGCGTCCCCTTGCCGCGGTATCAAAGGAGGAAGGTGATCCCGTGCATTGCAAGTCCACCATTTGGGAATTACAAGGAGATCGGGCACCGCCTGCCAACTGCGATCGACGGAAATGCGAAGCAAATGTGGCGTTGCCCTTTCAAGCAAACCAAACATCCTCCCTACCTGTCCTCCATCGTCATACGCTGGCCCACCACTGATTTAGCTGCGTATGAAGGGCATGCGCCAGCAAGCTTAACTGGCTTTGTGCTCTTTGCGGTCTCCTCCACTGGAGCTGCCATTTCGTTGCTGCTGGCTATTGCTGGGACTGCAAAGCATAGCACATAACATAAACAACTAAGACATATGAACAATAATAGGGGGAAAGCATCCACAGCAGGACGGCGCCTCGACCCGGTTGGTAGCCCTTACCCGGAGGCCTGGTGGGCTTTACCACGTCGACACCACCGGGCTCACCAAGTCCCTGCACTGCCGTCTTTGGGCTGTTGGAGTGTGAGCTCTTCTTGACGCTATTCTTAATCTTTTTCAACAGCTTCTTAAACATCGGGTGCTCGCAGCAGCTTTTAAAATTGGCTAAACAACCAGTTTCATGGCGGTTAACCAAGGGCGGCCTGGCAAGGCCCCAGCAAGTGGGTTTAGAGGCCTGGACGAGCGTTGTCCTTGATTCTTTTGTACTTCTGTGTAACTGTCTTGTTATGCATGGGTATAGAGATAGGGCAAACAGTTACAAGAGGGATAGAACTGAGGCAGGGCAAAATACCCAGTTACCGTACAACCGTAAAAAACTTTGGCGTCAGCATCCCATTCCATGCCAATCCATTTTTGATCAGCATATTGATACCGGCAGACGTAACTCGTGACCGCTGCAGGAAATGCGTTATTGACGAGAAGTTCTTTCGCCTGGACTTTAGTACTAGTGCCTTCATCCTTATTTCCTGAGCTCCTTCCCTTCAATGAACTCGTTAGAGGCAGGACGCGTGTTAAGCGTCCTCGATGAGACATTGGAGGGGCTGAGGTGCGAGATTCCCGCGGCATGCCATCTGGTCCGTGTAAAGAAACATGGATTACGTTAGCTGCCGATCTCTCTACAGGCTTGTCTCATATATAACGCAAGATGTACTGGACACTGCGGAACAGCTTCGTGACATGCTTGGAGAGGTAGGGCTGAGTACATGCCGTGCCGCAGGCAAGCGTCCATGTGTCGCGATCTTAACGTACAGTCTATTTTATTGCAGGACCTTGCTAACACGCTCATTAAACACCGCCAACTCCTTCAGACAGCAAAGTCGACGCTCAACAATGAGCAACTCCAAGCGTCCACGCTGGAGCTTGTGCGTTTGCTGAAGGCAAGGATGCGGACTTGAGTTCAAAGCGGGAACCTCTTCCATACTGGGAAACGCCAACTATGTCCCACAGCAGCCCCACGCGCACATGTACCCAACCACCGCGCAATAAGACTGCGTCAGCCTTGGCGCCTTGGCGCCATGCGTCTTCAAAGCATGCATACTCACCGCACAGCCAGTTCCCTTTAACTCACTGCACCCCACATTTCCCGGCTATCGGAGCTGCCGCCTTAGCATGCAAGACACTGCCTGAAGGCTTCGGGGCCATCCCAGAACCGCATGAAGTGCCGCACACACGCCCCGCAGCCGACCCACATCGCTTTTCATGCACTCCTAGGACCCCCTAGGCCGTTTGGATGTAGGTTGGGGTCGGGGGAGGAATGGAGGGGTTGCGGTTGGGCAACCTACCCCAGCACTCAGGCAGCCCCTTGGAACCTTGCAGGACATCGGATGACCCCAGGCTCCGAAACCAACCGGGCGGTCAGGGGAAGCTCCGAGCTGATTTCCGTAGGCTGATCGTCCGCATACAAGGACGCTGACACCCACCTGCGGCTCGTGTACAACACAACACCTGCCAACATGTCCCCGTTCCCTTGCCCGCGCCTGCTCATACTACCTACCCGCTCCCTCCCTCACCACCCTTAAACACACTCCCAAATCCCCCCTCCCTCCCACACAGAAATCCCCCTCCGCGCAGCGGCTCCAGGTGTTGCCGTACGAACGGACACACGGCATCCTGCAGACGCTGCAGTACTTCGAGCAGGTAGGTGGGGAACACACGCGGTCCGGTACCTGGGGGCGCCACATGCAGGTATGCGTGGGGAGCTGGTAGGGAAACACATGCCGTACATACATGTGCCATCACAGAGGGGCTGGTGTTACGTGGCCTGATGCGCCCCCAGGTCGTCTTCCCAAACCCGCACAACCCACCCCGCATAACCTTCCCCCCCCGGTCCGCCCTGCGCAGCTCCGTCAGTTTGCCCAGAAGCGGCTGACCACCACTGTGGAGGAGGACAGCAGCAACCGGGAGTACTTCGAGGAGGTGAGAAGGAGGGAGGCTACATGGAGGGGGTGAGGATCTGTCGTACGGCATACACCAGCATGCCGTTCAGCATGTCTTGTTGCTGACTGCCGTACCGGCCCCCGCTGTCCTCCCCGTGTCCCCGCCCTGCCCTCTTCCCCCCAACCCCCCTCCTCCCCCTTCCTCTGCGCAGGTTCGCGACCGGGAGGAGCGAGCGGTGGCCGAGCGGCTGCAGCTGGAGCAGAAGCTGCGGTTGCAGCGGGTGGAGCTGCAGAAGGCGGCGGGCAGCATTCAGGTGTCGGAGGACCGCGCACGCGGCGAGGTGGCGGAGGTGCAGTCCACCACGGCGCACTCGCGGGGCAGCATTGAGGCGGCGGCAAAGTCGCAGGCGGACGGGGACCGGGCGGCGTTCCAGGTGGGTTGTGTGTGTGGGGGGGAGGGAGGCCGGTGGGAAGAGGGAGGGAGGAAGGGAAAGAGGTGGGGAGGAGAGGGAGGTGATGAAAGGGAAGGAGGGAGGGCGTCCATGTGTTTTGTGACGAGGCTGCACCCCTTTTCCTTTTCTTCCTGCTTCACTTGTACGTCCCCCCCCTTCTCCCTTCCCCTTCTCCCCTTCTCCCCCTCTCCTTCCCTCTCCCCCCAGTCCGATCTAGCCCTAGCCACCCGCGAGCTGGCCGCCGCCCGCTCCGAGCTGGCCCGCCTGCGGACCGAGCACAAGGACAACGAGGCGCTGCTGCGGAAGGCGCGCAAGCGGGCGGAGCAGGTGGGGGAGGGGTGTAGGGTTTGGGAGGCGGGGGAGGAGGGGTTAGGGCTTGGGAGGCGGGGATCGGCGGGGGGCAGCCCCCTTGCAGCGCTGGGGCAGGTTTGGCTGGTCTGGGCTGATAGCCCTCTTCGTTGGGAGCTGCGCAGAAACCCCGACTGGGTTACGGTAGTGGGCGTGGAGAGCCAAGCGTTGGTGCTTGGGCAGGTTGTCCAGTCTCCCCTTTGCCCTCAACTGCTTCACCCCCCAGTCTCCCCCCTCTTCCTCCCCCCGCCCCCCACCTATCAGGATGTGGAGGTTCAGATCGGCGAGTACGATGCGGATGTGGGTGCCAAGGAGGAGGAGCTGGCGCGGGCGCGGGCGGAGTACGAGGGGGTGCTGGCGCAGCTGCATGTGAGGGGGGAGGGGGAGGGAGGGAGGGAGAGGAGGGGAGTTGGACGTGTAAGTCATGCAAACGCTGTTGGCGCTGCGAGGAACGTAGGGGTGGCAGGGAGCGCTGTGGGTCCGGAGCTCCGGGCGCGTCTGTGTGTCTGGAAGTGAAGTGAAGAAAGGGATGGGGACGTGAGCACATGGCACACATGCATGGCGGAGGGAACATGGCGTGTGGGGCATCCCTTAGTCACGGACGTAAACATTGGATGCCTCACCTTCTCTCCGCCTAGCTGCATGCCCGCCTGTCCGCCCGCTTACATGGGTTATGTACCTGCCCCCGGCCTCTCCCGCCCCCTGCCTCCTGCCCCTGCCCTCCCGCCCCCCCCCCAGGATTATAACCGCGGGTGGGGCGAGATGTACCAGGAGCGGCTCGAGTACGAGGACCGGGAGCGGCGCCTGGCGGACCAGCGCTTCCAGGTGGGTGTGAGGGAGATGGGAGGGAGCCATACCAGACCATAGGGAACCACAGGTTAGGGCAAGACAATGGGGATAGGAGCGGCAGGGTGCTACAAGGGGGGTAAAACTACCGATAAGGAAAACGTGACAAGGGGGGCATGGTGGGGGGCGCTGTGAGGGGACGCTAGCTGCAAGTGGGGACTGCGCGAGGAGGGTTGGGCCGTCCCATGTATGGTCCTGCTGCTGCTGCTGCTGCTGCTGCTGCACTGCATGCATGCATGGTCCGCAGCAGCGCTCGGTGTCTAGTCGCCCCAGCGGGTGGCCACCCGTCCTGTTTGTGTCCTGTGCTCTGTTGTGAGGTGTCTCGTAGTCCGCTTTTCTTGTCCCCCCTTCTACTAACCCTCTGCTAACAGCTCCCTTCACTCCTCCTTCCCGCCCTCCTCCTCAATAACCATGCTGCCACCAATAGTGCAGCTGGATCTAATCCCATACACACCAACCCCTTCCCTTCATTCTTCTTTTTTGACCCCTCTCATTCTCCTATTCTGACCCCCTCATCCTTCTATTTTGACCCCTCTCATCCTTATTCCCCCTCATTCTACTTTGACCCTCTCATACTTCTTCCCCACCCCCCCAGGCCGCGCTGCTGTCCATCAAGCGCAATCACGCAGCCCGGGTCATCCAGGCCGCCTGGCGCGCCTACAAGAAAGCCAAGGAAGCGGCACGCAAGAAGGCCAAGAAGGCGGAGAAGGCCAAGGCTGCCAAGAAGAAATGACGGTGGGGAGGCTTGGAGGGCGGTGTCAGCCACAACCGCAGAAGTTTCGGGGGCCTCGAAGTGCGGCTGACCAGGGCCGCGGTGAGGATGAGGCTGGAGGAGGAGGGGCCGCCGCCGCGGGTTTGGCGGTGACGGGGGAGGGAGCGGCGGCGGCGGTTAGGGTGCAGGGCGGTTGTGGGTGGGGAGTGAAGGGGGAGGGTGCTGGGCGGCGCCGGGAATGGGGAAAACGAAAAGTGAAGCAACGGAATCCAATCGCCGGGAGTGAGGAATGATGGAATGGGGAAGGAGACGATGGTGATGACGATGCGTGCGTGCGCCCGGGGTCCTCTGCCGCCTTTGCTACCCGCCCTCCGAAGCCGAGAGATTGCAGACAGGGGTCGTGTGTCGTGGGGCCATGGCATCCGTGTGTCTGTTCGTGTGTGGGGAGTCATGCAAGGGAATATGGGCAGATTAGGCCGCTGCTGTGGGGTTGTTAGGTATGGTAGACAGCCATAGCCAAAAAACGGGTTTACAGCCGCGTACCCGTGTGAGCGCTAAAGACAGGTGTGTCTGACGTTCAGGGGTGCAGTGGTTTGTTGGTTTCCCTAGCCACAAGGCGTTCCCCAGGTACAAAAGAGGGGGGGGGTAAGGCAGGTAACGTAGCAAGCGGGCTAGGTGAATAGTCCCAAGCGCATAGATAGGTCGACAAACCCTAGCCAGAGACCTCCCCCCTAGGATAGGACTGCTGCCGAAATGCGGCGTAGTTGACAACGGACCGGGGGGCTTCGGCTGGTTGGAGGGATATCTCTTCGGCTGGTTTGTCGTACTGCCGTACATGTGTTCCGGCCTAGACAGCTGGGGGTTACGGTTGTGCATCGTCAACAGCGTGTCTGTGTCGAACCATCACCGCCTGCGTGTTAGCTCGTGTGCATGTGTGCAGCATGGACGTCATGCAAGCATGACCCTCGGTGCATCTGTCAGCATGCGCCGCTACGACGCCTGGCGGCCCCTGCCCCGTGTCCTTCGACCAGACCGGCACCTCGCAACAAGGCGCTCACACACATCCCATATCTCTTAGCACACACGGCACACTTCCTAAATCTGTGGCTCAGTCTAGCACATCCCAAATCTGTAGTCAGGGACCAGGTCTCAGCATCCCAGCAAAAGCAATCGCACCCACCAACTGCGCCCAGCCAGCGGCACTACGCAACAGGGACGAGCAGGAGCGGCACTGGACGGTAGCTGCGCCTTCCCCCATCACCCCCCGTCAACCTCGCCAACCGCTCCTCTTGCCCCGCTTTGCCTACTGGCATAGCCCCTTGTCGCGCCCCCTGCCACGCCCGGACCAGCAGGGTGCTGCCACATCCCACATCAGCTGCGATTACACCCGCCCCAAACGCGCCCTGCCCCCTTCCACTAAACGGCCTGGTCTCCCTCTCTCACCCCCCCATCACATCATGCTGTCGGTGTCCCAGGGCTGGCAGCGCTCGCTGGCAAGGTAGTCCCGAATGCGCGGCCGGGCGGCCATGCGCGCCTGCATGCGAGCGGCAGGGAAGCAGGGAGCAGCCAGGGTGCCGCAAGGAGACCAGGGGGGGGGTGAAAGGGGGAATTCCGTCAAGTAGGAGGAAAGAGCACGCGGAAACACGCTTTGTGTATCGGTTGTGATCGGGTGTTCAATGACAGCAGTAGTCCCGTGCCCCCCCACCTGGTGCTCCTTGGCCCTGGGGGCCTCCACCGCATCGTAGTGGGCGTGGAAGTGCTGCTGCGCCGCCGCCATGTACTGATGCCGGAGGGGAAGAGGGGGCATGGGGAAGAGGAAACCGGGTGGAGGGGAGGGGTGGGAAGCAGGAGGGAAGGAGGTTGATGTGGGGGTTCTTGCGGGCTGAGGGTGGTTCTGTGCATACCGGGGAGGTACAGGTGGAGCTGCCAGTCCGCGCCCCTCCCCTGCATGGGAACCTCCGTCCCGCCATCCGTGCCCTTTGCCGGGTGTAGCCTCGTCACACAGCCCGCTAGTTGCCTCGTCAGTTTCCTCCACCTGGTAACCCACCTGGTACACCGCCAGGTCCGCAACCGACAGGCGGTCCCCCAGCAGGAAACCCTGGGGGGGGGGGGGCCGGCAGGGGGGAGGGGGGTCAGGAGGGCAGGGGAGGGCCGGGAGTGGAGGTGCAGGACAAAATCCATGTGATGGACGGGGAGGGGTGGGATGGGATGTAATGAGAGGAGGGAAAGCAGGTGGTGATGGAGGTGGTGGTGGTGGCGGTGGTGAAGGATTTGGGGAGGTGTAAGGGCTAAAGCACGGCGCCAAAGCAAGGAGGGGGCGGCGATCGGGGAGCCCGCACCTGCATCCACTGCATGCATGGTATGCTTGTCTCCCCCCACATACACACCTGTTCCTGGCACGGGTTGCGCTCCAGCACCTGCTCCCAGAAGCCCAGGTACCGCGGCAGCCGCTGTTCGCCGTACTGCCGGATGTACGGCTGCGACTCGGCCACCTGCTGCTTGTGGCTCGCGTAGAAGTCCTGCGGTCGCGAGGGAGCAGCGGCGCCGGGGAATGCGCATTTGGGTGTCGTTCGTATGTCGCGGTCCCTTCCAGGATCCCACCCAGCGGCGGCGGGGAAGAACACGGGAAGGGTGTGGGGGTCCGGGACAGGGGAAGAACACACGAGCATCCGCATACGGTTATTTCCCCTCACCCGAAGCGCCACCCCTATGTGCGGCACCCTTATCACCTTGGGGTGGAAGGCCAGCCGCCCCTCCGCCACACCGTCTGTCACCACCTGCAGCAGCTGCTCCACGTGAGCTGCGTCCCGTGGGTCGCTCGGCATCAGCCCGAACTCGCGACCCAGGTAGGCCTAGTTAGGATGTTACAGTTACAGTTTGTAGTGTTAGGATGTGCGGTGAGGTGAGGGGTCGGAGGGGGAGTAAGAGCGCCCGAGGAGCGGAGGGAGGGCAGGACGGGGTTCGCATGAGGGCACCATGGAACCTCTCTACTCTCCACTACCGGTATTGCAGCGTCAGTTAGAGAAGAATACCGGTAGTGTCCTTTCTTGTCGTACGGCAAACCCCCGTAAGAATGCTATAAGCGCCACCCACCATGATGACCGGGGTGTTGGACAGCACGAAGTCGCCCTTCCTGACGGCCGGCGGCGCGCGAACCGGAAAGCCGCTGTTGCCGCCCTTCCAACAGAAATCCATCACAGCCTGGAAGCCTGGAGCAGCGGCAGCGGAGGAGGAGGTGGGGAAAAGGGGAGGTGGAGGAGGCTGATCGAAAGCCGGCAGCGGCAGCAGCAGCGGAGGGAATAAAGGGGCTTAACCACAGAAGAGGAAGGAAGGGTGGAGTAGTGGTGGAGGCGGATTATCGGAAGAAGGGGCGGAAGGAGGGGAAGACGGTGGCGTCTTGCATCAGAGGCGGGTGGCTGGCAAGAGCGATAGTGCAGGACAGGAGGTGGGGGTCCGGAAGGACGCGATGGGGCAAGAACGCGCAGGGCAGAAGCAAGAGTGCTTTAGGAAGAGGAGGAGAGGGGAGTGGTCCGGGGCTTATTCAACAGCAGTATGAGGGCAGGGGTGATGGTGGCGTGGTGGTTGTGCCGTATAACTGGTGTGCCGTACCTTCCTTGACACCCACATCAATGTACGGCACTCCTGCCTCCTCGAAGACCAGTCGGACGTACTCTCCGCGGCCCTTGAAGCCTAAGAGGTGTCGGCGGTATGAGGTGGTTTTGGCGGCATGAAGTGGTGTTGGCGGTAACCAGCTTGCTTGTGTGAAGATAGCAAGGTAGCATCAGCAGCGGTCCTTGCTAGGTGTTGCTAAATGAAAGGGGTTTCGGCGATGGTGTTGGCGATGACTACGACTCAGGAGGAGGCAAGAGGTAGGGACAAGCGGGGGGAACAACGGGAAGGATTCCAAGCGTGAAGGATTTGCCGTGTCACGCGGATGCGTGTCCCGTAGGGGTTCCGTACGGCCTAGCACCATGTGCGCCCCACCTGGCCAGTAAATCAATTCCCAGGGCTGCTGTTCTTGCGTTGTATGATCCATATGAACTTTGCTAACGCGCGGAACACGTGTGATTGATACAACTCGCACCTACATGCAAGTTAACGCGGGACCGGGACCATAGCGAATCCTTTTCAGAGCGCTGCACTGCGCTTTTCGAAGAAAGAGATAGCATAGATCTACCTACCCGATCGCGCCACGGGACTACACAGGCCTTAACCGAAGAGGTGTTCAATTGCAGCGATTTAGCGGTGATACACATAGATGGAGGAGCTAGTTGGGCCACTACAGGATGTGTTCAAGTATGTTAAGCTTGAAAGGAGGATAATTTTTGTCGTGATCGAGTTTCAGACAGTTGCGTCACTTGTGTGAACCTCGCAGAGACCTGCGCCGGCATTGGAAGGAGTTCCAAGATTCAGAGCCTTTCCTGCATGTACTACAAGGCTTCATCAACGCAATAAACTGGCGGGTGCGACGGCTGACGAATGCGCGTCGATCCGCCTGCCAATGCACTGGCCGCTGGGCAAACGTTGCTCTTTTTACGTAGGAGTATAAGTTCGGCAATTACTATATTGGTACACGCAGGAACCATGGATTATCGCCATCCTGGTTTTCCACGGCATCTTGCTGCTAACAGCATTGACAACGCGCAAGCGAACAACCTTGCAGGCCATCATGTTTGCAAGCGCAGGTACGATTCCATGTCTTGTAAGCATTCGTCTTCCGCTGTCTTTGGACTTTCAGTCACCATCCTGACCCACGGGACCCGCTTCTTATATGTACGACATCCTTCTACTTGTACGTCATCCTTATACGGCACTGTACGGCCCCCTGCCTGCAGCGGGGACCATTTACGTGTCTGAGCGGCTCAACCGGCTGGGCGGACAGCACTGGGAGCGCTTCGCCACCCAGAACTACTTTGACCCCTCGGGGGTGTTCATGTCTGCGGTGGTTTCGGGGCCGCTGCTGCTGGTCCTGCTCATCGTTCTGGTAAGACCGCAAGAGAGCTGTCTAATCGGGGCAGAGGAACTACAGCAGGGGGGAGGATTGCCAAGAACGGGAGGGCACTGCTCATGTCGCCGGGTGATGCTGCTGTTAAGGCTGCCTTAGGCATGGAGCTGTCACCTGCGTAGTGTAACTGTGTAAGGCCCCCCCAGCCGCGTGCTCCCGTCTGCTTTCCGCATGTGCCTATTATGCACGTGGATCCCGCGTGTGCATCCCTCGATACAACAACCCCGCCCCGTCCCCGCCCCCGCAACCGCCAGGTCAACTACCTGATCAGCTGCGCCGGAATGCTGATCCAAGCCAAGAAGCGGGAGCTGCTGTACCGAGCCAAACAGCGGGCCCAAGCGGCGAAGAAGGATAACGCAGCAGCATCATCGGGCGACAAGAAGAAGGACTGAGCACTTTTCCAGGGCGGAAGGGCCACGACGGATGGTGTGACAGGGGCATGCTTGCGGGATGAATAGCAGGTCGCTGCCACTGCATGCCGTCTAGGATGGCGGCTACGAGGGCGCGGGGGAGCGGAGGAGGCAGCCGAGGTACACGCCTGATTAGCGTGCAGGTGGAGGCAAGGCAGCGGCATCATGCTTTGCATGCAGTTGGCACGCAGGTGTAGTAGGTATGCAAGCGCAGGTGCTAGGAGTGGAAGAAATGCGATGGTACCGTGCGCCGTACCGCGCACGCATGCACGCACGCATGGATATACGGCTACACGGGCAGTGCAGGTGCAGGCGTTGTATTCTGCCGTGCTTGAAGCAATGGTGGTATGGTGTGTACCGGTGAAATGTAACTTGAAATGTTGCATGTGTGGGAGCTGTGTAAGGCGGATGCTCTCTCAACGATCCGTACGCTGCAGGCCCGTACACCCTGAGGCCCCTCCACCACCACCACCTGGCATCTCATGCCCCGCACTGCACCCCAATACAACCCAGGCAGCTTGCCGTTCCCGGAATCTCAGCTTCCTCCTCTCGCTTCTATGCATGTAACCAAATCCTGAGCACATGCCCCACCAACAAGAACCACCTGATGCACCTTTGTGCCCGGCGTTCTCCCCTCCCTTCTTTGCACACCCCTTCCACCACCGCCTTGCAGCTGCCGCTGCTGCCGTCGCTACCGCCGCCATGCCTACTGCTGCTCCCGAAGCCATGCCTGCTCGTCCTCGTACTCCTGCCGCCCTAGCGCCGCCCCAGTCGCCGCGCCCCAGTCCACCGGGCAGCCCTCCTGCAGCAGCCACCGCAGCACCGGCAGGCGGGCGCGCAGTCGCACACAGGCGGTGAAGGTGTCCCGGCTGGGGCCCCAGGGGCAGCCCAGCCTCCGCAGGCAGCGCAGGGTGGCCATGTCCCCCTGCTGCGCGGCCGACTGGTAGGGGCGACCGCTCTCCTGCAGGGGTGCGAGCAGCAACATGCAAGCAGCACAGCGTAGGCAGCGTGAACGGGGCAGGCGCTGACGTTACGTAGGGGTTGGTCTGCACGCCACAACCGGGGCGCCCCCATGCGGAGCACATGCAGGGACCCTGGGATTGCTGTCTGGAGAACTAACCAACTGGCGTATCGCAACCAGGCAACCAACAGCCCCCTGTGTAGCCTACTTAACACGTCCTACTACACTCACCCCCCAGGGGCAGCCCTGCTCCACCAGCCACTCCAACACTTCCTCGCAGCCGCCCTGCGCCCCCCGCACCAAGGCATCCTCCTCCGGCCGCACCACATCGCCGTCGCCAGCCGCCGCCAGCCGCTCATGCACCCATCGCACCGCCCGCATGTCGCCTGACCCAGCAACGCGGGCTAGCAGCGAGGGGCTGAGACGGCGTTGCCCCCCTTGCTGATGCCCTTCCTGCGCCTCCAGCAGCCAGTCCGCCACGTGCAGGTGTCCACCGCTCACCGCCGTACGCAGCGCCAGGGAGCTCAGCGGGCAGCCGCTGCGGGCGTGCAGCCACTGCAGGGCAGCCAGGTGGCCCCGTGAGGCGGCCAGGAAGGACGCGTGCTCGCAGTCCGTACGAAGGCCCGCGTGGTGAGGCGTAGGTTGCAGGGCGCCCTGGCCCCAGAGGTACTCTAGAGCTGGAACGTTGTTTGCACCCGCGGCCTCAACCAGGGCAGCAGAGTCCAGTGGGTAGCCCCGCTGCTGCAGCCAGCTCAGGCGCTGGGGTGCGTCCCGACAGCCAGCGGCAGCGGACACGCTGCTGTAGCCCCCCAGCGACTCCAGCCATACCACCTTAGCCTGCCAGTCCGCTGTGGGACTGCCTGCGGCCGCAGCCAGCGCGCCGGCAACCACTTCTGCCGTCTCCGCCTCCGCTTCCGGCTCCTCCCCATCCGCCTCCTCCTCCTGCAATTCCTCCACGCCATGCCACCTGCCGTACAAGCGCTGCAACGTGGCCAGGTCGCACCCGTGCGCCGCCGCAAGCAGCAGCCCGGAAGGCAGCTGCAGTGCCTGCCCAGCAGGAGGCCGGTACGACGCCTCCGCCGGAGCCGGCTGCTGCTCTAGGAGCCAGTCCATCAGGACCACATGGCTCCCGCGTGCAGCCGCACGCACCGCATCCTCCGTCCAGGGGCAGCCGCTCGCCAGCAACCACTCGCATGCCGCCCGCTGGCCCGCCTGCGCTGCGCAGAACAGGGCGGCGCCCCAGGTCCGGCAACCCTGCTGCCGCAGCCAGCTGCAGGCCGCCAGCTGCCCCGCAGCCGCCGCGGCCGCTAGCGGACCCTCTGTAAGCAGGCAGCCGCAGCAGGAGAGTGCGGTTCGCAGGTTGGGGATGCTGCCGCTGTGAGCCGTGAGGCTGACAAAGCGGCGTCTCTGCTGGAGGGATAGTCCGCGCATGGCCCCGGGGCGGGTCCAGTGATTGGAGAACACGTGGGGAGGCGTGGGCTGGGAGAGTCGGATGGTGGAGAAACGGGGTGCGGGAAAGTACGAGGCTGTGGCCTTGTTGATAAGGCGGCCGGTGCAGGCGATTTCGTTTGTGGGCAGGAAGCGCACGATGTGGGACAGCAACTCGGGCGGCAGGGGCTGACAGTAGACGGCTTCAGCCTCAGGTTGACCAACGTGCTGGTGATCGGCCATTGCAGCTGCGTTGGTCGCAACAAAGGGACACAGCGTTTCTTAAGAAGAAAGCAGACTTCTCTCTAGCAATGTTGTGGGTTATGAGGAATCACGGGGAGCTGTTATTGGCCGACATAATCGCACGTTTTCCAGGACTTATCGGGCGCGTCCTTTGTTCTAAGTGTACATGTTTCCATTCGCGATGAAAGAGCAAGTAGCGTTAATGGTTTCCTAATCCCTGAGAAAAGAGGATGAGTCAAGTCATATTGCCGTGCGACTGCCGGGCGCAGCGGTTGGGCGAGATCCTTCACGGCCACCCTACACGTTAAACATCACCCAGTGGTTTGAACATACAATTTTTCGCAATTATTTCGGGACATGTCAGCAGGGGCACTTATGCGAAAATCACTGCACTTCGCTTGGGCGCGCGTACCGGTAGTTCCTGGGGTTTCGTTCACTGCTGCCAACCCAACGTCCGCCGCTGCCTCTCGCAGGTTGCATTATAGCCGAAGTTCCTGTTGTTCCCCGGTCACATGCCACCAAAGGGGCATCGTCGCACACATCTCACGGGCTGTCAGCCGTTACAAGCCTAGCAGTCAGCGCGGCAGTTCTGCAAGACATCCTGGCAGCAACATCGCTAGCCGTAAGGAGTCAGTCGCGTGCGGATGGACGCCATACGGCAGTCCAAACCTGCAGAACAGATTTCCGCTAATTCCCCCTGATCCCTCAAACCCATGAACTACCACCAGATCTCGTTTCCCAAGCGTACCACTCCTGCGAGGCTTCTCCTGCGATGCCACACCCAATAACACGTTATCCACGAGCGCAGTCACCCTGAGAGCTCATGCGATACAGTGGTGGGCTCAAGCTATACTCTCCTCCAGCAGACAGCACCCCAGCGAAGCACCACACTCTGTACCTACGTTCCTGCAAGACAGTCACCACTTGGAGAACAAGGCAAGGTAGCTTCCAACGCTTTCGACTTAATCACATCGCCCTAGCTGCTTTGCCGTTTGCCGCCAGTGCTAGCAGCAGCAGGACCGGGCTACGAGGGCGGCGGGTGCGCCAGCGCCTGCTTCTTGACCTTCTTGCAGTACTCCGCCTTCTGCTGCGTGAAGAGGACGAAGGCGTCAGACTGCGCGGGGCTGTTGGGGTTGGGCGTGTCCAGGAGTTCCTGCGGGGGCACGGCATGATGTACGGCAAAATCCATAAAATTCGGAGCTTTTGAAAACGGGTTGCCAAGTATAACAGCAGCCAAGCCGACAGCTGCCATTTTAAGAAGGGTACCGTCATAGCTTCCGACCCAGATGCTCACCTGGATGCCGAGCAGCAACTGCTTGATGGTGATGGAAGGCCGCCACCCCTCATCCTGCAAGGAGGGGCTATGCTTAAGATCCTGGCTTCATGGCACCGACGACGTAACACAAGCAATATGTTGCTGTTTAGCCGGTTTGCTGGTACCAGCACACGTGCCTACAGCTCACCTCGTTGAGAATGCTTAAGCAAACGGTGCCCGAGGGGTAGATGTTTGGGTGGAAGAATCCGGCGGGGAACTTGCACTGCGGACGGAACGAAGGCCAAGGGTTACACCATCTGCCGGTCATAACGTATGCAGTTCCTCTGTGTGCGCATCGTGTTCTTGGCAGCGGTAGGTGCATGGTTACCATACCTTGGGCGGCTTGGTGGGGTAGTCCTCCGAGAACTCCATGGTTAGCGGGTAAAAGCCTCCCTCCCAGTCCGTGCCTTGCTTGCCCGGAATGTGGCACTTCCATTTCATCAAGTTCACGCTCCTGTTCGCGTTAAGGAATAGTCGTTTAACATTCCTAAAGGACAAGACTGTTGCCCAAAGCATGAGGCGCATGGCGCGCCTGCTACGCACCCGTCTTCGGCAGTCTCCGGGCGCGCATGGAAACCAAAAGGCTTATCTTTCCGCCATGCCTTACGCTCCTCCTGAAGCCGGCTACGTGCCACGCCTGACATGGCTATCAATTACAGATGGGCAACAAAGGAGGAGCTCCTAGCTGATTAGCGTGCGAGTTGTCTAGAATTGGTCTGGGCAAAGAGGAGGGGCCTCGAGGTCAGCAAGAAACTAAGGAGCCTGGCGAGCAGCAAGGCGGTGGACTCTTGTCCTGACGTCTAGAGTTAAATGTATATGCTTGACTCACAGGCACAGTTAGGTAACAAACTGTTTAAATAAGCCGGTGATCTAAAGCGTGGATCGTTTTTTGGCTTTCTGCAATTCATGGCTCTCGTACAACAGTGCTGTGCATGGCAGGGCATGGGACCGAAGCGGGAAGCGCACTTGCTTGTCGTCTTTCCAGCAACGAGTCTTCTGCTGACCAAGGGAGAGGCGTTTACTTATATCAGCTGTCGTGTGTCACGTAGGCAAGCATACGGAAAATCAAATAGCCACTTTAGGTCAATGCTCATTCTCTGCACGTAATTCCAATTATAGATATCTACAGACAGACCATAGGGTGTGAACGGCCCCCCTCTGCACACACGCGCTATTAACCAATCAGCAATCAGCCGGCGTACCACGAGCGGCAGGCATGTGGGGGAGCCTTTGGGGCAGCGCGCCTTCTGCAGCAGAGTCAATTACGGAAGCCGATGCATTATGGTATCTAAATCCGACTCCCGAGCAACGAGCATGCGAACGAGAATTCCGCGCTCAGCTAGAGCGAGAAAGCCTCCTGGTGAATGGTCACGATGATGAGTATACACTGTTACGATTCTTGATGGCCCGTGATTTCAGCGTGGAGAAGGTAGGTTACTGGGTAAGGCATGGACATGTGGGATTCAAGGCTTCAAGCCGTACACTGCAGAAGTGAAAGCCCGCATCCGCACGGTTAGGCCCTGCGGCCGCGCAGCTGTCCCCGTTCTTGCTCCAGGGCGCCCCTAACTCCCTGCATCACTCGCCTAAACCTCGCCTTGCACGCAGGCCCTCTCCATGTACCGCGACATGCGTCAATGGCGCACTGAAAACGCCGTGAACGGGTTGTTCGAATCGGACCCCGCGGGCACGTCCTTCCCCAACACACAGCAGCTATTGCAGGTGGGGGACTGAGATATACAAACAGCGGGAGTGATGTGGGTTGAATGAGAAAGGCTGGGGTAAAGAGGCTGGGGTGGGGACAACACGTGAACCGTCGCCTGGGGTGTCGTCGTTTGGTGGCGCCCATGTGCGTCCGAGCCCCTGGGCTCGCGCGCAATCATGTGCCCCTGTGCACCCTAGTCTCCCTCCTGGAGACCCAGCCCTGCCCAGCGACCCTGCAACCTGGACCCACCCTCATGCTGCTGCCTGCTGCCCTCCCTGCCCTCCTCCCTCCCGCCGCGCAGGTGTACCCCCACTTCTACTTCAACACCGGTGAGTGCCGCGCCGGGAGGAGCGGCCCGCAGCCGCCCGCAGCCCTGCTCAGTTGAAGCCACCTACCCCTTGCAGTCTGACGCTGCAAATCTTCATCTTGCTACCTTTTGGAGCCCCATACGGTAGCCCCATACAGCCATACTACAGCTCCTTCCCTGGCCCATTTCGAACCCTACACCACCACCACCGCCTCACGCCTTCCTCTCTCCAACCTCATTTCCGTTCCGTCCCAGCACTGCATCAGCCGCAACGCCCCGACGCGCCTGCCTGCCACCTCCACCCGCTCCTCCTCCCGCCCGCCCACACACCCTCTCCCTCCCCATACACATAGGGCACTGGGTACTCTGTTTCCCCTCTTTCTCTCTGCCCTCCCCGCTTCCCGGTTGCTTGCTTTCCCCCCCTTTCCCTCTCCCCTTCCTCCCCTTTTATCTCTCCCCTTGCTCCCCCTTTCCCCTGCTCCCTCCTCCCCCCCGCTGCCCCCCCAGACAAGTTCGGCCGCCCCGTGTACGTGGAGCTGCTGGGCCGCACCGACGCCGCCAGCGTGTTCGCCACCATCAGCGGCGAGCAGCTGGTGCGCTACCACATCTGGACCTGGGAGCGCTACCTGCGCGCCTACCTGCCCGCCTGCTCCGCGGCCGCCGGGCGCCACATCTGCACCACCACCGTCATCATCGACCTGGCGGGGCTGTCGCTGATGAACTTCAACGCCGCCACGCAGAAGCTGCTCACCACCTTCTCCAAGATTGACCAGGTTGGGGGGGGGTGCGGGACTGTGTGGATAGTCCAATAATCGGGACATAGGACTATGCTTCACTTCTTTCTTCATTATCCCCTTCTCGATTACCATGACGCACCGCCGCCCCTCTCTCCTCCCTCTTCTCTCCTCCCTCCCTCCCTCCCACCCCCCAGGACTACTACCCCGAGCACCTGGGCACCATGTTCGTCATCAACACGCCGCTCATATTCCGCGGCATCTGGGCGGCGGTGCAGCCGCTGCTGCAGGAGCGCACGCGCAAGAAGATCATCATACTGGGCGCCGACTACCTGACAGAGCTGGCCAAGGTCGTACCGCTGGAGCGGCTGCCGCACATATTCGGGGGGCCGCAACCGCTGGACCCGGGGTACCGCTCCGTGGGGCCCTGGCTGCCGCCGCCGCCCGCAGCGGAAACAGGAGGGCAGGCGGGGGCGGGGATAGCAGGGGCGGAGTCGGTAGCAGCAGGGGGGCAGCAGCAGGTGGAGGGGGAGGCGAGTGCGGATGCAATGGTGATGTGTGTAGAGGCTGGGGGTGCCGGGGCGGTGGGGAAGGAGGGGGAGGAGGAGGGAGTGGGGGAGGCGGCTGGTTCGTTGGCGGTGGTTACGTGATGGAGGTGTGTGGATGTGTTGGTGTGGTGAGAGGGAGAGTGATGGCAGCGGGTTGGGGAGTTCGTGTCGTGTGGTATTTGTGAACGTTGGCGTGATGGGGCCTCCCGCTGAGAGGGGCATGCCACTGCATGCGATTGCGTATTGAGAGGGAAGCTGCGTGCGAACGTAGATGTGTTATGGTACTGTTAATATATGACTGATGCGTGCGAAAACTGCTTAACTAAATACTTGCTTCAGCCGTACGATAAGAATGTGAACCTGGCGTTGCTTGAGCTTGGCTATTGGTATTGGCTCTCTTGGCAGGGTTTGCAGGGTAACGCTTTATGGAATGTATAGGCTCTCTTTAAGTTGTTGGGGCCTGGGGAGGTGCAGGCAAGCTGCCCCGCCGAGCTCGGAAACCCTGCAGAGGTGTGCTGCTCCGCACTGAACTGCAACCTGGGCGAGTCAACGTGTCCTTACGGGAGTCGTGGCGTCATCCTCTCTTGTTACACAATAAACGTACGCCGATCGCCGAATCGCGGTGCAGGAGTATCACCGTCAATTGTATCCTACTACCTATCCGTACCCTTGATTCCTCCTCTCCACCTACATTGCATTGCCCGCCAAACTCGTCAATCAGCCCGCTCTGCCTCCACCCTTTATTCAAGGAAGCAGGCTGCCTGCTTCCTTGCTGCTTTCCCCTGCACCCCCTCCCACAGTGCAGCCCACATGTCACACGGCTAGCTTGTTAGTTCCTCCTCTGTTACCCCCCGCTCCCTCCCTTCCTCTGCCCCCCCATGGTGGAGCCTCACACGGAGGCCTTGGTGCTCTTGCCCGGCTTGAAGAACCCCATCACCACCAGCACCTGGGTCAGGCCCACAAGGATAAGCGCGCCGACCTGCGCAGGAGGGAGGGGAGGGGAGCGGTGAGAGAGGCGCGGCGGGGATGTAGTAGGGACGCCATGCAAGGGGTGCAGGGGGACCGTCCCGTCGTCAGGGTCCGGGCCAACCCCATGCAAGCAAGGCGGTGTACGGGTGGTGTCCTACCCCTGCTGTGCTGTCCCCCTCCCTCTTCCCCCCCACGCTGCTCACCTCGATCCCCGTGTAGAACAGGGTGCGCCGCTTGTTGCTCTCCTGCAAGGGGGGCCGGGAGCAGCGGCAACAACAGTGCGGCGGAGCACCAGCGGTTGACACACGGCTTCAGGCTTCACCCTGATTCGCTCGCCACCCACCCACACCTAGCCCCCCCCTCACCCCATGCAGTGCCTTTCTTACTTCTTTCGCACACCGCCTTCACCTTCAAGCCCACAACCCTTCCACCCCACTGCTACGCAGTGGATCAAACCCGGCATCCCCTCCCCCCCCACAACCCATTCTAGAGAAGCCCCGTCTTTCAGTTCGTCAGTTTTCCTTATTTTTACCCCCAACCCATTCTAGCCGGTCTCCTGCTTCTCCCCAGTCCCTCCCGCTCCTCCCCCCCGCTTCCCCCGCCCCATTTTTGCCGCCCCTTGTGAGCAACCCCAATACCCTTCCTCCTCCCCCCCTCCCCTCCCCCACCATGGTCTGCTGGTGCCTCTCCAGCTTCCTGTGCAGGTAGGTCTGGCTGCCCCGGATGACCTCCATGAACTCGCTCATGCCCAGGATGGTGCGCCGCACGTCCTCCATGTGGTCCTGGCTGGCCACCTCCTTGCTTCTGGAAGGGGGGAAGGAAAAAGACCATACCAGAGTCATAGGAAACCACAGGAGGGGAGGGGAGTAAGAAGTGGACACCTGTAGTGGGTGGGTAAACATCAGCAGCCATGGGACTGAGAAGGGGATGCCGTGCTAGTACTGGTGTTGCTGTTGCATGCGTCTCCCCCCCACCTGTGCCCCCTGCCCCCCCCCACCTGTGCTCCTGCGTGCCCTTGGGAATGTTGATGGCGCCCCCCGCGCCCCTCCGCAGGTGCGCCAGCGTGAAGTAGACCAGGTCCACAATGGCCTCCGTGCGGGACTCCCACGGGTTGTAGAAGCTGGGGGGAGGGGAGGGGGGTTGATAGGGATACGCATTCCGCATTGGGCTGGATTTTAGGATTGCGTATAGGGGGAGGGAGGGGGGAGGGGGCCGAGAAGAAAGAGGAGCAGGGGAAGAGGATGTAGGGGGCGGCGCAAAGGAAGAGGATAGGGAGAGTTGGTGGGGAGCTGGGGGGCAGTGTAACGGGTCTGAGAGGCGGTGGGCCAGGGGCCACCGCTGCTGCTGCCGGTAGTAGCTGCCGCATGGGCCGCTTCGGGGGGAGCCTTGAGCAGGCAGGCGGACATGCAGGATGTCCCCCCCCGTGCTGCATGGGGCGGGTGTGGGTGCGTTGCTGCGTTGGCAGAGACACCTGGCAGGACACCCTACACAACGTGCGCATACAGAGCGGTCACAGCCGTGTTGCTCCTTCGTTCCCCGTGCTGCTGCTGCTGCTGCATGCCGGCATGCCCTCATGCGGCATGCCTAACCGCCTAGTAGGCATCAACCAAACCCGGGTCGCGTCTACAACCATGTTCCCGCTGCTCCGAAGCACTCCAAAAACCTCACCCGCTGCCCCTCCCTCCTTGCGTGTATTTGTGTGTGGAGGGAGGGGGTAGGGGGTGCCAAAGTACCTAAACTACCCACCAGACTTTGTAGGTGCCGGGTCCGCGTGCGCCCACGTTGAAGTGCGTCTCCGAGTACACGTGCTGCTGCTGCCACAGCTGGTCGCCGGTGGGGCTCAGAACCTGGGGAAGGGGGGTAGGGAGGAGAGAGACAAGGGGCAGCAGGAGAGGGCAGAGGTGGAGGGCGCGGGCGGCAGCGGGGCCGGGGTGGGGAGGAGCGCAATGGCGTCCATTGACAAGGTTAGGGGGAGTGTCGAGAGTAAATGGGGACTCCAAGAGTAGTGAGCGGGTCCATGTTTAAGTAGATGGGAGAAGGTTGTGGGATATCGCGTTTGGGCGAAGACCCTTACCCACAGGGTACGCCGTCGGAAGCAACCCATGTATATAGACTTACCCGGATGGTGACGAATGGCACATAATAGTGACTATTGCCGCTAATGAGCACTCTCCCATCCACCCGCGGGCCACCAGGAATCTGCAAACATATGTGGATTGAACGAGCCCAACATGGTCAATACGCCCCATACAAAGAGGGGCGACAAGACATATCATGATTTCAATGACAGATCACAAATAACAACGCACGGTAAAGAGTTTACCTGGAAGTGCTCTGCATCAACTGTCTCGCCCATACACTCTGTATGCCCAGGCATTACAGTAACTTTTACAGCAGCTACATGATGCGTAAATAGTGCGAGGACAGCAAGGAGCGCAAGAAGCCTGACTTCTCGTCTGTTGTGAGACATTGTTCTTCGTTCTATGTGTTATTGTAAGTGTTCTTCTTTGTAAAGGCCTATGTGTCAGGCCTTTCACAAGTTTAGAACATTTATATCGCTGGAGTTTGCAAGTCTAGTCAAGCCTGATATGGTTGTACATCAATACATCATTCGCTGTCCAATCGGGTCGTGCGGGTCTTGTCACGAAACGACCCTAATGTTATATGTAATGACGTAAAATGTTTTTGACCACAGCAGCATGGTCGGGACTTCAGTATCCCTCTGCAACACCCAGAACCGGATTCTTTCCCAAACGACTGCCCTGGAAGCAGCGATGCACAAAGCTCCTGCTCCGACCTGAACCTTACAAAAATATTCGCCGCCATATAATCACCTACTCGGTACGCGCGTTTGCACACCTCATCCAAAACCCTAACATCTCCATTTCCACACCATACCGCATTGCCGATTTCTCCCAACAAAACCGCGAGTTACGTACGCCATTCCACAACGCATTCCTGCACCCAAACAGGCCAGCCCAGAACCCGCCGGCTCTGCAAGCGCGCCATCAGAGGCGGTGCTGGACCTGGCTCGCAGGTACTACACGTTGCAGCACCCGGCACTCGTCAACAAGCGCTACTCCACAGCGATAAAGGTGCGTAAGCAATCCGACCAACCTACCCACCAACCAATGTTGGTGGGTGCCAGAGGGAAAACAACCCGTTCTGAAGGGGCCCGGGAACGGATTACTCTTTACCTCCCTACCCAAAAGCTATTCTGCCTTGAGAGCAACCACAGGAGTACCCTGGGCTCGGGAAAGGGGAATGAAGGGCGTAGCTAGGCAGGAAGCTGTAGGAGCTAACCCAGCGACAGTTCTCAATGCGTCCGCGTGTCACGTCTGACGTCATGTCATGCGTGTCATGTACCGTGTGTATGTCGTACAACCGACTCACAAACCCCATGTACCTGGTAAGCCCCCCCCATCCCCTCACTGCCAGGAGTTCACGGCTGCTGCCGTACTGGCGTACGAGTGCGGCCACAACGAGGCTGACGTGGCGGAGCAGCTGGGGGCGCTGGAGGGGGAGGAGCTGGGGGGCATGAAGGTACGACAGGGGGGGATGAGGGTGAGGGTACGGCAGGGGGGTGCGAGGGTAGGTACGACAGCGAGGGTGAGGGCGCGACACGGTGTGAAGGGTGAATTGTGGGGAGGGCTAAAAGCACCGTTTCACCGCCAAGACCGCCAAGACCCCCAACCCCCTCAGCGTCTTCAAAGACTCCGTTGCCCCCAGGCCCCTCCCCGGCCTTCAACCCTTCCCCAATACTCCTTCCCCCCCCCCTACAACTAAGCCCCAGCTAAGCAGCGGAGCTTACTGACAGCATTGCAGCAGAGACATCAGGTATCGCGCAGTGGAGCCGGTTATCACAGAAGCAGCCGCCTTTTATTCGCCAATGACGAGTGATCTCAGATCACCCCAGCCGCCATGGAGCTTACAATACGGTTTGTTATTGATTGATGCTACTAACTATACAACAACTACAATTATACGCTAACCCAACTATCCAGCCTAATGCGGATTCTGTTTCCATATTAACCCCCTACAACTACTACAATTATTTGCTATCCCAACTATCCAGCGTAATGCGGATTCTGTTTCCAAATTAACCCCCTCTTCACTTTGGAATTTCTTTTCCCCCCTTCCCCCCACCACACTCCCCTCCGCTGCCCCCAGGGTTTCGACCCCTCCGAGTGCTGCCTGCTGGTGTGTCTGGTGTGGATCACTCTGCAGCAGCTGGGGGCCGCCGGGGTGCGGCGCTGGGCTGCTGGTGGGAGAGGGGAAGGGAGGGAGGGAGGGGAGGGGTCAGAGATAAACCAAAACCACAGGTTAGGGCACAGCAATGGGGACAGAGGGAGGCAGTTTGTCACGAAACAATTCAAACAAACGATGGTTAGTGGCCCCTACCGATACCGAGTTGGGTGGGGGTGTTGTGGAGGAGGGATGAAGAAGGCGAGATTGCGGCGGTAAACAACCGTGTGACAACTGACAAGACACCACCCTGGGTTGTATAGCACCATGCTTGCGGACTCGTTTTGCATCGTTACCCCTCCCACCTCCACCTTTCCCCCCCATTTCTTCGCTCTAACCAGTGTTTTTCTATGGCCTGGTATGGTCTCTAACCCCCCCCCCCCCAGCCCCCGCCGTGTCCGCCCCCACGCTGGCCGCCTGGGTGGGTTTCGTGTCGCTCATCGCCTCCGCCTACTGCGAGCGCCGCTGCGCCTGGGCGCCCCTGGAGCGGCTGCAGCTGGAGCTGCTGGCGGTGCAGGGCCGCTCCCCGCCCCCCGAGGTGGTGGCGGAGCGGGCGCGACTGGTGTTCACAACACTGGAGCAGGTGGGGGGTGGGGATGGGGGTAGGGGTGGGGCTGGGGGCTGCACGAAGGCAGGCGGCAGTGCGGGGTGGCGCCCTGCCCGGCCCCCTGCCTGCCGGTCAGGGCGCCGTGGCGCAGGTGTCACGGCGAGTACGGCAGTGGGCCGGAGGGAGGTGTCCCCTCCCCGCCTGCTCTCCCGTCTGCCGGCTCCGAGTGACCCCGCAGTCGCACCCGGGTTGCCTGCTGCATCCTCCCCCGCCCGCTCGTGTCTGGGTGTCCCCACCCCCGCCCCTCACCCACCCTCACCCACCCTCACCCCCGGTCCCCGACCCCTCACCCCGCGCAGGTATACCCGCAGTTCGCTGAGGACTGATCCGCTCCCACCCTTCGCCCTTCCGCGGCCGGTGGAGCCTACATGTCCCATGGACCGTGGCTTGGTTGGTTTGTCCCTACCTACCCCTCCCCGCCTCACCTCCAATGAGATTGGGGGTTCTGTGCTTCATTCCTACTACACTAAATCAATGAATCTATGACCATGACCCACCTCTGCGAGCTCCCGGCGGAGGCCCCTGGCAGCCTTATGGCCCACAGAGCCCCACCGTACGGCCCCACGGGGGTACTGCTGGGGCGTGCCGTGCCAGCTGAGGACCGCCTCTTGCAGCTCCCAACCGCATATCGCCCACCTCACCCGCCTCCCCCTCCTGCGTGTTATTAGTGCCTCCGAATGCGCTCACTGCATGAGTCGGGATATGGGATTGGGATTCGTTGTTTCACTTTTATATACTTTTTCCCCCCTCCTCCTCGGGTACCAGCAGCTGCTGGCCGCATGGGGCGCGCTTCGGCACCCAGCCTGCGGCGCTGGCGTGCATGATGGCGCACGGGGCGGATCTGTGGAGCAAGCCGCAGACGGAGGCGGGGAAGTGGGGGCGGGAGGGGTAGCGGGAGAGAGAGCGAGGGAGAGGGGGGTTGGAGGAGTGGTCGTATAGGGGTGGCAGGTGGTGAGTGGTGGAGGCCTGGTGCCGCGAGGGGCGGCGGTAGGGGCGGCTGGAAGGGGCGGCTGGGAAGGGGCTTGCTCAGGGAGTGGGATGTGAGGGGACATGCAGCGTATCATGTCGCAAGGATGTAACTCTGGGGTTCAAGATGTATGGAGGGGCGGCAGACGGGTATTTTAGGCATCCAAGAGAACGAGGGGGCGCATGCACGTGGAGTGAGTTGTGTACGACAACGTGATAGCGGTCGGCTGGTGAAGATTGCCCCAGCCCCAGCTGATTCGTTTCTGTCGTACGACCCATTCCACTATTACATATCATACGGCAACACAGCAGCTTATGAGGGCTCCTACGTTATCGCTAGAAGTTACGGTACATTCGCAAATACCAAAGCTAAAGGTTGCCTGAGAGATGAGAAGTAGTGAGATACCTGCGCGACCTACACTAACCAATGTCGTTGAAGTAACCGAGCAACCAAATTGCCAAACACGGCATGCATGGCTGTTACGAACAGAACCTCCCGCCCCGCCCGGCAACACAGCGCGAAAAACCGTCACCACCTGTCAAACGCAAAGTGGACATTTCCCCTCCTGCATATACCTAAACGATGGCGCGTGCCCTCGCAGCATTGGGCACTCGTCTCCACATGTACCCCCACCCACACCCTTCATAGAACCCACATGCAAATTGGTTTCCACTCCCTAGCCACATTGTTACCCTCCCCAACAAGCAATCATCACAAGCGTTGCGTCAGAACGCAGAAGCCGCCCCAAAGCCCCCTTTCCTGCCACTCCATGCAGCTGGTATCACAGCCGCACACGACTGCGCCCCGCACCTTATTCCGGTACATATGCATTGCCCCCACGCACATCGCTGCTTGAACGCGCTCGTAAATCTCTGACATACCGGTACATCTCTGACGCACATCGCTGCCACACCTCGCAAACGGCGTTACAGTTTCCTCCGCTGTACGGCACACCTCTTCCGAGGAGCTGCTCACCGTTTCCGCCCCTCATCATGACCACCCTGACATCATGCAACAGATCTGTTTCCATCCTCCTGCCGCCGCCCTCCAATTTCTCCATAACTCCGTAAATCGACACCAAGCTGGCAGCAATGCACCCGCGGCATCGCCCCGGCAATCACAGTATGTTCCTTAACACCCACGCACTCGGCGCTGCTGCTCCTGCTCCCAGCTCAGTTTGATTCACATCACACCTCGCGGGAGTGTACACACCACCTCTGCTCCTCCTCCTTCCCCCCCCGCAAGTACCACTGCTTCCCGCCCTCGGCCCGCGCATTTCGGCGGCGCGGGGTGCAGGGCTTTCTTCCGAACAAGCGGCAAGCAACGGGCATGGTGTCCTATTCAGGCAAGGGTGAGTTGTTTGGGGGACAGACAGAGAGGTAAATAAATACACCACCGTACCACCATAACAGATCAGGAGTTCCAATCACACAGCTTTCTGCGCATGCGTGGCCTGCAACCCTGCCCATGTGACATTGGGAGCGTTGGTTGCAGCGACTCGCCGAAAACATACACGCAGCCAACACGTTACGACATACCTCATACACCACATATCATCGCCCGTGCGACCCCTGCACATCCTGACAAGACGGCAGGGGAGCACGCACGCCGGCTTCTTTCTTGAAAGCAAAACAGGCAAAGCACCCCTCCATTGGGAGAGGTAAGCGCGACACACCGCACCTCACCACATCCCGGATGCGGATGTAGACAGCAGGTGAGGAGGTCCCCCTCCTGCCCGCACCGACACAAACAAACACAAACAGGTCCACCCGCCCATCGGTAGCGTGGTCCTGAAGAAGATCCAGAAGAGTAGGGACCGCCGTAAAAAGGGAAGGACGCACAAGCAACACAGCAGCCGGGGCATATGTAGACGCGAATCCAAGCATGCATGCTTCAATCATACACACTCTTCTACTCTACTCGCGGCCAGTTATTTTAACACACTCTTCACAAGGGAAACACCAGGTCACATCGGGCCACGGAACCTCCATGCCTGGGATTTACGCGCTCTCGTGATGTGTCATCCCGCAGCCACCAAACATTCCACCATTGCTTGCGTAACGAGAGCTGGTTTCAAGCATGCATAAGATGGCGAGCGCGCAGCACATACATGGATGCAGCGCGCTCATAGCAACACATAGCACGCATGTCGGTAGCAACACATAGCGCACGCGGCCTCTTTCCAAACAAGAGGTTTGGTGCACACACGGGTGCCCTGCATGGGGCCCTCGCTGCGGCATTCCATGAAGCACAACAACACCGACACCAGAGCACCAAGATACCCGAGCACCAAGATACCAGAGCACCAAGATACCAGAGCTCACACCTGGTCTTCACTGCACACACTGCACAACTCTGCGACTGGTCTCAAACACCGCACACAGCTGTTTGTGAACCATCCACAGCAGGCGGCAGGATCAGCTTCCGTTATCATACCCCAACGGACCATACACGACCCCACACACAACAAGACATACAACAACACAAGCACACAAGAACGTTGTTCTTCTCGTGCCGGTACACGCCCCAACCTCGGCCCCCCCAGGCAGTCCTGACACGTGCGCCCACATGCGCTGCCGGGACGTACCTCGCTATCTATCTATCGCTGGTAACCTATCTAGCTGGAGTGAAGTGAGTCTCAGATATGAATGGCAGTGCTGTACGGATTACCTTGCCTCCCCACACCTACTCCCTGCCACCCCCCCGCAGCTACCCCAGCCTAACGCCCACGCTGCTCGCCGCCAGCCGCTCCCGCGATATGGAGTCGGAGCGGAGGGGGCGCTCCTGGGGGGGAGGAGGGGAGGGAGCAAGGAGGGGGAAGCAAGGGGGAGGGGAGCACGAGGGGAGCATACAGGTCAGAGATGTATCCAAACCACAGGTTAGGGCAACGCGATGGGAGGGAAGCAGGCGGGGGGAGGCCGGATGGGTGGGCGGCTCAAGAACCTAGCCATTGCAGAACTACACGCCGCAGGAAGCGATGGAGGGGAGGAGTTAGAGGCTTGGGCTTGCAACATAGGTTGGTCGGGTCCAGGAACCCTCCCTCCCCTTCTCTCCATCCCCCCCTCCTCCTCTCCCCTCCCTCCCGCCCGCCCCCCTCACCAGCGCCTTCAGCCAGGGGTGCTGCAGCAGCTCATGAACCGTGGGTCGGTCCTCCGGTCTCAGCTGCAGACACGCGTTCACAAACGCCCTCGCCGCCGCGCTGACGCTGCTTGGGAAGGCCAGCCGGCGGTGCTGCTGCTGCTGCTGCTGCGGGTGCTTGGAGGCCAGGCCGCCGGAGAAGGGCGCGAAGCCCACTAGCAGCTCGTAGGCCAGCACGCCCACACTCCAGACGTCGCAGGCGGGGGTGTAGGAGAAGGTGTCGTCGTCCTTGTTGTCGGAGGAGGTGTTCTTGAGGGGGCAGGCTTGGACCTCCTGAGGGGGGTTGAGGGTTGAGGGTGGGAGGGTTGAGGGTAGGAGGGGCTTGGGAGGGGCGAGCGCAGGGAGCCAGGGGCCCTGTTCAAGAGGCGGGTTGTATGGGAGTCATGCTCGGGGGACAGGGGGAGGAGCAGCTCTGGGGCACGGGGGTGTTTGGAGGGCTGAGAGAGGTACCCGCTCCCCCGCCAACCCCCCTCCCCGCCCCCTTCCCCCCCTCCCCCCCCCTCAAACACTTTGTCTTGTGGCGCCCTGCCAACTCCTATCCCCATTGCTTTGCCCTAACTTGTGGTCTCCTATGGTTTGTTATGGTCTTTGACCCCCCTCCCCCCTCTCACCGGCGCCATGTAGTCCCTCGAGCCCGCCCGGGTGACCGGCCGCTCCTCCGCCGCGCAGATGGACACCCCGAAGTCGCACAGCTTGAGGCGCCAGTCGGGCGAGAACAGCAGGTTACCCTGACAAGGGGGGAGGGGAGGAGGAGGGGAGGGGAGGGGAGGGGAGGGGAGGGCAGGAGGGGAGGGCAGGAGGGGAGGGCAGGAGGGGAGGGCAGGAGGGGAGGGCAGGAGGGGAGGGGGGGAGGAGGAGGGCGGTGAAGTAGACTGCCGCCATGTGTGTCAGGATACGGGCCCGGGCTCCCTCCCACGCTGTCCTTCCTGCCCCTGCACTGCTGCCGGTCGGATCTCCCCACCACCCCACCACCCCTCCCCCCCTGTGGCTTCCTATGGTTCGGTATGGTCTTTGACCCCACCCCCCCTCCCCCCCCTTACCGGCTTGATGTCCCGGTGCACGATGCTCCTCCCGTGCAGGTACTGCAGCGCCCGCAGCAGCGGCGCCAGCACCAGCCCCACCGCCTGCACCTCGCGCATGCGGCTACCCAGCTTGAGACGAGCCTGGGCCAGCGAGCCGCCGCCCGCCCACTCCAGGACTAGGACCAGGGTCTTGTCCTCCTGGGCGGGGAGAGGAGGGGAGGGGAGGGGAAGGGGGGTCAAAGACCATACGCATGTTGGGGTGGGGCGGTTTGTTGCCCAGCCCCGCCCCGCCCCGCCCCGCCCAGCACAGCACAGCACAGCACATCGCTGCCCATCAGCGGCCTGGGTCCCCTGCAGCCTCGACCCAGGCCGCTATCACAGTGGGTTGCTCAGGCCCCCACCCCTCCCCTCCCCTCCGCCCACCCTCCCCTCCGCCCTCCCTCCCCGCCCTCCCGCCCCCCGCCCCCCCCACCTTGAACGCCGCCAGCAGCTGCACCACGTTGGGGTGCTCCAGTCGGGAGTGAACCCGCACCTCCCGCATCACCTGGGGGGGAGGAGGGAGGGGGAAGGGGGGGAGCGGTGGGCGGAGGGAAACTGCCAGCACAGCACTAGGAGGTATTGGCATGGGGTAGGTATTGGCATGGGGTAGGTATTGGCATGGGGTAGGTGTAATGTAAAGGTGCTTGGAGAAGAGGCCGGGTCGTCGGGTTTCCTGTCTCCGCACGGCACCTCCCCCCCCGCCACACCTCCCCCACCCCGCCATATCTCTCCCCCCCCGCCATATCTCTCCCCATACCTCGCCTAGTCGCGCACCCCTCCCTACCTCCTGCACCCTTCGCCCCCGCCCCCCCCCCACCTCCTACTCCCCCCTTCTTGCCCTATCTGTGGTTTCATGTGGTTTGGTCTACTTTGACCCACCCACCCACCCCACCTTCCCCTCCCCCCCCGCCCCACCTGGTGCGTCAGGAACTCCGACAGCCGGCCTAGCGAGTAGCACTTCAGGGCCACATGCAGCCCGGAGGCGCGACACACGGCCTGGGGGGAGGGGGGGGGCGGGTAGGAGGGGTAAGGGAGGGAGGCAGCATGCAGCAGGGGAGGCCGGCGGGGTCCGAGCTGTTTCGAAACCCCCGACGACCTCTCACCCCACCGCACCGCCGCACCAACCGCCCCCCAACGGCGTTATCACCCCAACCCCGCACCGGGCCTCCCATCGCACCGGGCCTTCCCTCACCCCCCTCCTTCCCCTCCCCCCTAGTGCTGCCACTAGCATTCAGCGCAGGGTTCTTCTTCCTCACCCTCCGTTACCCCCCTCCCTTACCCCCCCTGCCCCGCCCCGCACCTGGAATACCTCACTGGAGTAGCCCCGGTGCAGCTGCCTGGGGGGGTGGGTGGGGGGGGACAGAGGGGGCGGGGGGGGGGGGCGCGGTGCGTCATGTTGCCTTCCCTGCTGATACAACCGCTAGTTGCCCAGTGAGGTAAGGGAGGGCGGACCCCCAGTGCGGGCAGGTCAGTCAGGGCCTCAGCGACGTCCTCCCTGCCCGGGCCCCCTCGCACATCCACTTAGCCCGCCCCTCACACCCTCCCCGCCTCCCCCTCTCCCCCCCCTTACCTCGTCACCAGGTAGTCCTCCCTGCTCCAGCTGTCCCGCTGCATGCTCCGTGCCACCCCGCACCACACGTGCAGCAGCGAGTCACCCACCGGCCGACACAGCGGGACGAAGGGGGGCGGGGCGGCGGGCAGGGACAGCAGGTCACCTGGGGGGGGGGAGCGGGAGGGGGGAGCGGGCCGGTAGGGGGAGACGGGGAGTGGGAGGACAGTGGTGCGCTGGCCAGCAGGGCTCGGCAGGACCCACGGGTCGCTACGGTGTTCCTATCGTCAAGCACTCTCATTCCCTCTCCTCCTCACTCCTCCTCACTCCACTCACTCAGGGTCAGGTGGTGCGGCTCCTGCTGTCCCCCCTGCTGCCCCTCCCCCGCCTGTCCCGCCTGCTGTCCCCCTGACTGCGCTGCCCCGCCTCCGGGACTCGCATCCGGCAGGGAGGGTACCAGGGAGGAGGAGGAGGAGGAGGAGGGCGGCTGCTGCTGCTGCTGCCCCCCGCCCGCCTGCCCCCCTCCCCCACCAGGCGGGGGAGCAGGCGGCCCCGCTGCCCGCAGCCCCCTGCTGGGCCGGTCCTGCCACAACGCAGCGGCCGCCACCGCAGCAGCGGCCGCCTGCTGCTGCTCTGGTGCCTGCTGCTGCGGCTGCCCTTGTTGTTGTTGTTGTTGGCCCCCCTGCCCCTGCGGCCCCCCCTGCTGCTGCCCCTGCCCCTGCTGGCCCCCCTCCGGCGCCTGCAGCAGTGCGGGCAGCGCTCGCCCCAGGGAGGCGCAGTGCCGCATGGAGGTGAGGTGCGGGGCAGCCACACCCCGGGGGGAGGCGGGGGGCTGGGGCTGGGGCCGCCGCCCGCCGCCCACTGCAGCGGGAGTAACACCAGCACCTCCTCCTCCTCCTCCTCCTGCTGCCGCTGCCGCCAGCGGTTGGTTGTCGGACCCCGGCCCTGCCCCCCCGCCGCCCGCCACCTCCAGCCCCACCAGCCTACTACCCATGTCCAAACTCCCAAACCTGCCGCTGCCTAACCCACCACCTCCTCCTCCTCCTCCTCCCCCTCCCCCATCCGCACCCGTCACCCCGCTATGCGAGCTGCGAGGTGCCAGGCAGGAGGGCGTGTGCGCCCGCGGCGGCACCCCGCTGTGGGAGGAGCGCCCGGGCAGCGGCAGCGACAGCTGCTGCTGCTGTCCCTGCTGCTGCTGCGGGCTGCCTGCCCCTGCTGCTGCCCCAGCCACCCCGGGCACAGCAGAGGGGGAGGTGGTGGAGGTAGAAGCGGGGCCTCCCCCGAACCAGTGTTCGGACATGGCCCTACCGCGATGCGGGTCCTGCTGGCCGCCCGACTCCAGGGAGACGCGGCTGCGGGAGTGGAGCAGCGTGCCCCGCCCGCGGCAGGAGGAGGAGGCGGCGGGGCGGTGGCTGGGGCGGAGGCCGTGTCCTGGGGAGTCGGGGGGGCCGGAGACGGAGGTGGAGACGGCGCGGGCGGGCCAGGCGCTGTCCCAGCGGGCGTGTTGGGGAGTGGGGGGAGCTTTGGGGTGGGCGGCGGGGGAGGAGGGGAGGCGGGAGGTGGTGGAGGCGCGGAGGAGGGGCGCGGTGGAGGGGGGTGGGGTTTGGGAGGTGGTGGATTGGACGAGCGGGAGGGAGGACCAGAGGTTGAGGGAGCCGGAGGGGGGGGCTGGGGGTGGGGTGGCGGGTGGGAGGATGATGACGCTGGCTTCGGCGTCGACATCGTGGTTAGGACTTAGCCGGTCAGGGTGCGGGTAGGAAGGGGGAGATGGGCGAAGGAAATCGGTCGAGAATGGAGGAGGCGTTGGGAGGCCGGGCGAGGATTCCCTGGCGCCCTGGAGCGCCATGAATGAAGGAAGTTGAGAGTCGGAGTAGGAAACAGCGTCCTCGGGAGGCGCACGTTGCAGCATGCTTTCCTGTCTTTTCGATGTTCCACAAAGTCCACCGCCGCAAGCGCCAACCAGGCGGGACGCCGGCGCACCCATGAACATTTGTTCAAATGCGCTGAGCCCATTTTCCAGTGCCGGAAACATAACGCCTGAGAACTACGGGGGCACCTCCCCGAAGCCCCGTAAGGCCTTCCTAAAATAATTGCATTCGAAGTATTGCTACTTAATAGGCATCCAATCTTGTTTCAGAGGTCGAACTGATGTACCGGTATGTTGAGCGAATACAGCTATTGGCATTGCTAAAAAACAAAGCAAGTGAAAATGTTTTCCACACATCCTGGTGTAGAAACTAACATGGTGCCAATTTCAAGCGTTAAAGTGAACGGAATTGCAGAGAGCCGGGTCCTGCTGACTAAGGGGTAAGGTACGGCACTGTTACCTGCTAACTTCTCGATATTTCTTTGCTTGATGACACCGGCGTGTAACTTAGACGCTATCTCGTGCCCATAGGCTGTCAAATCCTACCTCAACTCGATTCCTTCACATACTTAGATGGGTGCTGCACAGGGCGACTCCGTCGGGCTCGTTCCAAACAACTTGGATGCATAAGCGTCTTCAAGACTTGCTAATTATATTGCCATATAGAAGCTTTGCGGCTTTACGCATACATTGCGGTTGACATTTGCCTTGCACAGCCGTCCTATCAACCCTAAGCCAGCTTTCAGCTGCGTACAGACATGTCAGATGATGATGGCTTCCTGGCAGACCTCGCCGAAGAGCTTGCCGAGAGCGACGGTTTGGACGATTCCAAGCTCTCCGACCAGCCCAAGCCATCAGCCCCCAAAGCCCCGACTAAACCTCCTCCCAAGCCACCCAGCAAGCCGCCTTCCACCTCCCCAGCCGACGATTCCCTAGGCCTCAGCCTCAGCAGCGACCTCCCCGCCTCGCGCCCCGCCTCCAAGCCCACCTCCCGGGCTCCCTCCGTCACCGCAGCAGCCAAAGACTCCCTGGACCTCAGCCTCAGCGACAGCCAGGCATCCATTCCTCCGGCAACCCGCCCCAAACCCTCCCTCTCTCCCTCACCCGCTGCTCCCAAACCCGCAACCACCACCACCCCGACGCGCTCCTCCTCCCCCCTCCTCAGTGCCGACCTAAGCGCCTCGAGCCTGAGCCCCCGCTCCAGCCCTCCTCCTCGCCCCTCCCCGGCGGCTGCCCCAGCCGCCTCCGCAACCCCCGCCGCCTCCACGCCACCTCCTCCCTCCACCTCCCGCCCCAGCCCTCCTCCTTCTCGCCCCGCCGCTGCCAGCCCCCCTCCTTCTCGCCCCGCCGCTGCCAGCCCCACACCTCGCTCCTCCGCCCCCTCGCCCTACACCAGTGACGACTATGCAGACCTGCTAGGGCCCTCCTCGGGAGAGCCCTCCGCCGCCTCCCTCACCCCCACCCCGGCTGCTGCTGCTGCTGCCAGAGGGGGGCAGCAGCGGCCTTCACCTGCCGCTGCTCCTGCTGCCTCCACGTCTCCGCCCGGCAGTGGCGGCGGCAGTGGAGGAAAGATGGGTGGCGGCAGTGCTGCCCCGTCGCGGCCGCTCTCCCCTCTCAGCAGCACAAACAGCAGCTTTCATGGCTCAGGGCTACCCCCTCCCGAGCTGGCAGACTCCCCCGCCACCTCACGAGTCGGCCTCACAGCTGCTGCCGCTGCCGGCGCCGGCACGGCAGGAACCATGACAGCAACAGCAGCAACAGCAGCAGCAGCTGAGACCGGGGCGGCGACCGGCCGCAACGTCAGCTTCGCCCCCGCCCCCGCCCCCGCCCCCGCCCCCGCCCCCGCCCCCGCCCCCGCCCCCGCCCCCAGCAGCTCCAGCACCCTCACCCGGGGTCAATCCCAGCTCCGTGCCTTCCTAGCCGGCGGCGGCAGCCTGGGCCGCTCCTCCTCCGCTTGCATGCATGACGTGCGCTGCGACATCCCCACCCCCTTCGATCTGTTCCGGCTGTACGACACCGATGGCAGCGGCTGCGTGACTCACGGGGAGTTCGTACGGCTGCTGCGCGACCTGGACGGGCTGCCGGAGCACTGGGCGGCGGGGGAGGACCCGGAGGCGCGGCTGGGGGAGCTGAGGGAGAGGAGGTGGGTGTGTGGGGAGGAAGAGGGTGGGGAGAGGGTGGGGGCTATAATACGTAAAGGCTCCTTTGCTGGGAGGTGAGGGCGGCAGGGTTGGGAGCTGGTATGGTCTTTGACCCCCCGCCCCCGCATGACACCCTCCCCCAGGCGGCAGCTCTCCTCCCATCTGGCCGCCCGGCGGGAGCAGCTGGATGCCGCTGAGAGGCAGCCGCAGACCCCGCCCGCAGCCCTGGCGGCGATGCGGACGCAGGTGGCGGCGGCGGAGGCGGAGGAGGGGCGGCTGGCGGCGGCGGCGGCGGCGGCGGAGGCGGCGGTACGGCAGCTGACGGAGCACCCGGATCCGGAGATCCGAGTGACGGCGGAAGTACGGCAGCGGAGGGCCAAGGTGCGGGGGGAGGGGAGGGGTGGAGCTGTGGAGGTCGGGGAGGTAAAAATAAGGAAATTGATGAGGGCGGGGTTGGGGGGGGGGGCTGCCGCAGCGGGAGAGGCCAGGGGGATGACTCGAGGGGCGCGTCAGCGTGTGTGTTTGGTTGGTGTGTATTGGCTAGGAGGGCTGCTGGCTGGCTGGCTGGACCGGCCGCCTAGCACAGCGTCAGCGCCTTGCACGGCCGTGCTAGACTCCCCTGCCCTGCCCCGCCCCGCCCTGTAGTACCCCATGCGTGCGTGCGGCCCCCGGGCAGCGGTTCCCTCCTGGCTCCGCTGGCACCCACCTCCGCTGCCCACCCGCCCTGCTCTGCCTTACCCCTCCCCCACTTCGTGGTCCCTGGTTCTCCCTCCTTCCTTCCTTCCCTCCTTCCCGTGGTTCTTCCTTCCCTCCTCCCCCCAGTGGCGGGAGTGGGTGGAGGCGGAGTTCGCGCGGGCGGATGTGGGCGGCAACGGCATGCTGAGCATTGGTAGGGGCAGGGGCAGGGGCAGGGGGGAGAGAGGGAGAGGGGAGGGAGAGGAGGGGAGGGAGAGGAGGGGAGGGAGAGGAGGAGGGGAGGGAGAGGAGGGGAGGGAGAGGAGGGGAGGGAGAGGAGGGGAGGGAGAGGAGGGGAGGGAGAGGAGGGGAGGGAGAGGAGGGGAGGGAGAGGAGGGGCAGGGGAGGGAGGGAGCGGGAGGTGTTGGGGTCGAGCGGTAGAGGGAGGCGGTTGGGCGGCGAGCGTGGGTTGGAAGGGGAATGAGCGGGCCGAGCTCCTCGCTGCGGTGGGGGCGCAGGCACGTTGTTTTACACATCCGCTGCTGCCAGTCTACTTCCCACTCCGATACCCTACCTGGCCCTACAGTAAAATCACCCGTACCAAAACCGTGTATGATGGACCCCCCCAACCGCTTTCTCTGCTCGTTGGTTTCCTCCTCGCTACCCTCTCCTCTCCTTACCTCCTCCCCCCCGCCCCCCAGATGAGTTCTACATGTACTACTACGCAAAGCTGTGTTTCCGATTCCCGGTGCTGCGGACGGGGCTCAACCCGGGTAGGTGGTTACCCTGGCTAGGGGTGGGGTGGGGTGGGGGAGAGCGCGTTGGGACAGGGGCGGGGTGGTCAGGGCTGGGGCACCCGAGGGGGGTGGTGCAGAGGCGTGACGGGGCAGTGAGAGGGGGGGCGATCCAGGCAGGTGACGTGCCCCCAACCCCCCACCCCCTGACCCCCCCCTTCCATCATACACAAGGCGCCATGCTGTACAATGTGTTCGTGCGCTACTGCAACCTGGGTCGCGGCGGACCCGCGGGTCGCTGCGAGGACATGCTGGGTCACCAGTTCGCGCGCCTGTGTGCGGACGCGGGGCTGGTCAACGGCAAGACCGTCACCAAGGCCACGGTGGATATCATATACCACAGGTGGCGGGGGGGGGCTGGGGGTCTGGGAGCGGGCAGCGGAGGGAGGTGAAGGGCTGGGAGCGGGCAGCGGAGGGAGGTTGAGGGCTAATGGATTTAAGTGTGTTTCATGGATGATGGATGTGATTGGTACATGGCCCGGGATGGTGGAGGTGGTGAGGTGCGGTTCCTGCATCGCTGCTTGTTGCCCCCCGGGTGTTCGGGTGGTAGGGGCGGCTGGGCGGTGATTGCCGTCCTCCCCCTCCCCCCTCTCTCCCCCTCCCCCCTCTCTCCCCCTCTGGGATTGGGACTCCGGTTGCTCCGCTTTTCATCTATTCCTCCCCTCGCCCTAACCCTCTTCCCCACCCCCCCTTTGCCACCTCCCGCTGCAGGTCCCGCGCCGCTGACGAGATCCTGGAGACGCACACCCCCCGGCCCGGGGTGGCGGCCACTGCGCGCATGTACTACCCGCAGTTCCTCTTCGCGCTCAACAAGGTACGACATGGGGGGCGGAGGAAGGGGTAAAGATATAACCAAACTACAGGTTGGGGCGAAACAACGGGGTTATGGGGCAGTAAGACAATTGAGGGTTAGCGGTCCCTACCGATACCAAGTATCCCCTCCCCCTCCATCCCCCCTTCATCCCCCCTTCATCCCCCCTCCATCCCCCCTTCATCCCCCCTTTCCTCCCCCTTCTCCACCCCAGCTCGCTGAGAAGCGGCGCAGCGGGTTTCAGGAGGTGGTGGCGCGCCTGCTGTCCTCGCTGGACTGCCTGCCTGCCCCCAGCGGGGCGGACCTGCTGATACACAGCACACATGACCTGGGGCCGGGGGCGCAGGTGGGGGGGGGGGGAGGAGGGGGGTTAAAGATATACCAAAACCACAGGTTAGGGCATGCCAAGGCTCGCTGGATGCTTCGTTGGTCTGTTGGCTGCTTGACGGCGAGCCGCGGAAGCGTGATGCGATCCTGCACGCTCCTCCACCCCCCCTCCCTCACAAACCTCTAAATAAACCCCACCAGCCCCCCCCTCCCCCCCCCACCCCCCTTTCCCTCCCCAACAACTAGTCAGCAACTTGTACCACTATCGCACCACACATTGGAATTCTCCCCCCCCCCCCCCCCCGCCAGGTTCCCGAGTTCCTGCTGCGCCCCCGCGGGCTGCCCGACAACTCGGGACAGCTGCGGAGCCTGGCTGACAACTGCCTGGTGGCGAAGATGAAGCAGGGTGGGCGGGGGGGCGGAGCCCGGGGGGGCGGGGGGGTACTGGGAGGAGCTGGAAACTGAGGAGAGCTGGGGGCGGCATACGGTATAGGATTGAGCCGCGATGAGAAACTGATTCTGACCATGAGGAGACCGGGGAAGGGGGGGGGCGGTCTGGGCAGAGCAGTGTGGGCAGGAGCGGCAGGACACAAGAGCCCAAGACAGCCAGCCAGCCAGCCCTCCGTGCTGCATGGGCCTTCCCTCGCGTACCGCCCTTGCCCCATCCATCCCTGCATGCCGTAAACACACATACACATACACCACCAACATGCACCCTCCACACCTCCTTCCTCAATCCAACACCACCCAACAACCCTGCGCCCTCCACCCCCCACCCCCCACTCCCCACCCCCCACCCCCCACCAGAGTCCCAGGATGCGCTCCGGCTGTCCACCGGGCTGCTGGAGGGTGCTGGGGGCACCGGCGGGGGCACCAGCAGTGGGGGCTTCAGGGCCTTCCTGACGTCCAAGTGAGGGGGAGAGGACACAGACGGGAGGGAGGGAGAAGGAGGACGGCTGGCCAGGGGCGGAGGTGCAAGAGGGGTGGGGGATGAGGGTTTGCCGGTGCAGCAGCCGCTGCTGCTGCTGTGACGTGTCCTGCAGGACTGCAGGCCCCACGTCTGCAGGCCCTGCTGCCTGCAGTGCCCTCACCTGACCACCTCTCAACACAACAGCCACAACCACATTCGCTGACAGCCCTCCCCTGTCCCTGTCCCTGACCTGCCCCTCTCCTGTTTCCTCCTGCTCCCAAACCTGCAGACGCACCGCCACCTCCCCACCCGCTACCACCACCACCGCCACCACCACCGCCACCACCACCGCCGCCGCCGCCGATGTCCCCAGCAGCCCCAAGGACCCCCAACAAGCATCCGACACCGCCGCCCAGCCCTCCCCCTCCCCCTCTCCCACCACCCCCACCACCGCCCCCTCCCCTCCATCCACCGCCCCGCTGCGGGCCTCCGTGTACGGCAGTCTGCCTCCCCCCACCCTGGCCCCTGACGCGCTGCGCAGCCGGCCCTGGGAGGTGCGCGAGGCGCCCCAGCTGGCTGCGGCGAGGAGGCGGGCGGTGGCGGCGCTGGGGGGCAGGAGCGGTCCGCTGCACTGCCCGGAGACCATGCAGCTGGTAGGGGGGATGGAAGGGTGTGGCATGGGAGGGCGCGCAGGGGGAGCTGCATGGAGGCTGCCCATCATGCCTCGCTTGGGGTCCCAAGGACCGTTTTTGCATTCACTCATTCAGCCGTTTGATTGAGTGCGTGCCCATGCCCTTCCCAACCCCCCAAGGTTCGTTCCCTGGACCCGGATGCGCTCATGGTGTCACTGAAACGCGTCTTCGAGGGCTACGCGGGCACATGGGCGGCGGGGGGCGGCCGACCCACGGGTCTCGACCGCGGGTCGCTGGGTCGGCCGGGCTTCCAGGCTGCCATGCGCGATGCGGGGCTGGTGAGCGAGAGCGGGCTGCTGCCCTCGCGGCGGGTGGACGAGCTGTACGGCAGGGTGCTGCCGTCCAGCTGCCGGGGACTCAACTTCGTGCAGGTGAGGGTGGGGGCGGGAGGGGGGGTGATGTGTATCGGGTTAATAGGGATTGTGGTTGTGGTGCTGGTGGGAGGAGGAAAGGACAATGGGGGTTGCATGACGGTGCCTGCTGACTCCGAGCCTCAGTTTCCAGGCTGCATGCCTCCACGCGCCCGTTGCCGGCATGAAAGGGCCCTCCTCTCTCCCTCTTCCTGTGTCCTGGACTACCCTCCCGCTTGGAATCCCATCCGCCCCTTCCTCCCTTCCCCCCACCCCGCCCCGCAGTTCATCGAGGCCCTCCGCCAGGTGGCTCTAGCGCTGCGGCTGTCGCTGAACGAGGTGATGGAGCGGCTGGTGGCGGTGGGGGAGCCGTGAGAGGGGAGGGGGGGAGGGGCAGGGCAGGAGGTGTGCGGAGGGATTGGACAACGCATGAGGGGATGGGCTATAACCGCCGTGAGAGGGACTGTACCTGAGGGGTGAGACGTGAGGGGTCGCATGCCTGGCGGCATGCAAGCAGGCGAACGAATGAGGGCAGCAGGGGGAGGGGACGTCCCCGACAGAGGGCCGGTATGCGCAGGGGAATCTGCCGTTGATTAGGGCGGAGACATTCGGAATCATGGGGTTCAGACAATCCTCATGGCTCATGCGATAGCGCATGATGGACACAAAGCAACCTTATGTTTGCGGAGGTTGGGCGGGTGCGAGTCAACAACCAACGCCGCACAACCGCACGACGGAAGTCGCCAGTCTTGCTGACAGACTGTCCATACGTACCCTACCGGTAGGGCAACACAGCAATGTACGGTACAACGCAGCTCCTGTAAACCTTTCGGGCATGCAAAAGCCCTTCCATGCAGCACGCAGCAGAGGCCGCAACGCCGCCTTCCCTTGCCACCCGCTAGGAACCCCCACCGCAACCCCCTCCGATCCTGCCTCCTCCTGCCCGCCTCCGCTCCCTGCTGCCAACTGGAGCCTCCAGCACTCTATCCGATAGGTGCTCCTCCCCCTCAGCCGCCTCCTCTCCCTCGGCACCAGGCAACATCCGCCATAGGCCTTAACGAATGTATCCCAACATCCAACGACCGCTGACAGCAGTACCCGACATCGGGACATGATTTGTAGTCCCGACTTTCCCCCTCCACCCGCCTCGCCCTGTAATCTGTCCGTTGACAGCAATCATGTCCGTTCGCAGCAGGGTGTTGGAACCAGAGAGCTGGACACCCATACTGCGTAGACACGTCATGACAAACCACGGAATGCGTTTTCGTCCATCACTTAGCCGTCGCCCGGACCCGCCGCTGCATATACGCACCCTACAACAACTAGGGTCTCAATATTCAAGAGCAGCAGCCGTATCCCGAATCCAAAAACAGCAAGAAGGACCCCCCTCGCAACATTTCATACTATGCTTGGAATGGCATGTAAAGAGGTGTATCATGCATCCGACAGCAAGAATTGAAAAACATAGCATACTGCTACTGCTATTCCTACTATTGTCCAGGGCTCGCTCCCGCCAACAACAACAATCTGCGGCGAGGTTGCAACACCCAAAAAGCAGCGTCCCCTTCCTCGTCCCTCTTCCGTCCCCCAGACAACGAATTCCGCCACTCCTGTCCAAGCTTTCCCCGTTGCCTCTTGAGCTTGTACAAGGTCTCCTCCGCCCCCTACCTCAACTCCTCCCCTTCTCAACATGAGCACCATTTGCGATGTTAACTTGCATGACATCCGAATGTTACTAGCCGTAGGGCCCATGCAAGCAACGATGTGACCCAGCGCTGACCCGTACACAGCACCACCAGAGGGGCCCATGCCACTGCAAAGGCCTTTCCGGCACACATCAAACCAGCTCCGAATATCTAAGTCAACGTTATTTGGATTTTGCGAAAAACTAATATCTTGTACTAATACCTTTACGATATGGATGGCACATGTTCTGACCTTCCGTTTCCCATTCATTCAATCTTGTTGCCAGAGCCAAACTTCTCAGAGCAGAGCCTCCTTCCAAAACCCACTCTCTTTCGTGTCTACCGAACGCAGGGCAGAGATGCGTCAAAACGGTCCTGCTGGTATTGCGATTGCAAATGTTTGCCTTTCTCACAGCTGCTAGCAGGCCCTCTCGTCACTCCTCACCGCCGCCAGAACTGCGCGTTGCCGCCACCCCTCCAGCCGCCTCCCCTGACCCTGGGGGCGACAGCGGCTGGGCCCGGGGGCGCTTGCCGGGGGGCGGCAGCAGCGGCAGCCCCACCTCCCCGCGGCCGCTGTGCCCCGCTGCAGCTGCAGCTGCTGCAGCCGCTGCGACCAGGGTTGACGTGTCCGGTCGGGGGTAGGTCGGCGGCGGCGGGTGCGGCATGCAGGCGGAGGAGAGCCCGGCTGGGAGCTGTGAGCCGCCGCCGAGGCCACCGCCTTCCTGATGCTGCTGTGGCTGCTGCTGCAAGGGGCGGGAGGCAGAGCGAAACTAAACAGCAAGTTAGGGCAAGGCAAGAGGTCGGCGGATGGGGGCGGGGGGTAAATGCGAAGGCGGGCGGGGCATGGGGAGTATGTTGCCTCCTGTTTACCCCACAAACCCGCTCCCTCCCAACCCGCCCCGGTTCTCGTCGCGACCCGCCACCCCGCCCACCTCGAGCTCCTCAACCCGCCGCTGCAGCTTCACGACGTACTTCTCCAGCTTGCGAGTGTAGCTGTGCATGTCTGGGTAAGGGCGCGTGAAGGGTTGTAAGAGGTGTGGGGCGGAGGGCTAAGATGGATGGAAGTGATGGGTAAGGAAGGGAGATACACGGCTTGGAGCGAGGCTTTTGAGCAGGATGCAGACGAAGGAGAAACCCTTTTGGAGCCAGCAGAGCCCGGCCAATGCCCCTACGCCATTCCCCAACGCCGTACAGCCTACCTGAGCATTGCTCCACAAGCTGCTGGATGAGATAGCGCAGGTTGAAATTCCCAAACTCGCCGCTGCCGGCTAGGAAAGCCAGTCGATTGGACGCCGTTTTGCTTATCTCCCCAAACCTATCAATCAAGTTGGAGTGAAGGGGACCAGCATTGATTCAGGCCTTGAAGACCGATATGCAGAGGATTACAGGACTTGCAGTAACTTCTGATTACGAGCATTCCGCAGCGAGACAATTAACGTGGAAAGAAGCCGGAAGTGCGCATGCTTGACAGCCTAACCGTCAGAACTTCGTCCATACAAGCCAAGGCATATGAAGGCATTACCGTCTTAGGTTGCTTTCCAGGGTTGCTTATCAAGGAGAGAAACAGACGCTTGGCAGTTGGCTTCCTTGTAAGACGACTGAGCAGCTTGCTTTTCTTCATACCTGCCTACGACTCACCTGAATCGAAAAATATCCTCGTTGCTGATGTCAATTTCCGCTTGACGCATGACTGACAACCAATAGCTGTGGTCGCAAAGGGCGTCCAGGCCTGCCAACGTCCCCGGCGGCAAATTCCTGTACGCGAACCCTGCTTACTACTTCACGTCCACCTTGTCTGTCTGCCACCACAAACAATTGTTGCTTACCGGAAAGCACGGGATAAGTCCTCACCGCTCCGGGCCATTGACGGAGGACAGTTTGGGGCTGAACTCGGGTCCATTCTTCGATGAGCTAGAAATACGGATGAATAAGATTGCAAGAAAGGTTGCGTCTCACGGCATTAAATGCCGCTGGGTTTTAAACCTTCTAGGAACAGCCACGCCAGGTCACCAGGCCACGCTGCCAGAGCGAGTAGAAACTATGGAGCACCAGCTCTCCATGTCATTGTGTCTTACCACCGGCTGCGGAATCTGCCCTCTTAGGAATCAGTTCACATGGAGCAGGAACAGTACGGCGTTTACTGGGAGCGAATTGTAAAAACTCTGTAGCCCTTTCGCAGCCACTTCGAGCCTCACGACTGCGAACCCCGGTCACGCACGAAAACCTTCTCAATGAAGCGAAATTCCACTGACGTCCAGCTCGACGCCAAAGACGCTGCAACGTAGATAAAAACGATAAGGTGGAGCCACTATTCCAAGAAACAATCCGTTATACGTCCATGCCAATCGCGGTCGTAGTTCGAGCACACTTCCCGAGGACCTTAGTAATCACGTGCTGGACGAGCATGTGATCTTCAAGAAATATCGCATTCTGTTGAAAGCAAAATTATGACTTTCTTTTTTGTTTCGTGTATTTACTGCAGCATTCTTACGTACTAGCTGCCGCCTTCTCCCGCTCGGCGGGCACTACCTTTGCCAACGAGCGAGAGAAGTTGTCGATTTTCATATTGTGAGAAACATGCGATCCTTATAAAACTTCTGGACAGCAGAAAGCCATCTGGTGTCTAGAGGCAGTCAGCCCGCAGTATGTCTGGCCCGTGCCATAGGCATCCCTTCAACAGTGTTGGCCGCCGACATTCCCACGGCCAAAAGCCACATCCATATTGCATACAGCAGCGGCGCACAATCACAAAGCCATCCCCACCCCACCTCCAGTGATCCATTGCACCCGTTCATTGCCCCATCCCACCACAAGCCACCCAAGCCACCCACGCATGTGCTACGCAGCTAGTACCCCAGCGCTCCTACTGCTCCTGCGCCCCACCCGCCGCCCCCTCCCTGGAGTCCGCTCCCGCCTGCGTGACCGTGTCCTGCGCCCGCGCCCGGCTCGGCATGCTGATGACGTCAGCGTCCAGGAGCGCCCGGTCGCCCACGGGACGCGGCGCCATGCCCTTGGCCACGAAGGATGCGGGAACCGATCTGCGCAGTCGTCCGGGGGCAGGGGGGGTCAAAATAGACCAGACCAGGGGGGAAAGAAGAACACCCCATGTGTTGAATGAGGCTGACAAACAAGCCGACTAGCTCCTGGTGATGGAACCGAGGTAGTCGAGCCGAACAGGGGGGTCAAAGACCATATCAAACCATAGGAGACCACAAGTTAGGGCAAAACAATGAACAGGGGGGGGGGAGGGTGACAGTGGATGAGGCCATGGTTTGGGGAAGGCTACGGTCCAACGGTGGGCGCTACAGCAGGAGGGAAGACCCGGAAGTAGGGCACGGCATGAGTAGGGGAGATGGGGGAGGGAGATGTGTGTACGGCGCAAGCAAAGCACAACGAGCGAGCAACTAGCCATGTATGTGATTGGCGAGATTGCAGACGGACAGTACGGCAAAGGGCAGTTCTGAGTAATATTGACACAAGCCCATATGTACGTATAAGGCATCCAAAGAGAGAGTCAAAGAGAGAGTGAAGGTTGCCGAGCTGTTGGTGCGATTTCCCTCCCAGGCAGCCACGGACCTGAAATCCACGTCTTCCATGCCGGGAGCCGCCGGAATACGATCCGCCGCGAACCCCTCCCCCTCCCTCCCCTGCTGCTGCTGCTGCTGCTGCGATGTGTCCTGCGGCTGCTGCTGCGGCTGCTGCGGCTCCGGAACATCGGATCTGCGGACACCGGCAGCCGCCGCATCCATGCTGCTGCCGACCCCGACCCGCGGGTCACCCTGACCGCCGCCCTCACCGCGACCTGAAGCGCAAGATGCAAGGAGCAACAACGCAGCAACCGTTAGTAAGAGCGACACTTTAATGTTTGTTTGTTGTTGTATGGGAGTGTGTGGGTGGGTGGGTGTAGCTCTCAAGCTGTCGAAGGCTCGAGAGCGAGCAGGGAGCTCGGATGTCCGCCCAGGACAAGGGCGCGATATTGCGTCACACAGGTGCCTGGGCCGCGTAGACGCATAGATTACCGGTAACAGATACCTAGCAAAACGCCCGTTCTAAGCTGCTTCCAGCCGCCATTAAAACCTGCCTTCCATATAGCTTGCTTGGGGGGTTGCTAGCTGGCTACCCGCGGTGGTCCGGCCCGGCAGCCGACGTAAGCCGCAATCTAGTGTCCGCCGGGCCGCGGTGCCGGCCTGGAACCGAGGAGGACCCGAGGTATTGCGAACGCGCGTTGGCTGCTTTTGCTTACGACACCACAGGAGGCCAGCCGAGAGAGAGAGATAGGCCGGGCGGTGGATACGCCTCTGGCTCAGCGCTGTATGTGTGGGTGGTTTGTGAGTGCTACTGGCCGATCGATCAAGCGCGTAGGAGGCGACCGACCGTAATGACTGCCTCCTGCTTGCACACTGCTGATGACGATATGCGCTCACGTGCGCCTGGCTGCGGCTCTGGGAATTAACTGCTGTGGAGTAGTGACCTGTTCTTAAACAATTTTGCAGCGCCCATTGTCTCTGGCTTGCCACCGTAACCCACCTAGCTCGCTGCTGTGTTGGTTGGACGCGTGGACGCATTTTGGACTCCGAAACCGGGCAAAAGGCGGCAACCCGTCTAGAAGAGGAAATCCTCATTTGGCCCGACAGAAAGCTACTGTTGGAGTTCACACTGTTTATAGTGTGTTGGTTGCACAATCCAAACATTCAGTAGACTGGAGTAGGCAGCAGTTCCTAGGCTGCAAGCCCCCGCCCGCCGTGCGATCTGCAACTGAGCGACCCGCAGTGAACGAACCATGGGTCGGCGGCGGCCGCTGCTGTTGTGGCTGTGGCTGCTGGTGGCAGCAGGTGAGCTGGGGCGGCGGTTGGCGGTTGGATCCGTTGGATCCTGTTCGGTAGTCACCGCTACCAACGCCTTTCCACCGCTACCTCCACCCGCACCCAGCAACCACCGCACCTCCCCTCTCACGCGCTGCTCGCACCTCCCTCCCTCCCTCCCCCCTCCCCCCTCCCCCTCAGCCCCGCCCCTCCCCGCCAGCCTCGGCGCCCCGCTGCCCGCCCCCATCTCCTCCTCCTTCGTCACCCGCAGCGGACCGCTGCTCACGCTGTCGGGCCGCCCCTTCCGCTTCCTGGGCTTCAACGCCTACTGGCTGGTGGATGACGCGGTGGAGGGGCGCGGGGACAGGGGGCGCGTGGTGCGCCTGTTCCAGCAAGCGCAGGTGGGGGGCGGGATGGGGGGGTCAAAGACCATACCATACCATAGGAGACCACAGGTTAGGGCAAAGCAAAGAGGGGGCGGGGGGAACAAACCACCCGTCGGGGTCAGAAAAGGAGGAGGCGGCAGGTGGGTAATGCACCCGCGAGTAAGCTTAACGGTTCACTGCGGCGGGCTGGTTCCCTCCCCCTCCCCTCCCACAGCAACTGGGTCTACGAGTGGTGCGCACCTGGGCCTTCAACCACAACCTGCCGGGCCTGCTGACCACCCCCGGGGGGGCGTCCACCCCTGACGCAGCGGCAGCAGCAGCAGCAGCAGCGACAGCAGCAGCAGCGACAGCAGGGGCAGCAGCAGACGGCGGCTCGGCTCTTCACACGGGTAACTCCTCCTCCTCCTCCTCCTCCTCCTCCTCCCCCACCCTGTTCTGGTCGGAGGCGGAGTTCCGCGGTCTTGACTTCATCGTGGCGAGTGCGGGCCAGGCGGGGGTGCGGCTGGTGCTGGCGCTGGGCAACCTGTGGCCGGCCTTCGTGGGGCCGGAGCGGTTCCTGCAGGCGGGGGCGGGGGCGGGGGGGAGCGCAGGTGGGGGCGGGGGGAGTGCGGGGGGGAAGAGGTCTTGGTTATGGGATGACAGTGGCTGCAGGAGGTGACATGCTGTAGGTGGTGGTGGTGGTGGTGGTGGGCTGTCGCGTGCATGTGCAGCCGGGGTGGCGGCAGTGGTGCGGCAATCCGAATGCATAAATCCGCGACCCCCCCGGCCTCTCCTTCCCTTCCCATCTTTTCCCTCGTCCCTCCCCAAATCCCGCCACCCCCCCACCCCCCAGCTCGTCAGTTACTTCGTCAGTGTCTCATCGTATATATTTTTTTCACCCCCCCACCCCTCCAAATAGCCGGCACGAGTACCGTCGCCGACTTCTACTCCCACCCCGGGGCCCAGGCCGCCTACCAGCGGCACATTGCGGCTGTCACGGGCCGGGTCAACAGCATCACGGGGCTGAGGTACAGGTGGGGGAGGGGGGGCGCCGGGTGACCCGTGGGTCGGGGGAGGGGATGAGGTGGAGGGAATGGGGGATGGGGTGGGGAAGGGCGGAGGGAGCGGAGGGAGTGCCAACTGGTGTTGGGTTTGGCCGTGTACCGTATGTCCTCGTATGACCAGTCCAACCCTCCTTCCCCCCCCTCCCCCCCTCCCCCCTTACCACCCTCCTCCCCCCCCAGGGACTCCCCGGCCATCATGATGTGGGACGTTATGAACGAGCCGAGGTGCCCCGGTGGGTGGGTGGAGGGTGGAGGGGTAGGGGGGGTGTATGGGGGGAAGAGAGTGAGGAGGGGGAGGGTAGGGGGGAGGGGTGGGGGACGTTCACATCATTCAGGGGAGGGATCCCCAACACCTTCAGCCCCTGCCTAATCCGTACACCCTCAACCGCCTCAACCGCCTCATCCTTGTGCCCCAACCCACCTTTCCGAGCCCCCCCCGCATGTCGGGCCCCCCTCCCCCCTCCCCTCCCCCCCTCTGCCGCCCAGGCTGCACCCCCGCCCAGCTGTCCGCCTACCGCAGCTGGATCACCTCCGTGGCCGCCTTCACGCGCCAGGCGGCTCCCAACCAGCTGCTAGCGATGGGCACGGAGGGGTTCTTCGGGGATGAAGCCAACCTGCCGTACAACCCGGGTGGGTGATGAGAGGGGGGGATGAAGCCAACCTGCCGTACAACCCGGGTGGGTGATGAGAGGGGGGGATGAAGCCAACCTGCCGTACAACCCGGGTGGGTGATGAGAGGGGGGATGAAGCCAACCTGCCGTACAACCCGGGTGGGTGATGAGAGGGGGGAGAAAAGAAGAAAGCACTGTTGCTGATGGTGGCGTGCGGTGATAGGGGAGGGGGGAGTGACTCCACCTGCCCGCGCACGTGTGACGAACCGTCCCCCCCCCCCAGGTGCTGGCAGTGTGTGCGAGGGCGAGGACTGGTTGGACACCTCCTCCCTGCCGCAGCTGCACGTGGCGGTGGCGCACACCTACTGGAGGCAGACGGAGGTGGGCGGGGGGCGGGGAGGGGGGGGTAAAAATAAAGAAAACTGACGAACTGGATGGCGGGGGGGGGGCGGGGGGGCCAGGGACCACGCCATACCATAGGAAGCCGCAGTTTAGGGCAAAGCAAGGGGGATAGGAGGCGGAAGTTGGGGCGGAGGGAGGGGGCTGTTGGTCTCAGCGCTGGCCTGGGTGGCGGTGGGGGCTGGGTACCCTGCAGGCGGTGTCCGGGATGACAGCGGCCTAGACAGCCCTGGCACTGGTTCGCTCAGACTCCCCCCCCCCCCATCCCCCATCCCCCATCCCCCATCCCCCATCCCCCGCCCCCCGCTCCCTCTCTCCCTCATTGTTTCCTCTTTACCCCGCCCACCTCCACCCCCCCCACCCCTCCAGGGTGTCCCCTCGCTGGGTTGGACCCGCATGCCCTTCCCCACCTACCTCGCCTGGTTCCTCGTCTACACGCAGCGCCACCTGGCCCTGGCAGCCGGCTGGGGGAAGCCGTTCGTGCAGGAGGAGTTCAACATACTGGCGGGGTGGGTGGGAGAGGAATTCCCAGTGGGGGGTGGGGTGGATTGGGGGGGAAATAATAAATAAGTGCAACAACACAGTCCCAATCCCGAATCCCGACTCATGCTTGCTCTGTCTTCCTCTTAATCCCTTCCCCCCCTCCCCCCCCGTCAGTTGCATCGTCTGTGTCTCATTATATGTTTTACTCCCCCCCCACCCCCTCCCCCCCCAAGTCGTTTCACCCCCACCCAGCGCCGCCAGCTCTTCGCCGCCGCGCTGGCCCAGTTGCTGGCCTCCGCGGAGGCGGGTGGGCCCTACGCGGGGGCACTGTTCTGGAGCGGCGCGCTGGGGGGGTCGGCGCATGATGAGGGGTACAACATCTACCTGGATGCGACGAGGAGGGGCGGTGGGGGCCTTACGTGGCCGCCTTGGGAGGAGGGGGCGGGGCCGGGGCCGGGCGCGAGGGATGCCCGGCTGAGGCTGCTGGTGAATGGCAGTAGCGGCGGTGGGGGTGGGGGTGGGAGTGGTGGTGGGGGCGGCAGTGGTGGCGGGGGCAGCGGTAGGCGGATGCTGCTAGCTTGGCAGCAAGAGGAGCAGGAGCAGCAGCAGGAGGGTGGGGTGCCCTCCTCCTCCTCCTTCTCCTCCTCAACAGCACCACCACCACCACCACCAGCCCCCCTGGGTGGCAGCGCCCCCCTGCGGGCCCCGGGCAGGCGGCTGCGGGGACCGGTGGACACACTGGACGAGTTCCGCAGGTGGGGGTGGGGGGCGGGGGGGCGGGGGGTGAAACATATATAATGAGACACTGACGATGCAGCTGTGGTGGGCGGGGGGAGAGGCACCGGATGGGAGGGCGGGGCGGGAGGGCTAGTTGTGCAGCTCGGAGAGGGGAAGTGCTGTGGTGTGCTGTGGTGTGCAGCGGCGGCAACAGCAGCAGGAGCCGCTAACCGCCCCTTAACTGAGCGCACGCTGTCTCACGCCTTCCCTAAGCCCACCGCTCTCCCCTCCTCCACTCCGCCTCTCCCCCCCTCCCCACCACACCCCACAGGGGCGGCCCCCGGGAGCAGTGCGCCAACGCCCGAGCCGCCTCCTGGGCCCCCATCACCCCGCCGCAGCTGCCCTTCCCCGCCTCCTCCTCCTCCTCCTCCTCCCCCACCCCCACCTCCCAGCCCTGGCCCGCCTCCCCCGCCTCCTCCTCGCTGCTCGCGATGACGGGGCTCAGCGAGGGGCGGCTGGCGGCGCTGCTGGCGGCGGCGGAGGCGGGGGGTGACGGCGGGGGGGACGGGCCGCTGCTGGACATCATTGCGGCGGCGGCGGATCGGCTGAATGCCATGTGATGCTGAACTGGGGTTTTTGGATGGATGAGTAACCCCGGAATCGGTTGGGGATTGCGGGAGCTGTCTAGCCCCTCACGCAGGGTCAGGGCTAGGCAGGGCACAAACCGTTATTTCGTCTATCGTGAGGGACAAGTCGCTTTCCTGGTAGCTGGGGAATTGTTCTGAAATGATCTGTTGAACACCGTGTTCTCTCTGTCTATCAGCTGTTCTCATGTGCCCGAGTGGCGCTACGAGTAGTGAGCTCGGAAGCGCGCGCCGTCTTGATGGGCTGGGTGGGTTGGCTTGGGAGCGCCTGCGATGCGGATGTTGCTGCTGCTGCTGCTGCTGCTGTGGAGTAAGTGTTTCCAGCCTTTTCCGAGATCCCTCATTCAGTCGTCCTGCTGCTATTTTGCAATGTGCACTTCCCAAAAATGCGTACGGTGTCTGATACCGGTGGCTGTCTGAATACTGCTGTGGTTCTCATCATCCAGGCAGGCGCGGTTTCCTTTGTTGTGTGGCCGGAGGAGTATACTTCGTTTGCCGTACTACTTCATTGCGGCGCCGTACGGCGGTAACGCCGTAATTCTACGACGACTACAGGGGTATTGCACAGTGCTTGTTGCTAGGTTGGCGTGTGGTTAAGGAGCAACCAAAGGCGTGTCGATACACAGGCACGCATGAGGTGTCGGGGTATGTTGCAGTGTGTTCGAAGCTGCTTTGACGTTGACTTTGGGTGTGTGCGGGTGTTCTCATACACCCGCGTCTTTTGCAGCCTATTGCATTTCAGTAAGGCACGTAGTGTTAATATCTGCCGTCTTGATTAGTTTGTCAACTTTGTTGAGCGGTTGCTTTCCGCGGCACTCGGTCGCTGAAACCCGCGACTGCTGCTGCTGCTGCTGGGAACGTCCCTTGGGACAGTTAGGCGTGTACCGGTATGCGCTGCAAACCTGTAACCTAGAATGCATGAACGACTTTACAACGATAACGAAACAGTTCATAGCGAATTAAACGCGCAGTACACAAATACGCCTCTAGTATTCGGTCGTATATGGCCTCATTTGAGGTCTCGAGGTGCACTCTCACAGCAATTATATCCTACACGGATTGTGCACATTCTAACTTTCAATTTTATTCCGCTTTTGTAAAAAGCGTTTGGGCCCAAATCGAAAACCCTCATAGCACCATGCTAGCGTAGTAGCACTTTGCTAAACAACATAGCCACCAAGACTATGGCTCTTACGTCTAGACAAGCTTTCTCTGGCGCTGGCGTCAGGACATGTCGCGCTGCTTTGCAACGCAGTTGTTCGCGTGCAAGCCGGGTGCAATGCGTAGCTCGCGCCGGGGTCAGAAAGCAGATACCAATCTTTCCTCTAAATATGGTCGCATTACCTTGCGCAACGGTACCTCTTATGATATTTGAAGCTCGGTGGGTGAACAGCACGTCCGAACACCACTTCAGTCATGCGCTTATCTTTTACGTCGCCGTAAAAGCCATGCGCTTTCCGTGTAGCATCATAGTTCAGCGAGTTCATACGTATCCAACGTGCAGGTATCGGGTGCTGTTCAACACTATCTTAGCGGGCGAGCCAGGGTGAGTGGCCAATGCTGCAACGCCCATCGAGTGGACTCGGTTGCGGCACCCAGCCCAGCCACACCCGCCACCATGCTTTGCCCCCCTGTCGCCCCGCCCCTCCCTTTTACCTTGAGGGCGCGCTTCAACGACAGTGCTGCAGCAACAGCCGGGGCCTGGCAGTCCGACCATGCATGGCCGCATCTAGGGCACTCGGTCCCCTGAGCGCGCTTTCCCACTCCATCCAACCACAACGCCCCTTCCATTCCCCTTTTCTCCCACACCTCCCCCCCTCCCCAACTCTCTTCCCACCTTCCCTGCCCCCTCCCAGTATCGAGGAGGGTCTGGTGCAGCGCGAGTCGCCCTTCTGCGGCAGCCGCCGCTTCGGCATGTGCTATGTGGAGGGGCGGGGCGAGGGCGGCGCGGCGCGCATGGCCTCCATCGGCACGTGTCTGGAGGTGGTGGAGTTCGCTCATGTGCAGGTGGGGGGTGGGAGGTGGGGGCGAGGGTGGGAGGTGAGGACGGGGGTGGGGGGGAAAGAGGGAGGAGGCAGCGACGGTGGCCGGTGTGCGACACGGCGCCACCAGAGGGAGCGGATGGGGAGCTAGGGGGGCAGCCCCCAGCCAGCCCACTTGGCTTCAAGCAGCCTGGGGATGCAGCCGGGTGGGGTGGGGTGGGGTGGGGGGTTGAGGGCTGCACGTGCGCGCGTGTGGATGTGACTCGACGTGGGTTGGGGGGTCCTGCACGTGGCCTCCGCTTCCTTATCAACGGCTGCCCCCCTGTCCCCGCTCCCCACCTCCGGCTCCCCCCTCCTCCAGGACGGCCGTATCTTCGTGACGTGCAAGGGTCGGGAGCGCTTCCGTGTGCTGTCTATCGTGAGAGAGCGGCCCATCATGATAGCGGAGGTGGAGGAGCTGGCGGAGGAGGCGGAAGAGGAGGGCGGGGAGGAGGTGGGGGCGGGGGAAACAAATAAGGAAAACTGACGAACTGGATGACGAACTGGATGACTGGGGGCGTGGGAGGGGAGGGGGAAGAGAGGGGGGCGGGGGAGAAGGGGGAGGAGCAGGGGGAGGAGGTGGGGGTGAGGGAAGGGAGGGAGGAGCAGGGGAAGAGAGGGGGGCGGGGGAGAAGGGGGAGGAGGTGGGGGTGAGGGGAGGGAGGGAGGAGCAGGGGGAGGAGGTGGGTGAGAAACGTGAAGCACCCGAGCCAAACCAACCCGTGCTGGCATGCAGGGCGTAGGTAGGGGTCGGGAGCCCGGGCAATGCAGCGCAGCCGAGATACGACCCCGGCAGCCGCACCAGCCGTGGCAGCAGCAGCAGCAACCGCGGCAGGCGACCCGGGACGGAGCCCCCTCCTCCGTGCTCATCACGTTCCCTCCTCCCTCCCGCTCCCTTCACTCGCCCGCCCGGCCCCGGAGTCCCTTGCTGCACCTCACCCCAGTTACTCTCACTCCCTCCCGCACATTCCGCACCTGCGCTCTTTTATGCTTTCCGTAGCCCCTGCTCCCTCAGCCTCAGAGGCTTTCACGGCGGGTTGGCACTACCGCCACCAGCGTGGCTTTGTTCCTCAAAACCCCCCTTACCTCCCGCTCCACACCCACTCCCATCCCCACTCCCATGGCAGGTATCAGCACTCGCTCGCGAGGTGTCCGACCTGCTGCGCTCCACGGTGCGACTCAACGTGAAGCTCAACAACATTGAGGCGTCGGAGGACCAGGTGGGGGGTTTAGATAAACTGAGCCGCGGAAACAATGACCCTGACCGTAGATTAGGTGGGGGAAGGGGGGGGGGTTGGGCGGGGTGGGGATCGGGGGAAGGGGGGGGGGAATAAATGATAAGTGCAGCAACTGGAGTTCCAATCCCATATCCCGACTCATGCAGTGAGCGCATTCTGAGGGGGGGAGGGGAAAGGAGGGGACCAAGGCAGATGATGACCATGCAAACCGCAGCCTCTGGCGACAAGTCCTCCATGCCCGACAAGGTCACGCTGTCATTACGCGTGCTGCCCCCCTCACCGGCACACTTGCTGGCTTACCGACATCTCGCTCCCCCCCTCGGCCCCCTCCCCTCCCCGCCCCCCCGCCCCCTCCCCGCCCCGCCCCGCCCCGCCCCAGTTGGAGCCGGAGGAGCTAGCGGGTCTGGGTCCCCGCGACCTGTCGTACTGGGTCGCCTCCTTCTTTGCCGACATACGGGTGTTGCAGCAGAGCGTGAGTGGGGGGGCGCGGGTGGAGACAGGAGTGCCGGGGACAGATAGAAACAGAAGTGCCGGGGGCAAGGGGGGCGGGATGGAGGGATGCGGCTTGGGTTGCAATGGGAAGTGAGGCAGGTGGAAGGTGTGCAGCATCTCGTGATGATGAACTCCTGCTACCTTCGTGCCTCGTTAGAAAAGTGTGACCTATGAATAGAGGTGGATGCCGCACCGCATGCCTCCTAGCCATCCCGCCCGCATGTGCTGCCCATAGCTCGTCTGCATGCTGCCGTATAAGCGATCACTGCCGCTCACCTGCCCACCCTCTCTCTCCCCCTGTTCTGTGCCTACTGCAGTTGTTGGAGGAAGACAGCACCGTGAAGCGACTTCGCAGAGAGAAGGTGCGGGGGGGCGGGCTGCTGAGGGGGGTTGAGGAGGGCGCAGCAGGGGGGTTTGCCGCTAGCTGGGGGCGGGTTTTCACGCCCGGGTATTTCAGGGCCGGCTGCCCTGCCCTCCACACTACCGGTGCGTACCCCCCCTTGCGGACGTCTTCACTCCCACTGCTGTTTCCTTCGCTCTCCCAGACCTATTCCTTCCAGCAGCTCCCTCCCCCCTGGCCCCCTGTCCCCACGCCTCCTGGCCATCCCTCCCTGCTGACCATCCCCCAACATCCCCATTGGGTCAGCCTAGGTTGCTCCTTCCTTCACACCCGCCGCCCCTACCTCCCACCGCCCCGCCCCCGCCCCCGCAGGAGATCCTTGCTGAGACGGTGCGCTACTACTCCGCCACGGTGGCCCTCAAGTCACTGGGCGCCACCGAGACCTCCTCCTCCTCCTCCGTCTCATCACCGCCCTCATCCTCTCCATCATCATCGTCCTCCTCTTCCTCACCCTCGTCGTCCTCCTCTTCATCCCCTCCGGGAGGGGACAAGGCGGGCGGGGAGGACAAGGGTAAGGACGCGTGAGCGGGTGAGGGAGCGGAGGAGGAGGTGGTGTGGGGCAGGTGGGAGGTGCGCGTGAGGAGGCGAGGGAGTGCAGCTCAGTCCGAGGGAGCCAACAGAGGGGACGGAGAGGAGAGATGCTCGAGAGAACACCGACCGTGTGAGGAGAGTGGAGGGGAGATTGAGGCGAGTTTTCCCCCGGGGCGCCTCAAGGGGGGTTGTTGTAGCTCCAGTGAGAGGGCGGGTGGGTCTGCTGGAGGGATGCGGGCCCGGACAGGCAGGGGGTAGGTCGTGTGGGGGTATGGTTGAATAGGGGTACAGTCGTTATGGGAGTATGGGGGTAGTTCCTGGGTAACTGGATACGGGTGGCTATGTGGATAGGACGGGGAGCTGCGATGCGGTGATGGGGTGGACGGGGGGAGGCGGCTGTTGCTGCGCGGCTTATCGTTGGTAGACTAGCGTTGGCGTGTCGGGTAGTGATTGTTAGTTGTCACTGACGGTAGTTGGCAGCGGGCGCGTGCAGGGGAGTAGTGTCGGTGAATGTGGATTCCCCTGAATCGCCGAGGCGACACGAAAGCGAAAAACGACGTATTGTCTCGTTCTCTACATGAACGAGGGGGGTTAGCATTACTTGCCAGGCTGTGGCAGCGTGTCGCCTAGCAGCAGCCGTGCAGGCTCGAATCCCCATCCTGTAATCGGAAACAATGGTAATTCCTCTGAACGGGGCAAGCATCCAGCCCTTTCTCTGCGCACACTCTACTTCCTGATTTCCGGAATTGCTTTTGACAGGAACAGGAGCATAGCTCAATCCTGATCCACAATCCGCAACAAACCTCAATGGTCAACTATCACTCTATAATGCATACCAGAGCTTCTACACCTGCGTCAAGCTTGCTGCTCCTCCTGCAACTACATAACGACCTAACGCAACCGCCATCCTGCAGCCCAACGGCCCCAACTGCCGAGCCCCGCAGTCCCTGTCACCGCCTGGTCCTCTCTTCCTTCCCTCCTCTCAGCTGACTGGCCCACCAGGGCACATCCGTTCTCAGCAGCCGTGTTTGCGCGGGTTCCCCCCCTCAGCTGCGGGTCTTGGCACACTTGCAGCGTTCCTTCACCTCCACACCTTCACCTGCGGCGCATACCGTTCACCACAAGGGCCACCACCACCGCCATCTGCGGGGCGGGAGGAATGTACGGCAGCAGGGCAGCATGAGGCGGGGAAAGAGATGGGAGGCGCGGAAAGGGAGGTCCTGCGCGCCTTGGCACCTCACGCTACACCTCACGGTGTGGAGCGGGCTTCACAAATGGACTGTGTACACGTAAAGAGCAAACTAATAGCTTCCTGTTTGCGCGCGACGCGCGGCGCACTTACCAGGAGCACGTGGGTGGGCTGAGGGGTGAACTTGTGCAGGGGCCCGAACACGCGTGTGAGGTAGTCCACCACACTCGTCAGCACTGTCGGAGCGTAGTCGATCACAACGCCGATAAGGTAGCGACAGGAAAGGTAAAACATGAATACCGGGGATGGTAATTAGCGCTACGAGGGGGCGGTGTCAAACCAAGGTAGGCATGCATGGGCAGGAACGCTCACCTGGTTCGATAGGTGCAAGCTGCTTCATCGATCGAACCTTGACGCTAACCATTCCCAAGATGCTCAGCAGCGCAGAAAGCTGCATCAAGGAGACAACAGACGCCAGGACATAGGCCACTGGCAGGGTAATCGCAAAGATCGGGTTGAAAACCATGTTTGCCAACGTTCCGAGAAAGCTATGTAGATCTCGCCACACGACCTAAGCGTCAAAGATAGAAGATGTTTGCAGCGTGTTGTGGCGGGTGAAGTCCGGATATTATGATCGGGACCTGGCTCCGTAGTAGCGTGATGCTGTTTCACGCGTTCAAGCAAACTCTGTACGCTGCACCGACATAAGTGCCCTTGGATGGACAGGATGATATTTTTGCTATCTGGAGCGCGCAAAAAGAAACCAGTACGACATGGGGCTTTCCCGATGAAACCACGCGGTGAATTCTCTCCGTCGCTTGGTTAGGTACGGTGCTCTCTTTGTAGCAAGCGCTATCTTGCGTACGTGTCCCAAGGGTTGGCTCATGCAAGTTCTTACTGACGCTCCAGGTATCGTTCGGCCTTGGCCCTACCAAACTTGCACGAACTGATTACCGCTCCTGCAACATAGGAATGGCAGGAAGAACATTGTCCACAGTAGCACAGAGACGGTTACAGAGTGAACTCAACGAATGGGCCCGAAGTCCACCCGAGGGCTGTTGCCTGGAATCCTGCGAGCCTATGACTACCTGGATTGTCATCATGCAGGTATACTAAGTTGCTACTTTCTCACCTACGTGTGGTCCTGTGCTGTTCGGAGGCTCTTTCCTGTCCCTTCTCTTCCTCCCAACCTACCACCCTCTACTCCCGCCCTCCCTTTCCCACGGTTTGGCTTCTCTCTGACTGCCACTCTCCCCTCATGTGTTCGGCTGCACTACCGGCAGCAACCTGCATGCAGAGGATGCACCAGCAGCGGCTTTCACCAAGAGTCGCCACTATCATTCACAGCACACTGTCTCCTTCTCAGACCCTCCATCTCGCACTATCTCCTCACGGCACACCTCCCTCCCCTCCCGCCCCTCATGCCCCGCTGGGCTGCGTATACCCAGAGTAGATAATGCGCTAATGCGCGCTCACTGCATGAGGGGCGGGGCAGGGGACTCTATTGCTTCACCTCTCCTATCCTCCCCGCCCCGACCCTTCCCCCTCACGCGCAGGGCCCCGAGGGGCAGGGGCGGCTGTACGCGGACGAGGTGTTCCGACTGCGCATCGAGTTCGGCGAGCAGTACCCGCTGGACCCGCCCGATGTCACCTTCGTGGCGCCCGCGCCGGTGCACCCGCACATATACAGGTAGGGGGGGCGGGGGAGGGGTGGAAGTGAACTGGGGAAGGCGAAGAAACCTAACCAGCGGCAGGGGGAAAAGAGTAATACCCAATGTGTTGAGTGAGGGTGGCTGGGGGAGTCAGCGGAAGCCTAACCATGTTTGGCATTGGAAGCGGTAAAGGGAAGGGGCAGGGCAGGGAGATGGCGGGGTGGGAGGAGTTAAGTCATGCCGCAAACATTGGCTAAGAGGTAGGGGGATGGTGTCTGGGAGGGGGGATGTCGATGCGTACGGCACACGGAGCGGGCGGGTATTGCGGCCTCTGTTTTTGGTTGTGTAACTTGAGGGGCAAGAGGGGGGCCACCCTTCCCTTCCTCTGCTCCACTTCATCTTTCGGCAATCACAGTACGTGGCCAGTTATCTTCACACACCCACACTCTCCGTCCCCTCCGCGCCCCCCCCCCGGCCAGCAACGGCCACATCTGCCTAGACATTCTGTACTCGGGGCACAACGGCGGCTGGTCGCCCGCACTCACCATGAGCAAGGTGGGGCGGGCGGGGGAGAGCGGGGTGTACCGGTAACGAAGAAGGAGCTGACCAACCGGGAAGGGCACGGAGGGAATGGAGGAGGGGGTCGACGGAGCTGGAGGAGGGGCCCCAGGCGGATCTCCACCAAACCCTCCTCCTGCCCCCCTCTCCAGGAGCTTGTCACCTAGTTCGCCATCCTCACTCACCAGTCACCACGTTGGGTGTCCTTCTTGAACCCCTCTCCCCGCTCGGTTTTGCTTCTCTCTAACGCCCCGTTCCCCCCGCCGCCCCACCACCCCCCCAAGGTGGTGCTGTCGCTGCGCTCCATGCTGGCCAGCGCCACGGAGAAGCGCAAGCCGCCCGGGGACGCGGAGTACTGCGCCCGGGTGGGCAACCGCTCGCCCAAGCTGTCGCGATGGGTGTTCGAGGACGATAAGGTGTAGGGCGGAGGGCAGAAAGGGGGAGGGGGAGAAGGGCGGGGGGGGGGAAAGAGGAGGAGAAGGGAGGCAGAACGCAAGGCAGGCGGGGGGGTGGGAGGCAGGGGCACGTGAGGAGAAGCCCCAGCAGCAAGGGCAGAGAGGCGTGCGAGGAGGATGGTTGCAAAGGGAGGACTTTTGGTGGGCGGGAGGGATTATATTCTTGTTGGAAAGAGGTTGGGACGTTTGTTTGTTAAAATAGCACATGAAACCTGGCTACGAATGAGGAGCCGAGGGTTGGTAGTACGTTGGTAGTGGTTATCAGCTGCGAAGGGGTTGGTGGTGTTAAGGATTTAGGAGGCGCGGTCAAGTAACCCTCAAGATGTACAGGGATGGTTGTGGAGGGTGCTTCGAATGGCGCATGCAGCTTTCTGTGTGTATTATACCAATAGCGTGTTCAAGGGAGCTATGTGTACCAGAAAAAGAGGAAGTTGCTGGTGTCGTCGGCTGAGGGCGGCTGTTCCAAAGGGGCATACATGGCGCATTTTGTAAGTCGCAATCGGGTGATGGTGAAGTCCATTCCAGGGTGCTCGTCCATTCCTGGGCTGACTCCCATTGCCAGCCTGCGGCAGTTGGTGGGGCTGGCTGGATGCAAAATGGCCAATAGGTTGGACATTGCTCAATGAAAGATAGGAAAGGCCACATTGGCCCGGGAGGAATGTGGACGTGTTCGGAAGGAGGGCTTTTGGATGGTGTTGGGTCGGAGCAATTTGGGTAGTAACCAAGGTCTTGGTAACAGTGTATATAATAATGATAGGTTTCATAACTGTGTGGACAAGCTAATAACAAAGATTAGTATTCGGAATGTTTCATGTTTATGCTAGTCCTTAGGCTATGCAATACCTTTCTGCTGCAGTCATATTGCTTATTGCGTATTTTGTTACAAGCTCGGCCTACAAATAGGCCACCAGATAGGCGGGTGTCGATTCAATTGAACCGGGGTTTTAGTGTAAAACATAAACATGAAACATATATCCAGAAAATAGCTTCACAGCTCAACACCTGCACATCGCATACAAGCAGCAAGATTGACAAAATGGCAGTGCTGGTTGCGGCTAGGGACTTGATGCCTCGTACAGGCCCCTCTCGTCCCACACCTCCAGCCTCTGCCCCAACGCACGCGCGCAAGCCGTCAATGACCCAGCCCAGCAAAACCCCCTCCCGCTACTGCGCGGGCCGAGGCGCGGAGGAAGGAACAGCGAGGCTTGGCTACGCCGCAGCCAAGACTCCCGTCACGCACAAGGCGCAAACATAGGAGCAAGCAACCACCAGAGCACCGGCGCCGCAAGGGATTGGTAATAAACCAACAACATGACTCGATTCCCAAGCCCTCATACGCAACAAGGGCGAACAACCCCCTGCGACGCAATACAGACAACGGGAATTGTTGTAAACCGGTTTATATTAAAGCGAATGTGCGACAAACGTGCGGCACCATCATACCGTTTCGTCCTGACCTATTGCAGTTCCGCCCCTGACATCGATGCCTAGTTCGGTCACTATCAGAAGGCGATCAACGTCGCTCAACCAAGAAAAATGCAATCGGGCGTTGACTCGTCACGTTAACATGCGCTCATGCCCACAAGCCTCAAGCCGCCGCAAATGGCAAACAACACCCGCACCTCAATCCGGCTATAGCCACGCAGCACGCACAAAAATGCACAACTCTGCAGGACCATTCTGCCTCCTTAAGCTGCGAACGCTGCTACACAACCGCGGCCAGAGGGAAACGGCCGCGCAAGCAACCGCCTCCTCAAACAAATTGCCAACGCCAGCAGATTTACGCCTGGACGGCAGGGGCAGCGGCCGACAGGGCGGCGAAGCCTCCCTTGGTCACCTCCTCCTCCGGCAGCGGCTTGGGGCCGCCGGTGAGAATGCGAGCTGCCATCTCGGCGCCGACGAACGAGTCGCCATCGGCAAAGTGCGAGAAGTTCTTGACGAACATGTGGCCGAGCAGGTTGAGGGTGGCGGCGAACTGGTTCTTGTCAGGCCACACGTTCTCGGGCGCCAGGATCTCAGCGGGCACACCGCTAATGGCCTTGGGCACCTGCAGGCCGAACAGCGGCGTGGTGATGTACTCGGCATTGTCGAGCTCGCCACTGTGGATGGCGTCAATGATGGCGCGGGTGTACTTGAGGCTGATGCGCTTGCCCACGCCGTACTTGCCGCCGGTCCAGCCGGTGTTGACCAGCCAGGCGGTGGTGCCGTGCTTGGACATCTTGTCGGCGAGCATGGTGGCGTACTTGTAGGGGTGGAGCATCAGGAAAGCAGAGCCGAAGCAGGCGCTGAAGGTGGCCGAGGGCTCCTTCACGCCGACCTCAGTGCCAGCAACCTTGGCGGTGTAGCCGCTGATGAAGTGGTACATGGCCTGCTCCAGGGTCAGGCGGCTGACGGGGGGCAGCACGCCGAAGGCATCGCAAGCCAGCAGCACAACGTTCTTGGGGTGGCCGCCCACGCAGGGAATGTGCGCGTTGCTAATGTACTCCACGGGGTACGAGGCGCGGGTGTTCTCAGTCAGCTTGTCCGACTCGTAGTCCACCTGGCGGGTGAGCGGGTCGTAGATGACGTTCTCCAGGACGGTGCCGAACCTGGATAAAGTAGAGGGGGGCGACAGCGGACGTGGGTCAGGAGGAGGTTAGGAATAACGGGGATAGCGAAAGGCTATTAAACTGCTTATAACGCATATACCATGCACAAGACGCGACCTGTAAGACGTTCATATGCAGTAAAGCGCTTACTTGATGGCGTTCCAAATCTCAGGCTCAGTCTCGGCCTTGAGGCCAATGCACTTGGCGTAGCAGCCGCCCTCGATGTTGAACACACCGGTGTCGGACCACACGTGCTCGTCATCACCAATCAGGGGGCGCTTGGGGTCTGTAATGGGGCAAGATGCAAAGGAGGAGTAAGTCCGTATCCAGGTTGCCGTATGCGGGGGGCAGTGGGGCCAGCTAATGGTTGCACAAATCGTCTCAGTCCGCAACAACACCCACCAGCCGACAGGGTGGTCTTGCCGGTGCCGCTCAGGCCGAAGAACAGGGTCACATCGCCGGCAGAGCCGACGTTGCAGCCGGAGTGCAGCGACAGCTTGCCCTGCATGGGCATCAGGTAGTGCATCAGCCTGCAAAGGGGGAGCAGAAGCAGGGGCAGGGGGGAGGTTTAGGTTTCCCATTTAATAGGAACGGTCCATCTTTAGCATGGCAGGGCTATGCATGACGGGCTATGCAAAACGAGCGCTGGCAAGATGACCAACAACGGTGGGTTACAAAGAGCTTTCGACTTACGTGAAGACACCCTTCTTCATCTCGCCAGCGTACATGGTGCCGAGGATGACCATCTCCTTGTGCTTCAGGCTCAGGTCGATCGAGGTCTGGCTCGTCATGTACTGCGGAAGGAAGGAGTTGGGAAAAGACCAATTAAACAAGGAACCCACCAAGGAGGCCACATGGGAAGATTTGGCATTGGGGACTGAACAGGCCACGAAGGCACAGCAGCAGGGGCACGCGAGGCCAGGATGGCAACCGCTGCGCTTTCCATTTCACTTACGTTGGTGTACTTGTTGGCGGGGAAAGCACCGGCGTTGTAGATCACAAAGTCTGTGTGGAGGGACAGGAGAAGAGCATGGGTCAGGTCAGCATCTCAGGCAATGTTATCCCAAACACACGCCGCAAAATCCGATTACCAAACAATTCCGCTGCGACGCTTCGACTACTTGGCCACACCTAGCCCAAACAAATGTATCAAAGTATAGGAGTACGGGGCGCCAAGGCCTTACCGGGCTCGCCGAAGTCCTTGAGCTCCTCCGCGGTGGGGCGGATGAGCATGTTGTGCATGAACAGCGCGTGGTAGGCGCGGCTGGTCACGACACGGACCTTGAGGCGGCTGGCGGGGTCCCAGTTCACGAAGGCGTCAACGACGAACACACGCTCCAGGGTGTTCAGGTAGTCAACGGCGCGCTCGCGGTTGGTCAGGAAAGTCCTGCATGTAGAAACATGAAAGGTCAAGAATGATAGGCCGTCTGGCAAGGGTATCAGGAAAGAGGCCGGGACTGAATACGTGAGCAGGGAACAGTAAACATCGGTCCAGAAGGCAAAATCCCAAAACCTGCCTGTCGTCCATCACGTAGTTGGGGGAGTGGGCGCCCCACCACAGGTCCTTCTCGGTCTCGGGGTCGCGCACCACACGCCTGCAGGAAGAGGAAGGAATGTGCATGAGAACCAGCACGATGAAAACAGCCTAAATAACCGCTGCAACATGTGCACCGCTATGCACGGTTTCGCAAGCAAGCTGTATAGAGTTCAACTTACTTGTCCTTAGGGCTGCGGCCCATCTTCTCGCCTGCAACGAGTTAGCGACAGCAAAAAATGGTTAATGGTCTCGGTACATGAAAAGGAACCGACGCGTGTCGGGAATAAAACTGCTACGGGCTCACCCGACATAGCGATCAGGGCACCGCTGGAGGCGATGTGGGTGCCGGGCTCGAAGGCAAGGGCCTGTGGCAGGTGGGAAAAGCGTTCGCGGGATCAGCATCGCGACGTAATGGGACCGGGGAATGACAGCCGGATTACACCGTGCAAAATACTCACCAGCTCATAAAGCTGAGCAGGGGCCAGGTTGCGGTAGATAACCTTAGGGGTCAGGCCCGACTCCTTGGTGAAGCGGCTGCCCATCAGGAACTCCTTATCGGTGCCCTGGGGCAGGTTCTCCGAGAACTGCACATGAGGGATGTTAAGCGAACGGTAACAGTTGATATAAATTAGAAGGAGAGTAAAGGAAGAGGCGGTTGCGGAAAACAAGGGGCTATAACGGCTGCGTCCCGATAGGCCCCCTTTACAAGGGCGACAACGTAAAATGGGCTAGCATAAGAGACCCAAGCTGTCTACCACAGGCTGTATGCAAAAGATTTAGAGACTAGAGAGCATTCGGAGTTAGGCGGCAGCGTGTCGCCATAAACTTCCGTAACCATCAGCACGTCTCAGAGCCCTTTAGAACAGGACAACTAAGTCATCGTAACTTACGCGCAGCATCTTTGCAAAGCTCCGAGTCCGGGGTCACGCAATCAACGAAGGAGGACGAAGTAGTGGCCTTCCGATCGGAGAGGCTGGGCGACAAGGCGCTGGGCGCAACTTGTCAGAAGGAGGAAGTGATATATAAATGACTGTTGTGCCTCAAAGCACGAAGTGACTTTTCGTGCGCAGCAATGGGTTATATATGCATCGGAGCCGTTTGGCCCCGTCAGCGTACGACACGGAATGCATCTTGCTCTTGAACGATGGTTTACGCCTTACGCTGACATGACTATAAAATCCCTTTGTAGCACGTTGACTCTCTTAGCACGTTGGGGCACGATACGGGGAGATTTTTCCGTAAACTTGCATATCGCAAACGCTAGAAACGTAAGAACTGCATCCACTGTTCAAACACGGAGTATGCAAAGGGCGCTTCCTCACACTCCTGCCAAGGAGTGTTACGCTCAGGCAACTTTGGGCAAACGTTGACCCGCGCATGGCTTGCTTACAAGTGTCCATCGACGGCAATGGACCCATCCACGGTACTTTTAAGGATACTACCGTTTTAGGAAGGCCCTTAAATTTCAGCCTCAAACCTCATACGTTGAAGTCTCTTGGTTCTTGTGCTCATGAGCATCCTAAATTATTGTCCGGGTGCTTGAGATGTTCTTCGTAGACCAAAGTACCACACGGCTGGATTTCAGCGGGCCAATACGGCTGTTGCGACGTGCGACTGTTGGTTTCCTAAGGCGTTCTCCGAGCGGTGGAAACCAACATATTGCACAAGATTCATACTGCGTTCTATGAGACTGGTTAGCGACGCACTTGCGTATGGTTCTGTCCATGGCATGTCCAGGGCGTGAATACGCGTGAACATCTACGAAATAGGGACCCCTTGTCGCTGGAACATACTCTTTATCATGCAAGTCCCGGATCTTTACGGGCGAGCAGACAATCGCCTAAAGTCCTGTGCGTTTTCCCCCCTTCCCCGCGCACGGTTTCGTACGGCCAAACCTGCCGTTAATTGTAAGCGCCAAAGCAACGTTGTCATGTATCCATGGTGCCAACATATCCCCTCGATGTTTATGCATTCCGATGCTATTTTTTTTCCTGCCGCTAAGGGAACCCTATGGCCAGCAAGGCCATGGTTCTGCAGACCCCCTTCACCTTTCCCACCGCCGTCCAAGCGGATAGCAATACCTAAACTCTTCTTAAGGTGAGCAAGCTTTGCTAAGTTGCTCACCGCACTGCCACAATACATCAAAGAAGCCAACTTAGTTGGTCATCATAACCGCAACATCAATGTACCACGTAGCTAAGAAAAAACTACTCGCCGCCAAACGCAACTCCGCTTCTTCAACCGTTCAACACGCCCTTTCCTCCACTATTGTCAGACCCAACAAACAAAAGACCTTAAACCTCACGCCACCATCCATCTACATCCCACCGCATCCCCCTCCCTCATCCTTCACGGCCCTGCCGCGGGTCCACCTCCGCCTCCCCCGCCACCGCCTCCCACCGACGAAGCCGGGGACAGCTGTCCCGAAGCAAACACGTTCCCGCCATTCCCCCTCGGGAAGGGCGGCGGCGGTGCGGGTCGCACCGGCTTCAGCACCTCACTGCCCTCGCTCGCCCGGGCCAGGCTGCCGGAGGCGAAGCTGCGGTACTGCGGTACGGCCCCTTGGAAGGAGCCGCCGGTGGGCCCCACCGTGGGGGCGGCGGTGGACTGCGGCAGGGGTGGAGTGGGCTGCTGCTGCTGCTGCTGCGAGGAGGAGGAGGGGGGCTTGAGCGCGATGGTGGCCTCGGCGGGTCGGCCGGGCGGTGCGGGGCTGGTGCCGGGGCTGGGGTTGGGCGACATCTCCACCTCGGAGCTGGCGTTACTAGGGGGCAGCAGCGTCTGCAGGGGGTGGGGGACAGGGGGGGGGAGGGAGGGGTGAAAACCAAGGGGGAGGATGGTGAAGGAGGAGGTGCATGTGCAGCAAACTGACAACCCTTGCAGACGGAACGGAACAGCACACCCCGAAATCCCGTGTCCTGAATCCCCTGATACACTAGCAGGTAGGAACAGGGGCAGGCAGGCCTCACGCCCCCTCGTCCTCCTTAAAACACCCCACTTCCCCCACATCGACCCCACGTACCTTCGCCGTGGGTCCCGCGAACCCGCCCAGCCGCACCCCCAGCAGCCCGCTGCCGAACCCGCCACCTCCTCCTCCTCCTCCGTAGCCGCTGTAGCTGCTGCTGCCGCCGTCGTGCCCTGCCCCCGCCAGGCTGCCCGGCGGAGGTGGCGAGGTGGCCCCCGCCGCCGCCACCTCCGAGCGGCCCGGCGCCCGCACCGCCAGGTCGGGCCCCATCCGCATCTCCCGCATCACCCGCCGCACGTGGCGCCGAGCCCAGCGCCGCCGCAGAGCCGCGACACCTGGTGGGGGCGCGCACGGAAGGAGGGAGGGGAAGAGGGAGAAGGGGAGGGGAAAAGGATGAGGTTATAATTGTAAGGATAGGGAGGTGGGCAGAGCGTGGGAGCATGGAGCATGCTGCATGCAACCGCCCCGCGTTCCCTAGCCGCATGCCTTCATCAGCGCCCGACTCCCCAAGCCGCCTCACCCCCACAGCTCCCCCAATACCCCCCCCCCCACCCCACCACCACCCACCCACACACCCACCTGCCACCAGCAAAATAATCCCGGGCAGGCCCACGCCCAGACCCAGACCCAATCCCAGGTTGCGCCGCCGCAGCGCCGCATCACCTCCTCCACCTCCTCCTCCACCACCTCCGCTAGGCCCCACAGCCGCCGCAGGGTCCACGGCAACTCCCTGCAGCGGACCACCGCCACCGCCAGCACCACCAGTGGCAATCTGCGCCGCCGACTGATCTCCTCCTGCTCCCCCTGCTCCCCCTCCGCTTGCAACAAGGACTCCGCTGGAGCCGTTGCCGCGGCTGCCGCCTGCCGCCCCTGCCCCCTCCTCCCCGCCGCTGCTGTCCAGCGGCGCGCAGGGCTGCAGGTCGGAGGTCAGGGTGGCGGCGGGCGCCAGGGAGCAGAACTGCAGGGTGGAGGCGGAGCCGCCGCCGGGGGTGAAGGCGGAGCCGGAGGAGGAGGAGGAGGAGGTTGGGGAGGGGGAGGAGGAGGTGTTGGCTGCCAGGGCGGCGGCGGCTACGTCGGCTGGCGGCGTGAAGCAGTCGTAGTAGGTGCTGCGAGGGGTGGGGGGGAGAAGAGGGAGGAGGGGGGACGGGGTGGGGGGCGTGAAGGCGTGAAGGGCGAAGCATTGGCGCTGCAGTCACGTCAAGAAATGGCAGGCTAGGAGGACACGAGTCCCCCAAATGACAGAGTAGCCGGCCTTTGGGTCAAGTGAACATTTCCGAATTCACATCCTGCTGTCCCTGCCCCTCCTCTCATCTCCCTCCCGCCCCAATATTACTTCCCACACACATCCCCTCGCCCTTCCCGCCCCCCCGCCCCTCCCGACCCCCCCCACATGTTTCGGAAGGTGAAGGGCAGCGCACACGCCACCCCGCCCGCCGTCTCCCGCGGCCCCGGCGCGCATTCCTCCATGCGCCCCTGCGGGCTCATGCAGCGGCCCGGCGGGGGCCCGATGCAGTCGAAGGAGGGCTGAGGACTGTCAGGAGCTCCACCCGAGGAGGAGCCGGAGGAGGAGGTGGAGGAGGAGGAGGAGGTGTTGTCGGGCGAAGCAAGCGGCGGGAAGAAGGGCAGCTGGCATGGCTGGCCGGTGACGGTGGTGCGCGGTCTGCCTCCCTGCGCCCGCGGCATGCACTGCTCCCAGCTGCCGGTGCGGCTGCGGCAGTAGCCGGGGTCGATACCCGCACCCACACAGTCCCAGCGGAGGGAGCCTGGGCAGGGGGGAGGGAGGGGGAGGGGAGGCGGAGGGGTTTTGGGGGGGAGGGGAGGCAGAGGGAAGCTGAACCGTTCTGAATATTGGTAAACGTGGGTAGGGTGTACTCGCGGTTCACATGCGAACCTATCCCAACTGCTTGCTCTTGTTCTACTCAACTACACATATCACATGTGTTAGAAGCTGCCGGTTTGAACAGACTCTGATGGTCAGAGGCGCAGGGGCGGTGAAGGGCGATGAGGGCGTGAGCTGCGCTACCGGCAATACAGGTCCTTGAAACGGCGCCTTCCGACCTCTGCCCTCCACCCCCTGCCCTCCTGCCCTCCACCCCCTGCCCCCCCCGCCCCCACCTTGGAAGTAGAAGGGCAGCGCGCAGGGTATCCCCGTGACGGTGTGTCGCGGGGTGGGCGAGGTGTTGCGCGGCGGCTCGGGGAAGCGAGTGCGGAAGAGCGGGCTGCACTCGCCCCAGCTGCCGTCGGAGGTCTGGGGGGGGTAACAGCATACCGAAACATGTGACGCCACAGGTGGGGCAAAGCAGCGGGAGTGGAGGGTGAGGAGGGAAGGTGCAGTGGGGGGTTGTATAAGAGGGAGGAGAGCAGCATGGGTGTTGCATGGCCGTGCAATGTAACCTCCTCCTCAGGCATGCTTTGGGGGCCCCCCCTGCATCCTCCCCCCCTGCTTCCCCCCGCCCCCCCCCCCCCTTACCTTGCACGCCTCCACCCCGCCCACCCACACGCAGTCGGTGCGGTTGCGCCCGCGGAACATGAAGGGGAAGGCGCAGGGTCGCGAGGGGCGGCCGGGGGCGGGCAGCGTCACTCGGTCCACCGCGGCGCACTGCAGCAGCCCGCCGCCCTCAACCTGCGGGTAGGGGGGGGGGAGGTGGGGAGGGGGGAGGGGGGAGGGGGCGGGCGAGGAGGTCACGTGACGGCTGGATCGGGGAGCAACAGGAGGGTAGAGGGACGGGGAGGAAGGCTGCTGCGCGCGCATGCCGCACGGCAGGAATGAGGAGCTGACCGATGCACCGAAGGAACGAGGCTCCCCTCCCCCCTCCCCCCTCCCACCCCCCACCTCGCATGTGAAGGTGCCGGGCGAGTTGTCCTCATCCTCCACATGCAGGTCCGCCGCGCTCCTGCTGCCCCCCGCGGGCGAGTAGTCCAGGCACTCGGACAGCGCTCCGGGGCCGGGCGGGAGGCAGCGCTGGCGGTCCACCGTGAAGCGGATGGGGAACCTGATGGGGGGGGCGGGGAAGAAGAATACCGGTACCCAATGTGTTGAATGAGAATGGCGAACCAGACGACAAGCTCCTGTTGAATGGAAACGAGTTAGCCGAGCCGAACGTGAGTCGTGTGAAGCCGAATCCAGTACGTCCCTCCTCGCCGCCAGTTGCCCTTTACCCCCCCTCCCCACCCCCCCTCCCCACCCCACCTGGGCTGCAGGGTGGGCGGCGGCACGTATGTGGGCAGGCAGTCCCGCAGGCCGCCCTCCTCCACCGCGCACACCTCCCGACCCGCGTCGCCGCGTCGGGTGCCGCGGGAGGTGTTGGTGGTGGCGGCGGGCGGCGCGGGCAGCACGCAGTCGCTGCGGACCAGCGGGCCCAGGCTGAAGGGAACCTGCCCGGGGGGGGGGGGGGAGGGGAGCGGGAGGAGGGGGTATCGAGGGTACATCAAAACACAAGGTGCGCCGGGCGGTGGGAGAGGTGCTGGGAGTTGTGAGATCAGAGTCTAGGTACGTGAAGAGCCCCGACTCCGCACCCCCCTCCGCCCACTCCCGCCCCACCTTGCACTGCTGCCCGGTGACGGTGGTGCGGGGGGGCGGCGGACACACCACCCACAGCCCCTCCTGCGTCTGGCAGGAGTCAACTCCCTGGGGGTGGGGGTTGGGAGGGGGAGGGGGGGGTCAGGCGGGGGTATGCGGGGGGAGGCAAGGGAGGAGAGGTAAGCGGAAGGAACCCCTAGCCCGTGAAGCGGCAGATGAGGCTGGCGACGCAGAGAAGGAGCGGTACCGCCCTCCCCCTTCCCCTCTCCCTCCCTCCGGGCTGTACTCAACCCCTCACCCACCCCACCACCGCGGTTGTTTCCGCGGCTCCGTTTATCTAATACCCCACCCCCACCCCACCATGACGTTGACGCACTGCGTGAAGTTCCGCAGCGGCGCCCCCCCGCCCGCAGCGGCAGCCGCCAGCGCTGCGGGGGAGCGGCACTGCGTGTTACCGGGGGGGCGCACCACCACCGGGGCGCACTCCAGCAGCACGGGGGCCAGCGGGGGGGAGGTGGCGGGGGAGGTGGCGTTGGGCTGCTGTTGAGGGGTGCTGATGATGGGCTGTGCGGTGGGGCAGAGCTCCACTCCGTTTGCAATGAGGCAGTCGGTGAAGGTGACGTTGTCCACGGTGAAGGGAAGGATGCAGAGCTGGGGGGGAGGGAGGGGGGAAGAGGGGAGGTGGAGGGGTTAATTTGGAAACAGAATCCGCATTACGCTGGAGGGGGGGAGAGGGGAGGTGGAGGGGGGTTAGGGTCGGCAGTGGCGGGCAGCAGAGGGCAAGGGTCCGGCGGCTGCCGTAGGGCAGGGCCGACGAGAAGCGCGAAGGAGCGGGTACCGCACAGGAAGAGCTGTGTGCGCCACAGTCCACTCGAGTCCCTCCCACCCCCTCCCCCCCTCCCTATTCCCCCCCCTCCCCCCCCTCCGCCGCACCTGCCCCCCCGTGGTGAGCCTCGGCATGCCGCCCCCCGCCGGCCCCAGCATGGCCCCGTCCGCCACACCGTAGGCCTTCAGATCCACAAGCAGACTCACACCGCCTCCGCTGCTGCTGCTGCTGCTGTCACCACCGCCACTGAGGCCGTCACCGGCCAGACCTCCCACCCCCCCTGATGCTGTGCTGCTGGTGGTGTTTCCGCTGCTGGTTGTTGTTGTGGTGTTGTCGCCCGGCGACAGCACATCCAGCCCGATGAGGTTGGTGTTGTCCCCCACCACCACCACGCGGGGGGTGGGCGGCTGGGGGCCAGCACCACTGCTGCTGGTGTTATCGGGGGAGGAGGAGGAGGAGGAGGAGGAGGGGGTGTCGACCGGCGTGAAGGGGGAGGAGGAGGAGTCGGAGGAGGAGGGGGAGTCCTCGTCTGCCGACCCTCCCACAGGTACGCCGCTGGCCTCCTGCGGAATGACGCAGGCCGCCCAACCGCCGCCCTGGGGGGTGGTGGGGAGGGAGAGGGGGTGCATGGGGTTGTGGGATTAGGAAAGGAGTCGATGGGGACAGAGGGACAACGTAGGGGTGTGTGGAAGCAAGCGCTCCTCCCTCCCTCCCTCCCTCCCTCGCTCCAACCCCTCCTGCTCGCCCTCATGCACCGGTCCCGTGCAAGACGTCCCTCCCCCTCCACCCTCCGCCCCTCCCCTTTTCATATTTCCTCTCCCCCCGCCCCCGCCCCCACCTGCACCGGGCAGCTGAGCACTCCGTCCAGGGTTATGCAGCCGTACAGTGTGCGCCCGCCGTACGACAGCGGAAACACGCAGGGGCCGGAGTCCAGGGAGTGGGCGCTGATGTAGCCGCCGTCTGGGGAGTGGGGAGTGGGGGGGGAGCGTTAGGGTAACGGGGTGCACAACAGGAGCTCCCTCGCTACCCGAACGTGCTTCCCCATTTCGGGCTTGTAAGATACCACCTGCATTCCTAACGTAAGTGTTATTCTGTAGCCGCCCCCCTCCCATACACACTCACCCTTCACCAGCTGCCCCGCCGGCAGCATCACCGCCTGCCGCTGGTAGGTGCCGTACAGCGAGGCCACCTGCCAGGGCGCCAGTGCCGCGTCCCACACACTCACCCCCGCCACCCAGCCGCTGAAGTGGCGGTCGGGGTCGCCGTCCGCCCGGCCGCACAGCGTGAGGGGGCCGGAGAAGTTGGCGGGGGAGCCGCCCGTGATCTGGGGGGGCGGGGGGATGTAGCAGAACCACCACAGGTTAGGGCAAAGCAGGAGGGAGAAGACCCAATGCATGCGCCCCCCATGCATGCAGGAGGCTACAGGCATGGCCGCACGGCACAGCGCGTGCCCCGGCCTCCGGCACACACCCACAGCCCCCCCCCTTCCCCCACTTGCCCCAACCCCCCTTCACATACCCTCTCCCCCCTCCCCCGCCCCCCCACCTGCACCTCCGCCTCGCTGCTGTTCCCCGCCGCAGTGCTCCTCTGCGCCCCCGGCCGCAGGTCGCCGCGCAGCACCCCGTCCACGAACAGCGCGAACCCGGGGCCCGACCAGTGGGTGGTGAGGGTCAGCATGTGCCACCCGCCGTCCGCGATGTCCACCCCGTCGTCGCGAGGAGCTGTGGTGGGGGGGAGGTGGGTCAAAGACCACACCAAACCATAGGAGACCACAAGTTAGGGCAAAACAATGGGGGTAGGAGTTGGCAGGGTTGTGGGGGGAGGTGGGGGGAGGGAGGAGGAGCGAAGGGAAGGTGAATGGGACCGAGCAGAGACGTCCCTTCCATATATATCCCTAATCTTTCGCCTTCTGCAAACCCCAACTCTCCCCCTTCTTGCTGAAGCTAAGTTTGAAACAAAGCTACAACAGCAACACCGCCCCCCGCCTTCCCACGCCTCTCCCCCTCCTCCAGGGGTCCGGTCTGTTCCATGAACCCCCCCACCTCCACCTCCCTTCCCCCCTCCTCTCACCCCTCCTCCGCGGCGAGTCGTTCCCCACCGCCCCATCGCTGTCCACCCAAACCTCGCTGGACCGCCCCCCGTAGCTGTCCGCTCCGCCCCGCAGCATGGCGCGAGCGGAGATGCCGTACAGCGGACTGCCCGCCATTGGGATGTAGAGCTGGACCTGGGGGTGTTGTGTTTTTTTGGGGGGAAAAGAATGATAAAGAATGATAAAGAAGGATACTCAATGTGATAAATGAGGAGTTGGGGGAAAAAATATAAAAGTGAAGCAACGAGTCCCAATCCCATATCCCGAAAAGTTGGGGGGAGGGGGAGCGGGGGGAGGAGGTGAAGAGGAGGGCAACGGATGGGGGCAAGGAGGGAGGCTGAGGGAGACCGAAGAACCGGTAGCCTCCGGACCCCAGATAGCTACCGCAGTAACAGCCGCCAGTGCATGTCTCTCCTTGATTGAGAGCTGTCGTGGTCAATGCGGCAGCTGCATCACACGGCTCAAGTCACACATTTCATCACACACCCCACACGTATTTCACAGATATATACACTAAGTTAGCCCTTTCTGACGTGCTTCGGCACAACTGTTAAAATTGGAAAAATACAGAGAAGATTAGCATGGCCCCTGCGCAAGGATGACACGCACAAATCGAGAAATGGTTCCAAATTTTTTTCGCTTTCCCAGGTCTCAGGCTCGAGACCGCATGTCGGCATCGTTGTTGGGATTCTTATTGCGTGCGGGTGAGCTAGGCTACGTGCGGCATTGCACAACAGACTTAGATATAACAACTGTCAAGTAATCTCCCAACAACAAACGTTTCCGAGTCACCGCAGAGATTAGAATAAATACCCAACGTGATCCACTGCAGGTGATGGAATCCCCTCAGCAACTAAGTACAAGTATGAACGGCACTCGACACACCAATCAAAAACCCCGTGTACATAGCACCACAAACACTACAGGTGTGTTTCGTACTATTGGGGGCCTCCTTCCTGCACTCCTCCCCCATCCTCACCCACCCACCCACCCACCCACCCACCCACCCAACACATTAGGTATCCAACACATTCTTGTTTTTACCCACCCACCCCCACACACCCCACACACCCCACCTGGTTGGGGCCGAAGCTCTGGAAGGGGCCCTCCTGCATGTGCGACAACACGTACTGGAACATGCTGGTTCCGGCCCCGCCCGGATCCAAACTCAGATCCGAACGACTCGTACGGACCCACAAATTGATCGCCATTGGCCCCCGACTGCCGTACGTCCTCGTTTCCAGCCGTACGGCACTCCTCCTCGACCGGTCGCAACGAACAACCGAACCGAAGCGGGTGTCGGGCTGGAAGGAGGCGTTACGGAGCTCGGCGGTGAAGGCCTGGCCGGGCCAGGAGGCGAGTGACCCGCGGGTCAGTGGGAAGTGCGTGACGGGAGCGGGCCAGTCGGCGGGCCAGGAGCCGGGGAGCAGCATGGCGGGTATGGGCGGAGCGCAGATGCCGGTGAGGCGGGAGGCGTCGGCTACTGCGTCGGCGGCTGCGGCCTCTCGCGCGGCTTCGGGGTCCATGGCTGGGGGCTGCTGCTGCTGCTGCCCCTGTTGTTGTTGTTCCCCCTGCTGCTGCTGCTGCGGTTGCTGGCCATACCACCAGCTGAGGGACACGGGGGCACATACCTGGGGAAGGAGAAAGGAGGTGAGGTGAGGGGTGAGACAAATTGGGAGAGGCAGCAGTGGCGGTAATCAATTGGAACGGACGGCCGTGGAGGTCAACGGTGCGTGGGGTCCTTCACAAGCCCCCCTCCCCAAACACCCACCCCACACCCCCACCCACCAGTCCCGCCTCACAGAACCAGATGCCCCCCCGCCTCCGCAGGTCCAGCGAGCACTGCATGCCCGCACTGCGGTTGTACCCTACCCCGCCCGCAGCCACCGCCAACTCAGCAGCGATCCCCGCAGCCAGCGAGGAAACCGCTGCAGCCAGAGCGCTGCTGCTGCTGCTGCTGTTGCCGCTGTTCCCGTCACCGCTGCTGGCATTGAGGGTGGTGAGGTTGTAAGCGGCGGGGTCAGATGGCGGCATGTAAACGATGCTGCTACCGCTGCCGCTGTCACCGCCCATGAGGTTGTTCCCGCTGCTGCTGCTGCTGGTGTCAGTGCGGGTGCCAGTGGAGGAGGAGGTGAATGGCGACTGTTCGTCTCCCCCGCCGCCGCCGCGCACCGCCGCCATCTCCGCCGACAGTCGTCGGTCGCTCTCGTCGGCCGCCAGCCACTCAGGCGGTGTGAGGAGCGTGCTGCCGTACCAGGGGTGGCGGCGGAGCGGGAAGGAGGGCGCGGGGACGGCATCGGGGTTGGCAACCTGGGGTGACGAGGAGGGGTCAGGCGGGGTAATGCTACTGGTGTAAATTGGGGGGGTGCAATTGTTTTGCAGGCGAAGATCACGACAGGCCAATACCGCATCGTCGGCTCCCCGGCATCATTAAATCCCCATACCCATACCCTATGCCCATTGCCTTGCCCTTACCTGTGGTTTGGTATGGTTTACCCCATTAATCCAATGCATGGGTCCTCTTCTCCCCCCTCGTCATCCAGTTCGTCGTTTGTTTTCCCTATTTTTCACCCCCCCCCAAACTCCCCCTCCCACCCACCATGTCGTACAGCAGCTCCACCTGCCGGGGGTTCAGCGCCGTGTCGTACACCGACAGCTGCGCGATCTGTCCGTCGTACGAGCGAGCCGGATCTCCGTCGTACCGCCCGCACAGCAGCAGCGGGCCGCCTAGGAAGAGCGGGTCGCCGCCGTCCACCTCCGCGCCGGGGGTGCCGGGGTCTGGGGGGGGGAAGGGGGGAAAAGATAAGGGATAAGTGCAGCAACGAATCCCAATCTCATATGCAGAGGAAAACCCATGCGTGTGGGGGTGGGTCAAAGACACGCAAATCGGTACAGCATGAAGGCCGGCGGAAGGGGGTGGGGCAGTGCGCCTGCTGCACTGCCGTACTCTGCCGTCCCATGCGTCCCACACGATCACGCCCCCCTGCCTGCTTGGGTTTGTTTCGTTTGTTGGGTTGCGTTATGGTTGGCTGCCTACGGACCGTCGGCGCGGCTGACTACCTGGATGTGCCGGCGACGCTACCTTGCGCATTCCCATCCATGTTGGCTCTGGATCCCGTGAGTCTACAATTATCGTTAAGCCCGGTTGTCAGGTCTGGATGCCGTCTAGGGTGCCGTTTAGGACAGCGACAGCCATTGGCCCTGACACGGTAAATGGCTTACTGGCTTGACTAATTCGGGCTGGGCGGGTCGGGCTGGCTCACATGTTGCAAACCATGATGATGCCTTATCACACGGTCAGTTAGTCCTCCTTACCCCCCCCCTCCCACCCACCCGGGTAGTCGGGTCCCGGCACCTCCGCCGCCAGCAGTCCGTCCACGTACAGCCTCCAGCCCCGCCCCCCGGTCGGCTGGGAGCCCAGGGTCAGCATGTGCCAGTCGCCGTCCGTCAGGTTCACGGGGCTGTGCATGGGGGGAGGGGGAGTGGAGGAGGTGGAGGAGGGTGGAGGAGGAGGAGGGTGGAGGAGGAGGTTTGAGGATGTACAGGTGCGAGGCACGTGCAAGGAGCTGTAGGAGGGCCCACACACGAACCGTACCGCTGCCTTTCCACCCGTGTAGTAGCACCGCGGCAAACCCCCTCTCCCCAACCCGCCCTGCCCCTGCCCTTGTCGGCCCCCCGCCCCCTATCCCCCCTGTGCCTTGCCCATCCACAACCCCCAACTACATCCCCCAACTCCCCAAACCCCCCGGACTCCCCCTCAACCCCCCCCCAAACCCCTATCCCCATTGTCTTGCCCCAACCTGTGGCTTCCTATGGTTCGGTATGGTCTTCGACCCCCCCAACCCCACCCCACCTGTACACCGGCTCCCTCCTCGTGTTGTCCGCCACGATCCCGTCGCTGTCCAGGAACAGCGGCGCATCGCCGTCATTGGAATCCTTCACGATGCCGCGAGCCAGCCCGAACAGCGGTGTCCCACGGGTCGGTAGGTACAGCGTCACCTGGTTGCGCGCGAAGGGCGCGGTACGGCGAGCAGCGGGACTGAGCGGCTGCACATTGGCATGACTGAGCACGTACTCGAAGGGGCCGTCGATGACGTCACCAGCAGTGCCGGTGTAGTCCTCCGGACTGCTCTTGTCGCCCGGTTGTTGGGGTTGTGTGGGTGGTGGTTTTAGCGGCTTGCGAATCCAGAGATTGAGGGTGAAGGCGCCGGTGCGACCGTACGGCAGGCCGGGGAAGGCGACCAGCGAGTTGGAGGCTGCAGGGAGGGGAGGGGAAGGGGGAGCGGGGGAGGGGAGCGGTAGGGAAGGGAGCGGGAAATGCGGTGGGAAGAGTGGGGAGAGGACTAGGGAAGAGGAAGGGGATAACCCATGCAGGGTACGATCCAGGAGACCCCCGCTACCGCACCAATAGCTGGCTTCCCCCCCTCCCTCCTCCCTCCTTCCCCGCCCCCGCCCCACCCTTGTCGCAGGTGAGGGCCCCTGGGAACAGGTCCGCCGCCTCCTCCGCGCTCTCCGCCGCGGCGGTAAAGTACGGCTCCCCCGCCGCCACCAGCCCGCCGTACGCGGGCCCCGAGCCGGGCGGCCAGGCCTCCAGCGAGCCGTTTGTGAGCGGGTAGAACACCACGGGGGCGCCCAGGTCGGGGGGGAGCGGGTTGCCGCCCACCGGGTTAGACACGCAGGTGCCTGGGGCGGGGGGGAGAGAAATTCCAATGTGTGGTGTGATAATGGTACAAATGGCCGACAAGCCCTGGTGGAATCAACCGTAAGTCGAGCCGAAATGGTGGTGAAAGCAATGTGAGCTAAACTTACCGAACTTACCAATTATGGAGAAACCTTACCGTAGGGGAGGTGGAGGTGGAGGGGGTTGTTGGTGCTATGATAGGCTGGACTACCGTATCGCCCGCCCAGCGAGCTACCCCCCAGCCCCACCACCCCACCACCACCCTCTACCCCGCCACCCTACCCGGTGCATCTGCCTCCGACGGCGAGGGAATGCAGCTGAAGCCCTCCTCGCAGTCCAGGTGCCCCCGCCGCCAGTCGCAGTGCCACCCCGACACACCCAGCACCACACTGCCCCGGCCACTGCCGCCGCTGCTGCTGCTGTCGCGGCTGCTGCTGCCAGGGGCGCCACTCTCGGTGCTACTGTCCGCGGGGGCGGATGCGGAGGTGGCCTCGGAGGGGCCGGCGGCGGCAGTGACGTTGACGGGGGTGGAAGTGGCCTCAGGGCCGAGGAAGGGCGGGGTGGTGGCGCCGGGGATGGTGGTGGTGGGGATGGTGGTGGTGGTGGAGTCGTTGGTGGTTAGGTCAGGGAAGACGGCGGGAGGTGCAACGGGTACGGCGAGGGAGGGGGAGGCGGGGGTGTCGTTGCCGGGTGGTGTCACTGCAGCGATGGTGGGACCGGGGATGGGGGCGGCGACGGAGTCGTTGAGGGGACCCGGGGGGGAGACAACGGCGGGGGGTGCAAGGGAGGGCTCGACGGAGGGGGCGAGGAGGCTCGAAGGAGCGACATCGCCGGTGGTTGGCGGGGAGGTGGCGGAGGGGGAGGTGACGGCGGATGACGAGCCCGTATCCGTCGTATCCGTACCGCCCATGGCGGTAACGGTAGGTACGGCAATTGCGGCGTCGTCGCCGGCGCCGCTCGTCCCGCCGGCGGCGGTGGCTTCCGTTCCGTTGGGCGGTTGTACAGCGGCGGCGGTGGTGAGGTCAGTGGCGGTGTCATTGGTGGCGGCGGACGTCTCCCGCGCCTTCTGGTCTTGTGGTGATGGCCCCCCGCTGCCCGTTGCGAGCTGCGGCTGGCTTAGGGGGCCGCTGTCGTCGCCCCCCTCGGGTGGGGGCGGGGGCGGGGGGAGGGCGGGGGTGAGGGTGGGGTTGGGGGGCGCTGGGGTGCCGATAGTGCCGGGGCTGCTGCTGGTGCTGTTGGTGCTGGGTGGAGTGACCCGTGGGTCGCTGCTGATGCTGAGCGGCACGTCCACTGAGCCCGGCGGGGCGGCGAAGGCGGTGGTGCCGGCGGGGGTGTCCGGGGTGTCGGGGGAGTCGACGGGGGCCGCACTGGGGCTCCCAAGGAGGGGGGAATTGTCGGGGGCGGTGGGGGCTGTGCTGGGCGGCTCCTGCGCCGTCAGGTTGATGTGCATCTGGGGGATAGGAGGGTTTGAGGGTGCGGAAATGTTGGGTCTTTGGAATGTAGGGAGGAGGGGGATATCAGTCTTCGGAATGTAGGGAGGAGGAAAGCTAGGGAGGCGGGCGGGGAATAAGGGGACGGCGGGTTCATGCAGCACAGGGTGAGGCGAGCTGAGGCCGGGTTCCCCGATAGACCAAGAACAGTACAGCAACACAGCGTCCGCAGTGACAGCTAGTGCGCAGGCAGCTATGCAGCAATCCGGCAGTCGAACTTTATCAAACCATGCGGAACACCTGCTTATTAATTAGCTACAAGTGCCCGTTGCTAACTTACACACTTACCTGTAACAATGCTCGCAAGTGGGCAGTTTCAGAGCCGCCCGCCGCCACCGCCGCCGCTGCTGGCAACAGCGCCGCACATAGCAGAGGCAACATCATGCATGATAAAAGCTGTACGGAGAAACCCTGCCTCATTATTGCTATTCGAAAAGCCCTAAAGGCAGCTTGCGAGTAGTGCAAGCGCTTAGGATGGCGACTACTAGCGGCAGGTGGGGACCGTGGCCCCATTGCCCTGCCGGCCTCGGGGCCAGTCGGGGCGCTGAAAAGGGGAAACAGGCAGGCAGCTGCTGCGCCCTCCTCCACACAGAGTGGTTGGTATGCGCCCTGCTGTGAAGTCCTAGGTTGCCAGGACGACGGCTGAAGGCTACGTTGTCAGCATCTGAGTGCTTTGCTGACTTCCACCGCAGATTATGGAAGAAAAGCTGGAGAAGGCGCTCTAGATCTGCGTTATTACAACTTCTGGACAAGGCGGTTTGCTTGTCAGGGTTGTTGTACAAAAAATGTTTGGTCGTCTGCAAGGAGAGAAACGAAACAAACAGCAACAAACCGATGCAAGGAGCCGCTAAGTGTGCCGCTAGGAGCTGGGCGGCAGGGCGGCTGGTGGAGTGCGATGCCGCGATGCCGCTGCTGCTGCGCGGCTGGGTGATGGCTGCTCTGACTGACAACTGCCGGGAGAGAGCGGAGAGGGCCGGAGGGTGACAGACAGTCGCGTGATAGACAGGCTACGATGAAAGGTGTAGCACAACGCTCTTCACCTAGCTTTTTACAGCCTACGAGTAGGCTTTGTTAGGTTGCAAAGATGGGCCTAGTCGGGCGCTGTGTCTACGTGGATATACGCGTCCAATGTTCGTTCCAAAGTCCTTTCAGCTACGAAACTGCCCATATCCGGGCTGGACAATGTGGCGCGATTTTGTTTGCGACATGATGACAAATATGCTCATTACCGGCAGGTTAATTCAGCGGAGAAGAAAGGCAAAAGTAACCCAGAAAGCTGGCTTCGTCCTTGCGGGCCCATGGGTCGCACTTGGGTCGAACCAGTTTGTGTCCTTGCCTGCATTCTTGGCGTACGTAAGCGGCGTGCGTCAGCGATGTAAGGAGAAATAGGCTACATGATTTTTCAAAGATATGCGTGTCCGTAGCCAGGCTGCCTTGCGACTGTTCCAGCCAGGCAAGAGTATAGGCTCGCAAGGGGAGTAATGTCGCCGCGGAATAGCCATTCTCCTACATGATAATCAGAACGGTCTGTCTGATTCCTGCATTGTACAAATGCATTGGTATTTGATTGCTACTTGGTGTCAAGACAGCAACTGTATCGCGAGCCCAAGCCTCACGAATGAGAATGCTGCTCATGGACCATACAGTTAATAGAAGGACACAAGAACGGAGCAGGCGTTCGCAAAGTCCCCTTAAATTGAAAGCCGAGCTTGCCTGCCGTGATGCGCAGCGCCCGGGCGTTAAGGCAAACGGCCCAACCGACCTATCCGTTAGCGCGTATTCTGCAACAGAGGGTTACCCGGTTTTACGCAAGTTGGGCTTGTTCGGCATACGAAAAGCTTTATTTTGTGCCCTCGGTGGCTTCTGCCTGTTCGCATTACTTCGCATTAATAACGCCCGTCCTTATTCGGAACAGTAGGCCAGAAAGGTTTGCTGCATACTGCTTTCACAGTTAGCTTGCTGCAATGGCGGAAAGTTGGGATCCCAAGACAAGAGAGACTGTAAAGAAAATCCCCTTTCTGACAGAGAAGTCTGGGCCACGGGATAAGCAGAAATGGCAAGATCGCTTAAAACAGGTGGGCTTCCATTTATACAGCTGCGCAAGGCTTGGCTTTGGACGCCTCTCGGCTGCTTAGCATCGTGTCTTGCAGGAGCTGCATGCGCTGATCACCTACATCAAAATGAACAAGGAATCAGACACAGACTGGTTCAGCATACAGCCGAACGCCGACGGCACACACTGGACCGGCCAATGCTGGTATGTGCATGAGCTCATCAAATATGAGTTCGACTTCCAGTTCGACATTCCGGCGACATACCCGGACACAGCACCGGAGATCGAACTCCCGGAGCTGGAAGGCAAGACAGCGAAGATGTACCGCGGGGGTAAAATCTGCTTGACCATCCACTTCAAGCCCCTGTGGTCCAAAAACAGGTGAGCGCCTCTACTGCAGCGCAGGCGCCTACTGGGGTTTTGAATCAAAGCCAGGGGAGATGCCTTAAAAAGCACTCAAACCCGTGATAAAAAATTCCGCATCTGCCCGATGCTTCCGCAATTGCGTACATCTCACATCATGTCCCGTTTTGACATCACCGTGCGACCTCACTCCCGGATCCGCAGCCCGCACTTCGGCATCGCGCACGCGCTGTGTCTGGGTCTGGCGCCCTGGCTGGCGGCCGAGGTGCCGTTCATGGTGGAATCCGGGGTAATCAAGGCCAAGGTGTGAGTGAGGCGCGCGGAGCGCGCCAGACCACCGCAACCGGCTTGGGACGGAGGACTTGGCACACGTCCTGGGACACCACATGCGACCTGGGGGCTGCGCTGATGCTGATGAGATGATGAAGGGAGGCCGGCGCTGTTACGTCACAAGACCAGACATCAGACGTAGCGGGGGAAGCTCTTGACCGTGTGTGTCTTGATAGCATCTTGCATGGGGAGCAGAGGAGCCTTGGGGCGCAGTGTGACCCAAGTGTGCGGGAATGCATCGAGTGCTGGCTGCGGCGCCCGGGCGCTAGGGTTGCGTGCGGGCAGGCGTGAGAGGGGCAGATAGGAACATAACGTTCAGCGGCAAAGGAGCATGTGGGTACTTCTCCGGGTGGGAGGTTACAAAGAACCGTGTCTCCCGGCGTATACGGAGCAGCGGCCAGAGCGCTCGCGCGTCAGGACTGCCAGTATGGAACAGAACGGTTTGGCCCTAGCGCGTGCAGGATAGCGGTCTCTTGGCTGTGTTACGAGCAGCGTATAGACAGCGTAGGTGTGTGTGGGTGGTGGTGCGGGAGCAACGAGGATTAATTACACGAACAGAAACGAAACCATAATGTGCACTGGTCATTACTGACGGAATCGCGCCCCCAACCCATGGGGGTAATACGTTAGGACTGAACACGAGCCGAGATGATGGTGTATGATCTACTTGCTATTTCCCCCTCGCCCAATTGCCTCCCTCGCCTTGTCGCCTACTGCTGCGCAATTCGGTATCCTCTCGCACCACGCCTTGCTAGCACATCACGCGCGCCCCAGCCGCAGAACAACGAATTGCGTATGAACGCCCGTTTTCAGGCGCCGTTGCGGATTGCCGTACATACATGCAGCCCTAAACCCTAACCTGCTCCTTCGAAATACACAAACAAAGCGTCCAGCCACCGCTGGAATCCAAAGCGCCACACCACGACTGATACGCAAACAAGTGAAACAACACAGCTATACATGCGAGCGGAAGGCAGGCAGTCACACGATACCGGTAGGGCTGACAAACAAACAATCTGCTAAAAGAACGGTAAATTCCAGGGGCACTCAACACAGGCGTGTTTCTTCAATGCCACATTTAGACACTTTATTGACTTGACATCACAGACCGCCAGCATGTCGTGAACTACGGGCAACTCTCCTCGTCTGCTAAACTAAACGGCGGCCACACAACAAAGCATTGGTAAACGCATTACAGCACCAAACCTCCTCAACAGGCCACAGCTACCGTAACAGACAGCAGTGGGACAGAACGCGGCGACCCAAGAGTCCCCAAACTGCACCGCTCTCCCAGCCATACACTTGAGCATCACCCCCAAAAATAATCGCACACGGGCCCGGCAAACCGTCATCACGCGAACTCCCAAATACCCAAACACCTAGCATCTACACACCGCGCCGTAATCTACAACCGCTGTTGCACCCCTCCTCCCTTGCTTTAAACCACCAATAATTCAAGAAATTCAAATCAGCGCCGATTCCACGGGGGCCAAGGGGACCCCATGCCATGCGTATACATCCTCTGACGACATCCTCGCTGCATTCGACCGCCTCCCGTCACTCTTCATCCGCATACGCCTCGTAGTACAATGCGCTTCCTCTGTTGCTTGTATGTCCCTCACCACGGCGTCATTCTTGCCATTTGGTTGCCCCCTGGCATGCGGTGCGTTAGGCGCCGCTACCGCCGGAAATCATCCGTGCCTCGAGTGCCCGCCATAGCTTTCGTATACAAAGCACCAAGCTTCCATTCGCACACGCAAATGTTTCTTGCAACGATTGATGGTATGATCGGCATAAATTTGATTCTTCTTCTCCTGAAGTCTTTGCATCTCACTTCACCTCACACTCACCCTCATCTGTGCACCGCACGTCATTGCATCCGCCTCGCAACCGCTACATGATAACATGAACACAGCTACACTAAACCATCCCCTATCTACTCAGCAGTCCTCCAAACCCCTCTCCCTGTGCTCTCCCTCCTCTCCTCCCCTTCCCATCAACTCTCACAGCCCGTTCCTAGCAACCCCTTCAATGCCATCCCCCCCCGGGATGGGTCACCGTACAATTCACCTCCCTTTCACATAAGGCTCGTGAACAGCACCTCATCAACCCTAGCGGTGCCACCCGCCCGCTCACGCCGACCTGTCCCGGTAGCTCCGCTCCACCCAGTCTGCGAACGCGAACACGTCGTCAAACGTGCTCCACCAGCCCAGCGACACGCGCACCGACCCCAGCGGCACCTCCATCCACTTGAGGGCCACCGCGGCGGGGTGCGCCAGCGAGAGGTTGGAGTTGGCGATGGAGCGGAGCAGGTCGGCGGAGCTGATGGCGTCCTGCGGGGCCGAGGGGATGGAGGGGTGGCATAGGGGAGAGGAGAGGCTGTCAGGTTATAACTCCATACGGCGCAGGATTGAAAACGGTATAAGCCGTACAGAGCGAAAGGAGCCCTTGCCAAACTGTCTTGCCGAAATTCAGCAGGTCGCAGCAGCAGGAGCAGCAGCCGCAGTGGCATACCAGGGGACAGGATCTCTGGCCCCCAACGTGCCGCCACTCCCTCCTTGCCGCCACTCTCAAAACCCCTCCCCAGCCCCGTCTCTCGCCTGCCCCTTCCCCCTCCCCCCCCACCTGCGCCTCCTCCGCCACCGGCCGCTGCACCCGAATGAACTCCACATCGTCCTCGCATCCCTCCTTGTGCCCCGCCAACGACTCCACCTCGCTCTCCTGCACTCCCAGGTAGTTGTAGCAGGCGCCGGGGTTGCACTCCGCGCCCGTGCGCACCTGGGGGAGGGGAGGGAGGGAAGGGGAGGAGGGGGCGTAGAGAGAGAGGAGAGGGTAAGGATGAGAAGAGGCGGGTACGAGTCAGGTAAGGTTGCATGACCCCTCTGCGACTTATATGGAGTTTAGGCCTGCCAGCCCAGAACAGCTCTCGCTGGCACAGGAGAAGAGAGACAGGGAGCTCTGGCACTTTGCACAGCACAGAGTCCCCCGACAGAGTTCCTCCGGGTCTTCCTCGACACGCTGCACCTTGCCCGTCTCGGCTGTGTGCCTCAACAGCCCCCCACCCACCCACCCGCATGGACCCCTGCCCCCACCCAGCCTAGCCGTTTCCTCTTTACCCCCTCAGCCCCCCCCCAACCTACATGAAAGCCTGCAGCCGCCGCCTCCTTTTCAAACGTCTTGTACGAAAAGATGGATCCGTCGGGCTTGAGCAGCTCGAAGTTGACAATGCCGCCCTGGACCTGGAAGACAGCGCCGCGAGGAAAGAGGAATTAAAGGGAGAATCACATTGTGAGCGGAAACGAGGAAACGGCACTGTGAGAAGCGAAGTTCCACGTTGGTGGACCGCCGCTGGTAAGCCCGGCGTGCGTCTCTCCCGGTAGTTATACCCTAACTACCCATTTTCCCCAATGTTACCCCTCCTCCCCGCACCTGTCGGTGGTTGGGCAGGTGGTGCTTCCCGAATATGGCCAGCATGGGCTGTCCGTTGGAGTGCCGCAGCCCCGCCAGTCGGCCGTACAGCCACTCGGTGAGGGCGGTCACGTGCGCCTGCACCCGCCGGATGCCGCCCAGCCGCTCCAGGGCGCGCAGGCCGTGCTTCACCGCGATCACATCCAGGAAGGCGACCTGGGGGGGGGGCGGGGGGGAGGGAGGGCGGGAAGGGGGAAATGAATGAAAGGGAGTTCCAAAGGGAGGCGGGTGGTTAGGAGGGAGAGTGGAGGGAGGCGGAGGGTCAGGAGGTCGAGGAGTGCGGCCTCCAAGGAAACCGAGACGATGCCCCTCATGTCCCCCAGGGTTAGCAAGCGTACGACAGCCGACGTCCCAGCCCCCACATGCCCCTTCACTTGCATCCTTCCCGGCCTTGACAGCTTTAATAAGAGCCTCACACACACCCCTCCTCCCTCCAACCCCGCCCACCGTTCCGTCCTCCAGCCTGTCGCTGGGTCGGCACTTGAGGACGTGGAAGTTGTCCTCCGAGGTCGCCAGAGCCACCGTGCCGCCGCCCCAAAACACCTGCAGCAGGTGGGCAGGTGGGTGGGGTTCGGGTGGGGGGATAGGGTCGGGTGGGGGGCAACAGTATGACGTCGATGTAGAGGTTTACGTCCCCCTCATGAAGCACTCGACGGTTGACGACTTACAACCCAAGGCAGCAGGGCCGGGGACGCTTATCCCGGCAGCTCACGTCTCCCCTCCCCCTCCCTCCCTCCCCTCCCTTGGCCCCCCTCCACCCTCCCCTCCCCCCACCTTGCGCAGCAGCGACACCAGGCTGGTCTTCACGATGAGGGCGCCCACCCCCGTGGGGTAGCCGAACATCCTGGGGAGGTGGGAGGTGGGAGGGGTGGGGGAATGAGGATCATGAGATAATTTGAGCGGCGAAGTATTGGAGGCAGCGTCAGACGCAGCGTAAACAGTGATGGGGACCACAAATGGGTTCAAAAGGCAAGCTAAACCCCCTCCCCCCTCCCTCCTCCCCTCCAACCCTCACTTGTAGAAGGAGAGGTCCACAAAGTCCACGGGCACCTGCGACAGGTCCAGCGGCTGGGTGGGCACGAAGGCCGCCGCGTCCACCATCACCAGCCAGCGGTGACTGTCGGAGGAGCGCGACTGCACGCCGCGGACCCACTCGAGGGGGTACTTGACACCTGGAGGGAGGGGAGGGAGGGAGGCGGGGTTTGTAGGTGGGTAAGGAAAATGAGAAGTAGTGAAGCAACGGAGTCCCAACCCCATAGGTGGATGGAAGAGTTGTGGTGGGAGGGAGGGTTCGGTAGGTGGGTGGGAGAGTTGTGGTGGGAGGGAGGGTTCGGTAGGTGGGTGGGAGAGTTGTGGTGGGAGGGAGGGTTCGGTAGGTGGGTGGGAAGGAGGTAAAGTGATTGAGCGGGGTGCTCGAGGAAGGCGGCTGGTGCAGCGGGTTTGGGGGGGGCCCCGGAGGGCTGGCAAGCAACCCTTGGTATGTGGCTTCAAAACCAAACCCGCAAGCAAAAGCAGCAGGTCCTACAAGTCCCCCGAACCCCCCCACCCACTACCTCGCACCTGCAAAGTTGTCCTCTGCCGGGAATGCAAAGAGGCTGTAGGTGGGCGCGGGGAAGCGCGTGTTGGGCGGCGAGTGGTCGCCCGCCGGGTCCCCCTGCAGGGCCCACCGCTCCACGAAGCTCTCGTTGACCGCCTGGAACGCCCCGCCGCCCTGCAGCGCGTACTCGCGGATGCCCAGCACGCTGTTGTGGTTCTCGCGCAGGTACCTGCGGGGAAAGACCATACCAAAGGGGAAGGGGAAGGGGGGGAATAGCAAATGAGAGGGCGACACGACGGCCAATCAGCAGCATGGAGCGAACAGCAAGACCAGGAGCAGCACCAGCAAGAAGGCGAGAAGCTCCGCAGCCTTGCAGCGCTGTCGTACCCCCATGTCCTCACCGAGGACCGCCGATTCGCCTGCTGACCGAGGACCCCCAGCGCCCAGTCCTTAACCAAGGGCGTCCCGTCCCCCCACCATCCCCCGCGGTTAGTGTTTCCGCGGCTCAGTTTATCTAATCCCCCGCGGGGCCCCCCGCCGCACCCCCACCTGAACATGCTGCCCTCCGTCCATGGGAACGTCTCCCCCACCAGCTTCAGCCCGTCCGTCGCCGACTTGGTGAACACCACCTGGTACTCCGCGGGCGAGGCGTTGAAGTGGCGCAGCACCATGTCGCGCACCTCCTCCACGCGCTCGCTGGTGAAGGAGGAGGAGGGGTTGGCGGAGTGCGGGTTGCCGAACATGCACTGCCGCAGCTCCGCGAACACCGCGTCCAGCTGCGACTGGCAGTAGACGGAGGAGCCGGTGTAGTCCAGGTAGTGCTCGTTGGGGGCCATGCGGACGCCAACCTGGGGGGGAGGGGAGGGGGGGTTAGTGGAAGATGCACGCCAGACGTACCCCAACAATGCGCCGTTCTCCCCAACCACACCCCAGCACCAACCCCTCTCCAACCCACAAGTCCTCTCCAACCCCCTCCTCTCCGCCTCCCCCTGTGCACCCTACCTCTGATGGATAGAGGCTGTCAATGATGCCCCCGTACCCGTACTCCTCCCCGTGCTCCTCCAGGAAGCGCTGCCGAGCCACCTCGTACGCCGCCGCATCCGCGCCCGGAGGCGCTTTGCAGACAGGGGGGTGCGGGTGCGGGTGCGGGGAGAACAACCCGCCGATGCCGGCGCCGACCGACTTGACCGCGGCGGCTGCCGCGGCAGCGGCAGCTGCGGCTGGCTGCTGGTGCTGCTGTGAGGAGGAGGTGCTGATGCTGGCTGCTGCTGAGGGCGCAGCTTTGTCGTTGTGCCCGTTGCTGTTACCGTTGTTGTTGTTGTTGTTGTTTGCGACCTTCATGAGGTGCTCGAACAGCCCCGAGTGCCCCGACTGGAGCTGCTCCGCCTCCAGGGCCTTGGCGGCGGCGGCGCGGGCGGCCTCGTCAGGGGGCGGCAGCTTGCCGGTGGGAGTCACGAACCTGCAAGGGGGGGAGATACAGACACACACGTGTAGGCGGAGTGTGTGGCACCAGGCATCAATAAGAGGAAGGAAGACGGTAAGGAGCACGGTTCACGGTTCAGGCGAGTGAAACGCGATGTGGGTCGGGATGGAATGCGTCGCGGGAGTACTGGTAGTGCTGCAGAGCGGTTTGCAAGAGGCACGATCCTGCGGTAGAGCAGCTGCAGCACTCCAGCACTGCAGCTGGCAGCCCACCCACCCGTTGGGGTCGGCCCCGAAGGCCATGCCGGGGTTGTTCAGGATGACGTTGAGGTTGGTGCGCAGGTAGCGGACCTGGCGGGAGGGGCAAGTGGCGAGGGAGGGGCGCGGCGCAGGTAGGTAACCGAGAGACGCTGGGACGATGGCAGACCGGTACAAAGGCCGGGACGGTCAACAACGAGTGAGCACTGGGTAGGTACATGTTGCATGTCTTGCCCTCCCACATCTCTTAACGTCAGCTCCAAGCCCCGCCCCCCAGTCCTCCTAATCCTCAACCGGAGGTCTTCAACTAGTTTGCCTGCGTTCAACCTTGTGACCCGTGGGTCGCTCCCGGACGAACACCGGTGCCCAGTCCCACGACCCACCTTGGAGTACGGCACGTCCAGCCCCACCAGCGGCCCCGCGTGCCCCGGCCGGTACACCAGCATGCGGGGCAGTGCGGTGACGCCCTCGGCCTTGGCCAGGTTCTTCAACTCGTCCACACACACCTGGGGGGGGCACATTGGGTTGGTGCGTGTGTGGCAGGGTATGAGGCGGGCCCATATGGCTATATAACTACATGCCCATGTGGGTCGGCACTGGACGCCATTTGGGTCGCGGTGAGGAACATGATTAGGGTGAAGCGCGCCTCAACGCCTTCTGATGTTGGGTAGTAGGGGGACGTGCACGCTAGCTGTCATGTGCCTAGCGCTGCCGATGACTGCTGCCATGCTCGGGATTAAAGAGGCCGTCACGGCAGCACCGGACGGATGCCCCCTGCCCAAAGTAGATACCCAGCTCAGCGGCCCAAACTTGCCTTGACAAATTTAACTTGCTTCCTCAGCTCTGGATCTCGAATCACTCGGCAGATCTCCGGATACGACTTCTCGCAGCCATGGCACCTGTGTCGTACAAGCAGGGCAGGTGTGCACGCTTAGGGGCACGGGTGCAGTGAAGAAGGAAGGGCTAACATGTTGTGCATTCCTTCGTCCAGCGGGTTGCTGCAGGACCTGTAAGTCCTGCACGCTGGCTTCTTAGCAACGGTCGGAGATATTGCCTACACAGCGCGCTGTTCGTGAAAACCCGGCTGACAATACGTAGGTTTGACGTCTAAACACGTCTGAACCCCAAACCCTACAAGAAGCTGCGACGCATCCTTTCCAATGAAAGTTCATAATCTCAACCCACCAGGTCGCAAAGAAGTCAACGGCTACCAGCTTGTCGCCGGTGCTAACCTGCGTGTCCAGCGAGCTGTCAGAAGATGCATCCATCCACAGGTGCACAAACTCGCGTGCGTGCACCCCGTGGGAGCGTCCTGATTCGAAAGCTCGTGCACAGCATCAAGCTGGCCTCAATAGGCTGCAGAGGAAGGCTGAGGCCCTTAGGCCTTACTCACCTCGCGACGGAATTCCTCCTCCGTATGCACCTCGACCCATAAATCTTTGTCTTGGTTCCACCAACGCTTGTCAGCGCTTGCTGTTCGCACCGTGGTTTCTGAACTAGCCGCACTTGGCGGAGCCAGAGAAGGTTTGGAGCCCCATGTAGAGGCCAAGCTCTGCCCGGCAAACCCAGGGCCACTGGCGCTGCACGTGTCCACTTGACAGGAAGGTGGTACAGCTGGCTGGTGCTGCGTTACCGTGGGAATCGGTGGCCTAGCAACAGATGGGCGCTGCCTGGCCTGCAACTGTTGCGGCCTTAAGCACCTCATCGCGCTATGAAATAATTGAAGTCCAAGGATCGCTTGCCCAGTCCCAGCCCCTAGATCAGGGACTGGCAGCAGCAACAAGACTAGAACTAGGATTGGGAGGGTTCTGACCAGCCAGCCCCTGGTCTTAGGCTTAATTGGTGTAGTTACGGCTGGAGCTTGCATCTTGTTTCGACGAAGACTAGAGTTACGCGTTTCGGAATGATGTACAACGATGCCCAATGGAACACTTTATGGAGCATGGCCTCGTCTGGTAAAATTCCCGCCAACCCCATGCAGGCAATCATAAAGTTTGTTGGTAGCAGTAGACAGCGGGTACTACTGCCAATCATCTGCCCACTGTTTCCTTTATCGCGTACTGTGCGTCCCCGCGACTGCCCGCAAGCGCCGGTTTCGCTTACTGGACTTCCTGTTTTCGATCGATATATATTAGACCAACAAATAACAGGGGTGAAAGTTTTAGGTCTACACACGAGTACTGCCATGGCGGCGAAGGCGTTTACGATCGGCGGCATCGGCGCGCAGCCAAGCCTTGACGACGTCGTCAAAATTGCACAGGGAGGCCTTGTTGTCGCGCTGGATGCCGCTGGTGCAGAGCGCGTCAAAAAAGAGTCCCCTGCGCCCAAGTCCTTCCAACCAGAGACATTCGTGCCATCACCCGATGCCGCCACTCCGCCCCAACAGCTACTGGACGTGCAGCAAACCCGCGCCGTCCTCGCCACCCGCCTGCTCACCGTCATGAATGGCCGCAGCGGCACGCGCGTGCAGGTCGCCGACTACCTCGTGGAGATGCTCAACAAGAACATCCTCCCCGCGCTGCCCGCAGCCTCCGCAGACCCCGAGGTGCTCTCCCGCCTCGCGGACGTCTGCCACGGCGCTGGCGCCACCGTTACTCCCCTCCCGCCATCTGGGTCGGAGCCATCCTCAGCCCCTGCTGACGGCAACAGCAGCTGCCACAGCGGCTCGTCGCGCCACCCGCCCGCGGGCCCCTTCACCGGTCCCGCGCTGTCCGAGGCGCTCAGCCAGGCGGGGCTCACCCCGCCCGGGCTGAGCGGCGCGGAGCGGGTGGTGCTGGGCAGCGGCTGCTGCGCCTCCGCGGGTGTGGGTGCGCTGGCGGTGCAGGGCGGCAAGCAGCTGCAGTCGCTGGCCACGGCGGTGGCGGCGCTGTCGTGCGAGGCGCTGGGCGTGCAGGTGGGGCCAAATAAAATACCCGTGGGAAACCAGGGTGGGGGAGGGAGAGTCACACGTGTGTGTGGGTGTGCCCGTGTGTGTTGGGGATACCGGTAGCTGAGGCAGGGGCAGGTTGGGAGTGTCATGTCATGTCAAACTGGCTGCTACGTTGGGTGCTGGCCTGCTGATTTGGGTCGGCCAGGCTTTGCCTCATGCGCCGCACACAAAGCCCCCCCACACTCGACCCCCTCCCTTCCTCGCCCCCTCCCCGCCCTGTCCCTGTCCCGCCCCTGTCAGACCAAGTCCTTTGAGGCCGACGTGGTGGAGGCTCAGGGCTACAAGGGCGCGGTGGCTGCTGCGGACGAGCTGCGCGGGCTGCTGGAGGGCTCCAAACGGGTGGACACGCTGAAGGACAAGGGGGCGGCGCCCGGGGAGCTGGCGCCCTTCACTGCCGCACCGCAGGTAGGGGGTGTGGAGAATTCCCAATGTGTAGGGGGGAGGGGGGACTGGGAAGCGAGCAGCAAGGGGCACGTGCACGCGGTAAACAGTCAGCTTGCTTTCCCTGTTCCGTACATCGTGCATATACGCGGCTAATGGGGCTAATCCCGGGTTGATTTGGGTCACGCCCTTGCTCCTTTAAAATCCCTGCCATGCCCCCTCAACTCAACATCTCCCACCGCTACTCCTACCCCCGCCCCCCCCAGCGCCTGGGCGCCCTGTCAGAGGCCCTCTCCGCCGCCTACACCTGCGTGCGCAGTGAGGTGCAGAGCGGCGCGCTGCCCCCCCGCGGCACCGCCCCCCTCGCCGCCCCCTCCCCCCTGCTACCCACCTGCATGCTGGACCTGTCCCGGGCGCTGCTGGCGACGGCGCGGGACAGCGCGGCGCGGTGCCGTGCGGTGGTGCGGGGCGTGGGCGGCAGTGGCGGCTGCGGGGCGGGTGCGGGCGGGCTGGAGGAGCAGCTGAGCGGGACGGTGGAGGGCGGCATTGCGGCGGCGCAGGCGCAGATGGCGGCGGTGGGGCGGGTGATGATGGAGGATGTGGATGCCATGCCGGGTAGGTGGAGGGGGTCAAAGACCATACCATACCATAGGAAACCACAGGTTAGGGCAAAGCAATGGGGATAGGAAGGTGGAGGGGAGGAGGAGCGGGGGAGGAGGAGGGAGAGCGGGGAGCATCTGGGTCAGGGCAGCTGGATGGGGTTCACACCCGCGTATTCACCTACCATCAACCTCCCTTTCCTAACCCTCGTCAGCATGGCTGACCCCCCCCATTAAAATCTCTACCCACCCCACCCATCCTGCCCCATTCCACCTCCCCACCCATCCTGCCCCACCTACCTCACCACCCCGCAGGCGTGCAGGCCTCTCTTGCCGCCTCCGCTGCCCTGCGTGCAGCTGCCCGCGCTCTCTCCCTGGAGGCCCTGGCGGCGGTCACCTGCCTGCGGGCCCTGGAGGGACCGCCCCCGCCCCCGCAGCCCCAGCAGCCAGCTGGGGAGGCAGCTAACGGTGCGGGTGCGGGTGGCGAGGCGGGGCCTACAGCAGCAGCAGCGGGGGGCAAGGGCGGCAAGGGGGCGGGCGGCGACAAGAAGAAGGACCGCAAGGGGTCTGCGGGCGGAGTGGTGCTGGGGAGGGGCACGGCGCTGCTGCGGACGTATGTGGAGCGGGCGGCGGCGGCGGTGGCGGGTGAGGGGGGGGGAGGGGGAGGGAGGGCGGAGAAAGGGAGGGGTGTGGAGGAGGGAGGAGGGGAGAAGAGGACCATGTAACCATGCGGCAAGGCGAGAAGGGGGGCTAAAGACCATACAAGACCATAGGAAACCACAGGTTAGGACAAAGAACAGGGGATATGAGACTGGGAAGGGGCTGGGCTACCCCCCGGTTGTCGGAAGCAGTCTCGTCCCCTGCCTTCATCCCACTATCTGCAACATGCAACGCCGACCGACTCGCAGTACAAGGAGTCACAGCTCTTATACCCCTCGACCTGCCGCTCTTTCCTTGCTTTCCTCACTGACCATTCCTCGCTCGCTCCTTCTCCCCCATCATCACCGCATGTTCCCCTCCCCTCCTCCCCTCCCCGCCCTTCACCCCCCTCAGGCTCCCCCGACGGCTACCTGGTGCTGCCCGCCGCCGCCCCCCCGGCTGACGGCGCCACCGCCCCCACCCCCACCCCCACCCCCGCCGCCTGGTGCGGTGCTGCCCGGGCGCTGCAGCCGCTGTCCCCCGGGGCGGGCAAGTTCCTGCAGGAGCTGAGGGCAGTGGTGGAGGCTAACCAGGTGGGGGGGCATGGGGGTTGTGTGTGGGAGGGGAGAGAATGGGGGGGGGGAGGAAGAAGGGGGTGCGGGGGGGGGGGGGTTGACGGGGGCTGTGTGACGAGGGGGCTTCACCAGGGGTTGCTACATGGTACCCGGGGGGGTGGGGGCGGGGGCGGGGGTGTATGAGAGGGTGGGGTGAGGAGAAGGGCTCACCAGAAGGCATTACCTTAACCACTTGCTGGGCCCCTCTCGTAGTCAATACACGCTTGTCACGGTCCTCCCTCCCTGCCGTCTCTCCCCTCCCGTCCTCCCCACTCCCCCCCCCTGCCTCAGGCCCGCCGCAAGCCCAAGATCCCCAAGGGTACCCGCGACTTCCTGCCCGACCAGATGGCCATCCGCGAGAAGGCCTTTGCGATGATCACATCGGTCTTCAAGCGCCACGGAGCCGTGGCCATTGACACGCCGGTAGGGGGGGGATCAGAGACCATACCGAACCATAGGAAAGCGCACGCCGCTAGGGGGGGAAGCAGGAGAGTGCGTTGCTGACGGGTCTTTCCGCAGGGCGGTGGTTGGTGGTAGACGCGGGGGCCGGGGTGGAGCGGTGTGAGGGACACGTGTCCGCATGGGGCCAGCAGCGCGAGCGAAATGGTGGCTCCCCTCCCTCCCCCACATCCCCAATGGTGCTTTCTTCTTCCCCCTGCCCCCCCTCCCCTCCCGTGGTGAAGCCTTGTGACACAGCTCGTTAGTTGCCTCGTCCGTTTCCTTATACTTACCCTCCCCCCCCTTCCCCCTCCCCTCCCCCCCTCCCCTCCTGCAGGTGTTCGAGCTGCGTGAGACGCTGATGGGCAAGTACGGCGAGGACTCCAAACTCATCTACGACCTGGCGGACCAGGGTAGGGGGGGGGGCTGGGGGGGAAGGGGGGGCCAAAAAGGGGGGCAAGGCAACTGACCCGCGCTGAAGCTCTGACCGTGACCTTTGCAATGACTGCAACATGGTGAGAGAGGGGGGAATGGAACCCTAACACCGCTGTTTACCCCCCCTCCCCCCAACACACACCTATCCCAACTGCTTGCTCTTGTTTCCGCTCAACTACACACCCCTCCGCTCCCCCCCAGGCGGTGAGATCCTGTCCCTGCGCTACGACCTGACGGTCCCCTTCGCTCGCTTTGCGGCGGTGCACTCCATCGGCAACATCAAGAGGTACCACATCGGAAAGGTGTGTGCGGGGGGGGGGCGGGGGGGGGAAGGGGAGGGCAATGGAGAGGGGGCAATGGAGGGGGGGGGCGGGAGGGAAAGAGATCCAGAAGACCAGGTCGGGGATGTGTGGAGACAGGGAGCTCCTGTGCGCAATCCACGTGGGGACCACGCCTTTGCCACCGCCCCTTCCACGCCCTTTCCTTGCGCGGCGCACTTTACTAACAACACACTGTCATCCGCCGCGTCGTAACCATATCACGATCCGCGTGCTCTTCCCCCTCCCCTCCCTCTCCTCGCGGATCAGTACATCCAATCCCTCTCTCCCATCCACTCCCCCCCAACCCACCCACCCCTCAGGTCTACCGCCGCGACCAGCCCCAAATGAACCGCGGCCGCTTCCGCGAGTTCTTCCAGTGCGACTTCGACATCGCGGGGGCCTACGCGCCCATGGTGGCGGACGCGGAGGTGCTCAAGGTGCTCACCGAGATCCTGACCGACCTGCGGCTGGGGCCCTATGTGGTGAAGCTGAACCACCGGGGGCTGCTGGATGCCATGCTGGCGGTCGCGGGTGGGAGGGGGGAGGGAGGGAAGAGGGGGGGAAAGGAGGGGAGGAGGGGGGGGTGAGGAGGGATAAGGAAATAGAAGTAGCTTGCTGAGGGCGGAGGGAGGTCACACTTGTGTGTAGGGTTACTTGATGCGTTAGGAGTAGTAGTAATATAGTAGTCCTCCCCTTCCCCTCCCCTCCCCCCCCAGGTTGTTTTGCCCTAACTTGTGGTCTCCTATGGTTTGATATGGTCTTTGTCCCCCCCCAGGTGTTCCCCCCCAGAAGTTCCGCCCCATCTGCTCCGCCATCGACAAGCTGGACAAGGAGCCGTGGGAGGCGGTGCGCGCGGAGATGGTGGGCGACAAGGGGCTGCCGGAGGAGGTGGCGGACAAGATCGGGGAGTTCGTGGTGCTCAGGTGGGGGAGGGAGGATGTGATGAAGTGCGGGGAAGGATGAATGGCGCAACTCTGGGAGCTTTCCCTAACCTCTTACCTGACTCCTCTGCCTACCCCTCCTCCTGTACGCCCCTGCTTCCCTCCATGCTTCCCTCCATGATCCTCCGTTCTGATACCCTTCCCGCCTCCGACCCCCGCTCTCCCCCACCCTTGCTTGCCACCTAGTTTAGCTTTCTCTTTCAACACATTGGGTGCTCGTTTTGCCCCCCTAGAGGCGAGCATCTTACAATGCCCCCTTCCCCCTCCCTTCCCCCTCCCTCCCCCCCAGAGGCGAGCCGCTGGCGCTGCTGGCTCAGCTGAGCGCCCCCGACCACCCGCTGGCGCAGCACCCGCAGGTGGGGGGGAGGGGGGGGGCGGTGGGGGGGTTGTTGGGTGTGTGTTAAGAAAACTGGCCGCGAGTCAGAGCGTACTGTGATTGCCGGAAGATGGGGTGTTAAGAAAACTGGCCGCGTGTGTTAAAATAACTGGCCGCGAGTGTGTGTGTGGAGAGGGATTGTGGGGGCCGCAGCGGGGGAGACAGGCGGCAGAGCTGCCGCGACTGGGGAGGACAGATGGTGTAACACTCAATGCCAGCTGCTGCGGCAATTCACCCCCCATTATGGTTATCCTCCCCCCCCCACCCACCCACCCCCTCTGCAGGGCAAGGCCGCGCTGGACGAGCTGAGCGCCATGTGCGGCATGCTGGACGCCATGGGGGCGCTGGGGCCGCTGAGCCTGGACCTGTCGCTGGCCCGCGGACTGGACTACTACACGGGGGTGATCTACGAGGCGGTGCTGCAGGGGGCGAATGTGGGCTCCATCGCCGCAGGTGGGGGGAGGGGGAGGGAGCAGGTGGGGGGCCAATGTGGGGTCCATCGCGGCAGTTAGGGGGGGGTCCAGGGGGGGAGGGTTGGGGGGGAGGGAAACGAAGAAAAGTCATGCAGAGCAGGGGGGGGGTTTCGAGGATGGAACGTCGCCGTTCAACAATGCGGCCCCACCCCTGCAGGGAGCTAGGCATGCCGTGTGTGGTGTCTGGTGTGTCCCAACGGCTCTGCAGCACCAGCAGCAGCCCGGCCACCCAATCAGCTCTCCCCACGCGCGTGGAGCCCTCCCTGCCCCTCCTGCCCCCTTGAAGCCCAGTGCCTTGCTTACCGGTACCTCCCCTCCCTCCCCTCCAGCATGATGTTCGTATCTGTATTCCCTCGCCCTCACCTCGCCCGCACCCCACCTCGCCCTCACCTCGCCCGCACCCCACCTCGCCCTCACCTCGCCCGCACCCCACCTCGCCCTCACCTCGCCCGCACCCCACCTCGCCCTCACCTCGCCCGCACCCCACCTCGCCCGCACCCCACCTCGCCCGCACCTCGCCCTCACCTCGCCCGCACCCCACCTCGCCCTCACCTCGCCCGCACCCCACCTCGCCCTCACCTCGCCCGCACCCCACCTCGCCCGCACCTCGCCCGCACCCCACCTCGCCCTCACCTCGCCCGCACCCCACCTCGCCCTCACCTCGCCCGCACCCCACCTCGCCCTCACCTCGCCCGCACCCCACCTAGCCCTCACCTCGCCCGCACCCCACCTCGCCCTCACCTCGCCCGCACCCCACCTCGCCCGCACCTCGCCCGCACCCCACCTCGCCCTCACCTCGCCCGCACCCCACCTCGCCCTCACCTCGCCCGCACCCCACCTCGCCCTCACCTCGCCCGCACCCCACCTCGCCCTCACCTCGCCCGCACCCCACCTCGCCCGCACCTCGCCCGCACCCCACCTCGCCCTCACCTCGCCCGCACCCCACCTCGCCCTCACCTCGCCCGCACCCCACCTAGCCCTCACCTCGCCCGCACCCCACCTCGCCCTCACCTCGCCCGCACCCCACCTCGCCCGCACCTCGCCCGCACCCCACCTCGCCCTCACCTCGCCCGCACCCCACCTCGCCCTCACCTCGCCCGCACCCCACCTCGCCCGCACCTCGCCCGCACCCCACCTCGCCCGCACCTCGCCCGCACCCCACCTCGCCCTCACCTCGCCCGCACCCCACCTCGCCCTCACCTCGCCCGCACCCCACCTCGCCCTCACCTCGCCCGCACCCCACCTCGCCCTCACCTCGCCCGCACCCCACCTCGCCCTCACCTCGCCCGCACCCCACCTAGCCCTCACCTCGCCCGCACCCCACCTCGCCCTCACCTCGCCCGCACCCCACCTCGCCCTCACCTCGCCCGCACCCCACCTCGCCCTCACCTCGCCCGCACCCCACCTCGCCCTCACCTCGCCCGCACCCCACCTCGCCCTCACCTCGCCCGCACCCCACCTCGCCCTCACCTCGCCCGCACCCCACCTCGCCCTCACCTCGCCCGCACCCCACCTCGCCCGCACCTCGCCCGCACCCCACCTCGCCCTCACCTCCCCCCGTCAGGCGGCCGCTACGACAAGCTGGTGGGCATGTTCAGCGGCAAGGATGTGCCCGCCGTGGGGGTGTCCATCGGCATTGAGCGGGTGTTTGCAATCATGGAGCAGCAGGTGGGGGAGAGGGGAGATGGGGGAGGGGTGGGGGGTGAAAAAGCGAGATGTGTGATTGTGTTAGGGAGGGAAGGGCAAAGAACGGTAAAAGCGAAAAACCCGAAAGGGATGGGTGCGGAGGGGGCAATGCGTTTAGCACTATCCTATTATTGTATGTTACCCTCCGACAATCCCCACCTCTCCCTCTCTCCCTCTCTCCCTCATGGCCAAGCCTCGTCATACACCTCGTTTAGTTTCCTCGTCTTCCTCCCTCCTCCCTCTCTCCCTCCTCCCTCTCTCCCATGTTCCGACCCATGCCGTGTCCCCAGGTCCGCGAGCGCGCCGCCGCGCAGGGCCGCCCCGTCCGCGCCATCGAGACGGAGGTGCTGGTGGGCTCCATCGGTCCCGGGCTGCAGGTGCGGCGCATGCAGCTGGCGGCGCAGCTGTGGGCGGCCGGCATCCGGGCTGAGTTCGGGTACAAGCCGGCGCCCAAGATGGCGGACAACCTGGGTTACTGCCACGAGCAGGGCGTGCCGTTCATGGTGCTGTTCGGGGAGGATGAGATCAGCAGGGGGGTGGTAAAGATCAAGGTAGGGCAGGGGAAGAGCATGATGGGGTGGGGTGGGGTGGGGGGGGAGGGGAACTGTGGGTGAAGCGTTGTGTGTGGGGTGGGGGGGGGAAGTGCGTGTAAAAGAGATACGGTGTCTGAATCGGACATCTGGGTTATGTTCGACGGTTCTTCTTCTTCTTCCTCCCCCCTCTCCAACCCCTTGTTTCCTATGGCCCGCAATGCCCTCCTGACCCCTCCCTCCAACCGAGCTCGTCGGCTTGTTTGCCATTTGCATTCAACACATTAGGTATTCTTCTTTTCCCTCCTCCCGCCCCTGACACGCCCCCCCTCCCCGCCCGCAGGACATGGACGCCCACCGCGAGGACGAGGTGGGTGTGGAGCAGCTGGTGCCGCAGCTGCAGGCGAGGCTGGCAGCGAGGACGGAGCGGCTCGCGGCGCAGGAGCGGGAGGAGCGGGAGCGGGAGGGGAAGGCAGCGGAGGCCCCAGCGGAGGAGGGGGCCCAGGCGTGAGAGGTGCATGGAGAAGGGGGTGCGAGGAGAGGGGATGGGAGGCGTGAGGGGGTACAGGGGGTGTGAGGAGAGGGGATGGGGAGGCGGTGTTGCGTGCGCAGCGAGGTGTTGGGTATGTGGGTTACGTGTGCGGGCGGGGTGTGCACATACAGGAAAGCTGCCGTGGGTAGTGAAGACTGTGTGGCGGGTGTTGTGAAGACTGTGTTTGTGTGTGTTAGTAGGGAGCGAATGGGGGGCTGCAGGGGGTGGCCGGGGTTGTTTGCAGGCGGGGGGTTGTGCTGCCGTGCTGGCAGCAGCAGGAGCAGGTGAGGAGGTGCAGGGAGGGTGCTGGACGGGCTATCACAGCGATCAGGTGACGCTGATCACTGTTTGTCAAGGGTCTACCAAGGGTGTCGGACGGGTATTTTTTGCAGGCATGCGTGGTCCTTATTGGATGGGCCGGAAAAGGGAATTCGCTAAGATGGTTTCCTGGCGCTAGTCCTTCCGAAATCAAAGAAGAGAAGTTCAGTTCTTTTCCCCGGCTCACTGCAGACGTGCAGGGTTCCCGGAGCAATCCGTTTATATTGCCAGCGTACCGTTAATGCGATTGCGTGTTGCAGTCATGTTACAATCTGCCAAGGCTGTTTCGGGACACAAGCCATACTTGAAAATTGGCAGAGCGCGGGAGGAGTTGACGGCCTGCGTTTATTTGGCGTCGGCATTAATGCGAAGTTAGGATGCAAACATAAGGCAGGGAGGACCTCCATCTCCAAGTGGTTATCAAGGATCGTTACAAGAAGCTGCTTCCCCAACCGAGTGTGCTACGCTTATCTAGCCGGGCTTAAAGAGCTGCTGCAAGCACTGGCTGGATGGGCAGCAGGCCAGCAGCTGACTATCGGAGAGAAAGGAAGGTTGCAGCCTTTATTTATCTTTTTTTACCTGCCTGCGATGGGTGGCGTTCGTAGGGTGGCAGGGTGCGAATTTTGGGCTGCAGCCACCGTTGGACGAGCATCCACTCTTCCATTGGCAAGCCAGATAGGAAAGAAGACCCATAGCGCTACTATATATAAGATATATGCTATTGGCATATACACGAAATCACGACAAAGAGTGAAGACTCTACGCGACGGGAGCGCGACCGAGCGTTGTGTATGCTACAGTAGTCCGTTTGCACAGCCAAGGACTTACTGGTGTTCGATAGGCCGCATCACATGCGCATTCTGTTACACTGATACACAGAGTTATTAAGGTTAACCCATTAATGGCAAAGCACGTTTTCTGCACGTCGGCGTTGCCCTCCATGCCAGCTGTGCGCTGGGCCTAGACCATTTTAGGCAGACCCACTTCTAGCCAACATACCTCCACCAAGTCTGGTCTGCAGAAGTTAGAAATGGCTTCCAATTCAGCGCTGGATGAAGTAGACGAGCCCCTTAACCACAGCGATTCGCAGGCTGCAGTGCCTAGCCAGCTTTCATCCGATTACAGATGGTTCAACCCAATGCACTGCCAGGGAAAGTACTCTGACCAAGTTCGCCGTGGACCGTCTGCGCTGGCACGCAATTATCGCGGCACTTACAATCGACGGTCCATTCTGTCCGCCTCTTTTTTCGCCAGCGACGAGCAAGCAGCCAGCGAGAGCAGCTCAAGCGATAACAGTCTTGGCGGCAGCACTGCCGGCGCCGACCCATGCCAATCGCCATCATCCCAGCTGGGTTCCCTGCCCCAACCGCAGTCCCACCCAGCAACCGACGCTTCCACCACCACTGCCTCCCAGCTCCCTTCTCCCGCCCTCGCCACCGCCTTCCTAACCGAGACCTCCAACCCGCTCTGCTCCGAAGCCAGCAATGCCGCCAGCTCAGTCGGTAGCGAGATCGCCTGGAAGCCCCTCCCGCCGCAGCCCCTCTCCGACGTCTCCGCCCGCCTGCGAACCCTCCCTGCCATCCACCTCCGCGCCCTAGCCTCCCTGGCTCGCCTGCAAGTGCCGCTAGGCGCCCCCCAGGCGGTGACGGCCCTGGGCGCCTCGCTAGACCTCTCGGCAGCTGAGCAGCCCTGGCGACGGCAGTGCGCCAACCCGCTGTTCGGCGGTGAAGCGGCAGCCGCTGCTGCTGCTGCCGCCGCTGGCGGCGGCGCCGCAGCGGGTGGCGGTTTCGAGAGGGGCGGCGGCGGCGGTCGTTGGAGTCAGCGGCAGTTGCAGCGGACGGGGTCGGCTTCGCCGACGATGCCCTCGTCAGACGGCGGTTCGCCGCATGCCGCAGGCGGCGACGCCGCTGCGTTGCTTCAAGAGCTGTTGCGTCTTCAGTTGATCACTGTCGTACAGCGATCCGGCGGCGACATAGACGGACAGTCGCCTGGACTGCTCTGGCGGCAATCTTTCGCCACCTCCGCCGCCGCCGCAACCATCAACAACAACCCTGCCAGCGACGCCGGCAGCGGGGCCATGCTGCAGATTACTTCCGTTGGCGGCGGCGGCGCCCCCGGTGGCGGGTCCGGTAGCAAGGGCGGCGGCGGCAGCGGCGTCTTGAGCCGTTACCGCAGCACCGGCGGCGGAAGCTGCAAGCCCCTCGGCCCTTCCCGCACGCGCTGCGAGGCGCTCCGAAGCCAGGAGAGCAGCCGCGGCGGCTGTAGCAGCGCCAGCACCTCCCTCGGAGGCAGCAGCAGCCTCAGCAGCTGTGACTACCCGCTTATCTCCGAAACCACGAACCGCGTGGTGAAGACGGTTCACTGGGCGCCCGAGGAGCGCTGGGAGGTGGTGGTAGTTCCGCTGCATGTGCAGCAGGCGGTGCTCAGCTCCGTGGCGGCGTTGGATCTGGATCTGGCTCCGGTTGATCCCGGAGCGACGGCGGTGGCGGCGGCGGCGGCAGGCGGCGGAGCAGACGACGCTGTTGCCGTGGAGGCGAATGCGGCGGCGGATGGAGAGCAGGATGAGGAAGGCGGCGACGGCGGCGATGGCGGCCGTATCGCGTCGGCGGAGGTGGCGCAGCAGCAGGAAGATGAGCAGCCGCAGCAGCAGCAACAGCAGGCGGCGACGGATGGCGACGTCCGCGGCTCTGGCGGCGGTTCGTCTTCCTGCAGCGCCGCCGCTTTGCAGCATGTTGACCGCGCCGCTAGCCGCGCGCTACAGCTGCTTGCATGGGACCTGGCGCAGCGCATGCGGCTAGCGCTGACCGTCACAACGGCCTGCGGTTGCACGGGCTGCGGTTGTGGTTGCGGCTGCCAGGGCAACGGAGGGCGGTTGCAGGCGCAGGTCGACACCATGAGTCGACTGGTGGAGATAAACGGACACCTGGCGGCGCCGCCACCTGCCGACGACGCATCGGCGGATGACCTGACGGAGGTGTCGTTCGGCGGCGCGGCGGCGGCAGGCCCGGCGGACGTCAAGTGGATTTCCGGGCTGCAAGGATGGGAGCGCGGCGACACAATGGGCGGCGGCGGCGGTGGCGGTAACGGCGGCGGCAGCACCGGTGGCGGCGGCGGAGGCGGGTGCTACACGGAGGAATGTACGGCGGCGCAGCAGCTTGCGGCGGCGGCGGCGCTGGTGGAGTTGTCGCGCGCATTGCTAGCGGCGGTTGAGGGTGGTTGGATGGAGCGCCACGGCGCCACGCTAGCGGGCTGTCCGCTGACGTGGCCCATGGCGCGACTGGCGACGGCGCTGTCTAGCTGGATCCGCGGCGGCGACGGCGAGGGCGACGGCGGCGAGGCTGCGGTTGAGGAGGAGGTGGAGGGTAGCTTGGCGCTGAGGCTGTGGCGGAGCAGGGTTGCGTTGCTGAAGTCCCGCGAGCAGCCGCTGGCTGGGGTGCTCGTGGAGTGCGGTAGCGACCTGAGTGAGGAGGGGGAGATGGAGGCTTACCTACTGGCAGCTGAGGTGCTCGCGGAGATGGAGGAGGAGCGGCTGGTGGGGATGGCGGCGGTGAGGGAGGAGGAGGAGGAGGAGGGAGGGATGCAGCAGCTGCAGCAACAGGTGGTGACGCTGGAGGAGTTGGAGGAGGTCATGGCGGTTGCGCTGCCCCCGGTGGCGGAAGAAGAGGAGGAGGAGGCGGAGGAGAAAGAGGAGGAGGAGTGTGAGCTGGTTAGCGAGAAGGACACTACTCCCGAGGTGGTCTCCGCACCCTCCCAGCCGCTGCTGCCTGCCAGCCCGCTACCTGCGGCCAGCCCCGCAGGAGACCAACAGCAGCAGCAGCAGCGGTTCGGCAGCAGTGGCGGCAGTGGCAATACCCCCTCGCCGCCGCCGCTTGAGGTTCCTGGGGCAGCCATGCAGCAGCAGCTGGACGGCCAGCAGCAGCAGCAGCCGCAGGAGGAGGCGCACCAACAGCTGCCTCCACCGACACTGCAGCAGCAGGAGGAGGAGGAGGAGGAGTCTGACTTGCTGGGGCATCAGCTCCTTCTGCCACCGCCGCCAATGCCAGAGCAACAGCAGCCCCGGCGGCAGCAGCAACAGCGCGGACCGGAGCAGCCACGCAGCGAGTTATGCGCGTCAGAACAACAACAGACCGATGGCGGATGCACTGCTGCTGCTGCTGCTGCTCCGGATATTGACACCACAGTAGTTGTTTCGAAGCTCGCGGCAGCGGCGGAGGAAGTCCGGGAGGCAGCCCGCCTGCTGGCGGCGGCACACGCCTTGCTGCCGCCGTCGCAGCTGCAGTACGGTACGGCGATGCTGCTGACGGCGCCGCCGGGGCTGTACGGCAACGAGCCGGCGGCAGCGGCGGATGATGATGACGGCGGCGCTGCTGCTGCTGCTGCGGAGGTGGTTGCGGCTGCTGGTGAGATGTTGCGTGGTGCGATCAGGCGCGCGCGGGCTGCTCAGGAGGCGCTGGCGGAGGCGGAGGCGGCGGGTGGTGGTGAAAAGGAGGAGGCTGCCGGCGCCAGCCCGGAGGAGGCGCATCTACGAACCTCGGCAGCACTCCTGGCGGCACGCGGGCTCCTCCTGAGCGCCGGACTGAGCCTGGCGGCGCCGACGGCCGTCACCGCTGACGCCGCGGCGGTGGCGGAGGCGGCGACGGCGGTGGCGGAGGCGGAGGTCCTGCTGACGGAGGCACTGAGGTCTCTGACGGCGGACAACGCTGGGTGCTATGGGGCGCCGGAGACGGAGCCAGCGGCGGCGGTGGGTGATGACGTCACCAGCCTGACGCCGATTGCCGTACATGATGTGTGCGCGCTGCTGGCGGAGGCGGCGGCGCTGCAGGGTGTCGTACGGGAGGCTCGGGGCCAGGTGGCGGGGGCGGCGTGGCGGTACGAACGCGCGCTGGAGCTTTGCCAGCAGGTGAGCGGGGTTGGGGAGGTGGGAGGAGGTGGGGTGTTGGCTGGCTGGGAGGCAGGGGGGGGCAGGAGGGGCAGGGAAGGGCGAGGCCAATTTCCCCTGCTCTGCCGGCACTGCTGACTTTGGTGCTGTCCTGTCAACACTTTCAGACATCAGCCCTCTCACTCACACGCCCACCGCCCCGCTTTACCTTCCATTCCCACCCTTTTAACCTTGCCTTTCCCCCTGCCGCTCGCTTCCCCTTCCCGTGCAGACCCCTGGGTCACTGCCAGACTCCCTCCTCCTGCTCAACGCCGCCGCCACCGCCGCGCGAGCCCGTTGTGCGGTACGACTGGCGGCACTGACGCCGTACGCCACCCCCTCCAATCCGAGCACCCCCGCGTCGTCGCGCATGTGCACGCCGAGGGACGGCGCCGCCTCCACCGCCGGGAAGGCCCTGGCGGCGGCGGCGGCTCGCGCTCTGGCGGCGGGCGCGGCGCCGAGCGAGCCGAAGGACCCATGGGTCACTCCGTGGGACCTGCCGTGGTACGCCTTGGGCCGCGCCAAGTCTACGGAGGGCGACTTCTGGGGGTATAATGCCTGGAGCGAGGATGCGGAGGCTGAGGGCGCCGACGCCGCGTGGGCGCAGCCGCTGCCGCCGCCGTCGACAGCGCCGCCGCCGTGCATGCGAGTGGTGTTGGCGGCGGCAGCGGCGCTGCCGCAGCTGGCGGCTGAGTATCGTTACGTGGTGGAGGCCCTGACGCGTGGTGAGCAGCTGACGCCGCCGTCAGCGGACGCAGGGGCCGACTCGGCGCTCGCGGCTGACGGCGACGTCGCGGTGCCTGACGCGGCGGCGGCGCCGCTGGCGGGTGTGGCGCTCACGCTGGCGCGTCTACAGCTGCTGGCGGCGGCGGCTCCGCCCTGCAGCGGCGACAGCCTCCGTCAGGGCCAGCGTTCGCAGCTGCTGCGAGAGGCCGCCGCCGCCGCCTCGGAGGCAGCATGCTGGCTGGGGTGGCTGCCGGGTCGTGCTGAGAGTACGGCAACAGCAGCAGCACCGGCGGCGGCAGCGGCAGCTGTACGGCAGCCCGTGTGGTGGTCGCGGCTACGGCACCCCGAGGCGGCGCTGCTGGCGGCGGTGTGTCTGGCGGCTACGGCGAGGCCGTACGTGGTGCCGCCGCAGTCGCTGGGAGCTGCAGGTGTGGGGGAGGTGGAGGGGGCTGCTGCGGCTGCGGCGGCTGCGGCAGGAGAAGCACCGCCGGCTGAGGTGACGGCGGCGGAGGTGGAGGTGGAGGTGCCGTCGTACGATCCTGCCTGGGACCTGGCCTGGGAGTGGGGCAAGCGGGCACTGAAGGCCCGTCAGCAGGTAAGCGGCGGTGCGGGCGGGGTGTTTGTGGGAACATTTGCAACGGGCTGGAATCCTGGAATCCTGTATGACCCAAACTCCTCTTCTTCCTTCCCCTTCTTCTTCTTTTCCCCTTGAGCCTTAACCCGCCCATCACCCCCACCCGCACCCGCCCCGCCACCCCCACCCTCAGCTGTACGGCGCCACCTCCGAGCCCTCCCTGGAAGTGCAGGCGCTGCTGGCGCACGTGGCGGGAGCCGGCATGGGGTTGTGGCACGCCGCGGAGCCGCTGCTGGTGTCGCTGATCGCACTGCGCAGCGAGGCGCTCAGCCCCGCCGCCCCCGCCACCCAGGCGGCTGCGTGCGCCTATGCGGAGCTGCTACTGGCGCACAACAGGTGGGGGGTGGTCCTAGGGCGAGGAGGAGGAGGGGCACGCGGAAAGAAAGCGTACGGGCACGAGGCTTGCTAGCCACCGGATTTTCGCTTTGCAGTGGGTGATCGTTTTGCGTGGCGACACCTGCGAGTCCCCAGCTTCAACCCGGTTCCACCTCGCTAACTAACCCGCTTTCCTTGGGAACGGAACGGTTTGCTGTGTCCCTGACCTCCTCCCGCCATCTCTAGCCATCCCTTCCTCTCTCCTCATTTCCGTCATCAACTGGTCTTCTCCCCTTCTACCATTCCCTCCCAGGCTCCGTACGGCCGACAGCTTCCTGGCCCGGCTGGTCCCCCGGGTCAAGCGCCACTACCGCGCAGTACTCCGGGAGCGATCCGCCGCCGCCGGCAGCAACACCGGCAGCAACAACCGTACCCCCGCCGGCAGCGGCGCCGCTGGCGGCAGCGGCAGCGGCGGCATGACTCGTACGGCAGCCCGTACCGAGCAGGCGGAGGCGGCCGCAAGTGACACCGGTGCCGCTCCCTTGCTGGCGCTGCAGCGGCGGTTGGGCGATATCCGCCGTACGACAGCGTCTCCGCGAGCAGCAGGAGGAGCGCTGCCGTCACCGCGGCAGCTGTCGTCAGCCCGACTGCTGCTGCAGTCCTCGCCACGCACACAGGCAGCCCTGCTCAGCCCCCGCATGCTGCCGCTGCCCCCGACGCCGGCCTCCCCTCAGCAGCGACCGGCGACTCCGCGCGGAGTGGTCATGTCCTCACCGCCGCTGACGCCGCGTGTGGCCGCAACCGCCGCCGCCGCAGTCGCTGTTTCCGCTGGCGCCGCCGCCGCCGCCATTGAGGCGTCGCAGTCGCTTTCCTCCGCCGCCGACGGCCTCTTCGTCGCCGGCGGCGGCGGCGGTCGCGGCGTGATGTCGGCGGGCGCCAGCGGGCCGCTGTCGGGACGTTCCTCGGGTGTGCATGTGCGGAGCCTGCAGGCGGTGGCGGAGGAGCCGGAGGCGGAAGAGGAGGTGGGAGGGGGTGCGACGGTGGCGACGGCGGCGGCGGCGGCGGAGGTGGAGATTGAGGCAGCGACGGAGGCGGTGTGTGGGGTGACGGAGGAGGAGACGGCAATGCTGACGTCGCTGTTGGGCGGAGGGGCGGCGGCTGAGGGCGTGGCGGAGGTGGAGGTGGAGGCACCGCCGCTGATCCGTTCGGAGGTGGTTGTGGAGGCGACGTCGGAGGGGGGGAGCTCCTGGGGCATGCGACGGGGAAGCGGTGTGGCTTCCTGGGTGCTGCCGGCGGGTGTGGATTTGTGCGGGGCGGCGGTGGTGGTGGTGAGTGGGTCAAGGGGGCCAACGGCGGGTGGTGCGGGAGAGGGACTGGGGAAGGGGGCGGAGGGGGGGAAGAGGGGCGCGGCAGCGGCGGGGGCGGTGGCTGCGGATTTGCTGGCGGCGGTCGTTGAGGCGACGCAGAGGCAGCAGAGCGCGGTGAGCCCGAGGGGGTGATGGAGGAGGTGGGCGCGGTTGGTTTCGGTGCGTGGGGAGGTGCTGCTTGGGTGGCGTTGTGTTTTAATGGTTGAGGTATAATGCGATGCGGGTGAGGGCCCTATCCTGGTTGTGTAATTAACCGATAGAGATTAATCATTTTAGTCTTTTGCCCATCGGTAGTTGCGAGCCCATGTACATAGCGACGTCTGCGTTGAGAAGACGGTTTATATCATCTTTGTGTGAAATTGATGAGGTTTCCTGACGTACTATATTATATTATATACTAGGGGGAATGGTATTTGATGGAACCATGGGTCACAAAGGGTTCTTTCCCACCTGCTGTCCGCCCCACAGCTTTGACCTCTCAAAGAGGCAATTGTCATATCCATGTATATACAGAGGTTTTGCGTAAGTCCAGGTGAATACAGTTAACCCAGTGGGTGGTTGTGGATGGGTGGTTACCTTACATGACTGTGGAGAGATGGTTAACCCCTGACATTTGTGTATCGACACGTCCCAATGAAATTATTTTGGTTAGTGCCTTGCTGTTACGGGGGCTCTTTTCTCCTATGTATTGTACGTCTTACGCTGTTTTCCTCTTCCTTGCGCGTCTGTTGATGCCGGCATTTGCATACAACCATCTGTAGGGGTCCCCTATAGTGTTGCCTACTAACTACTAACCACACATAGCGATTGGTGCGTGGGAATCAAGCAGCCCATGTTTATTTGTTTGGAGAGCTGCTGCGCTTCGCCGTATACGTTGACGTTCGGCGCCCCATAGTTGACTGAACGCGTGCGCAGTTAACCCGTATGGTATACCGCTCCCTCTGTTGTGTTTTCAACGCGTAGGGTCACACGCGTTGCCCTTTCATTACTTGGGTGTATCTTACAAAACGTCTGCTGTGAGTAGATGTGGCTCATTCACGCAGGCGCACCATTCATTTCAAAGCTGTAAACCCCAAATATACACCTCAGACGAGCCCAGCACGCGACATGCCATGCCCCCTATGCGCGTGCCTTGCGCATCCTGCCCTGCCTTGTCCCGCCAAATGATGCCTCTCATGCAGCAGCAGCCCTCGGCACTCGGTGAAGCACTCCACCTCCCGCCCTCCGGCCACTCCTCCCGCACACCCGCACCAGCAGCAGCATCCACCACGAGCACATCCCACTTCCACTTCCATGCCCCTCAAGCCCCTACGGTAGCTCCCCACCCGCCCTAAGCACCACCTCCAAACGCCCCCTTATCACACCACTCCAATCACCCCCCGCACACATACCCGGAGACCCCCATGCAGCACCCCCAGCAGCCCCAGCACCCCAGCACCCCCAGCAGCGCGGCAGCGCGGCGCTTCAGTTCCCATGCCGGCTAGCCGGTACCACGCAGCAACGCCTCCCCTCTCCCTCCTCTGCAAGTGCCCCCCCTCTCCCCACTCACGACATGCTCCCAACCGCCCACCCCCCGGCTGCACGCATCCATCCACATGCAGCAAGGCACTTAAAAGCAACCCACCACCCATCCCATCACCACCCCGGACAGCCGCCGGGGTAGCGCGGCCGGTCGCCTCCAACATGCGACAACAACAACAGCAGCAGCAGCAAAATCCGACCGGTGAAGCACCCGCCGCCACCACAGCAGCAACGAGCCCCCACCGCGGCCCCCCCAACCAGGTGTCTTGTGCGGCTAGTCCGGTGTGCAGGGTGAGGAGACCGGGCGGTGGTCGCATGCCACCTGCTGGCCACCACTGTACGGCACTGCTGCCGCCAAACCCAGGTCCGGATCCAGATGCTGATGTGGGCGCTCTCAGCGGCTCAGGTAAGATACAGTAGAGCCCGCTGCGCCCCTGCCCTGTCTTTTGCCATGGGATGGTTCGCCCCCACCCTAGAAGCCCTCAACCGGCAGCCGCTGCTGCTGTGGTGCCCTCGCGCCTGCTCCTGCTTCACCGCCTCTGCAGCTTTACTGCTGCTGCGGCTCCCCCTGCTCCTGCCCCCCCTGCTGCTGTTGCGGAGTGGCGCCGGTCTCCAGCTGCTCCAGGATCTCCTTGATCTGCGCGGCGGGCAGCCAGCCCTCGGTGCGCAGCGCTGGCTTGCCGTTCTCCTTGGGGATGAAGACGATGGTGGGCAGGCCCTGGATCTGTGGGGGGGAGGAGGGGGAGTGACAGGGGAGTGACAGGGGTGGGGTGAGGAGGGGAGCGGGTTGGCGGGGGTCAAAGGAGATCAAACCATGGGAAACCACGAATGATGGCAAAACCTTGGGGAATCAGGCGGCAGGGTGCCACAAGACAAAGGGAGGGTTGGCCCTCCTCCAGTCCACCCTCCTCCTCCTCCATCCCGCCCTCCCTCCCGCAGCCCCACCCGCAGCATGTTGGAGAGGTCGGGGTTCTCGTCCACATCGATCTTCACCACCTTGACCTTGCCGGACAACTCCTCGGCGACCTGCAACGCCGCGGGGGGGCGCGAAGGGGGGAAAACAAGGGAACCGACAAACTGTATGACGAGGCTTCACCACACGGGGGGAGGAGGTGGGGCGAGGGGTACGTGTGGTGTCAAGGGAGGGAAGCGGAGGAAGACAGGGGAAAGTGTACTTTGTCCGGACCAAAAGAGGCAGGGCGCAAAGCGGGGGAGGAAGAGGCACGGGCCACAGGCAAGGCAGGGGAGGGCAGGGAAGCACGAAGCAGGAGGACGAGGCAGGGGACTATGCCAGCACGGGCTGCATGCCATCCCAATACCGGTACCAGCATCTCAAGCCTGCAATCCCCAAGCCCCCAGAGGCCAGTGTGAGGCGTTATGACACCCCATCGCTCATCCCCACCCTCCTAACGGGTGGGGCTTTCTCTCCACCCACCGCTCATCCTTCCCCGCCCACTATCATTCCCCGCCCCCCTCCTGCCGCCCGCACCTGTTCCAGCTCCCGGGCTAGCAGCAGGCAGGGGCCGCACCAGGTCTGCGGTGATGCATGTGAGGGGGCGGGTTGGGGAATGAACGGGAGGGTGGGAGGCGAGCGGGCGGGATTGGTTCCGCGGGATAAGTGGGCACTGGGACACAGATATGACGCTATAGCGGAAGCCTTGAAAGGGGTGGCTGACGTAATTGTGTTGCTGGCGATATGGGGTTGGGATTGGTGTTGTGAGGAGAGGAAAGTGAGGGCGATCGTGAGCTAGCCAACGGTATAGGCTATAAGGGCAGCAGCAGCTTACCGCGAAGAAGTCCACAACGATTGTGGTATCGCGGTTTGCAATTTCTACTTCGAGCTGCTCGCCTGAGATCTTCTCGACCTGTTGAGAGACGCGTAGACGATGGGTTGTATTGCCATGGTTGCAAAGTGGACGGCAGAATGAGGCCCAGCGGGTCACACATTTAGCCGACGGTTTGCCTCCTGTTATAAGGATGGATCCACTCAAAGTGTGTCATTGCAGAGTGGCGTAACTTGCCTTTCCCCGGGCAATTACAGAGCGCTGCGCGATGGTGTCCCGCGCGTTGCGACGCTGCGGCACTCCTTGGACCACATGAGCGTGGCGAGAGACAGCTAGATGGGGCACACACTTGGGAGTAAGACGTTGTTGCCCAAGGGCTTTTGAGAGCATGGTGCGGCTGGCCGCGTTGATCGCGAGTTGCGCCATAGGGTCTGCTCCGACACTCCGAAAAGTAGCAGGGATAAGGACAGCAGCCGAGAGCACGATAACCTCTGATAACGTCCTAGTGTTTAGATCGACAATGGAGCAGAAATGTGGATAGCCGGACCTTGCTTTCTGTGTCCATCCGGACGAGGGTACGGCTTATGACAACCAAGATACAGTGCCGATGCCCCTGATCACAAGTTAATCACCTTTGTTCATTTGATCACAACATACTTTCCCTGCTTGACGATTGCGTGGTATCATAGAGCCTGTATGTGCAGCATAGCCTGGTTTCCCGCATAGGCCATTTAAGTATCTTCTAGCTTTGATCAGTTATATTACTGTTACTTTTCATGCAGTTGCTTCAGTTGCTTTGATACACCGCTCTGTGCGGCTGGTTGGTCTCTAGACATTGCACTAGACGTAGGCCCCATAGCCAATAAGCAATGGCGACGGGGGAAGCTGGATTAGCGCCGCTGGTCGGCAGTAAGTTGTGCAGGAGCGGCTGCCTGCTGGCTTGGTTTGGCGCGCAAATGATGCCTCTACTCACCTCGCTGACGGCTTCTGCGCGCAGCCCAAATCGCTGTTATCACAAACGACGGAAAACATTACGTAGTAAGTCGGGGCTTCACGCCTGCTGCTCGATCGCGGCATGTTGCAGCTGCAATTGCTTACATCGCGCCGCCTTGCCCAGGGTATCTTGCGCGGGTACGACCAGGCGACCAACCTGCTGTTGCAGGAGTGCCAGGAGCGCGTGTACTCAACAAAGGTGGGAGCCGGGCGCAGTTGCAGCGGCGAAGGGATGTGCCCCTCCCTCCTAGTGTCTGCCTGCTGCTGCTGCAGCTGCTGAGTCGCTGCAGCTGCAGCTGCGGCTCCTCCTTAGATACCCGCATGCAGTGCTGCTTTCGGGTGTCGCCGCCAATGCTGAACACTCCCTCCGCCACTCCCCCGCTGCGCCGCTCTCCTCCATCCCTGCCATCCCTATTCCCTCCTGCTGCCATCCCTTTTCCCTCCTGCTGCCATCCCTCTCCTCCCCTGCTGCCACCCGCCCGCCCCCCCTCCGCAGTCCGGAGTCCAGATCATTCAGAACCCCGGGATATACTGCATCCGCGGGGACAACGTGTGAGTAGCCCCGGGGGTGGGGGGCGGGGGGTACAGGGCCGGGAGGGGCGCTCGGGGATGTGCTGGCTGGCTGGCTGCATGCAAGCATGGGTGCGCATGAGAGGTGTTTCTTTGGGGTGCCGGTCAGGGCGGTGGTCAGGGCTCAGGAGCGGGCAGCAGGGTAGCGGGCAGCAGGGTAGCGGGCAGCAGGGTAGCGGGCAGCAGGGTAGCGGGCAGCAGGGTAGCGGGCAGCAGGGTAGCGGGCAGCAGGGTAGCGGGCAGCAGGGTAGCGGGCAGCAGGGTAGCGGGCAGCAGGGTAGCGGGCAGCAGGGTAGCGGGCAGCAGGGTAGCGGGCAGCAGGGTAGCGGGCAGCAGGGTAGCGGGCAGCAGGGTAGCGGGCAGCAGGGTAGCGGGCAGCAGGGTAGCGGGCAGCAGGGTAGCGGGCAGCAGGGTAGCGGGCAGCAGGGTAGCGGGCAGCAGGGTAGCGGGCAGCAGGGTAGCGGGCAGCAGGGTAGCGGGCAGCAGGGTAGCGGGCAGCAGGGTAGCGGGCAGCAGGGTAGCGGGCAGCAGGGTAGCGGGCAGCAGGGTAGCGGGCAGCAGGGTAGCGGGCAGCAGGGTAGCGGGCAGCAGGGTAGCGGGCAGCAGGGTAGCGGGCAGCAGGGTAGCGGGCAGCAGGGTAGCGGGCAGCAGGGTAGCGGGCAGCAGGGTAGCGGGCAGCAGGGTAGCGGGCAGCAGGGTAGCGGGCAGCAGGGTAGCGGGCAGCAGGGTAGCGGGCAGCAGGGTAGCGGGCAGCAGGGTAGCGGGCAGCAGGGTAGCGGGCAGCAGGGTAGCGGGCAGAGAGCGGACGGCTGGTTGTCCCGTGCCTCTAGGGCATAAGACGAAACAGGATACAGGGGGAAGTCCAGGGGGGGTTGGCTTATCCTGTTCTTCATGACGCTGTCCCTCTTTCCCGTCCTCCTCCCTTGCTGCATCTCATCTCCTCCCCCCTCCCCCTTTCCCCCCACCCGCGCCCCCCGCCCTCACCCCTACCCCCCCCCCCAGCGCCGTGGTGGGCGAGGTGGACGAGGAGGCGGACTCGCAGTTGGACCTCACTGCGCTGCGGGCGCCCCCGCTGCAGCCCATCAACCACTGAGGGCGCTAGCTGGGAGGGGGCGGGGCGGGGCATGCATGCAGCGCTGAGGGAGGGCGCCCATGTAGATAGCGATGAGGGGTCCAGGCAGCGCTGAGAGAGGCACCGCCCATGCTAGATGGGTGGCACTGGGAGAGAGGGGGCGGCCTGGCAGTCGGCACGCCGCCCATGCAGACAGCACTGGGAGAGAGAGGAGAGGGGGTGGGCGGCCTGACGGGCAGCGGAGGGAGCCCACAGCCTACTAGCGGAACATCACTGACTCCGCACGTCGGCATGGAGGACCCGGGGAGGCAGCGAGCAGGGTCGGGGGCGGCCGAGTGGCGCCACGAGTGAGGCGGATGAGCGCGGGCGACTGACGAGGCGTGTGCCGCAGCTGGGGGGGGCGTGTGGCTGGAGGGTGTGTGTTGAGCGGACACCGAGCAGCCGCTGGGCCCCGGGGGGGTCGGTTTTGCCGACTGGCAGCAGCAGCAGCACTAGGGCAGCAGCGCTAGGGATCAGGCGGTTGGTGAGGAGGGCGGCGGAGGGGAGCGCGTCCGCACTTGAGTGTCGAAGTGTGTGCCGTTCGGGAGGAAGGCAGCAATTGCTTTTGAGGCCGAAGGTGGGAGGGGCTTCCAAGGTAGGGACTTACGCAGCTCAAGGGAGGGCTGGGTGCAGAGAAACGGACGGTGGAGGGGCTGCGGCGGCAGGGGGACGTTACCTCCTGGGAAGCGCGGTGCGATTGGGTGTGAGGTGGCTAATGGAGGGAGGGGGGAGGTGGCTGATGGCGGGAGGGGGGCGGAAGAAGTAGCAGACCCCGGAAGCACGACCATGACGCGGTTGAGTGGAGTGAGTGGGTGGAGGTTTGGCGCTTGCCCGGGGGGCAGGAGGGGGGCGGGATAGGGCTGTCTTCCCTCTGCTGGAGCCGGGAGAGAAGTTAAGCTGGGAGCTGGGAGCTGTCTCCGCCTGCAGATGTGTTTCCTGCTTGCAAGGTGGATTCCCCGCAGCCGGGGTGACAGTCGCGTACCGGGGTGCCGTACAGTGCCTCCACTGGCCTTGGAAGACGCGGGCCCGCCGCCCTTCCTTCTCTTTGCCTGTTCCTTCCCTTTCCTTGCTTGCTTTGGTGCTCGGACCTGACCGGTCTAGCGGTGCCGTACTAGCTGGCGGCCTTCAATTCATGAGTCAGGTGGACCGGTGGAGCAGCCGGAGGCAGTTGGCAGGAGAAGGCAGTTGAGGGTCGGTCGGGATGAAAGGCTTTTGCTGCGATGCCTTTTTTTGTAAAAGGATTGCTAGTTGCTAGATCGAGCTCTTGCATGGAGGAGGCGTCCACCGGGGCACTACCGGTCTTGTTAGGTGGCGAGGTGCTGGGGGAAGTGGTCGCGACGATCACATCAGGAAGTGGTTGCTACTTAGCTTGAGGGGGAAAGAGGAGGCGGCGGCGGCGGAGGAGGAGGAGGTGGAGGAGGTGGAGGAGGAATGGCAAAGCACAGCTTGTACGGGTATGTAGCTAGATGGGGGAGATGCAAGAGAGATGCAACGTTTGCACAGCCTTGCGAGTACGGCACAGTTCGGCGCCTCTGCCGGGACCCTCCAGCGGGTCCCATACATCGGGAGGGCACAATGAACATCAGGGCGCTGTTTTTCAGCTCCCTCAAACCCTCTCGCACAAAAACATGAATGACACACATGAATGTCCACTCCGACGGTCAGACGATGGGTTATTGTGGCTCCGAAACCATTTCTCAATCTACCGCACGAGTGTTTGTTCTTCGAAAGACGCCCGAAACCAGCAACTGCGCTAGCTCCGTTTGCGCAACCGAGAGCTCTGATCGCACGCACAACAGCGTCAACCTCCAGGAGGTGTGCCAGTCAATGTACGGCACGTGGCAACACGTCAATGTCGTACAACGTTCCCCAGCATATCGTGCCTCGCTCAATCGCGGCCCGAAGTCTACCCGACACCCTCTCACCTCCTTGATAAACCCCCCGCCCCGCCCCGCCTGCCTGATCCTCTTCAAAAGCCACCAGCCACTCCCCTCTCCTCTCCTCCACCCTCTCCTACTTCTACTTCCCGCCCTCCACCTCCTCCTCCCCGAGCACATGCCACCGCAGGCAGCCAGCCAGCCCCCTGGCAGCCCCCAGCGCCACCCCCACCCAGCTGCCGTCACCACCACCACCACCACCCTCCTCCGCCCCCTTCCAACCCCCATTACTACCGCCGCCGCCGCTGCCGCCGCCGTCCTTCCCCCCAGCAGCAGCAGCACCCGCCCCCCCCATGCAGCCCGCCAGCAGCTCCCCCAGCGCCGCTCGCACCGCCGTCTCGTGCTCCTCCCCACCAGCAACACCACACGCCGGGCAGCCCGGACAGCCACCCCGGGGCTTCCCGTCCGCCGCCACCCCGCAACTCACCCCCTCCTCCGGCGTACCACCACCTCCTCCCCGCGCTGCTGTCCCCCCCAGCCACCCCAGCAGCCGCAGTAGCAGCTCCAGTTCGTACAGTACCTCCGTACTGCAACTGCCGTACACCGCTTGCAGCCCCGCTAGGCTGTACGACACGCAGCCAACCGCCTCCGCCACCACATGCCGCAGCTCGGCAGTGGTGGCTGCTGTAGCTCTTTGCGGTGCTGCCACTGCTGCTGCTACAGGCGAGCCGCTGCTGCTGCCGCCTCCTCTATCGCCGCCACTGCTGTGCTCAGTACCCGCCGCCTCCACCGCCTCCGCCGCCAGCTCCCCCACTCGGTGCCAGCTGCCCCCCAGCAGGCGGCTCGTGTACGGCAGCACTCGCCGCCGCAGCTCCGAAACCCGCAGCAGCAGCCGACAAGCCGATAACAATGCCGCGACGGAGGGGGAAGCGGACGGCGGCGTCATGCACTGCCGTACGCTCGCCTCCGCCGCCGCCTCGAGCTCCGCCGCCTCCGCTAGCACCGCCTCCGCCTCCGCCGTCTCACGCACACTCAGCCGGTGACCACAACGGCTGCAACCGCTGCCCGCGAACTCGGATGCCGAGGCTGTACCCGTGCCACCACTCCCACTGCTGCCGCCTCCCTCATCATCATCGTCTGCGGTGAGGCCGCACAGGGCAGCGACCCGTGGGTCATCAGGGATCAGAGCGGCGGGCAGCAGCAGCTGCTCCCGCTCCTCCTCGTCAGCCGTCGTCCTCCCGCCCCTGCTACTACCGCCCTTGCTGTCGCCACCAGCAGCGCTACTGCTGCTGCCCCTGCTGCTGCTGCTGCTGCTGCCGCATGCTGGGCAGGTGAGGCCCCACACCGCTGCCTCCAGCCGCCTGCAGCTCGGCGTGTCGCTGCAGGCCCCGCAGCCGCACGTGAAACCGTACTGCCGCTGCGGGCCAGGGAGTGAAACCAAACCATGAATGAATGAAACAGCAGGGTTAGGGCAAGGAAATATGGGGATACGTGGCGCCGGGGTGCCACAAAACAATCGAGGGAGTTGGCACTTAGCAGTCACTTGGGGCTGTTTGGGGAGTGAGGAAGGGGAGGGCTACCTCTCCCGCCCCTCCTCCCGTGCCCTGCCCTGCCCTCCCTCTCCCCCCCTTCACCCGCTGCCCTCCCTCCCCCCCCCCTCACCCGCTGCCCCCCTCTTCCCCCCTCACCCGCAGTGCCGCCCTGCGCTGCCGCCGTGTGGCCTTGCCCCGCTGCGGCCCGTAGCACAGCGTGAGCTGCTGACCGGGGGGCACGGTGCGGCAGCTGCGAGCCACTGCCTGCAGCCCGCGGAACCTGGGAGGGAGGGGGGAGGAGGGAGGAGGAGGAGGGAGGAGGGTGGGGCGGGGCGGGGGGAGGCGTCCAAGAGGTTCGGTAGCAGCCCATGCATCAGCCAATACACACCACGTCCCCTCCAGCTTTACCCGCCCCTAAGGAGGCCTCCTCATGGTGGATTCCCAACCGCTCCTGAAGCCAGACCGAACCCCCCGACCCAGCCTGACCCATGGGTCAGCCGGTCGGTCGCACCTGAGCCCAAGGTTGGGGTCGCAGCTATGGTTCAGCCGCGCAGCACTGGGGTACAGCGCCAGTGCCAGCCTGTCGTATGGCGATGACGTGGCTCCCTGCCGTACGGCAATACCGTTGATCCGTACACGGCACAGCGCCATGAAGATCTCCTCCGCGCCCACCTCGGGCGGCCGTACGGCGCCGCCCACTGGCACCGCGCCGCACAGCCACCGCCAGCGCTGCTGCTGCTGCTGCCAATGCGGTGACCCATGGGTCAGTGACGCCGTCGTCGTCGAGGTACCGACATCCCCACCCTCAGCTGCCGCCGCCGGCCCCTGCGGGCCCCCCTCCTCCCCTGCTTGCCTCCCCTGCTGCGGGTGCCCCTCCTCCTGGTATCCTCCCTCCTCGCACAGCCAGGGCTGCAGTTTGCGTTGCTGCCAGCGTCGCAGCGCCTCCCGGCAGGCAGCCCGGTAGGCCGCTGCGGTGGTGGCGGCCAGCAGCGCGCAGCGGAGCAGCTCGGAGGGAGGCAGGCTGGGGGCGGGGGCGGGGGGGTGGGGTGGGGTGCGGGGGGGAGGTGTACGTGAGGAAAGGGGCTATCGGGGGCGGGGCGGGTTTAGGACAGACGGGTGGAGAGAGCCGGAGACGAGGTGCATGGCGTGACGAGCGAGGGCGGTACACCCCTGGGTTGCCCCTCCCGACCTCTCCCTCTTTCCCCCCCTCACGCACCACTCCATGTGCGCCAACAGCCCCTCCAGCTGATCCCGGCAGGAGGAGGGGGAGGTGGCGGAGGGTGGCGGGGAGCAAGAAGTAGCGCCCACTTCCTGCTGCTGCTGCCCCTGCCCCTGCACCGCCTCCTCCACCCCTCCCTGCCGCCCATGCACCCCCTGCTGCCCCCCCTGCCGCATCTGCTCCTCCGCCGCCGCCCTGCGTGCCAGCCGGCCCGCCAGCAGCGCCTCCTCCGGCAGCACCTGCGGCCAGGCCAGGCCGCACTCGCAGCCGCCGGGAACGTGGAAACAGTCGCGCGACCTGCGGGGGGGAGCGGGGAAGCGGGGAGGGCGGGGGGGCGGGGGAGCGGGGAGGGCGGGGGAGCGGGGAAGCGGGGAGGGGGTGAACTGAGCAAATATTGACCAACCGACCGGCAGAGTATACCGGAGGAAGATGTCGTCCAAGATGTCCACATGCGAGCGGGGAGGAGGTTGGGTGGGGGGGAGGGAAGCGATCTCTGCGCTGTACGGAAGGCTCTCCGGCACCCTAGAGGAGATGGCAGTGAAGATGTGTGGGCGGTGGAGGTGGAGGTGGTGGATGTGAATGCGGATGTGGACCAGGCAGGGAGGGGTGACCGCACCCAGCACTCTCAGCGCTCGCTGTCCCACTCCCCCTCCTCTCACCCCCCAGCCATTCTCATTCAACACATTGGGTGTTCTTCTTTTCTCCCCCCCAGCGGCCTCCAGCCTAATGCATTCCTATTAACCCCCCCTCCTGCCCCTCACCTGCACCCGGGGCTGCAGTACAGCGCCAGCGGGCAGTGCAGGCAGGGGTAGCCGCCAGTCACGTCCAGCGGACCCGTACACCTCCAGCACCGCAGCGACCCGCCGCCGCCACCGCCACCGCCGCCGCTGCCACCGCCGCCGCCGCCGCCCTGACGGCGCCGCCAGCGCTTGCAGAGCACCGCCGCTAGCGGCTTGTCGTACAACACGTCGACAGCCGGCGGCAGCGGCGGCCCCTCCGCTCGTACCAGCAGATGGCGACCGAGCTCGGCCGAGTGCGCCTCACTGACCCGTGGGTCAGTGGCGCTGAAGGGCTCCTCCTCCCCCTCCTCTACCTGCTGCTGCTGATGATGATGCCCGCCCTCCTTGTCCGCTTCTTTTCCGCACTTCAATTCGCGTGCGGACTGTGTTTCACTCCTCCCTTCCTCCCCCTTCCCCTCCTCAAATCCCTCCCGCCGCATCTGCAGCTGCAGCTCCGAAAGAAGCGCCGCCGCCTCTTCAGGTTGTACGACAGAGCCGCGTCTGCCGCCACCTCCTCTGCCGCCGCCGCCTCCGCTGCCGCCACCTCCTCTGCCGCCGCCGCCACTATTATCCTGCTGATTGGGTGCAGCTCCTCCCCTTTCCTCCGCCCCCGCCCCCGCTGCCCCCTTCAGCGCCCTCCGGCACTCCTCCGCCGCCCCCCGCAGGTCGCCCAGCCGCCGCAGCGCACATGCGGCACGGTAGTGGGCCTGTGTGTGTGCATGATGCATGGCGGGAGGGGCAGCGGGGGGAGGCAATGGGAGGAGGATCAGGTAGGGGGCAGCAGGGAACGGGAGGAGGATCATGAAAGGGGGGGAGACAGGGGGCAGCAGGCAGCAGCATGGAGCGTGTGTGGGACATGTGTACCAGGACAGTAACATGCGCGGAAACAGGAGCAGCAGCGCGTGCAGCACACACTAACTCCTCCCAGGGCAGCATGCCAAGTGCGATCGGGCGGCACGACACGCGAGAGGCGGTTTTGGCAGCAGCTGCATGTGACACCCTGCAGCCCCTCCCCTCGGTGCGAAGCTCCCTCCTGCCCTTGTCACAGCCTTGGGACCTCCCTCCCCGACACCCGCAGCCCCAGCCCCAGGCCCCCCGCCCCCCCTCCGCCTACCTTGAGGAAGGAGGGGTCAGCTTGCAGCGCGCATCGAGCTTCTCGCAGCGCAGCCCGGGCCGCCCCTGCCGCCCCCACCACCGCAGTAGCAGCAGCAGCAGCAGCAGCCTCCCCTGCCGCCCGCCCCTGCTCCTGCTGCCCCTCCTTCCGACCCTGCCCCGGACTCCGCGCCGGTTCCTGGCCGGCCAGCTTGAGCAGCGCCGCCGCTCGGTTGCTGTGCAGGCGGGCGAGGGCGGCTCGACCGGACGAGCTGAGCGCCGACTGGTGGCGTACGGCCTCTGGAAAACCCGGGGGAAACCCGGGGGGGAAGAACACGGGGGAGGATGAGTACGAAGTTGGCAGCGACAGAAGGAACGAGGGCTGGGAGAGGCTTCGAAGGCAATGGGGTTGGGGATGTGGAGAGGAGGGGAGGATGGGGTAAGTGTGGGGAGCGCGGCTAACCCAGCTTATGTACATAGGGGGTTGCTGTGTCGGCACGACAGCCCAACCGTCCTTTAGGCATGTACGGCAGGTCGGAGTTGGCTGGCAAATGAAAAAGTAAAGACCGAACCGGGATACCGTGTTGTTGACGATAGTACTGGCAACCCATGGTGAAAGCGCATGACGACGGTGGATGCACGATCAAGTCAAGACTGGGAGGCAGGCCGGGAGTGTGTCTGGGTGACCTAGCTGCGGCTGGCCCATGGGTCGCTGGGCTACATGTTACGCAAGCATGTGGCGGCCACACAGTACCCCTCGTACCCGTGTACGACTCCACAGCTGCGCCGTACTGGCCCTTCTGGAACTGCGTGTTGCCTCGGGCCCTGGCGGTGTCCGCTAGGGCCTGATCCGGCACGCAGCCCTGCACCCAGCAGGTCCCAGAAGACGAAAAGGTTTGTGAGGTTTGCGGACTAGATCCGCTGGCCAAGACAGGGAAAGAGTGCAATTTTAGAATTTGTCCGGTGCCGGAAGGTTACGATCTGGGGTTAAGGCTATGGGGATGTTCTGACGGCACGCACCTCGACATCGACACATGTCAGCTGATCCACCGCCTCCGCGAAAATAGCCGGTTTCGCCAAGAGGGCACGTTCCACAGCTGTCACCAGATGTAATGGCGCGTGAGAATCCAAGGCGGTATTCACGCGAGGGTCTTCCCGCGCGAGCTGCTCGAGTCGCTGCAGCATTGGAACGGTTGCCGCAAAATTTTGGGATCAATGAAACAAAACACTATGCCATTATGGAAATGCACTCGAACAATATGAACTTTTGCTCATCTGTTTGGAATACGTTAGCGGGTGTTTGGGGCTGGCTCCGAAATTTGGACTGCGATCGCTAATGGCGCAATTATATTAGCAAAATCCATGTATGTCATTACAGTGCTTATTCACGAGCGGGCGCTGCAGTGTACTGCACGTGATCACGCCCGGCCAACGACTTAGGCGGTACTTGGCGTCATCTTGTGCGCCGCCTCTTGAGGCAAACGAGGCGCGCTTTAGTGACATTTTGCGCAAAGGTTTAGTTATATAAGAAGGTCGCGCCACAGGAAGGAGTCGCGCCGCCGCCCTGATTCAATTGGCGCGTTAGGCGTTTGACCTTGTCGCGCAAGCGCTATCACAGCACTGCGCATCATGGCTCTCCCAGCAGCAGAAGTAGCTATGGAGTGGTTGCAAGAGCACCTATGCAATAGGCTGCCCTTGCCGGTGTTTTCATCGACTCCCTTGCTCCTCTTGGTGCTCGCGCTGCCTCACCTCCTCTACGCGTTGGTGTGGGTCAGGCCCACTATTTGGCTTCGCACATTTGGACGGCGATCGTTGCCTATCTTCGCGTCGTTTGGTGCTGCTGGCAAGGGTACGTGATGACAATCGCGACGGGCAGCTGCCAACGCCATTTTATGGGTAAACGGCCAACGGGCATGCACATTAGGGACATGATGCCCATCCATATGATTTAGCGGTTCACAAGGCTATGGTCGTCGCGGTCCCTGGCCGTGATTGTTGACAATGCTAACAACATTGGAATCCCCGATGTATGGCATGTACTGCAACGCCCCTGTTATGAACTGTCATACACAGTTTATATCATTATCATATTACTGCCTACGCAGTCTGCATGGCAGCCTTCCATCTCCACCCGCCCAACTTCCTACAGCCCAACAAGCACCTTCTCTTCACTCACCTCCTCCCTAACGCGCCCCGCACCCCTCCCCTGCCACTCCTGCCTACCTTTCCTCCTCCGCAGTCTTGCAGTTTAGCTTCTCGTTCCTCTGGGTGTGGTCCTCCATGTCCTCCGGCCTCTGCCCGCGCCTCACCATCGCCCCCTGGCAACTGGTGGCTGCTGCCGCACTCATCGGATATGGACAGGTGCGGCCAAGAAGGGGGGGGGAGGGCCGGGCGGATGAAGCCGGGCGGGCTACAGGCTGTTGTATTGCAACACCTGAACCGCTGAAGGAAAGAAAGGAGCAGCAGCAGTTGGGAGGGGTGACGGATGTGTGAAGCCAGGGAGAGATATGGAGGCCAATGGGGGTTACTTGCAACGGGTACATAGGAACATAGCCCCCTGCAGCGGAACCTGCTGGTGGGGTACCTGCTGGCTGGCGGGTGCTGGCTGGCTCGCACCTGTGTGCAGCAGCACTTCCGGAGCTGCACCACCTGTGCAGCAGCTGGAGTGCCGCGGAGGGGCGGATCTCCAGCCACACAGATTCAACTTGCCTTGCTCCAGCGTACCCTTACTTGCTTCTGACTATGCTGTAGTTGTCAGTCCTCTTACCCCTGCCACCCCTTCCGCCGTACGCCCCTCCCCCCTCCTGCACCCCTCAGGCACTCAACTTCGGCACCTACCGCGCCCTGGGTGTTGCTGGCGTGTACTACGGCTGCCGTTTGGGTGTGAAGGTGCCGTGGGTGGAGGGCTGGCCCTTCACCGCCATCCGCCACCCGCAATACGTGGGCTCTGCCTTGACGGTGTGGGGCGTGCTCGCGGTGCTGTACTCGGGCATGCCCATGCCGTTGTCGCTTTGGATTGCGATCTACTGGACGGGTCTGTACGTGTTTTCGGGCCTCTTAGAGGATTACCATACGTCGCCGAAGTAGGCGGTTGGATGGGGACAGGAGGAGGTTGGGTGTGATTGGGTTGGTTGGTAAGATTTGGAGGATGGGGACGACGGGCGACTTGGGGAGTGGTGTTGGGGTGAGTTGAGGGGAGCTGTGCAAGAGGGCAGAAGTTGCGGTGGAAGGGAAGGTGTCGCGCTTGTTGAGGCGGAGTTGCGGACACAATGTTGCAATTTTGCTGTTGGTGGCGTTTACGTGTGGTGATGAGGAGGGTGTGGAAACAGGATAGATGACCGCAGGGGTTGAGGATTCTCGCAGGGACTTCGGATTTTGAACCAAGCGTTGTTTGGGGGCTGTGGAAAGCTCCATGCTTTTATGCTGTTTAGGAGGACTTGCGAAGGGCTTAAGTAAGGTAACGGCTTGGTGCCTTCGGTAAGGCTAGAACTTGATTGCAGTCGGGCTTACACCAGCAGAGTGATCGTATGCTGAGATGGCAGATGACGGTTACTAATCGTCCAACTTTAGATCAGAGGTAACGCGCGCGGCTGGTACAACATATGTCGAGGAACAGCACCTGGTTAATTAACTTATTGGGCTGGTACCGGTGCTGTCTCTGTCGTGTAATCTTGATGCTCGGCCATAATCTGCGAAAATATACAACCCATAAAAGACAAGGTAGAGCCATTCTAGTAGATAACACTGTCATATGCAAATATTAGGTTACATCGCCTTAGTTGGCTGAAAGCAAGGGCCATACCAGCATCACCATCCCTACCTCGCCCTTTGCTTGAGGTCGCAACCTTACCAGGCTTTTACTGCAAAAGCCGCCTCTTTCAGTCCATTACAGACGTCTGATACCTTGCTTCAAACCTGTCTTGACTTTTGAACGCTTCTCGACCCAAAACAATGCAAGCAACGCGACAATGCTCAGCAACCCAGCGGCCAAGCTGCGCCCACAGCAGGCTTACCAGTATCATTTCACCCTCCTTACGCGGAAGTGCGAGTTGCAGAAATGACGGGCGAGGCGCTACAAATTGCGTCCAAGCTCGGGCACTGGCGCGCACGATTCCGGGACAAAAAGATATGGTAAGCACTATGACATACATAAAGCGACAAGCATTTGCGATGCTTATTGGGTGTCACCGCCCGGCGACGATTTGACTACCGGTCGCTGCACCCACAGCTCAAACCCCCCCCTCATACTCCAGCAGACCTCTTATGACTAAAATGATCACGGTATTTAATATGCTCTCTTCATCTGCACCCCTCATTCTGTCCCGGGGCAGACGGCAGAATTGCTGGAGCGCGTTTTCCGGGTCGCAGTTTCCTCGCGTCTCAAGCAACACGGGGGCATCGAAGTAGACGTGCGTTCAACGGCCTGGGGTTTAATGGAGGGCCGCTTCGGCGGAATGACTGTCCGCGGTCGCAATTGGCGCACCCCATTGGAGCTAACCGCCGAGCAGTTGTTGGTGGACGTTGGGGAGCTGCTGCTGGACTATCAGAAGCTGGTGTGGCAGCAGAGCGTATCGCTGAGGAACGTTCCGCAGGTGAGGGGGTTGTAAACGGTTGTAGGCGGTTGTAACCAACGATGTCGTTGCCTCTGATGATGCCATATATGGGGACGTAAAGCTGCGTAAAGAGGAAGAAACCAACCATGTGACAAGGCACCACCATGGCAAATGAGAGCAGGGGAGGACCAGGGGGGCAATGGAAAGCCGCGGAGCATGGAGCACCGGGTCTGGGTGGGTGGCCCGCATTGGGTGATGGCACGCCACTGGCACAGATGGGCCATCGCTGCTATCATTGTGATGGGGCCACAGCCCTTTATTCCCTTCGTACTACCACCCACCCGCCACCTCCCACCCCCCACCCACCGCGCACCTGCCACTCAACGCATGGCACTCTTCCTTTCCCCGCCGTACACCCAGGGCTCCGTGTCCTTCACGCTCAGCAGCCGCGACCTCTCCAACTTCATGGTGCACCCCATCATGGTGGCGGCGGCCGGCAGGGCGATTCAGGTGAGGCGGGAGGCGGAGCGACCCACGGGTCATACGTTAAAACATCATTACATGCTGCGTTGTAAATTGTAACAGTCGCCCACATCTGTCCCGCATGCGGCAAGAGGTACGGCGGCCGTTGGGCTGTGTGACGCCCGGATGGCGCCCGGATGGTGTTTTGTAGTCGTTGTCACTGTATTGGAGCCCATGCGCCCATGCTGCCGGCGCCAACATCTTCCCATTCCCCGTCCCCTCTGCTCGCAATCTGCCGCGCCCGCAGGGGAAGGCCTTCCACTTCGACCGCCACCATGCCAGCGTGCGCTTCGAGCCCGCCACCGGTCGCGGTGTGGTGAGCTACCAAGGCGTGTGGGCGGGAGACGGCCGGCGCTACGCGGTAACCATGAGCACACCGCCGCCAGCAGCGGCAGCAGCAGCAGCGGCAGGAGGTGTGGCCGGCCGGGCTGCGACCACCGCGGCTGCTGCCGCTGCTGCGCCCAACAATTCCGTAGATCAGCTGATCGTGACGGCTCGACACGTGCCGGATGATGACCCACGGGTCAGCAGCGCCGCCAGCGGGTCGTCAACGGCGATGGCAGCATGTCAACGCTTGCCTGACACGGGAAGCTTCGCGTCCGCCGGCAGCTGGGATGGCGGGGTGGAGGCGGGTGAGATGGATCCGGGTGCCCTGGCGGTGTCGGAGGGGCTGCGGCGCTTCTTCAGCAGCCTCATGCTGAACCTGCAGGTGGGGGCGGGCAGGTGGGGGCGGGCAGGTGGGTACAGAAGAAACAAGTAACTGACCGTGTGATAGGGCGGGCGGGCGGTATGAAGAATTCCTTCATACCCCGATGCTGCACGACCCTCAGAGAGGCCTCAGCCCGACCATGCGATGAGGCCTCTCTCCGTACCACCAATCGTACGTCACACTAAAACACTTGCTGACGGAATGCCCGCCCGAATCATCCGAATCATCCCCGCAGGGCATCGAGCTACGGCAGCCCAGTCTGCGGGTGCACCTGCCAGTTGGCGGCAGCAGCGGCAGCAGCTCCATGCGCCCCGGGAGTAGCAGCAGCAGCAGCATCGGCGCTGCCTCCGCCCCCCAGAGCGCTGCTGTCGCTGTGGGGTGTGCTGCCGAGGAGGGGCAGCAGTTGCTGCTGCCGGCGCAGCTGACCATTAGCATGAAGGTATCAATCGTTCAGCTGCCGCCCGTTGACATGAAGTTTTAACGAGTTAGTTTCACATGTGTGTGAAGCTGTGACTCTTTCGGCTAGTCGGCTGCTTATGCGGCCTTGGTGTCGTTCTGGTGTTTGCGTTTGGTGGTTGGTTAGTGATTTGTAGTGTTAACGGTTTATCTAGCAAGTGAACCTTGTTTTTCAGCGCAGGACAGGTTAGTGAAAGTGTGATAAGGGCTACAAAACCGGTTTTCTCGCTGTGCCGTTTGTTGGGCTGGTTGTGACACAACTCGGCAGTCTTGCCTCAGTGAGCCACCCCTTCCCGTGGTCTCTGCCGCGTGCTGTACGGTATCCCAGTTGGCCTAATGCATGGTGAACCTGGTGAGATGGGGATGCCCAATGCTAAGTACCGGTAAGTCGTGAGACGTGGCTTCCATTCGTGTTTTATTCTCCGTTGATTCCTCTTCAAAATCTCGTTTACAACATCATCGTGAGTGTAGCGTTGTCGTGGTGAGGTACGTGGCATGATGTCATGACAGGCAGCAGGTGATTACTCGTGGAGACAGGCAGGCAGGCAGAAGCAGGACATGAAGCAGGAACCTGAGCGGATAAGCCGGGGTTGGGGGTCAATAACCCGCGACTGCAGATTGTTTGTTACAAGGCATACGCACATAGCGGTTCTGGTGCTGATTTAAAACACCTTTTGAGGCAACAGCTGTAGCATGCAGCCAAGAAAGAGCTCTTATGTATAATTTCCTTCACGGCAGTTAACGGTTGGCAAGGTTAAGCAGATTGCGTGTATGTACGCCCGTGCGTTGTTCCTTCAAGGGTAGCTTTACTGTATATTTCCGCAGGCACACCCGTCCTGACTGCATTTAGGTTCGAGGCCACGAAGATGTCGATCTGCCTTTTTGTGTCATTTCTATTGTACGACGTGTTGCGGATTGTACGGCAGGTGCAGACAATCTCCCACAATCTCTGCCTGTTGAGTGGCGGACATGTAACGTTGTAATGTACACTACATTCATCTATCACGGTCCGGTGAAGGAAATAGTGCACGCCACATGAATGCCCTCCACCGTGTGTCACACGGGGGGCTGTAGTAGTGCCACTGCTGCGTCAGGAGCTGCGCGCTCCGTTCCCATGCTGAACGTGCAGCGGACCGTCTGCTGCCATCCCATTTAAATCCCAAACACCCGTAACCTTGCAGCAGCAACAGCACAAGCTTCTGACGAAGTGCAGCATGTACGGCACTACCACTAGACTGGTGCAGCAGCAGCAGCAACAGCTCCGTCTATCTGCTGACTCCTACTAACCTTCCGGTGCCAAGCATACGTTCGTTTAATCTCCTCAGCAGAAGCTGGCGCACTGCCGTACGCATATGGGAGCCGTAGCCTGTCGTAGCCATGCTCTTTGGTGCTGCCGCGCACGACAGCCCCCACACGAATGCGACATGCAAAAAGGATGGCGACTGAAGCACGCTAGCTCCTGTACAGGGCGGACAACGGTTGCATTTAATACAGCGGAGTCAGAACGAATGAAGTGTGTCGCACAACCGTATGGGCGTTATAGGCCATGCCACAAACTGAAGTCAGAACGGTTGGCCGACCGGTGAACACCGTAATCTGGGTCGTCGTATTGTAGGTTTTATTTCCAGCCACCAACATCCGACCAACCACCAACGGTAACATGATCAAAAGCATACTACTTAATATCTGTTGACATTTGACCTCAAAAGGCGCGTTTGGCAGTCTGTAGCCAGCAGGAATTACGCAGCGAGGCATAATGTACAAAGCTACATGCGTTTTGGGAGCTCAAAAGGGCGTCGTGAACCTTCTTATTCCTCCAAAACGCTGCACCGTCGCGGGCGCATTGCTTAAGAATGAAACGACTCGGAGGGGGACGATTTCGCGGGCCTGCAACCGTCGTCGCGAGCTGTTGCCGAGCGGAGCCATCCCTGCTGGCCTCTCCGCTGCTGCAGCTGTTGCTATTCACTTAGCAGTCTCCAACCTAGCCTGGGCGGAGGAACCCGCAGATGCGCTTTCTGTTCTGCAGGTCAGTGGTTGCAATCTACCTGCTTCGTTGTAGTCGTTGCGGTCGAAGCAGGAAAGCAACCGCTTGCGGCACAGACAACACGGACGTGCTTGCAAGGCGTCTTTCCATTGGATACCTTTTGAATGCCTCCGTTTTCATGCGTATAGCTAGATGTTTCGTTGTTACCCGGTAGTCGTCCATCCACAGCCCATTCCACACGCCCTGCCGCGCCGCTTCCCCCCGCAGGTCGCGGACCCGCCCACACAAGAACTCGCAGCGGTGCCCCCATCCGCCTCCCAGACCCAGCAGCCCGCGGAGGAGCCCATTCTGACCGCTCCTGACCTCGCCCTCGCCCCTGACGTCACCCTCGCCGCCTCTCTCGCCTCGGAGCCAGCAGCTGCTCCCTCGGAGCTAGCTGCAGCTGCTGTGGAGAGTCCGGTGGTTCACATGGACATCCCCACACTGCCCGTCATCAGCTCCGAAACCGACATCCAGGTGCGTTAGGAACCGACTGCGTTAGACATTTGGTATTTTGGTGAAACAGGCCAACGTAAGTCTTCTAAACAAAGCTTACACATAATATACGAAAAGGTTCCATCGTCGGCACTGATGACACTGGTGGCCGGGTAGTCTGAAGGAGGTGGTGGTGGTGGTGGTGGTGGTGGGTGTCATTCAGCTGGGGTGTGAGACAAGCAGACTCCGACTCTGACTCTGACTCGACCGCGACGAGCTTGGCGGCCTCCTGCTGATCCCTCCGCTGCCCCCCTTGGTTGTCCCACCAGCCCAAAGCTCCCAATCCCCTCGCATGACCCCAAGCGCCCCAACCCTCGACTATCTCTGGTTTCCCCTCTGTTCCTTACCCCGCCTCACCAACTCCACCACCTCCCTGGCGGGCTAGGCCCCGGCCCAATGTAGCCAGCTAGCACCCCCTGCTGGTGAAGCCCCCTGCCACGTCACACAGCTCACCCGTTTCTCCCTCCCTCCTCCTCCCACCCCGCCTCCTCCCTCCCCCCTCCTCCCTCCCTCCTCCTCCCTCCCACCCCACCCCGCCTCCAGACCCTGGTTGCCGCACTGGTGCGCAACGAGCGCTTCACCTCGGCACTGCTCAACAACGAGGCCTTCCTGGACCGCCTGGCAGGGGAGGAGCGCGTGCTGCAGGAGCTGGACCGCAGGCGGGGGATGGAGGCGGAGGTGGGTCGGTGAGGGGGGGGGAGGCGGAGATGGGGTGGGGGGGCCAGCAGGTGGTAATGGGGATTGAAGGCGTTACTACCGTCCTTGGTCTTGTTCTGTTCACCCCCCGCAGTGTTACCGGTACCAATCTTGCGCCTGATGTTCCCCTCCCTGCCCTCCCCTCCTCCGCTGCGCAGCTGGAGACCCGTGACGAGCTGGCCGCAGAGCTGCAGCAGCGGCAGACGGTGCTGGGGGCGCTGGCGGCGCGGGGGCAGCAGGCGGTGGTGGCGGTGGCGGAGGCGGCCAGACAGGCGGCGGAGGCGGCGGCGAGTGCGGCGGCGAGTGAAGCGCGGGAGGCGGACGAGACGAGCGAGGTGGGGTGGGGTGGAGTTAGGGGAGCCTGCACCCACCCCGTGTTCTCATCTCCCTTCCTGCCTTCCTTTGTTTCCCCACGCACCGCCCCGCCGACCCCGGCCCCGGCCCGCCCCGACCCTATCTCTGACGTTTCACATGCATTTCTCTTCACAACTCATTTCTTTTTCCTTCCCTCCATCCCTCAATGGGATTGGGATTCCAGTGCTTCAGTTCTCTACCGTTCAACGTGCATTTATCTACCGGTATATTTCCCCCCTCCCCTCCTCCCTCCGCAGCTTGCAGTGGTGTCCTCGGGCCGCTCCTCGCTGGTGTCGCTGGGTGCGGCCGTGGAGCTGCTGGAGGACAGCAGGGAGCTCATGCAGGCGCTGGGTGAGGGGGGGGGGGCGGGGCGGGGAGGGGGGTTCACAGTTACGGTAGTCCAAACCATAGTCCGAACCAAAGGAATCCACAAGTCAGGGCGTTGCGGGTTGGGTTCGAGGGAGGCGCGGGGTGCGGTAGGGCGCCAAAACCACGCATCCGGCCCCACTTACCGGCAGTGCTAACTCTCGGCCACCCCTTCCTTGGTCCGCCCCTTGCTGACTTACTGCCCCCTGCAGAGTCGGGACCCACCACCGCAGCCGAGGTGCAGCGGATGGAGGGTGAGCGGTGTTCCGGGGGTGTGCGGGTTACACCCGGGGTTGGGGAGGCACACCTGCCATGCAAAGAATGCTTGGAGGGCTCATGTCAGCGACTCTGGTGTCGTCCAGTTTGGTGCTGCCGGTAAACTCCGTTCCTCTGCCCCTGCCCCGCCCCGCATGATTTCTGCTTCTTCTTTTCCCTTGCTTTCCTCTATCCCCATTGCTTTGCCCTAACCTGTGATTCTGGTATGGTTTTCTTTCCTGCTCCCCCCCCCGCCCCGCCCCGCAGCTGCCGTGGCTGAGGCGCAGCAGTCCGTGAGCCGCACGCTGCAGGACAGCGCCCAGGAGCCGCTGCCGGAATTCCAGGTGGGCTGGGTCACCAGCTGTGTCAGCTGCGCGCTTGAAACAACCACCCAGCCAGGCAAGGCAGCAGCTTGGCTCAGATGAGGAGAAGATGGCACAGCCTTCCGACCATGCTGCTGCGTCAGACTGCTTCGTGTGTCATGTGTTTGCGTCCCATGGGTCACCTGCATGCCCCGCGCCCCATGCGTATCCACCAGATCCCTTACCGCGACCAATTCGCCTTACTGTTGCTACTGCATACGGTAACTGCGTGCATGCAGGCGGCCGTACGGGAGCTGCATGGAGGTAGCGGCGGCGGCGGCAGCGACCCGCAGCAGCAGCAGCAGGTGTCCGTGGAGCGGGCCTACTCGGACCTGGTGTCGGCGGTGGCCGAGCTGCAACGGGCGTACGGCAGTGCGGTGTCGCGGGCGGTGGGGCATGCGGTTTCGGAGGTGGTGGAGGTGGAGGAGGCGGCGCTGCAGGGCGCGGAGAAGACCAAGCTGCTCGTGAGCCAGAAGGTGCGGGAGATGAGCGAGAGGAGGTGAACATGCGAGTGAGGGGAGAAGGTAGGCTGATGGCGCGCTGCGCGGGGGTTGGCAGGTGGAGTGGTGGTGCTGCGCAGGGTAGGAGCACTGCCGAGCCATCCGCTAGTGCGCGTCAAATTGTGGTTATGTGAGGTAATCATGCGCAGCGTTTTCCTGCTGACCCTGCAGGTTGGGGATGTTGAGAAGGCTGTGGCCAGGGGCGCTGTCCAGAAGGCCGTGCCCCAGCAGCAGGCGAGTGCTCTGCCCGCTACCGCATCACCAGATGATGCCGCCGCCGCTGATGATGCCCCGGCTGCTGCTGAGAGCGACTCCCTGTGGAAGCGGGTGCGGCTGCCAGTGCTGGCGGCCTTGCTGTTCTGGTTGTGGGGTACCTTCATTCAGCCGCGCTCACGGTACAGCCGTTAATAAAAGGTATCGCATTGCGTATGATAAAAAGTTACCGCTGTTGGATTGGGGGTTCGGACAACCATCGTGCCTCGACTACAGGAGAGGCCCTTGAGGGCTGATGTCCCTCCGGGTGCGGAAGACAAGGGCTGCACGTACAGGAGGACCAAAAGGATGCCAGCATTCATGTTGATGGGTACAAGTTATCATTTGGGGCATGCCTAAGGTTTTACTTCGATGCATGTAAGTGATAGCTGAGTGGTTTCTGGCCGATGGATGAGCCTGGGAATCACAGGTATCCAGCTACCAGCATGGCTTGTGACCCAAGGGACCATCCGGTGGTACTACTTGCAGAGCTGTATGGATGTCAATCCTGACAAAACTGACCGGCTATGTTGAGGAAGCTAAGTGCTGCTAGCTATTGTAGTATTGTACTGCATTAACCTATTTTGTGCTGCCTTGCCTATGCCATGACAGGCAGGGTCATACCTACACCTCACACCACACTTAGCATCCCTATGCTCAGCATGTTGTCGCCAAAACGGTAGTATGATGTATGCCATCCCAGGCCTCCTGTGGCAGCACCCATGTCCACCATGAGACACATTCACTGCAGGTGTGCGCTGTGGACAGATGACTGCCGACTTGGCTGCATGATGTCACATGCTGCTGCATCCCCTGGCATGCCTAACCGGCTTTGTTTATGAATCCGCTGAGCTGATAGGAACGACACGAGGTAGGCCAGATGTTACAAGGCGACTCCTGAGAGGCAGCAACCGGCTGGCAGGTCTGTTCGTTTAATCGAACAGGGAGAAGCCCATGTCCTGTGGGTGAGGGAGAACGGGGGTGAACCGGGAGGATAACTTGTGAATAAGGGGTCTAGAGTTACAGCTAAGGACTTAGTATGTCTCTAAACGCTGCAGTATAGCATAGGGTGTGATATTGCGCATGCAAAGCCCCAAACTTCAAGCCCATGACATTCAGATGAGCATGCTGAACACCAGCGCGCGTCAAATATTCTTACCTCCTCCTCGCTGGGCTCCTTCTTCTCCTCCTTCTTAGGAGCAGGGGCAGCGCCGCCAGCAGCCGGGGCACCGCCAGCGGGAGCAGCGGCGGCCACGGCACCGCCCGAGGGGACGGACGCCAGCTTGGAGCGGCCGGCGGCGAGGACCTGTTTGTTTGAAACATATAAATAGTTATTTACCTATCTGCGTATACTTTTTACTAAGGGTGATGTGCGTGAGCTTACCTCCTGCAGGTCCTTGCCCTCCAGCTCGGCGATGAGCTTGTTGACCTTCTCAGCGTCAGCCTCAACACCGACTACAAAAGGACAAAGAAAAGGTGTAAGTCTTCCGCCGAAAAGACAGTCTACTAGCCGCCACCTAACGCACATGGAGCCGCCACTCGTCTTACCGGAGCTCAGAATCTTGTTAACATCATCAGCGGTGGGGCTGGCCTTGCCCCCCAGAACTGCCTGCACTCATTAGGGTTGGTTGGACTCAGTCGCTGCAAGCTAAGTCGTCGAAATGCACTAAAGGTCTAGGCAACTCACCAGCAGGTAAGCGGAGACCACACGCATTTTCGCGGGATCGATTTAACCGACTGTACCGTCTGGCTAACAAGCGAAAGGAGGAATGGCAAGTTGGAGCTCTCATTACTTATTTCACTGCTCATTGGGCCCTGCGGTACGGCGGTTGCAAGTCGCCCTCTACGCCTTTCTGGATCAGGTAAGTTACTTACAGCGTGTTCGTGTTTCACAGTTCATGTTCAAAATACTTTTGTTCAGCCCTTTACCCACGCTGCCGTGCTCGGTTCCACTGGATTAAGTGGGCCCAGTCGCGACAGATGCGAGCATACTAGTCCCTAGCTTGGGAATTATGCCCTCTGGCTTGGAAGACAACATATTTTCGCCCCTCTTCAACATACTTAACCTCACGGCATCTCGCATGTTCCCTTGTTGGGACAACTGCGCTGGACGTGCGTGCAAGGCAGCGGAGCAGGATACTTAAATTTGGACTGTCGTGTACACCCTTTGCACTATGCGCCCTGACCCTAACCTTAAGCTGTGTTGAGCGTCACTAAGGGGTTGCGCTGCATGGGAATGTCCTGTGCGAGCATGAAGTAATCACATGTGACCTTGCCAGGGGGACGATCAGAGTGGCGATAAGGCCCGTGCAGCCTGCTCGCGGTCTGAGCTTGCCGCCGCTGCGCGAGCCCTCATGCATGGCAGGTGGGAACCGTGTGAACAGTGATTAGCTCATCCCCACACAGTACGCAGGCAGTGGCTGGACATGGGAGGAGCCATGTACCAACATGGCGACCTAGCTCCAACGCAACGGATTGCGGGAGTGTGGAGCAACCCCCGTACCTGGAGTGCACGGGGCTTCAGTGGCAAACGGGGAAGTTGGGGTTTGTGGGTTCTGATTGGGTAAGCTGCATGGGTTTCAACCCAGCGTCCCAGGCCAACAACAGGTCGGCATGTCGTACAGGGCACCGTCAGGCCGGCAGCTCCGACAGCAAAAGTCTGTACGTTCGAGTTGTGCAGCAGGGTAAGTGAGGATAGACCCTCACGACTCGACCCAGGGTCTCAGGTGCATTTAGTCTTTCAGCAAGGAAAAGTTGGAGTTCTGCTGCCAAATAACGAGCAGGGCACGGGTGGTAAGGGCAGACCCCGTAAGCTGTGCAGGGTCTTGGCCCTTGTTGACTCTGGTCCTGGCATGGGAAACCCCACGGCGGAAGGTGGTTGTGTAAAGCCAAGTGCATAGGCGGAATGTCTTGAAATAAAGCTGAAGTGCACAACACGCAGCTTGGTTTATTCGTGGTACGCAGCGGAGGGTAACGTAGAAGGGGCCTTCTGGGCTGTGGCGTAACCGCTTACCATCGTCGTCACATGACTAGGTAAACGGGGAAGCAGACACACAGGACATGAAGTCCTGAAGAATTGCCAGGGTAATTACGAACACATTACTACCATGGTTGCAATGCAAACTTGCAAGAGGACTAGCCAGGTGCCGGGACGAGGATGCGGGACTAAGTGTACGACAAAATAATGTACCAAATCGAAGAGCCGATCTGCAATACTTGTGTTAGTGCTTCCGACTTGTACTCTCTGCGCTGTTCAAAAATGCTGGCCTCTCAGCCGCGAGTGGCCGTCCATGGCCGTCGACCCCTCGCGACTGGGCGGTGCGTTGTCACGAGGACCGCCGCTCCTACTGTTACCACCCCGACAGTTAGGTCAGCTGCGCAGTTCCACCAGGAAAAGTTAGCTGGAATCGTGGCGGAACAGCAGTTCAAGATGGTAATCAAGGGTCTTGTCGCCTCAGGCAAAATGCCGGCACAGCTGGAACCCGCCTGGGAATATTTTTTTGACAATTACAAAAAGGCAGTATTGAACAGCGGCGTGAGCGGCGTCGACGAAAAGCTGGTTGCCCAGGTGCAGACCACCATTCTGGATAATGTGCTACTCCAGGCGGTTCAGCCATACACCTTCCCCTCCTTCCACACGCGCATTACCGAGCCTTACAACTACTACGAGTTCGGCCAGCGCTATGTGGCGACGCTCGTCGACTTCAACAACTCATTGCTGGGTCACCGCGAGCGTTGGGATCGTGTGCAGGAGCTGCTGGACCAGAAGCACAACGTGGTTCTCCTAGCAAACCACCAGACGGAGGCAGACCCCGGCGTCTTCGCGCATATGCTGTCCACGACGCATCCCAAGCTCGCGACAGATGTCATTTACGTGGCTGGTGACCGCGTCGTCACCGACCCCATGTGCAAGCCCTTCTCCATGGGCCGCAACCTCTTTTGCGTGCACTCCAAGAAGCACATCGACGATGTGCCGGAGCTCAAGGCCTCCAAGATGGAGACCAACCGCAAAACGCTCGTGGCCATGCAGCGCAAACTCAACGAGGGCGGCACGCTCATCTGGATCGCCCCTAGCGGCGGCCGCGACCGCCCCAACGCAAACGACGAGTGGGTTCCGGATACCTTCGATCCCGCCGCCGTGGAGCTCATGCGCAGCCTGGTGCAGCGCGCCAAGCAGCCGGGCCACCTGTTCCCCATGGCCATGTTCTCCTTCCCCATCATGCCGCCGCCCAAGACGGTGGATAAGTCCATTGGCGAGCGCCGGCTGACCAACTTCAGCGGTGTGGGCATCTCGCTGTGTGAGGAGCTGGACATCGCCGCCATCAACAGCGGCTCGGAGGACAAGGAGGTGCGTGCGGGGGTGGGTGGGTGGGTGCGGAGGTGGAGGAGGGGTGGAAGGGGAGGGTGCGCGTAGGGATGGGTACAGAGGAGTGCCACACATCACTCCGGGCGCTGGTGAACACGTTGGCGTGTGGCAGGCCTTAGCGCTGCGTGCGTGTAGAGCATGGCTGCCCTGACCGACAAACAGGGGATGGATCAGCGGGCTTCCTCCCTGGCACGCTCACGGCAACCCCACACAAACCCGCCCATGGACACTGCCGCATGCCTGCACCCACCAGGCGACTGTGCATGGGAAGCCAACTGAGACGCGTAATGCACGACTCATCGCACATGACTCGTGAGCGCCCCGCAGCTGACCACCTGTCCTCATGTTCTCCTGCATGCGCCTGCCGCCCCTGCAGGTGCAGCAGCGGGCGCTGGCTGCGGCCGCCCACGCCGCCGTCAAGTCCTCCTACGCGTTGCTGGAGAAGGCGGTGCAGGACCCGGCCTTCCGGGCCACCCGATCGGAGTTCTCGCAGCCCTGGAAGGCGTAAAGCGGAGGAGCAGGAGGAGGATGTGCGAGGGAGGGGGGGGCGCGGGTGTGCGAGAGGGATGTGAGGGCTGCGGACGCAGAGGAGCGGAGCATGCAGCTGCAGGGGAGGCGGAGGCAGAGGAAGGGAGCAGCATGCCGGCAGCGAGCGGGCTGTGGAGTAGGCGAGGGGGGGATGTGGGGCTGTGGCTGGGCATTAGCACTGGGCGTGTGTGGCTGACCGGTGGAGGCGAACAGGCGTTACTGCCGGTAGGGGGCGGATGCTGGGGACCGACCGGTGGAGCTGTGGGAGCTCCCAGCCACCGGACTGCTGCTGTGCTGGTGTATTCTTTCCTGTCGGTTCTGCCCGACCGCTTGCTGGTGTGATGTACCCGCTAGTGCTGTCTTGTCGGACATCTCTCGCGAACGCCCGTTGGGCTTTGGGCGCGCCCTTCAGTTTTGGCTTTGGCGGAGTTCGGAAGGATGCTCGGTACGGGAAGAATAGTACGGTAGTACAATGTCATGTGATTGGGTCCCGGAGGTATGGTGATACCACGGGTGCTGGCTTTTCCCGCCTGAGAGCAATCTGGCTGCGGCTGGGGCTGGGGTGGTGCGTGATGTGGTCGACAGGATTCGAGGACTCGGGTTTTCTGTCACAGAGGCAGGTAGGGGTTGTGCGCGTATGAGAGTAGGTGTCGCGGTGCGCCCTGCGGTGCAAACTGCGGGCAATTTTCATAAGCACCGCGGCCGTTAGCATGAGAGTAAGAGCGTGGGGCTTCTGGGCTTTTGGATTTTGCATACAGTCGGGAAGGAATGGAGGACTGCACGGGGCTTGGTAGCAATTTATTTACATCTCCGTATGTCATGGCCCCAGCGAAGCTCATTCGACCTTCTTGCTGTCCTGCGCTGGCCCCGTGTTGTTCGGTAATGTTGGGGACGCTCCCGTAACCTGTGCGGAAGCGTGTAAAGTACAATGAAAACCGTGTAACGGACCTTAAACATGCAAACTGACCTCCACTACAAAGCTGGTGGACGCACGCAAACAAGTCAGACCATGGCGCATGCAACACCATTTCTGTACCTGAATACCCTGCGCTGCCGATGGTCTCCCTGAGACGCTTGCTGTCGTTGCCATTTCCGCTTGCGGTGTAGCATCGCCTGGTTTCTTCCTGCATGCTCGCCGTTCGGCCATGTCAGTTGAAACCAAGCGAGCACAAACTCGGTTCAGCGGACCTACCCGCTCCATTTGTTCCTCCAGTACCGCAGTGTTACCCATTCTGTTTTAAACCACTTGAGGTAGCCGTATTGATGCAGCATTCCGACTAGGAAAGGGAGCAACAAGTGAAGAGGCACACACACGGGTCCTAGACAGATGATCATTTCTCTAGTTTAAGCAGCGGTGCTTACAAATGATTTATCACTTAGCGACTAGAGATAGTATACTGTAGTTGTGTTTATACTATTTGAGGGCCGTGAGGTATGCAAGTGTGGATGCGGCGTGTGAGCTTAACAAGCCTTCATTTGCACACAAGGACGTTACCTAAGTGGGCTAATAATTACGTACAGTTTAAGGGATGTCTCCCGAATCCGGCTTCCGTACAGATTCCGTAATCCACCGTGCATTGTCACTGTGCAAGTCCGCCACGGCATCAACGCAACATGGCTACGGGGCAACCTGAACACTTCCATCACAGGTTCCACGCCGCACTCGCAACCCATATGCACCCACACCACAAGTGTATGAGGAAGCACAGGTCGCACGGGCCACGCACTTAACTCCCATCCACCTCCGTCGTCCCTATTTCGCGTAAAACTAGAATACCCACCCAAACCCCCCAGCAGCAATCCCCAGTCGCAACAGCTATAGAACAATCGTCAGGCCTCAGCAGCTCCGCCAGCCGGTCAGTGCTCTCGAAGTGCAGCTCGCAGTTTCTGCAGATGAGGTGGCGGGGGGCCAAGGAAGGAAACCAGGGATACGACATGTACCAACGACATGATGGGGATATCATTTAAGCCGAAGGGGCCCTGCACATGATGGCCCATTAGCAGCCAACACAGAACCCTGCCGCAAGGGCACTTCCCATGAACGCAACGTACGCCAGTCGAGACACCCACCCAACAGTGACGCGCCCATGTCCCGACCGGCCGCTTTGCCAACCCAACCCAACACCGCCTAGCCGCCCCACCACTCCACTAGATTCCTTCCCACCCACCACCCCACCCACCACCAGACCTGTAGTAAACCCCTACCTGCAGTGCCTCCAGCGCATGCCTCTTCGACTGGCTCGCCGCTGCCTCCTGCTGCCCACTCGCCTCCCCACCCACACTGCCGCCGCCATTCGCCAACCCCGTGTAAACCCCAGCGCAACCATCCGCGGCGCCCTTGACGCCGCCCGTCAGGAGTGCATCAGCATAGTAGCCGTAGCCACCACCGGCAGCACCAGCAGCGGCAGCAGTTGGGTCGGGTGTGTCCATCGCATCCGCCAGCAGCATGGAATAGCGGTGCGGGCTGGCGGAGGTAAGCGGCGTCGCGGCGGCGGGGGTGGCGGCGGCCGCCGGCGTACGAATGATTGACGGCGGCGGAGGCGGCGCCAGGGAGAAGCCATTCGAGCTGCCGTTCCAAGCTACTGCCGGCGCTGCCGCAGCTACAGCCGCCCAGCTGGGGCGATGCTGGGGAGCGGCTGCCGGCGTCGCGGCAGCAGCGGCGGGGACCTTTTCCGCTGCCGTCTGAGAAGCCGGCAGCAGCAGCTGAGGTGGTGGTGATGAAGGTGATGCAGCAGCAGCCGCAGCCGCAGCAGCCCTCCTGCGGTGCGCGGCGCCGGCCCCTCCCGCTGCCCCTCCCGCTCCCGCTGCTGCCGCTCCATGCGGCGCCAGCGACGCCAGCAGCCAGGCATGTCTGGCGCTGCCCCCCAGCGCCGCCGCCCATGTGGCCACGTGGCCCAGCAGCTGGGGCAGCAGCGCGGAGCCGCCGGGCAGCAGGTGCTGCGCGGAGGTGGCGGGTGCGGCAGAGGGTGATGATGGGGAGGTGGCGGGTGCGGGGGGGTTGATCTGCAGGGCTGCTAGGGCGGCTGCTGCGGCCTCCAGTCGGGCGGGGGACCAGCAGGCGGGGGCGGCGTCCGCGTCGGAGGGGGAGAGCTGGGGGGGGAGGGAAAAAAGAAATTCCAAAGTGTGGTGGGGGGGGAGGGAGGGGAGGGAGGGAGGAAAAAGATAATTTAGAAGTGCAGCAACTGGAGGAGGAAAGAGGAGGAGGGAGGCATGAGGTGAGGGTGCTGAGGGCTGCGGAGGGTGAGGCACACGTACCCATCCAACTAAACCCCGGTAGCGGGAGTGTACCCTATGATACCCTGTTGTCCCCTCCCTCCCTCCCATGTGGTTTCTCCTAGGGTATGCACAGACGTATGGTCTGTGTCCCCCCACACACATCTCCGCCCCCCCATCTCCCGCCCACCTCGGGAGCCGGCAGGCCCCAGCGCGCCGAGGGCGAGGCGGCGGTGGCGCGCAGTGCCGCCTCGAACGCCCCCACCAGCTGGTTGAAGGCGGCCAGGGTGGCGGCGGCGGTGTTGGCGGGGGGGCCGGAACCGCGGGCGTCCAGCTCCGAAACCACCTCCGCCACCGCCCCGCGAGCCAGCTGCTCCAGATCCACTGCAACCACCTGTGTACGACATGATGCGGCGCACGACATATATGACGCGACACGACAGATGACATGACGTATATGATGACACGACCCGGCAGGCAAAGGAGAATGTAATTCAGGACCGACAAGGGTAATTCCACCCAGCGGCAGAGGCGTCCAACCCAGCCCCCCCACCCAGCCCCCCACCTGCTCCATCACCGGCGCCTGCTCCGCCAGGTACCCCAGCGCCCGCTGCAGCACCTCATCCGGCGCCTCAGCCAGCGAGGCAACACACACTCCTCCTCCTGCTCCCCCTCCCCCCGCCAGCACCCGTGCCGCCAGCCCCTCCGGCCAGCCGGCTGCCGCTGTGGCCGCCAGGTGGGAGCTGATGGCCTCCGCAGCCTCGGAGCCGGCCAGCGAGAGAACCAGGATGGGAAGAGGAGGAGGTGGAGGTGGGGCGGAGGAGGAGGTGGTGGGTTGTAGGGCGGGGGGGAGGTGGGAGAGCACTGTACGGAGACGCTCCCAGCTGTGCGGGTGAGGGTGCGGGAGGAGAGGGAGGGAGAGGAGAGGGGGGGGTTAGCGGGAGGAGGAAAGCGGAGGAGGGCGAAGAGGAAGGAGACGTCGGAGGGCGGCATGCAACGGGGCATGCGGGTGAAATCTTCATGCACAGCTGCATGACAAAGACACCCAAGGAACACCCAAGGAGCATGCGAGCCAAGGCTCCCAAGCCTGCCTGGCACGCCCAAGTGCGTCACTGCGCCCCTGCAAGCGCCCCTGCACAGTCCCAATCCCCCAACACCTTCATCACAGCCGCCGCAGCAGCACCGCAACGCCCCCTCCCCCAAACCTCATCTTCCGGCAATCACAGTACGTTCCGCCTCCCGGCCAGTTATTTTAACACACCTCTCCACCAGGTCCTGACCCGCCTCCGCCGCCGCCACCTCCAGCGGTGCCCCCCCCGCCAACGCCGCCTCCAGCTCCCGCCCATCCACCAGCACCAACAACCCGCCCGCAGCAGACACCATCGCTGACGCAGAGGATGAGGCGGCGGCAGCACCAGCAGCAGTCTCCGCTAGGCGCTGTGCGCTGACGTCTTGAACGCACAGCGTGACCCCCCATGTTGTCCCCCCGGCGGCGGCGCGGAAGGCGGCCAGCGTGAGCTGCTCCCCGGCTGGCGGCTGGCGGTGGGGGCGGGGGCCGGCGGTGCGGCCGCAGGAGAGGCGCGCGCGCAGCCAGGAAGCGGCCTCCAGCTGCGGGGGGGAGGGAGGGAGGGAGGAGGGCAGCAGGGGGGTTATGCGGATGGGGGGAAGAGCGGTTTTAGGGTGGGTGGGTGGGTGGGTAAGGAGGATATCGGAACTAAACGGGAAGAAAGCGACTCGTTGCCCTTACAGGTGTAGGAAAGAGGACGAGCATGAAGGACCTTCACAGCAGCACATGACCGGATACCGCCGCTGCCTCCCTGCTTTCCTCCCTTCACTCCAGCCCCCAGCTTTCCTCTTCCCTTCCTCCTCTTCTTTCCGCTCTCTTCTTTCCCTCCTCTTCCTTTCCTCCTCTCCCCCGCCCCTGCCCGGCCCCCGCACCTGGTATCCACTCACGCAGCGCGCATCCGCCTCCAGTGCCCCGCTCATCACCAGCAGCTTCCAAAACACCTGACGATCGGGAGGCGGCGGAAGGGAAGAAGAAGAAGAAGACGAACCGCCGCGACCGAACTCTCCTCCTCCATTGACGGCGCCACTGACGCCATTCCCCGCCTCCCGAGTCGTCGCCCCCGCACTCGCTGCCCCCCGCCGACTGCCGACTAGTGCCCGGCACAGCCCGGGCAGCACTGCAGCTGCGAGGTCCATGTGCGGGATCAGAGGCGCCTCGTGACCCGTGGGTCCGTCGGCCGGCGAGCCCGACGCAGGGCGATGCAGGAGCGGTGCGGTGGGCGCCAGCTCACGTGCGGGTGTCGCCCCCGTCTCGAAGCGGCGCTTGCGGCCCTAGGGGTGTGAAAGGTGGGGGAGGGGGGAGGGGGCACCGCAGAAAGGGAAGGAGGGGTGCGAGAAGTCAGGAGGGATCAATGCGGTAGAACCGGCACAGTAGCAAGGCGGGAAAGTGATCGGGTGCCTTTAAAAGCGACATTTCCAAGTCAAGCCGGCGTGCTTAACTAACGTTTAACGTAATTACTTCATACACTATTTAATAACGCTTCAAGTCAGAGAGCGAGGCCCCAACCGCTGAACCGCTCAACTCACCGCCTGCTGCAGTCCTCCTCCTGCCCCTCCTCCTCCTCCTCCCGCTCCCCGCCCCAGCAGCTCCAACGCGCTCCTCGGCCGCCCCCCCACCAGGGTCACCGAGGCACGAGACAGCTGCTGCCGCAGCACCTCCTCGCGCCGCCGCCGCTCCCTCGCCCCGCGCCGCCAGCTGCCCACGGCGGCTCGGAGGCTGATGGCGCGCCAGCGCTCCTCGATCGCCTTGCCCTGCATGGGTACAACACGGACATGAGGTGGGATTCGTACGGTGCGAGGTACGATCCGTACGAGGTGCAATCACAGGGCGTCGTCGTCGTCATGGTATCTCACGCGTACGGTATGCGGCCATTCGGTCCCCAGCCTTAACACACGGTGCAAGGCAGGCATTGCACTGCATTGCGCAGGCCTTTCACTCCGAACCTCCCCCCAACCTGTACTTGTTGCCTTGCGTGGGCCCATCGTAACCCCCATCCTAACCCCTCTCCCCCACCTACTTTTACTCCCACCTACCCCCTCTCGTCACACAGCTCGTCAGTCCCCCCCCCCCACCTGCTGCTCCAGCCTGAGCTCCGCCAGCTGTTCCGCGACCGCCGCCTCGCGCCGCCTGCTCTCTTGCAGCGCCGCTTGGGCCGCAGCGGCAGCGGCAGCCAGCTGCTGGCACTGCACCTCCATGGCACTGGGCGGGGGGCGAGGGGGGGCGAGGGGTCCGGAGTGAGTGAGGAATACAGGGGGCGGGGGCTAGCAGGTGCGGGGGGGTTGAAGGAACATGCAGACGTCATGGCAAGGGAGTAAGACCCCTCCCAGCCCCCTCCCTCGTGGTTTCTTATGGTTCCGTCTATTTGGAACCCCCCTACCCCCCCCCCGGGACCTACACATGTCGCTGCTGCTCCTGTCGTATCGCCCGGTCCGCCTGCTGCCTCAGGCTCTCCCGCGCCGCCCGCTCCGCCTCCGCCGCCCGCTGAGCCTCCGCCAGCAGCCCCGCATCAACCAGGTGGGGGGCGGACTGCGGGTGGGGGTGCTGCTGCGGGAACGCCCCTCCCATGGCGGCTGCGGCTCCTCCTCCTCCAAAGCCGCCAAGCGGCATCTGACCGCCACCAGCAGCTGCTGTTGCAGCTGGCGTACCCGTAGGAAAGGTGAACGACGCGCCAGGAAGCGGGAAGCCAGGTGGTGCAGCGCCACCCCCACCCGGCGGGGGCATCCCACCACCACCCGCGGTGGCAGCAGCAGCACCCCCCGCTGCCCCCGGTGCGGAGGTGGTGAGGGCCCCCACCGGGGAGCCGGTGAAGGAGGCGGAGCTGACCCCTCCCAGGGACGCAGGCGCGGGGGCGGGGATGGGAAATGGGCCACCAGCACCACCCGCACCACCAGCCGGGGGTGCAGCTGAGCCGGGGGGAACTGCGAAGGCGAAGGCGGGCTGGCGGGTGGGGGGACTGCTGCTGGCAGCGGCACCGGTTGCAGCGGCTGCTGCTTGGAAGGAGGAGAGGCGGGCGTGTCGGGCAGGTGGAGAGGCGCTCCCCGCCCCTCCTCCTGCTGCCCCTGCTGCAGCCTCAGGCGAGCACTCCCAAGGCGGAGGTGACCCAGGGGTCACTCCACCCGCATGCTGGGACCGCATCATCATGGAACCAGCCCGAGGCGGGGTGGAGGCTGCTGCTGCTGCGGTGGTGGTGGTTGTTGCCCCGGGTGCTGCCATGAAACCGCCGGCTGCCCCCATCATGTGTCCAGATGAGGGTGCGAAAGCGCCAATCCCCCCTGCCCCTCCCCCCCCGCCTGCCCCTCCCAGCACCAGCCTGCAGTAGTCCAGCAGTTCGGGCGGCAGGTGGGGCGGGGTGGTGGTGTCGGCGCTGCGGCCGCGGGGGGAGCGCTTCGAGGTGATCCAGTGCTGGGGCTGCGGGGGGCGGGGGGAAGAAGAATACCCAAGAGGGAGGGGGGAGAGGGGAGTTCACTGGGTGTGGGGTTTAACTGGGTAGAGAAGGTGAGGAGTGAAAGTGGGGGAGGAAGGGGCGGGGGGGCACATGGTTGGGTTGCGGTTGTGCGGTGTATGCACGGGACTGTCAGCACTGCAAGTGACGCAGGGGCAGAAAGAACAATACCCGGGGTGTTGATTGACTGCTAATGGCAAGCTGGGTGACAGGCAGGGGCGTGGAGGTGGCACTCACCCTGGCTTTGAGCGCCCGGGATGCGAGCTGCGTGGAGGGGAAGGAGACGTTGCGCTGGCCTGCGGGGGAGGGGCGAGGCGAGGAGGTAAGGAGGGGCAAGGGAAGGTAAGGCGAGGTAAGGAGGGGCAAGAGGTAAGGTGAGGCGAGGACCCCTAGTCCGCTAACAGCTGCCTCAGGGGCGACCCCACACCACCACGCGACCAAGCCCAGTGCCATCATGCCAGCCCCTCCCGCCGTCGCCCCGCCAAACACACAACACTCCTATACGCTCTCTGCCCGCCTGCCTGCCCGCCTAGACAGGTACACGCACACAGCTCCCATCCCAGCGCCCACGTCAAGGACAGGAGAAAGGCCTTCCACCATGGGCCGCCACCGTAGCCGACAAGAGCTAGTTTCGGGTATTCGCACCGGGTATTCGCCCCCTTCTTTCCCCCCTCCCCCGCCCCCCCACTATCCATCCACTACGCAATCCTATAATCCAGCCTAATGCGGTATACATATCCCCCTTTACCCCCCCCCCCACCCACTTCCCCCCCACCCACCCGGCGCCTCCCCCGGTTGCAGCAACGCGCGCCCCGTCTCCGCGTAGCTGGCCGCGTTGGCCTCCGACAGGCGCAGCAGGCGGGCGAGGTGCGGCAGCGGCAGGGCGGCGGAGGGGTCGGGGCGGCCGCCGGGCTGACCGGGGTGGGGGGCTGCGCAGGAGGGGAGGGGAGGGGCCGCAAAAGTTAACAAATGTCGGGGTTAACGCGGCGTGTTGAAAGGATAGGTAAACAGTATACAAATGTAGTAAACAAACATGGGTAGGTCATGGATAAGATTACAATCCAGAATGCAGTCCGCCCCTCCCCCTCCCTTCCTTCCTCCTCCTCCCTCCCCCCCATCCCCCTCCCGCTCACCCCCCATCGCCGCCGCCAGCATGTGCATGGTGGCACTCCTCATGGGCATCACGTGGGAGGCACAGATGCAGGCGAGGGTGTACGGCGCCCGGCCCAGCAGCTCGAAGAACGCCACCGGGTTGCCGGACTGCAGGGCGGCCATCACGGCGAACAACACGCGGGTCCAGGGGGAGGACAGCTCCTGCAGGGGGGGCCGGGGGGGGTCAGGGTAACCGGTATGCGTGGATGGGCTTTGACAAGCACGCTGCACCTGGTCTTCCTCCCCTCTCCCTCCCTCCCTCCCCCCGCCAATGTAGCAACCCATGCTGAAGCCTTCTCAGTTCCCCTCCCCCACCTCCTTGCTGTACTGCCGCAGGTACATGTGCGCCTCCGCGGGCTGCCGGAAGCGGCGGCCGTTCTTCTCAATGGTGCCACCCAGCATCAGAATCAGCAGGTAGCACCTTTGGGTGGGGGTGAGGTGAGGTGGGGGCAGCGGGGGAGCAATAGCTGTGTAAGGGAGGGGGAGGGCAGGGCACAGGGCCGCAGGAGAAGCAGGCGCAGATGCCGTGGGCTGCTCCCAGCTGCCAAGCCCGCTTCTCCCTGCTGCGCTCTTCTCCGCCCTCCTCCCTCCACTCCCGCCCTCCATCCCTTTAACTTGTTGGCGGCACCCGGTCATCTTCCCGTTCCTTCGTGGCTTCCTATGGTTTGGTCTCCCCCCCTCCCCTCCCTTCCCGCCCTCACTTCATCTCCGCGGAGTGGGGAGTGGGCACCCCCAGCCGCCCCGCCGCCGTGTAGAAGCGCGTCACTAGGTCCGTGAGCACCTTCTTCAGCTGCTCCTGGTTCAGCTGGGAGGCGAAGGAGGGGTTGCCCTGCAGGGGGGGGAAGGGAGGGAGGGGAGGAAGGAGGGGGTTCAGATTGTGTGTTCAGAAAACTGAAGGGGATGAAGGGTGTTTACGGGCTCCGAACCCCCCATTCAGGGCTCCGAACCCCCCTCCCCACCCTTCAACGCTCCCCCCCGCCCCCAGCTCCCGCCCCCACGCACCCATAGCTCGTGCGAGGAGATGATGAGGAAGCGCGCGATCTCCTCGTTCCATGCCAGCACCTGGAGAGGAGAGGAGAGGAGGGGAAGGGGTGAAGGGAGGGGGCGGGGTGAAGGGAGGGGAAAATTATAAATAACATGAACAACACAGTCCCAATCCCGAATCCCGATGGAGGGAGGGGGGGCAACTGGCCATGTGACAAGGCGGGCGGGTGGGTCCCCCAGGTGCTGCGTGATGCTACAACAGGAGCGCATCCGGAGCTGACAGTGCGGCTGCCAGTGCTTGTCTGTACCTAGCAGGCCACAACTCACTCCTCGCTCCCTCCCCCCCCTTCTCTTTCCCTCCCTTCCCCCCTACCTCAAGCAGCAGCTCTGTTTCTTTCCTCCTCTTACCTCCCCCTCCCCTCCCTGTCTCCCCTCCCCCTCCGGCAGGTTCCTTGTTTCTACCCACCTCCGGCAGCAGCTCCGCCCTTTTTTGGTCTAATTTGACCCCCCCTCCCCTCCCTCCCCCACTTCCCCCCCCACCTCCGGCAGCAGCTCCGGCCGCATGTGGAAGTGCTGCGCGATGATCTCCTTGCGCACCTCCCGGTACCGGTCCCACAGGAACGCCTGCACGTCCAGCAGCGCCTGCTCGGGGGAGCGGCCCGTGGCGGCAGCCAGGCCGGTCTCGTCGGGCGCGGAGATGAGGGAGCGCAGGCGAGACATGGTGAGGCGCAGCGCGCGGAAGGTGCGCAGGCTCTCGGGGCGCCGGTCCTCCTCGCTGTAGTTCTTGCGCTGAAGGGGGGGAGGGGTTGGGGGGGAGGGGTTGGGGGGGAGGAGGGGGAGCAGAGGGAGGGGGGAAAATAAAGAAGTGAAACAACGAGTCCCAATCCCATATCCCGACTCCCGAGGAGGGGAGCCGGGAGAGGGTGTTAGACGTGCAACCTCTGTTTTCTTATCCCGTTGAGAAGCAGTGTGCAATTCGCGGTAGCCTGTAACCCCCTTTGATCTGTCATGGCAGTGCCCGCCTCCCCGCCTGTTCGACCATGTCTTCAGTGGTGGGTTCGGTGAGCTGGGCCGCCTAGGCGTCACAGTTAGTCACCCCCTCCCCTTCCTATGCAAGGCGGCTTCTTCCTCAAGTCATCTCGGTTTCTGGTAAGCAGGCAGTCGGTAACTCTCTGAGCTGCGTGTTTCTAGAATAGGGTCTCCGATGCGCTCACTGCATGAGTCGGGATTCGGGATTGGGACTCCGTTGTTGCATTTATATATATTTTCCCCCCTTCCCCTCCCCCCCTCTCCCCCCCCCCCCTCACCGCCTTCTTTATAATGAGCGCCTCGCTGGTCAGCTTGGCGTTGTCCGGGTCCAGCCGCTCGAAGATGTTCAGCTCGCCTGTGGCCTGGGGGGGGGGGGGAGGGGAAAAAGAAATTCCAACGTGTGGTGTGTGTGCGGGGGAGGGGGGGGAAAGAGGAGAAGAGGGGTAGGATGTGAGGCGGCGGGCGGACACCCCCTGGCGCCGCCCTGCACCCCGGATGCATGCCTGCTGCCGCCCCTCAGACTGCCGGGGGGTGCCAGCCCCGCATGTAGCGACCCCTCCGGACGTGAGGCGACCAGCAGCAGCAGCAGCAGCCCCCTCCCCCCTCCCTCCGCCCCCCCTCTGCACTCCCTCGCCTCCACACCCCACCCCACCACCTCCCAGAAGTGGACTGGTATACTAGTCCCCCCCCTACACCCCCCCCCACCCCCCCACCTCCCGCCGCTTCCGCTCCGCCACGGGGCACATCAGCTCGCACGTGCCCACCAGCGCGGGACCACCCGCAGCACCGCCTGGGGGGGGGAGATGTGTTAGGAGGAGGGGTGGGGGGGGGGTGGAGTCAAAGACCATACCAAATCATAGGAGACCACAGGTTAGGGGGGGGATGTGTGAGGAGGGGGGCATTGTGTACAGGGACGTGTTTATTACTCGCAAAGGGCCGTCAGGGCAGTGCTGGGGAGTACAAGGCGTCCCACCCTTCTCCTGCCCTCCCCACGCTTCCGTTCGCGCTCCTGGCCCCCCCCCCCCGCGCCCCCAGTTACAGGCCCCGTGGCGATTTACCCCTCCAACACTCCCCCTCCCGCCTCCTCTCACCGTCCTCGTCATCCCCCATCATGTCTCCCCCACCGCCCCCGCCTCCCATGTAAGCAGGCAGCGGCGACGGCGGCGGCGAGGGCGACACCGAGCGCCCTAGCGCCCCCGCCTCCTCGCCCCCTCCCCCTCCTCCGCCCTCCTCGCCCTCGGGCCGCCAGCGCACCGGCGAGCGGCTGCTGCCCCGCATGCCCGCACCACCACCACCACCCGCAGCAGCGGCAGCGGCAGCGGCAGGGGGAGGGGTGGGGCTCCTGTCCGCACCGCCGCCCCCCTCGGACACCTGGAGAGAGTTGGTGCATGGGAGGGAGTTGGTGCATGGGAGAGAGTTGGTGCATGGGAGGGAGTTGGTGCATGGGAGGGAGTTGGTGCATGGGAGGGAGTTGGTGCATGGGAGGGAGTTGGTGCATGGGAGGGAGTTGGTGCATGGGAGGGAGTTGGTGCATGGGAGGGAGTTGGTGCATGGGAGGGAGTTGGTGCATGGGAGAGAGTTGGTGCATGGGAGAGAGTTGGTGCATGGGAGAGAGTTGGTGCATGGGAGGGAGTTGGTGCATGGGAGGGAGTTGGTGCATGGGAGGGAGTTGGTGCATGGGAGGGAGTTGGTGCATGGGAGGGAGTTGGTGCAAGCGGGGCAATGAAGGAGTTGAGCGAGGGAGCCGGAGCAGCGGTTGGATATCCTCACCCTTCCCGCTGCGCATGTTACGGCGATACCCGCCGCCGTCACGTCATCTGCCCCAACCACCCACCCCCATGTCATACAGCTTCCGTCAGTTTCCTCTTTACCCACCCACCCGCCCCTTTCCCACCTGCCCAAAGCGCTTCTGCCTCCGCCGCAGCCTGGCCGCCTCCTCCGCCTCCTCACCACCCACTCCACCTCCCCCCGCTGCTGCACCGTCCGCCTCCCCCCCAAACGCGGGCACCGGCACCCGTCCACCTCCTCCTCCTCCTCCTCCTCCTCCTCCGGCCCCACGCCCTCCGCCCGCAGCTGCCATACCCCCGCGGAAAGGAGGAAGCTGCACCGCGGCCCCCCGACCAAAGCCCCCACCCGCGCCGGCACCTGCGAAACCCGCAGCATTGCCCGCAAGTGCGCCCCCCGCCCCTTCATCTCCCCCATACACCGCCCCTCCATCTTCCTCCATGGGGCCAGCCGCCTGCATGTCCGCATCCTCCCCCTCCTCCTCCATGCCTCCCTCCCCGGCTGCTGCTGCTCCGCCCTCGCCCCTGCCACCTCCTCCACCTCCCCTCCGCTGCTGCTGCTGTCGCGGCTGCTGCTGCTGCTGCCGTACCCACTGGTTCCTACCGGCCCCTCGGCCTCCTCGCCCTCCTCCTCGCCCACCTCCTCCTCCGTCTAATCCTCCTCCGCCACCGCCTGCTGCCAGCCCTCCCCCGCCTCCGCCGCCTCCAAACGCTCCTCTGCCACCGCCACCGCGGCCGCCTCCGAAGCCACCCGCGAAGCCGCCAGCACCCGGGTGCTGCTGCTGCTGGGCTGCTGCTGCAGTGGAGGAGGTGTCCCTGAGGACGCCAAGGCCCAGGCGGTTAAACACGCCGCGACCCGCACCTCCTCCTCCACCTCCACCTCCAAGGCCGCCGCCTCGGGGGTGGGGCTGCTGTTGTTGCGGGGGTTGGGCGCCTGCAGGGAGGGTAAGGAGGAAACAACTGAATGACCGTGTGATAAGGAGCCATTATGGTTTGCAACATGTGAGCTGGCCCGACCCGCCCAGCCCCAATCGGGTGAGGGGTGGGATGAGGTGCGCGGTGCATGGGGTGAAATGCGTGGCGTGAGGTTCGCGAGGTATAAAAGGGGTGACACAGCTGCTTCGCCGCAGTCAGAGGGGTGACCCGCGGCGCCACCCCAGGCTGACACCCCTTGTGGGCTGACACAACGGCGCAACGCAAGAGTCGTGTTTGGGACACAGACATGCAACGGGGAAGTGAGGAGCAGCAGCAGCGGACTTGCCTGCAGGGGCCCCCGCTGCAGCGCCGCGGGGGGGCCGTGCGCCGCCGTCTGTCCCGCCGCCCTGCGCGGGAGCTGCAGGGGCCTGCAGGGGGCGGAGGGGCAAGGGAGCAGGCGGTAGGGTCGCAGGTGCGTGTAGGAGGGTATGGGAGGGGTTCATGAACCGCATTGCAGGGAAGCAGGTGGAGTGGGCGGCACCGGTAGTGGCTGTGGCTGAGGCACCAAACGGGGGATGCATTTTTAGAAACCCTCAGAGAAGTTAGCAAGGTAAGACTCCTGCAACCCGGCTTACATGGCCCGCTGCTGGCAAAGCAGCTCCGAACAGCACTGACGGGCCCCCGAATCCGCCACCACCGGCGCCCCCGGCACCGAAGCCACCAGCGGGGGCGTTGCCAAAGCCGCCTCCAAAGCCGGCCCCAGGACCTTGAGCGAATGTCCTAGCGCCACCGAAGCCAAATCCGGTCGCGCCGGTGTTGCCAGAGGTTCCGCCGAACATGGTCAGATACGATCCCTAAGGCCTCGAGTTCACTGTGAATTAGGACGCTGCCCAATCAAGCGCTGTTACAAAGGCATTGATGGAATACCAATTAACACGGAGGCGCTCGCAAGGCTTTGGCGCGAACCGCAACAGATTACACTAATTGCTCGCACATGAAGCAGAGATCATAAGTACTATGAGTGCCAGTCTTACAAGAACTGCAGGTTGCGCTTAATTTTGAAAGTTTTGGCTATTCACTACCGTATTCTGAAACTTAAGCATTGTCACAATTTTATTGTCCACATGCTAAGCGCACAGAAGTTGCCAAGCCTATCTACATACAAAACGTAATTGTTTAAGGATCGTATGTTGGCTCACAGCTGTATTCTCGCCGTACCATACGTCCGAGCGTGTAGTAGTAGGGTCCACTGTTCGCGAATGCATCTTTGCCAAAGCTGTTAACTATACCGAATACAGTGGTTCTATCTTATTAACGCTAGCCCGGGGAAGGAAACTTGCGATCCAAGGGTCGGCAGGGATGTTGCCATCCATGCGGTCATGCCTAAAACCACTGAAGCACGGCGTATCGCCTCTGCGACACACCCATGCACCGCACAGCATCCTGGTGCCTCGGTTTGCTAGCAGCGCGGCGACCGTAAGCTTAGCCTCGTTCGCTCCAACGCAAGCACCTGCACAGCAGTACCCCGATCCGTCACAGCAGCAGCTGGACTTTGTGGACACGAGGACCTGGGAGAAGATCAACCTAACACGCGCAACCATGGAGGAGCTGCAAGGAATTCCCTTACAGGTGCGTGCGTCAACTTATGAGTGAACGCTGTGCGAGAAAGCAACAACGACTGAGCGTATACCGGTATGTGGCTAGTCCATTCCATTACGCCCACCTAGTAACCTTCACATCTGCTAAATTTGCTAAAACAACCCACCGACCGATTCCACAGAAGTCGACGGACAACGGTTACAACCTAACCATATCCTACGAGCCCGCATCAGACGAGCTAATCGTCATCGACTACTCCAAAGGCCTGCGCTTCCCAGCCGTCTTCGGTCCCGACAACAGAGTCCGCGTTGACCTGGCCAGTCCCGTTCCAACCGCCGTTATCGGCCTTTCCTTCGAAGCCCTTAGCGACGTGCTCCGCGCAGACAGCCCGGCCGCAGAGCTCCTAAACGGTCGCGCAGCCATGCTGGGAATATTCCTGGGCTTGTTCGGTGAAGTCATGCACGGCGATATCGTTGTACGACAGCTCTTCAGCAGTGAGGGCGCCTACAACGCGATGCTGGTGGGAGCGCTGGTGCTTGCTGCCTCGGTGGCCCCCGCCATCCTGGGTCGCGTGCCGGTTCAGAGCGTGTTTCCCAGCGATGACAACCCGCCTCCGCAGCTGCCTGGGGACCTGCCCAACGTGTGGAACTACAATGCGGAGCGCCTCAACGGCCGGGTGGCGATGGTGGGTGAAAGAGGGAGAACCCTACAGTGTCATAAGGCTATCGCGCCCACGCACCGGCTTGCACATCTAACGCCACTGGGGTCCAGACTGGGGTCCGTTGGGGTCTTAACAATGGGTGTTGGCGGTGGTTGTGGCGGTGGTTGTGGTGGTGGTTGTGGGTGGTTTGTAATAAGGCATGCATGCATGCTACGGGGCAGGCAGGCAGGCGGGCGGGCGAGGATGTCCCGCAGCAGCTGCCTGCCCTAGCCACAGGGGTGTTCCCTCCACGTCTCCACCCAACGACCTCATCGCCGGCCCCCTCCATCCACCGCCTCAATCCGTTGTTCCGCTGCCCTCCGCCCTGCCCTGCCCTTACCTCCTGCCTCCCTCACCCCTGTCACCCCCTGCCCTCCTCCCGCCTGCTGACCTGCCCTTCCCTGTCCTCCCCTTCCCTTCCCCCGTTTGCCCTGCCCCCCTTTTGCATTCCCCCGCTGCTGTATGACCCCCCCCACCCCCCACCCCCGCCCCCAGGTTGGTTTCCTGGGCCTGATGGTGAGTGAGATGCTGAGTGCTCGGCAGTGCGGACTGCTCACCAAGCTGCTGTCGGAGGCGGGGAACTGGAGCTGCTGACGGGGGGGGGGCTGGGGGATGATGAGGAGGAGCTGAGGGGCGGGCTGAGCTGAGCTGAGCTGCTGGGGCGCCACAATCCGAGTAGTGGCGCAGAACAGGACGTCCCTCCCATGTTTGTTAATTGCATTTCTTGCATCGCGCCTAGCAAAGCACACCTAACTTGATTCCCCAATGCACCTGTTATTATGTGTTTCAAGTAGCAGCAGTAGCGATGGACGACTGGCTGCTGGGTTGCGACTCTGTTGCAAAATGGTTGCCTGACCTAAATGGGTGCAATAATATTACACCCTAGTGTTTTTATTGCTTATTACAAGAGTATCGAACGCTGCGCACAATGGTGCCGTACAACGGAATCAGCAGTGCCCCAACGAACTGCTGCCTGATGAGTGATGACCCACGGGTCACAGCACCAGCCAGCCGTGTCTTTTGTCCATCCTGGATTTGATAATCATCCTGGATTACGAGGCTGCTGGTCTGTTATTATCTGTGACCTTCCGCATGTAACGACACCCTTCGGGGCGCTAACAAACGCTTCATTAGATGCAAATTAACACCCTGTCGAACACCGGCTAGGCCATAAGTACTTAAGTAGCCATGGAGAATACTGAAATCGCCGTACCAGTGCGTAGCAATCCAAACTGTACAAGGCTTACCTTAACAAATACCTCAACAGCAACAACGGCATTGACTTTCTAACGGTGCATGCATGTGACATTCGCGGTGCCTCATTATGTCATTATGCACCGCCATCACGTACCGTACCAAACCCGGTACATACGTGGCCACCACACACGCTACCGTGCGCCTATACATTAGCCACACAGTGACATGTACCAATAATACCAGGCATGCCGTATCCCTTACTACCTCACACACACCGAAGACTACCACAGCCCTATCTCCTTAGGAGATTGCCCCGCCCCGCCCCGCCCCTGTCTATGCGGACTTCTTCTTTCCCTCATCAGCGCCGCTGCGCCTCTCTTGGCCTTCCTCACCTCCAGCCTCACTGCTGCCTCCTTGGTAGTCGCAACCCTTGCCGCCGCCGCCGCCGCTGCTGCTGCTGTCAGGGGCAATCGGGCTGCCGGACGCCTGCCGCCGCTGCCGCAAAAATCGCCAGCGCGCCGGCCAGTCGGTGGCGACTGAGACCAGCGTGCAGGAGAGCGCGTTGCAGGCGGCAAACACCAGAGCGGGCGCCCAGCCGCTGCTGCTGCTGTGGTCCCCGCTGCTGCTGTGGTCCCCGCTGTTGCTGCTGCCCCTCCACGCCAGCAGCAGGGTGGGCAGCAAGTAGGCGAGCGTGGCGCGCATCTGCAGGTAGGGTGACAACTGCAACCAACCAGCAACAGCAAGGGGCCCAAGGGCCCCAAGGGCCAAGGGCCAAGTTAGGGTCGCGAGGTAGCAGCTTAGGGAAGTAATGAGGAGGAACATGGAAGCAACGGACTCCTGCGCTACCGGTATGCATGTTTCCCTGGCTCAATACTCAATGCCCGGTTGTTAAAGCAAGCAGTGGCGTACGTCTCTTACTAACCAACGAACCCTAACCGCCAGCCAACCAACCGATGCCCACCTGCAGCACTGCCGGCCTCCACAGGCCGTAAATGACCCAGTGAATGCTCCTGCGGCGGACCGCCTCGATCCACACGTCGGGCACCGGCAGCAGCAGCAGCACCAGCGCGAGGGCGACCGCGTCCGAGAAGATGTATGACAACACCACCGTGTTACGGTTCCTGGGTTGTAAACGGGTTTAACGGTTTAACGGTTAACAGGCATCAGGTAGGAAAATAGCAAGCCCCAAGGGCGCCCCAAGGAACGAGCCGTACGTAGTGTTAGGAGGTGTCACATCCAACAACTCAACGTCTCGCTGCCTGCTGTTAACACCCGCGTAGTCCAGACCCCCCCAAAACCCCCCACCTGGCATGCAGGGAGGTGAAGAAGACAACCACCACTGCCAGGGCAGCGGGTACCGCTCCCACCAGCTGCGATACCACCTCCAAAAGCGCTTGCTGCTGCTGCACCCTTCCTCCGGTCGTCCTCATCGTCGCCGTCATTGCCGTCGTCGTCGTGGTTCCCAACACACCGCCGCTGCCGCCTCCTGAGGAAGCAGCGCCAGCAGCAGCAGCAGTAGCAGCCACCACCCGGGCTACTCCCTGGCATGTCCGCAGCGTGGACAGGAGGTGGATGCCGGCGGTGACCAGCAGGCCCATCTGGTCCACTCGAGCGCACTGCGCCGCCTTGAAGGCCTGGTAGTATCGCTCCAGGGCGGGCGGGGAGAAGCCCAGCAGCAGCACCCGGAGCCACCAGGCCAGCAGGCGGGAGGCATCACGGCGGTGGCGGAGGCGGGGGCCGGGAGCAGCAGGGGCTGCAACAGGACGAGGGCTGCCGCGTGTACTAGTGGCAGCAGCAGCAGCAGCAGCGGCAGGAGCAGGAGCCGGGGCAGGATACATGCTGGCCTCCGCCGCCACCGTCCCCGGTTGGCCAGGCATCAGCTGCCGTACCACCCCTCGCAACCACTCGCCGGCAGCAGCCTCCTCGCCCTCATCCACAGCAGCAGACGCGAGCAGCTCCTGAACTGCACCCCGCAACCCCACACCCGCACTCGCACCGGGACCGTCCATCATGAGAGCCCTCAGTACCTCCAGCAGGCAAGCCGACATGCGCCGCCAGATGAAGAAGCGCAGGAGGGGCATGGCAGTGACCCGTGGGTCGGCTGCTGCTGGCTGAGCGGAATCCTCAGTTGCTGCTGTGTTGTACGGCAGCTGTACGAACACTTCACTCATGTCGTACGACAGGCTGCTCAGGCCGCTCTCGTGGATAGCTGCGGCAGCTGCTGCGGCGGTAGAGGAAGCCAGGTTGCCAGAAGTCCAGGCATGCGACACGGCCGCGGCATCCCCCGGCATGGTTAACATCTGCTGCTGCAGCTGCCGTACAGTGCTGTCCCCCAGAACACTGTCGTACAGGTGCCGTACTTCCTGGGCTGCTGCGGCGGGCAGCACCAGCAGCGGCGGCAGGGTGGCCAGCGGCGCTGCAGCTGAGGCTGCTGATGAGGTTGCTGATGAGGTTGCTGATGAGGGTGCTGACGCGTCAGCAGCAGGCCCCAGCTGCTGCTGCTGCTGCTGGGGCTGCTGCTGCTGCTGGGGTTGCTGGGGGTCCGGCGGCGGCGCAGGAGGGTTGCGCGGCGGCAGCAGGTGCAGCGTCAGGGCTCCGGGGGTGCGCAGGGCGGCGGGGGGGAGGGACAGCCTGCGTGGGCAATGGCACACCCACATGAGTTGCTTACTTGGTGGGTGGAATGCCGGCAACGCCCCAGTTGCAGGTGTAGGATATAAATGTGCAGGAAGGTTATATTCACGGAGCTTTCTATACGGCCCGAAGCGAGTTTTGCAACAATGCCTACGATGTGACTAAGCGCGGTCGGAAGGGGCCGCTTTCGTGTGTCCTCAGCAGGTGTGTGTCGCTCGGATACCGGTATGCATGGGGTTGAGAACATGACCCATGGGTCGCTAGTTGCACCTTGTTGCCGCGCCTGCTGTCCGACCGCACTATACGGTTCTATACAACCGATTAAACTAAACAGCATTGTAACCCGCCCTCTAACAAGTAAGGTAAGGCGAGTGCAACGCGTACGACACCCCCACCTGATCGCCACGTGCGCATCCTCCTTCACAGTCCCTGCAGCAGCAACCTCCACAACCTCATCCACATGCACCACTGCCTGATCCTGCTGCTGCTGTGACGGCGGCGCTCCTCCTGCTGCTGCTCCTGCTCCCCCTTCCGCCGCCTCCATGCCTCCAGCCACCACGCAGCGCACGGAGGCAAGCCCGCGCAGCAGCCCGCAGGGGACAAGCACCAGCACGGCATGCGTTCTCGCCTCCTCGTCCTCCTCCTCCTCCTCCTTATCCCCTTTCTCCTCGTTATCCTCCTTGCCCGTGTCCCTGACGGGTCCCTGACTGCCTGCTACTGCCAGCGCACGGCTGCTGCCCCCACCGCCAACCTCCTCCTCCTCCTCCCCCTGCGATGCTCCCAGCGGCAGCAGGGGCAACACGGGCGGCCAAAGGAAAGCAGCAGCGGCACTGCTGCTGCTGCTGCCACAGCCACCTCCTCCCTCGGCGCCAGCAATAGCGTCCTTCAGGAGCCCCTGCAGTGCTGCCTCAACTGCCGCGGATACATCCAGCCGGCCGTCAGCGGCCCTTACCGACCCAAAGCTACCGATGGTGGTAGTCAGGTGCCTGAAGCCTACACCACCGTCATCACCACCGCCACCACCGCTGTTGCTACCGCCATCGTTACCCGCGGCCGCGGCTCCAAAACCCACCCTCAAGAGCAGCTGCACGCACCCCTCCACGCACGCTGACGACAGCAGCCGGACCGGCCGAAGACTGCCGGGCAGCACGTCTTCGCCTCTGCCACCGCCCCCCCGGGCCATAACTGAAACACCAGTAGTAGGACCGGCAGCAGCAGTAGCAGCGGCGGTGGCGGTGGCGGCAGCAGCGGCGGTGGCGGATGCATTGTAAGCGGCTACAGCTCTGTTCGCAGCGTTCAGCACCAGCGCCCGTGCTTCTTCGAAGCTGAGTCCGGGATGAGGGATCTTGAGACCGATGGTTGCATGCTGCCTGGACGAGCGGTACAGAACGGAAGCACCAGCTGGGCTGTCCGTGTGGGCTGAGGGACGGGCAGCGGCAGCGGCGTTAGGCAAGCCAGCCGCCGGAGCGCTGGGGTCGTGTTGGGATGTGGGACCCGCTACAGCTGGTGGTGGTGGAGGTGGTGGTGGTGGTGGTGCTGCTGCTGGTGCTATTGCTGCTGCTGCTGCTGCTGCTGGTGGTGGTGATGGTGGTGCTGCTGGTGCTATTGCTGCTGCTGCTGCTGGTGGTGGTGGTGGTGGTGGTGCTGCTGCTGGTGCTATTGCTGCTGCTGCTGCTGGTGGTGGTGGTGATGGTGGTGCTGCTGGTGCTATTGCTGCTGCTGCTGCTGCTGGTGGTGGTGGTGGTGGTGCTGCTGCTGCTGGTGATGTTGCTGGTGGTGGTGCTGCTGCTGCTGGTGTTGTTGCTGGTAGGGATGGTGGTGCAGCTGCTCCCCGCGCAGACGCTGCTTGGAACGAGTCGCCAGCGGTAGTTGGCGACCCGCGTGACCTCAGCAGCATCGGCAGCGGCAGCAGTTGTCCGACCCGCTGCTGCTGCCGCCGTCCTAACCCCTGCAGCAGCGAACCCACAGCCGCCGCTCCGCTGCTCCTAGGACTGCCACACCCAGCGGACCCACAGCCGCCGCTGCAGCAGCAGCAGCTACCGGGTGCTGCTGCTTCAGGGCTGGGTGCTGCTGTATGGCTGCGCGGCACAAGGCTGGGTGCTGCTTCAGGGCTGGGTGCTGCTGCATGGGAGCCAAGCAGCCGCAGGTATCTGTCGTACGCCGGCCGCAGGTAGGCTCGCTCCCATGCTCGTACCACCAGGTACGGCAGTACGGCCGTCAAGATGAAGAGCAGGGCTGCCTGCTGGGCTAATGGTGCGGGTGCCATGGCGATGGTGGGGACCGGCGGCTGCGGTGGCTGGAAGGAGGAGAAAGAGGAGGATGAGGCAGCAGCGCCTGGAGATGGAGGCAGCAGGCGGCGGTGGTCCCGGGCGGCGGCGGCGGCGGCAAGAATGGACAGCAGCCACAGCAGTGGGCCGGCAAGCAGCTGGAGTGACGTGGGTATCTGCGGGGTGGTGGGTGGGGGATGGGGAATGCATTTACTGCTGTGACCGCTGGAATGCATGTACAGGTGCGCGGCCGTGACGGCTATGTAATATAGCGGTAGTGCGCACATACGGTAAGCAAAGGATCCGAGGGTACTGGACTCATTGGGTACACGCGTGCATGGAGCAACAGCAACGCAATTCACCGTCCCCAGGGGTTCCGGAGCCCTCCTTCGAGCAGCAGCAACAGCACGCGTCCAATTGCTCGAGAGATGGTGGGTGGTAGTTTTGTACGGCCATAGTATCGTATCGTACAAATGCAAAGTGCAAAGTGCAACACAACAACGCCGCGCCCCAACGTGCACCTCACACCTGCAGCAGCAGGGCGGTCCTCCAGCCAAAATACACAGAAGCTCCCACACAGGGGTACCTGACCGCAAAGTTCCTGGCCGCACATGTCAACATGTCGGCGGCGGCAGGGGGCCCCAGCAGTAGCGGCCGCCGGCCGTCATCAGGCGCCCTTGCGAGCACCGCGTGAGCATGGAAACTCAGCATGCCGATGATATTGGTTGTGATTACTAAGGCATTACGGCACCGTTCGTACATGTGATTCGGATCATGTGTCGCAAAAGCGATGGTCAAAAGGGCTGGAACAGTGTGCCCGAAATAGATAAAATAGTCAAAGGTGCGAAGCCTGACCCATGGGTCAATAGCGGCCCCAGTGCGCAGGACGTACAGCAGCTGCATGACAGAGCTGGAGTTACAGGGAAAGCCGGCCAGCACCGTATCTGCGTGGCTGCTGCTGCTGCTGCTGGTGCTGCTGGTGCTGGCGGCGGTGGCAGTGGGGTCGAGTTGCGCCATCATCAGCTCCTCCTGTTGCAGCGCCGCGTGCGGTCCGCCGGCGGCGGTGCCTACCGGATTGGCTGCACAGCGCAGGTTGAAGATGGACTGTGCAACGAACGATGTGGTTAGAATTAGCAGCTCCAATAGCAGCAGCAAAGCATCGGTTTTGCGGGCTCGACGCGCGCTCCAGCGACCGAAGCTGAGCGGTCTGCGGCCGCTGCCAGCACTGCAAGCGCCGCAACGACCTGGGACTTCTCCTTCACACGTATCGACAGTAGTAGTCGCAGCATGGGTGCTGTTATTATTAGCCATCAGCGCAGCATGTGAGTTTAATAGATCTTGAGGTTTGAAACGAACTATATTGCCGGCACGTGCTAACCTTTAGTTCTGCTGAGCCGGGCGCGATAAGGGCTAGCAGTAAATACCTTTACAAATCTTACAATGTATCAAAACACGTGAAAAGAATGTCGTCTTCGTCTGCCGCGGGTACTAGCATCAGAGCAACCATGATGGCCAACACGTGAAAAAATATTGATGTCATGTCATACTAGGGTAATCCCTAGAGTAATACATAACTTAAGTCGGGTAATTGCCGAAGTCGGCCGGGTCATAACATTACAGCGTAATGATAATATTGGACCCAGAGGGCCGCACCAGAGGATGTTTCCGGTTCATATTAATATCGGTAATTGGTGATCGATGCCACGTTCACAAGCAACGGATCGCCCGGGGCCCGGAGGAATCCCCCGCCGCCGCCGCCGCCGCCAGCAGCAGCAGCTGTCCACATGCGGTGCCGGCCGGCTTCCCAGGCGAAACGCCACACGCCTGCTGCCCCCATGCGGTCAAGAACTTACCCGGCGGCCCTGCAACCTTGTAGTACACACCCGCTCGCTCGCAGGCATGAGCTGCAATGGGACCCCCCCAAGCACTACTGTGCATTCGGGCTGCTTCCGGAACCACATCACACTTTGAATGATGGCCCTGCACACACAAGATTCGAGCAGCATGCCTTCACTGTTACCTCACTACAGGGGAAATGCGGTTTGCTTAGACTGATGACCTTGGCCGTCAAATCAAAATGCCGTAAGCGCGTCGCCCCTCGGCCCGTGGGTCATATTCTGCCTTTCTAGCACTGTTTGAGGCATTAAATAGCCAGGGTAAAAATCGGCAGTGTTGAGGCATTTTTAGACGGACCCTTCTGTTAGTAACAAAATAGCACAGTCGACTTCCACGCCATCTTGGTCGCTTTCCTAGCACGCTATTATTTATTAATCTACAGGTTAAGTGAGTTGTCGGTCGGGCCGGCGTCGCGCATCGGAGGTCCGTTTGGTGCGCGACCGAGACGTTTCACGGTCGGGGCGGAAAGTCCTAGCAGGCTTCAACCAGCTTGGACCTCGACCTCTCCTTTGCATATCGCAACTAAAACGCGTTATTGTGCCGCCAGTTGCCAGCGTAAATGGGTGAAGACAGCGTATTGTGAGTTTGTGACGCCTAGCGTAGCTAGCGCCACTTCAACGTCTTTTGTCCCCATCCATCACCCGCCGCAGGTGGCCCACCCGCCCAGGACCTCCTCATCCTCCGCCAGACTCTTCCATTCCTTCCCTCCTCCTTCTCCACAATCCAACATGTACTCCCCGCCACTACATGACCTCAACGCCCACAACAACAGCTACGACTCCGGGCCCTCAACCTCCACATCCCACCCCCGCGCCCCACCTGTCATCGCCCACCGTAGCAGCCCGCACCCCACCAGCACCCCAGCCGGCCCTCTCACTCTTCCTCTCCCTCCTCCTTCCGCACTCCACCTTCCTCCCTGGCCGACTGCTGCTAGCAGCAGCGCCAGCGGCGCCATCGCCAGCAGCAGAGGCAGTAGCGCCAGCGGTGGCGTAGACCCCCTCACCCTGCGCTTCCAGGATCCCGCCACGGAGGCGTCCTTCCTCAGCCAACAAGCCCGCCGTCTAGCCACCGTGGACCTCGCGGCCTTCTGGATCAGCTTCACTCTGCTGCTGCTCAGCCTGCTCCTGAGGGGCAGCCAGCCACCATGCCACCCCGTCCTCGCCCTCTCCGCCGCCGCCTTCCTGGCCCATGCATTCGCCATGCTAGCCATGCACGCACCGCCCCCGCACCAACAACACGACGCGCAACAACAACGCGACCCGCGTCCACTGCTACCACAACAGGCAACCCCACACCCCTACCCCATGCGGCGAGTCCTCTACATCTCCCTCGTACGGCTAGCCTACGCCACCGCCTACGCCGGCTTCAACACGCAGTGCCGGCGAGAGGAGCTGGCGGGCTGCAGTCCGGGACCCAGCTTTGGGCGCTTCTTCGGCAGCGACACCGGGCTGGCGGTACTGCTGTTCCAGGCGGTTGCGTTCCCGCTGCCGTACCGGGTGCACATGGGCGTGTCGGCGGCGAGTGTGGGGTTGTTTGTGGCGCTGCACAGCCGGGAGTGGTGTCGCGAGCTGAGCGGCATGGCGTGCTATGCAGCGTGGTGGGTGGGACAGCGGGTGGGTTGGTAAGGGGAGTGGCGGGACAGCGGGGGAACGGAATGGGTTGCCAGTTGATGCCAGTTGCAATAAATGCAGGGTGCATGACGCGCAAGTATCCGCCGTATTTACCGGTATATACGGCATACACCGGCTGTTCCCCTTCCCACATGTGCACTCTTGCCGACTACCATTTGTGACCCATTGTTAACCCCGACCCCCTTGCGGGGACTTGCCGCCCCTCCCCCCTCCTCCAGCCGCCAGCTTATGGAGCTTTATCACGGTTTGTACTTTGTGTGCTGCTACTCACCCAACGAATTTGACTATGTGCAATCCTAAAATCCAGCTTAATGCGGAATCTTCATCCATATTACCCCCCTCCCTGCACCCATCCCCCAGGTTCGAGGCCGCGCTTCACCGCCATCACCGCCTAGCCCAGGGCCTGCTCTCCGCCCTGCGCCCCTTCCTGTCTCGCCCGCTGCCCCGCTTCGGTGGCGTGCAGGCTTGCTGGGGCAGCATGCTGTTCGCGCAGGGGGTGGCTGGCTGGCTGCTGCCCGGCTGCGTGACATACCTGGCGGAGGAGGCGGCGCGCAGGAGGTACCTGGCGACACTGGCGGGCTGGCGGCGCCGGCAGCAGCAGCAGCAGCAGCAAGTGGGGGCCAGTGCTGGGTATTACCGGTATTAGGACTCAGTCGCCGTGGATGCATGGAGATACACGCAAGCGGTTGCGTCGTGACAGCAGTGGTTGGGGGGTACACCGCGACACCGGGTGCTTGTTGGATGCCGGCGATTGATGGCGGGTGTGCTTGTGTGTGCGGCAGCTGCTGAGGATAGAGGCGTGTGTTCAGAAAACTGGAACGTACTGTGATTGCCGAAAGATGAGGTCCCCACTGAAACGTGAAGGGCGTGTGTTAAAAAAAGAAGGCGCGTGTGTGTGCGTGTGTGCCGACAATCCCCAGGTGAGGATGGGTGGGGGTGGGGCACACGGTAGGGCCTCGGCGGAGGCGGCCAATGCGTGGATGAGGGAGTGAGAGGGGGTGCCGATGTCACGGGTCCCTCAATTCGTCAACGCCTCCTACCGTTCCGCCTTCCCGCCAGGGTCTGGGAGAGGTCGGCCCAAGGTCAACCGCGAGCAGCATGGACCATCGTCCGCGGCTCCACGCGTTTTACCATTTACGCAACATTACATTGGAGTAGGAGTCATACTTTTAACGTCCGGATCAAGTCCAGATCTGGTCGATGCGGGTCGGCTCCGGAAAGACTATCCGACTAATCGCAAGGAATTGAATGAATGGTAACACGAGCATACCGGTATTTTAAGGGCTTGCTAAAAACAGTTATGTCTCTGGGGTCGTCCTGGTCAGCAGTAGTAAGCAATGCTGTCGCCACGTCACGTCACTGGGCTTCGAATAACCTGTTGATAACCAGAAGCGTCTTGGGTTGACCTATTGGTTACGACATACAGCACCGCAAGGAGCGCGTAACCTGTGTAAAGACGCAGCTGGGAGGGCTGCCGCATGCAGGGGCACCGACCTTGGCGCGGTATCGAGAAGGATTTGTAAGAACATGCAAAGGCTTTTACCTGATGTGCGAATGTCCTGACGTGGGTGCCGGCAATCCTGAGTTGGCGTCTGATGCTCCCGGTGTTGCGTGTACGGAAGAGGATGTTGGACGGGACTGCAGTCAGCGATCATGGCAACTTGTAACTGCATTAGCATTGTCCTGAGGCAGTGTACAGTTTGGTTCCTGCGTAAGCCCGAGACTAAATATTAATCCACTTAAGCAGAAGGGACTCGCCTATCGAGACGACAAGAAGTCCTTGGCAGCCGCGCTATTTACATTTAGATCACTAACTGAGATGGGCTTATCCGAAGCCATTACCGCGGCTGCGGAGGCCCTTTCGCGGCAACCTCTGAGCTCTATCATACCGAAACAGCAGAATATAGTGGTAAGCAGCCCTTTCACCTTGGCCACTTGCTGGTTGTAATGGCTTGAGTTCCTGTCCTCTATTTGAGCAGTAACGGGCTGGGACCCCAACCCACATTTGCCAACCGCTCCCCATGCTTTTCCATGGCAACTGTTACAGTGGATTGCACCCCTTGCTATGTCGCATTCTTACCAATTATGCTACCATTGGTGTTATATGCATTTCCGAGCATACATCCTTGCCTGCCAGTGTTTCCCGCCCCATCGCTTTCCCTGCTAACAGAAGCACTTCTTTCTTGCACCCTCCCATTTTCCATGCAATCAGTGCTTGGAGCATAACAGCAGCGTCAGTCAGGCGCTGCAGTTGCTGGCCCGGCGTCACATCCTGTCGGCTCCATTGGTCGTCATGCCTGGCCTAGAGGACATGGAGAGCGGGAGCGGGGAGCCGCCCAACTCCGCTCCGCAGCTCATCGGTTGGGTGACAGTGGAGTCACTTCTCCGCGCTTTCCTTGCACGTAAGTGTATATACGTGCGAGTATACCGGTACAACAAAACATAGTGAAAGCACACCCAAGCAAGTCATCAGCGCTGTCTGCTGCCTCTACCAGGCTCTACCAGTAAGTTCCCTTTGTTTGCACGTAACTCACCCACCGGCCTGCGTCCCGCCCGCCCCTGCTACCCAGCCGTACACCCCCGCCCCCTAACCCCTCACCTCTTCCGCCCCCTCCTCAGACATGGGGGAGAAGTACGGCAAGCCGCTGCCCCGCAAGCTGCTGCTGCTGATGACAATGCTGGAGAAGGAGGGGCCGGCGTTCGCGGAGAAACTGCTCATCACCCTGACAGGTGGGGAGGGAGGCAGGTGGGGGGTCAAGGGGCGGGGGAGAAAGGAAAAGAGAGCTGCGCACCCTGACCCGCTCGTCGACCAACGCCTTCTCCTCATTCCTCATCAACCGTTTCGCCCCATGGGCCGCTCCCACAAACACACACCTGCTCGCCCCTTCTCTCCCACGTCGCTCCCGACCCATCCCACCCGCCCCTTTCATACTCCCTCCGAAACCCGCCCCCAGGCAGTGAGGACCGCGGCCTGCTGTTCCAGGTGCATGCTGACGTGTCGCTCATGACCGCCCTCAGGTGCGCACTCCCTCCACCTCCACCCCCCGCATTCCCTGCTGGTGGTTCCGGTGGGCAGGCAGACCGCTCCGTATGGGTGGAGGTGTCTGGCTGCGCCTCAGCTGGCTTAACGCACACCTTGGCAGGTGTCGGTGTGTGCTAAGAAAGCTGTCACCGCGATGTCATGTGTGTTAAGAAAACTGGCCGCGAGCATAGGAACGTACTGGATAGTCGTACTGCATGTCATGTACCGGTATGTGTGTCTGCCGTACGCACATGTGTCGTGCACCGCCGTACGCAGGGAGTCGTTCGTGCCCCCCGGCAAGCCCGCCGCGCACCGGCTGGCCGTGTTCGACGCGAGCGGCGCCATCACGTCCGTGGTGTCGCAGCTGGACGTGATAAGGTGGGGGGTGGGAAGTGGGGGGTGGGAAGTGGGGGGTGGGAGGGATGAGCCGCAGGGAAGGGGCCATGGAAAAGGACAAGGCAGCAGGAATGTGGAGAGGCTCTAGCATGGAGCCGCTTCGGCTGTCTTTATTCCGAGCCGCTAACCTAACTCCGCGTGTGTCTCCCGGGGCTGCCTGCCCTGCCCTGCCCTGCCCCCCACCCACCCAGGTTGGGATTCGTTGTTTCACTTATATAATTTTCCCCCCCACCCAGGTTCCTCCGCGACCACCCCCAGCTGCTTGGAGAGCTGGGATCTGCAACCGTGGGGCAGCTCGGCTGGGCACACCCCCCTGCTGCCACCACCGCCTCCGCCGCGTCCCCTGGCGCCTCCGCCGCACCCAGCACACCAGCGACGGCTGCAGGCGCGGCAAGTTCCCCCGCCGCCAAACCTGACACGGCGGCAGCAAGCGCGCCCAGTCCGACCCATGGGTCATCAGCAACCCGTGGGTCACTGGTGACGGTTGAGGCGAGCCTACCGGTGCTGCTAGCGTACGAGCGGATGGTGCGGGCGGGGGTGAGTGGGGCGCCGGTGGTTGCGGATTCGGAGGCGGCGATTGTGGGAAGCGGCGGCGGTGCGGCTGCGATGACGTCGTCACCCTCATCGGGAGCGGCAGGAGGCGGCGGCGGAGGAAGTGTGGGCGGCATGATAGCCAACCTGTCAATGAGTGACCTACGGTGAGAGGGACGGTGGAGGGTTTGAGGTTGCGATGGGGGTTTGCTTCTCACCGCTTCTCGCCATGTTGACTGGCTGTGTGCTGCTTTTGCCGTGCGGCCATGAAGCATGAATTAAAAAGCTCTCACTCTCCTCGCTTTGTAGTCTTAACAATTTTAACAGGACGACCCTCTCACCGGCGCACAACACTAACCCTCTCGCACCCCTCGCACCCCCCCACCCTTCACATTCCACAGCAACATCCAGTCTCAGCACTTTGGCATTCTGGCGCTTCCCGTGGGGGAGTTCCTAGCCCTGCTGCACAACACCTCCTATCTGGGCTACTCGCAGCGCACCTCCACTCAGGCCACGCATCCCTTCTTCGCCTCCGGGCCGCCGTCCGTCATGCCGCCGCCGCATTCGCCGCGGCTCGGTCGTCGGCACGGCGGGCTACACTCGCATTCGCTGTCGCCGCATCGCGCGCCTTCCGCGTCGTCGGCGTCAGTGTCGTCACTGGGAGGCGCAATGGAGACGGGCGAGGCGACGGCGAGTGAGAGCGAGGGACGAGGTGGTGCGTCGGCTTCGGGGATGGACCTGGAGCGGGATGATGACGTGGAGTTGGAGATCCGAATGATCACATGCACCGCGAATACGACCTTCCTGCAGGTGAGTGCGGGAAGGGGGGTGGCTCGGGCGGGCCCGTTAGCGAGCGCTATAAGTCCAGTCCTCGACGAAGAGCCGCTACCGGTAGCGGCTAACTGATAGCGGTATGTGGAGTGTCTTCAGTGTCTCATCGATTGTGGAGTAATAACGCATGATGCTCGTTTGCTGGCAGGCCTATAGCACGAATACTAGAGATCCTGTTTCGAGTTTCCCTTCCCGCGTGTAACCCTCGCGTTGCGTGTAACCCCCGCAGCTCCTGTCGCTGCTGTCCGACAACAAGGTACACCGAGTGTACGTCGTGGAGGCGGCGGGGCGGGCGGGCGGCGGACAGCACGGGGTGGCTCGCCCCATCGGTGTCATCACGCCCACGGACATCCTCCGACTGCTGGCGGCGCCCGCCACCGCAGACAAGGAGTAGACAAGGACCCGGAGACGCCCTGGATGGGCAGGCGGATTTGTGGGACGGCAGGGCGTAGAGGGTGAAATGTGTTCGTTTGTTTGCTGCGTGTTGGATTTGAGGTGCAGGTTGGGATGCCGTCGCTGCTCTGAGAGGGGAGGCTGGAGGCACGCATGAACGAATGCGGTACCGCTAGTTGCATTGCAGGGGTTGAGATGGGGGTTATGCCACGGGATGAGGCGAGGCGGCAGGGGTTGAACCTGTGTGGCATGGTTGTAGCTGCCGCGTCTATTCCCAAACGGCAGTTGCTGTAACTGACGCATAAGACATGCAGTGTATCCTGCGCTTTGTAGCAAACGCACGATGTCGTCTTTTGTAGATAGGCTGCTTGTCTTTGCGGGTGCACATTTGTTTGGAAGACAGCGGCTACAGGCGCATTTCACGAGCTGCAAAAGCTGTTGTTGTTGCCCCTCAAAAACCCAAGGCCAAAGCACCAGTACGCTGCCAGTTAGAATCCCGGCTTGCGTACGGCTGTTTCCAGCCTGTTCCGACCAAATACCGGTACAAGTTGCTAGCGACGTCTCTGAGCTCTGTGTCCCGGATTGAGTGTTAACATATCAAGTGGTCAGCCAACTTGTACGGCAGGAGCAGCATAACTTGTACGCAATTTTTACATTCGCGTTTGGTTCCAAGCACGGCGCCGCTTCCGTGCTTTGCTGGCCAACCAACCCTTGGACGACACAGAGCTTTAGCCACCCTGCAATGCCAGTAGCACCTTCCGAGTGCACACGGGATGCGTGCTAAGGGTACTGTAGTCGTAGCACATTGGCGTGCGTGTCTACGCATATGAGAGGTAAAGGTAGGACATTACAAGCTGACTGGAGATGTTACTGACTTAATTCCTCCCGGCAACACCTGCCTTGACAGGAGATGGCTCAAGAGGCACTCTATCTAGGCACTACTGCAGTCTTTGCGGACGACGCCAAGCTGTACACCTAATGCGTACGTAGTCATACCTTTGCATATAAGAAAAGCACAGTGAATTTCTAAGGATACACAAATTAGGCTTATTAGCTTTAGCTGTATTTGTTAAAGGCAATGAGGCGTTACCTTAAGAGGCATTGCTATATCGACTCGATACTGTTTATTATAAATTTTATATATTTTGTTTTGTAACAATGAACGCCTTTGGTACCCGATGCAACTGCAGCGAGAAGACACGTCGAAGCCATGGCACACGCCGAGCACCAGCACAGAAAGCAATACTCAGTAGACAATATTGTAAGTAAATAGGTGCCGACAATTTAACTTTATTTCCAGCCGCTCCGCGATTCGGACGCCATGGTCGCGTTGGCAAATCAATCTAACTGACACGACCTCCTTACAAGAGCAAATTGGGTCCGTCGCTTTTAAGTTCGAGTCAGGCCACACATGGGCGCCCCACACGGGAATCTCCAGGAATAACGTAAAGGTCCGCGGAGTGAAAAGTCCCGTCGAGGGCGGGGCCGCACCTCGACGTGAACGTGCCACCCGATTAAAAAGATGGGGTCGGGGCGGGGACCTAAGTTGTTCACGGGCTGCGTGCCGGAAGGGGATGGCCTAGCGATCATGCCCTAGTTTGAAAGACCCCGGATCGCTTTCGCTGTCGAGACAGATTGAATGTGCGAAATTTATGCTAATAGCCTAACGGCAGGGCTTTAGCGTTTGCTCGCCATGGTGCATGTCGGAGTCGACGTAACGGCCTAGGTACGAGAGGCAGGTACTGATGAGAAGCTGCCTTTTGCATGTATCTTCGACAATACTTGCTATACTTATAGTTGCCTGGAGGCCCAGGACGTCCGCAGCGCTCCCTCTCAGCCAGGTGCGCTTACAGTAATAACGCTGCGGCCGCTGATGATGATGGTATGCTGTGTCTGCTCTGAGTTAGCCAAGACGCGTAGGCAAGGGTCCTCGGGTCGCAGCAATGGACACACTATGCTTATTGGCACACGTATACTTGCGATTAATGAGAAGTTACTTCGGCCGCCTTAGCACGAATGAACATTGAGCAGGCATTCGGAAGGTCAACATAGCTTTTTGTATATCACACCGTAACCATTTGCTAGGATAACCGTAAGGCCATGCCCTTCGCTGCTTGCAGGCCGCACACTGTGCTGCCGACACCGCACCACTGAGTGAGTATCACTTGCGGAAGACCCTTGGGAGGTGCTGCTTTTGACCCTAACCCCACGAACTGTTCCTTGTAGGTCAACATGGCTTCCGACGGCAAATGCAACGGAATAATAGCGAATGGACCAAATAAGGGCAAACCATGTCAAAATCCTGCCATCCTTGGCTGCGAGAATGGCCCGTTGCTGTATTGTGGGGTGCACAAAAACAGCCTGCCCCCGCAACAGCCGGTGCCTCAGCCCCCGCAACAGCCGGCGCCTCAGCCCCCGCAACAGCCGGCGCCTCAGCCCCCGCAACAGCCGGCGCCTCAGCCCCCACCAGTGCCTCAGCCCCCACCAGTGCCTCAGCCCCCACCAGTGCCTCAGGCCGCACCAGTGCCTCAGGCCGCACCAGTGCCTCAGGCCGCACCAGTACCTGAACGATCCTGTTGCCATTTTTTTTGCCAGTGCTTTGGAATGAGGTGCAGCTGTTGCGAGTAGAGGAGCATCCGGGTCTCTTGGGTTTGTGACGAATCCGGATATAAGCTTCCAAATGGTTGTGCCAGGGGCGCATGGTGTTGGGCTCCCGTCGGGTTTGAGCCGTAGTGTACTTTAACTAGAGCGTTAACTGTAGATGAGAATGGGCTTTGTGAGTATAGGCTTTGTGAGCATAAGAGGGGTAAGAAATAAAAAGGTGTAACTAAAACTGGCCACAATGCAACCGACCTCGCAGTCATCCTCCCAAGACCCTTGACTCCATTTCCTAGGGCAGAAGATGTCTTCCTCCACTACCATAATGGTCAGGCAGTGCCACCAACCTTTACAGTGCTAAAGCAATGGAAGTAGCCCCATTCTAAGCAGCCCCCTCCGGCCCAAACGGAGTAGGGTTCGCGCCCCTTGCAGCCCAACGGAGTCATTATGAGGCCACATGCGTATACCGTATTGCCCAACATCTAATTGACATTTTGAAGCCTATTTTCCAGCCCCGACTGACAAGACGGAAAGAATATCTGCCCCATTTGACCTGCTGTTGGCGGGTTTCTATCCAAAAGTCCCCAAAGCTGACGTTTAGGCATGGCCTTCTGAGTATCCTGGGCCCCCGGCACTTACGCCCCCACTTGACACCTTGCCCAGCCTTGCCAGCAAATTTAAAGCCCCAATTGACACGACCAAATAAACGCTCAGCCACACTTGACAAAACGCAACATCTTTATACTTCTGTCATTTATAGGGACAATACGGTACCGGTCAGCCGTTTGTGGTTGGTTTTGCTGTTACAACGTCTGACTCATGGACAGAGCAACCGCTACCATGGCCCCTCTGTCGTAGCATAAAACTGCCGAATCAACCCGAAACACGCACAGCCTGTTTTGTTAAAATCCGCAGAGCGCAAAAAGGGGGGCAGCATGCAACAACTGACATCGCAGCCCAATGCCTGAAGTTGTTGCAAAACACTTTGTTGACAGTCCCGCACCCATGTCCCACCTCAAGGGGTCTTTGAGCCTCTGCTGCGCTGCGTAGCTAGGGTCGATTGCTGCAAGCCTGCCTCCCCATGGTCACGGTCAGTGGTTTCTCGCGGCTCAGTTTATCGAATCCCCATACACGCTGCAAGACCCCACCGATCCACCCGCCACCCTGCATGGTTGACCTTTTGGCACCAGCATCCGCAAGCCCCCCCCCTCCCCACGCCCCATAACGAACCCCAAGGCCCCAAGTTGTGCGGCCCAGTGCCACATTCCCGATCCGCCACGTCCCCAATGGCGGCGTCGAAGATACCCCGGTGCGCCGTGCGCTTTGCCCGGTAAGGAAACACCGGTAGGTAGCAAAGCAGGAGGAAACGCCTTGTTGGAAGGCATGCCCGCATGTCCAGGGCCAAACAGACAAACTCTGGGAAAAGCCTCAGGAAGTGAGAAGCGAGAACGCGCAAAGGGTGCAATAGGCTATAGCTCGTCTATTGACACAATGGGAAGAGTTAGGTCCGCGCCCGGATTGTGGGCTCTGAGCATGCTCGCAATAAAGCCCAGGATTATGGGCTCTGAGCATGCTCGGAAATAAAGTGGCGAGATTTCGGCTTTTAATAGTATGCACAAATAGGCTTAATATATGGCTATATAGTATGGCCCAGATTTAACGCGTTGCTGCACTCCCGGTGAAAGGTCGCGGGACACACCCTGAACCTGGGCTCTGAGCATGCTCGGAATTAAATAACAAGATTCCCATTTTTAATAGCATGGACAAATAGGCTTAATATATGGCTATATATTATGGCCCAGATTTAACGCGTTGCTGCACTCCCGGTGGAAGGTCGCGGGACACACCCTGAACCTGGGCTCTGAGCATGCTCGGAAATAAATAACAAGATTCCCGCTTTTAATAGCATGGACAAATAGGCTTAATATATGGCTATATATGACGGCCCAGATTTAACGCGTTGCTGCACTCCCAGCAGGCAGCTATGTCGACTGGGCTCGTTGTTCCTAGTGGGGCCCGGGTTGTCAAATGCCCCTCGCGATTGCTGCATAGTATAACCCCTACGTTTACCTATCCAGTGCGGTGGTTGTATGCCTGGTAATGCGTGCCTTGAGCATGGAGCCCTGATCATGGGCTCTGAGCATGCTCCGAGCATGCTCAGAGCCCACATACTGGGCTCGTTGTTCCTAGTGGGGCCCGGGTTGTCAAATGCCCCTCGCGATTGCTGCATAGTATAACCCCTACGTTAACCTATCCAGTGCGGTGGTTGTATGCCTGGAAATGCGTGCCTTGAGCATGGAGCCCTGATCATGGGCTCTGAGCATGCTCCGAGCATGCTCAGAGCCCAGAATCTGGGCCGAAATCGCGAGCATGCTCAGAGCCCATAATCCCGGGCTTTAATGCGAGCATGCTCAGAGCCCACAATCCGGGCGAGGACCTTACTGAATGGGAATTGACTCCTGCAGTGGCAGGAGTTGTGGGGCCCGGTAACCGCCCGGCTAGCAGCACACGCACACAATCCGACTCGCGGCCAGCTTTTTGTTAGCACATCCATGCACTAGTAAGCAGCATAGGAGCTAGAGTAGTTGGGTAGACTTGACCCGCAAGCTACGAGCAATGAGCACCCCCATGAACGATGGCAGCACTTGCATAGCCAAGAGGATAGTGCAAGAGTCCACATACACCCTCTTAGACAATAATGGATGGCTTGCTGTGCTGAGATGCGCCGCACCGAAAACACCGAAAATGCCAACACAGGGCCGTGAAAAACGTGTTCCTATTCCAAGCAAGCTTGTGTAATCAACCGATGTCAACTTCCAACGAATGCCCCCCCACCGTTCAACAAACATGCGCCATGCTTCGCAACTGGTAAAAAGCGTCTTCCGCGGGACACCGCCGCAACAACAGCAGTTTGTCGTAGCTACATTCACAGTCCTGCCCATCATCCTATAGGCGCCGGTAGGTACACGGCTCCAGAGCCGGCTCAAGCACGATTCACATCCCCAACCCATAGCTAGCTATTGTGGTATGAATACATCCAACACGAGCATCATGCCGCAACCAAACGGCCGTCCACCGCAGAACTGCATCGCCGTCATGTAAACAGCGGTAATAAAGCGGTCGTGCGCTCAGACGACACGACCCCACATGTAAGAATAGGAGTGCGTTTGCAGGCGCTTCTGCATGCACATGCGAGGAACCTCCCGGGCTGCGGGCTCCCATCCATCCATGAATTTCACACCTTCATCACCTCCCCCCTTCCTGCCGACTCCAACCGCCCTCCTCAACCCGCCACCTGCTAACCTCCCCCTCATCCTCCTCGTCCCTCCTTCCCGCATCTCACCAGCCGGGCCGGTGCTGCTGACTGAACGACAGCAGCGCCCGCGCCACATCACCCACAGAGGGCTCAGCATCCATCTCCTCCGCCGCGTGGAGGAGGTGCTGCTGCTGCTGCTGCGATGACAGCTGCCTTTGCAGGTGACCCCCGCCGCGACCGCCGCCGCGCGCGGAGCCCTTCCCACCCGCTCCGCCACCCGCACCACCACCTTCCATCGCATCCATGCCCCCCGACGCCGATCCCCGGCCGCCAGCAGTCGGCAACAGCGGCGGCGGCATCTCTCCCTCCATCCGCTCAAACCGCTGCTCCCTCCGAGACCGAGCCGCACCCCGATGGCTGGGCAGGGGCGCACCCTCTCGGGCGGCAGCACCCCGCAGATCTCGATAAGGATCTCGATCCGCGCCCTCTCGCAGGTAGGTACTGCCCCGACGCCTAGAAGACGGAGGCGGTGGGGAGTCCGTGACGTCAGCGCCGGCCGGGGCGAGGTCCTCGGGGTAGTCACATCGGTCCTCATCATCATCATAGTCCTCCTGATCATCATCGTGAGGATGAGGATGATGCCAGGGAGCTGCGCCGCCGCCTGCGGATGCTGCTGCATTCGCTGCCGGGTTGGGCAGCAGGCCCCCGCCGCCGAACAGTAGCGACTGAGCCATGGCGGCTTGGAGGGAGAGGGGGTGTCCCGGGTGGCCTGGGGGAGGCAGCCCCGCCCATGCGTCCGGGAGCAGCGGGGGAAAGCCCGGGTGGTCCTGGGTGGGGGGCTCGGGTCGTGCGCGCTTGGTGCCTGCAGCGGCGCGAGAGCTGCCGGTGGGGCGGCGGGGAGGCTCCGGGCGCTCAAAGGCCGCGGGGTCGTCGCGTGGGAGGTTGTGGGGGCGGTGCGGAGGTAGGGCGGACTTGGTGCCGGTGTCGGAGCTGGAAGGACCTGGGGAAGGTGCGGGTTGGGGAAGGGAATAAGGAGGGTGGAAAGAAAGCAGGAAAGAGGTAGCGTGTGAGGCTACTGCTGAGAGGAGAGAGCTTTCTAACTCTCTCAACAAAAGGCTGGGCGCTGTCTTTGTTGTTCCCTGCCAAGCCCTGCGCCAGCCCCACACAAGCACCGCAAGTCCGCAACCCTGAGCTGCTGTCCCCGACCACTCCTACCCGACGCCAGGCCATCCTCCGGCCACGACGCCCTCGGATCCCAGTTCCTGTCCAGCGGCGCCTGCAGCAGACTCGCCAGCCCCGCCAGGCCCTTCGTCTGCGCCACCTGCCAGATCGCCGCCGCCTCCTGCGCCGCCTGCTCCGTAATGAGCTTCTCCATCTTGACGCGCGCCAGGTAGATGCTCAACTGCTCCAGGCTCTCAAAGCTGGTGGGCAGGCCCGCGGGGAGCCCCGAAGCCAGGGAGCCCAGGCTGAGCGGCGCAGAGGGACCGCCCCCGACCGAGCTGGCGGAGATCAGGGCGGCAGCCAGAGGTCCCAGCGAGCCCACATGGCCTAGAGGTACGGCAAGCATCTTCTGGTGGACTGCGGCGGCAGCCTGGGCGGCGGCAGCTTGCGCGGCTGCGGTGGCCGCGGCGGCGGCGGCTTCAACGGGCGCATGCATGGCGCGAGTGAGGGAGTGCGGGCCGTTGCGGGGGCCGGGGCGCCCGGAGCCTGGCCGCTGCTGTGGGGGGTCGAGCTGCGGAAGGACACAATTGCGGCGAGTCGTCAAGTTAGTGAACTTGACGGGTATGAGTAGGGAGAGCGAGTTGTCCTATAGTAGTGCACTAGTGCTACAGGACAGGACAGGACGAGACACAGGTGGGATACCTGGGTATATGATTGGCATGATGGAGCCGCCTATAAACGGCAATACCGACACCGCATCCTTCCTCCCTCTCCCCCACGCTTACCTCGTTGTGCGCGGTTGCACCCCAGTTGACGCCCGGTGCAAGCTCAGCCAGCTGCTTCTCAAGCTTCGCCTCCGCCTTCGCTGCCTGGCTCCGAGGGCCGCCCTTTTCCTGTCGCCACGCGCCATTGCCGCCTTCACCCATCCCGACGAAAGCAGCCCCCGCTGCTCCTGCCGCCGTTGCGCCTGCCACAGCCGCCGCGGCATCGCCTCCTTCTTGCTCCTCTTGATCCAGGGGCTGCTGCATGCTCGGGCGCCAGGGAAGCGGCAAAGACCCCTCCTGGGATTCCCTCCTTTCCTGCCGCCGGCGGGCCGACGGCAGCGGCGCCGGAGGCATGCGGTGCATCGAGCTTGGACGCCCCAACCCCCCGCTGGGCTTCCGCGTTGGGCCCTCATCCGCGTTTTCCTCCTCCTCTTCCTCATCCTCCTCCCCCTGAGCCGCCTGCTGCGGCTGCTGCTGCGGGAATGCGAGTGGGAGCGGCGGCGGCGGCAGCAGCAGCGGCAGCTGCAGCTGCTGCTGTTGTGGGTCGTCCATCGCATCCGCGTCTTGCGGCCAGAAGGGCTGCAAGGCGCCCACCCAAGGGAGCCCCTTGCCGCCCTTCATACCGTAGCCATGAGGCATCTCCATCCGCATCAATTCATCCGGCGGCGGTTGCAGCAACGGCGCTTGCGGCCGCCGCCGAGGCGGCCGCTGCTGCTGCTCCTGCCGCTGCGACTCCTCAAACCCACCATCACCCTCCACCCAAGGCCGCTGCCAGGCAGGCATCAAGCCCTTGGCCGCATTCGCGGCTTGGCGAACGGAACTTGGGGAAGAAGCCGCCAGGTGGGGGGGGGCAGGTGGGGGGTCAAGCGGCGGGGGAGCAAGGAAAAGAGAGCTGCGCACCCTGACCCGCTCGTCGACCAACGCCTTCTCCTCATCTTAACCGTTTCGCCCCATGGGCCGCTCCCACAAACACACACCTGCTCGCCCCTTCTCTCCCACGTCGCTCCCGACCCAACCCACCCGCCCCTTTCATACTCCCTCCGAAACCCGCCCCCAGGCAGTGAGGACCGCGGCCTGCTGTTCCAGGTGCATGCTGACGTGTCGCTCATGACCGCCCTCAGGTGCGCACTCCCTCCGCCTCCAACTCCCATGCGCGTTCCCTGCTGGTGGTTCCGGTGTGCAAGCAGGCCGTTCCGCACGGGTGGGGTCTGTGTTGCGCCTCAGCTAGTTTAACGCACACCTTGTCACGTGTCGATGTGTGCTAAGAAAGCTGTCACCGCGATGTCATGAGTGTGTTAAGAAGACTGGCCGCGAGTATAGGAACGTGCTGTACTGCCGTACTCCATGTCATGTATGTGTGTCTGCCGTACGCACATGTGTCGTACTCCGCCGTACGCAGGGAGTCGTTCGTGCCCCCCGGCAAGCCCGCCGCGCACCGGCTGGCCGTGTTCGATGCGAGTGGCGCCATCACTGCCGTGGTGTCGCAGCTGGACGTGATTCGGTGGGTGCGGGGGTGGTGGGTGGGTTATTGGTTGGGAGGGTGGATTTGGACGTGGTTAGTTGGGCTGAGGAGCAGTAGCAGGAGGCGGAGGAGGAGGAGAGAGGGAGGAGCCGCATAGAAGGGGCCATGGAAAGGGACAAAGGAGGACAGGGGCAGGAGCGGCGCGAAGGTACCCAAGCAGGGATCCAAGCAGCAGCAGGAGTGTGGAGAGGCTCTAGCATGGAGCCGCTTCCGTGGCTGTCTTCATGTGTCCTTCGCTGTCCGCCAACCTAACCCCGCGCGTGTCTCCCGGCACTGGCTGCCCTGCCCTTCCTCCCCCCAGGTTCCTCCGCGCCCACCCCCAGCTGCTCGGGGAGCTGGCCTCCGCAACCGTGGGGCAGCTCGGCTGGGCACACACCCCTGCTGCTGCAGCCGCAGCCGCCACCGCTGCTGCAGCCGCATCACCCGGCGCCTCTTCCGCACCCAGCACACCACCGACGGCTGCAGGCGCGGCAAGTTCCCCTGCCTCCAAAACCGACACGGCAGCGGCGGCGGCAGCAAGCGCGCCCAGCCCGACCCATGGGTCACCAGCGACCCGTGGGTCACTGGTGACGGTTGAGGCGAGCCTGCCGGTGCTGCTTGCGTACGAGCGAATGGTACGGGCGGGGGTGAGTGGGGCGCCGGTGGTTGCGGATTCGGAGGCGGCGATTGTGGGAAGCGGCGGCGGTGCGGCTGCGATGATGACGTCATCACCCACATCGGGAGCGGCAGGAGGCGGCGGAGGAGGAGGCAGTGTGGGCGGCATGATCGCCAACCTGTCCATGAGTGACCTACGGTGAGAGTGACGGTGGCGGGTTTGAGGTTGCGATGGGAGTTTGCTTCTCACCTCTTCTGTGTGCTGCTTTTGCCGTGTGGCCCTGAAAAAACTCACTCTCCTCGCTTTGTAGTCTTAACAAATTTAACAGGACGACCCTCTCACCGGCGCACAACAGTAACCCCCTCGCACCTCTCGCACCCCTCGCACCCCCCCACCTCCAGTCCTCGACGAAGATCCGCTGCCGGTAGTGGCAAACTGATAGCCGTATGTAGGGTGTTTCTGTATCCCATTGACACGTTGATATGTAGAGTAACAACGCATGAGGGCATGATGCTAGATTGCCGGCAGGCTTATAGCACGAATACTAGGGCTCCTGTTCCGATTCGTGTTCTCCCTCGCATCGCACCCCCGCAGCTCCTGTCGCTGCTGTCCGACAACAAGGTGCACCGATTGTATGTAGTGGAGACAGCGGGGCGGGCGGGCGGGGGACAGCACGGTGTGGCTCGCCCCATCGGTGTCATCACGCCCACGGACATCCTCCGACTGCTGGCGGCGCCCGCCACCGCAGACAAGCACGAGTAGACAGGGACCCGGAGACGCTCCGGATGGGCAGGCGGATTTGTGGGACGGCAGGACGTAGAGTGTAAAATGTGTCCATGTTTGTTTTTGCAAATAAAATAGCTAAAATGAATTATAATGTCAAGCTAAAGGTCGGGGTTTTGGATTTGAGGTGCAGGTTGGGATGCCGTCGCTGCTCTGAGAGGGGAGGCTGGAGGCACGCATGAACGAATGCGGTACCGCTAGTTGCATTGCAGGGGTTGAGATGGGGGTTATGCCACGGGATGAGGCGAGGCGGCAGGGGTTGAACCTGTGTGGCATGGTTGTAGCTGCCGCGTCTATTCCCAAACGGCAGTTGCTGTAACTGACGCATAAGACATGCAGTGTATACTGCGCTTTGTAGCAAACGCATCATGTCTATTGTAGGTAGACCAGTGATTTTTTTTGAGCGATATATCGCTTTTTGAGCGATAAATAATTGGTCCTAGGGCCGTGAGAAAGCGATAAGGTGTCTGTGCCCAGGGAATCTCATCGCTCACACCCCCCGTGCCAGACCCTCTACATGCTAGGGATTTGGGCCCAGGAGGGCACTGGAACCAGTGAGAAGCGCCTCCACATTGGGGTTTAAGGGGCTATGGGCACGTGTGACCCCAGGAGGCCGTCTTAGGAAGCGATAAGCCCCGAAACCCCTCGGCTTGGCTGGTTGGGAAAGCGATAAGCGGTTGCCCAGGCCCGATTTCTATCGCTCGAGCAGCGATATTATATTTTTGGCGTAGCTAAAAATCTAGTTTGAGGACCCGTAGGGGCGAGTGCATGAGTTGTCGTACATTGAGCCTTGGTCGTCGGAGGGCGTTCTGAGGGTTGCCTTCCTTGTTGTTTTATCGTTGCGTGGCTTTCTTCCGGGGAACTTCGTTGTTTTTGTGTCCAGTCGCGGCTAGCCTCTTGTAGTCAACGCTAGTCAATTGGGGATAGCCCTCGCTATCTAGAGCTTGGGCTTGCTGCCTTACCGAGGTCTAGTTTCTTTTCTCTTTACCTATGAACGCTTAATTATTGAAGCCGAGGAAGTTGAGCAGGACGCTATAAGTTTGCTCAAGCGTGGCAAGACCAAAGCAACGAAAGAGGCGTATTTTCAGTCGGTTGCCCGCTATAAGAAAGCCACGGCAGAAGTAATTCGAGATATTGAGCGCAGGCAGCCATTTTACCTTTAACTTCGGGCTCGGGAAGACACATGTCGCGCCATCTTCATGCGCAAGTCACAGCTCAGCCAGGCCTTCGCGGCTGGGGCGATCGTTACGACCCAGGAGGGACACGGTGCGCTGGCGCCGGTCCCACAAGACAGGCGGCGCCCCAAGGGGTCGAAACAGAGCGCCCGGAAAGGGGAGTGAGGAGGGCGGTGGAAGGTCCGCTGAAGGCGGCGGTGCTGCCGCCAAGCAAGGTCCCCCAGCGCCTGGCGGTCCAGGGCGCCGGCATCTTGGACTCCTGGCTGGACACGTTGGCGACGGGGCCGGGCGCGGGCATGACGGCAACGGGGGCTCAACGGTCGGCGCTGGGACCGTGCGAGAAGACCCTTACCTCCAGCATTGACATGGAGGACACCGCGGCCATGGCGCCATTCATGAGCGAGTTGCTAACGGTAGCGGGTGTGCAGCGGCTGTCTACCAACCAAGACATCTTTAACAGTCATGCCAAGAGCGTCATCAGCGCTAGCGTGTCGCTGGGCGAGGCCGCGCTGCAGGAGGCGGCGAGGGCGCAGACTACGGACGAGCAAGCACGGAGCTTGATGGTTGCCACCGCAGCTTACAAGCGGGCGCAGGAGGCGCAGCAGGTCCAGTCCGAGGTCAGCAAGCTCACGCGCTACACTACCTTTCCCAGGGCCATGCGTTGGCTAAAGGAGGGACCCGGATAAGCTCAACCTATTGCGCGGCCTCTCCTCTTTCAGCAAGGAGGACTTGACCGACATCCTGCGCAGTGCGACGGGTCAAGGCACCTCCAGCAACCGAGCAGCGGCTAGGGAGGCGCCCCTCCCGTTTCCGAGCAGCGGGTCCGCAGGCAGCCACGGCGATGCACAATAGCGCTGTTTTGTCTGCGACGCGACGGGCCACAGGTTCCGCCACTGGCCCACGCTGGTAGGCCTCCCGGAGGATGAGAGCGACAGGAAGCTAGCGGCGGCGCGCAGGCGCATGCCGCGGAGGAACTAGGAACTTCATGCGCCCGCCAGGGACATGGCGGGTGCCCAGACGCCGCCGCCGCGGGGGGCGGTGGCGCGGGGAGGCTGCCGGGCGCATTAGGCGGCATGGGCGACACTCATGCAGGTAGGCCACCCCAGGGCGGTGTGGGAGACACCACGAGGGCGGGCCGTACGTTAGACCTCCCCAAGGTGAAATGGGACAACCCTATCCCAGGGCGAAGTGGGATACTTTTGCGCCTCCCCATAGCGATATGGGACAACCCAATCCCAGGGTGAAGTGGTATCCTTTAGTGCCTGCCCAAGGTTAAATGGGAAAACCCAATCCCAGGGCGAAGTGGGATACTTAGGCGCCTCTCCATAGCGATATGGGACAACCCAATCCCAGGGTGAAGTGGGACCTTTAGTGCCTACCCAAGGCTAAATGGGAAAACCCGATCTCAGGGCGAAGTGAGATACGTTTGTGCCTCCCCAAGGTGAAATGGGACAACCCTATCCCAGAGCGAAGTGGGACACTTTTGCGCCTCCCCATAGCGATATGGGACAACCCAATCCCAGGGTGAAGTGGGACCTTTAGTGCCTACCCAAGGCTAAATGGGAAATCCCGATCTCAGGGCGAAGTGAGATACGTTTGTGCCTTCCCAAGGCGATATGGGACAACCCAATCCCAGGGCGAAGTGGGATACCTGTGTACCACCCAAGGCGATAACAACCCAATTCCAGGGCGAAGTGGGTATCTTATGGGCCTCCTCTCCTTTCTCCGGCCCATTTCCCTATCGCTCGTGCAGTGAACGGCAGCAGGCTGTTGGGACACGTGGTGGAGACGGATGGCCGGTGGTCAGAGGCGCTGGTAGGGCCCCTGGAGGCTTTGCACGCAGCGGCGCTGGCCCCGAGACAGGGCGCCATGGTGGCGGAACATGGCCAGCCGGTGGCGACATCCCCAGCAGTGCCCGCCACGGCGCAGCCAGGGGAGGCACGGCCTAGATGCCCGACCACACGTCAGGCGAGCGCGGCGGCTCGAGGGCGGTCCCCAATGGCAGATCCAGTCGGCAGGCCATCGGTAGCACATGGGAGCAGCAGCACCGTGGCGCCTGCAGCGCCGCAGGGAGGTGCAGTGGCAGGGGCGAGCAGCGGGACGGTAACTACACCACCACCACGCTTGGTGCAGCTAACGCCTGAGGCCGTAGAGGACTTGGAGTTCTGGTGGGGGGGTCCTTCGGTCGGATTCGTCAGTGTGGGACGGCGTCAAGAAGTGCGCTGTAGCGGACCTCGACTTGGTGAGGGGGGAGTTTGGGGGCCCCAGTGGTGCAGTCATCTTCACCGACGCCAGCGGCTGCGGCTCTGGCGCGGCCTTGGGGCCCCGCGGAGCTGCAGGGGCCGTGGTCAGCGGAGGAGAAGCAGCTACACATTGCTTGGCTGGAGCTGAAGGCGGTGCGCAGGGCGCTGCAGTCGTGGGCGCCCCGGCTCACCGGGCGGCGTGTGCTGATCCGCTGCGACAATACTCAGGCCGTGGCTGCGATCAGGCACGGCTCCACCCGCATGCCGGAGGGCCGAAGCGTCAGCCGGCAGATGGTGGAGCTTGCGATCCGGCAGGGGTTTGAGCTCCATGGGCGGAGCATATCGCGGGCGTCGAGAATGTGCGCGCAGATCGCCTCAGCCGGCAGCTCAGCACCGCATGGCGCACCGCCGCTGCTTAGGGCTGGCAGCCCTAAGCAGCGGCGGTGGGCTTAGGGCGACTACCCGGGTGGGTGGTACCTTTGCGCCGGCTGCGTGTTGGCGGCGGCAGGCATTGGGGCGGAGGCTGCCGAGGGCTACGTGAGCAGACTCGCCAAACGATGGGTAGTGCAGGCAGGCAGCGCGGTGGCGGCCCGGTCTGCGGCCACCTATGAGGCGGGGCGCCAGCGGTTCCTGAGGTTCTGCGTCGTTGTTCTGCGCCTTGAGCGAGCAGGATGCCTTCCCATGGGGCCAGGACCTCAACCGCTTCCTGGTCTGCCTCTTCATCACCCACTCGTCGCCGTTATTGGCACCGTCCACACTCCTTGGGACCGTGAGCGCTCTGCCGGATTGGCAGCGCGCGCGGGGGCTCCAAGCCGAGGCAGCAATTAGCGCAGACCCACGGGTCAAGCGCACTCTAGCGCAGGCGTTGCGGAGTCGACCGGCAGACGCCTGCGCCTCTGAACGCCGGAAGGCACCGCTACCCATCCGCGTCCTTCAGCTGCTGGTCGGGCTGCTCCGGTCAACACGAACCCGGGTGAAGCGCGGCGCTGGTCCCAAGATGCATGCTGGCTCGTGGTGGGTGTCTTTGGCATGCTCCGCCGAAGCGAGCTGGCGGCTCTGAGCGTGGGCGTCGTGACGTTTCCGGAGGATGGCGGGGTGGAGTTGAGGATTCGGCGCAGCAAGACGGACCAGAGGAGTGCGGGCGCGTCGGTCTACCTGGCGGACACAACGATGAGCGGGGTCCCCATTGCCCGGACCGTCCGGCGGCAGCTAGCCGGGGCGGCAGAGGATGCGGCGGGCGCCGACGGCCCCCTGATCGTCAAGGGAGCCGCCTGGTCTGGGGGGCGGGGCGCTCGGTGGCCGGCGGGGGATTTCACGCGGCGGTTGCGGGAGCTGGTGGCCGAGCTACAGCAGATGCAGCCGGACCTGGATATTGACACTAGCCGGATCGCGGCCCACAGCTACGCGTGGGTGGCGCCACAGCGGCGGCTAATGCAGGAGTGAGCGTAGAGGCCATTAAGGAGCACGGGCGGTGGAAGTCTCGGGCCGTAGATGTGTACATTCGCAAGTCAGTGGCGGTCAGGCGGGCGGTGGTAGAGCAGATGTGATAAGGGATAGGGAAAGGGGGGTTGTCTCTGCGTGGGCCTTGGATAGGAGCCGGCCACGCAGATTGGGTCCGTTGCCGTGCCATCAGTAATGCGTGTTAGCAGGTTAGCTGAGTGCGTGAGAGGGCACGGGTAGCGCGTCAGGGGCCCAAAAAAAATACCCCCTCGAAAACGAAAAAAAAACGCTGAGGTAGACTGCTCGTCGTTGCGGGTGCACAATTGTTTGGAAGACAGCGGCTACAGGCGCATTTCACGAGCTGCCAAAGCTAAAAGGGGCTGCTGGTGCCCCTTCCCCCACCAAGATGCGCTCCACAGACGGCTGTGACACTCCACGCTAGCTGCCCCTCAAAAACCCAAGGCCAAAGCACCGGTACGCTGCCGGTTAGAATCCCGGCTTGCGTACGGCTGTTTTCAGCTTGTTCCGATGAAATACCGGTACACGTTGCTAGGGACGTCTCTGAGCTCTGTGTCAGCCCCGGATTGACTGTTAACACATCAAGTGGTCAGCCAACTTGTACGGCAGGTGCAGCATAACTTTGTACGCAAATTTTACATTCGCTTTTGGTTCCAAGCACGGCGCCGCTTCCGTGCTTTGCTGGCCAACCGACCCTTGGACGACACAGAGCTTTGCGCACCCTGCAATGCCAGCAGCACCATCCGAGTGCACACGGGATGCGTGCTAAGGGTACTGTAGTCATAGCACATCGGCGTGCATGTCTACGCATATGGAAGGTAAAGGTAGGACACTACAATGGAGCTGACTGGAGATGTTATTGACAGGATATGGCACAAGTGGCACTCTAGGCATTACTGCAGTCTGCGCGGACGACGCCAAGCTGTACACCTTATCCATACGTAGTCATACCTTTGCATATGAGAAAAGCACAGCGAATTTCTTGGGATACACAAATTAGGCTTATTAGCTATAATTGTTAATAAAAGGCAATGTGGCGTTACCTTAAGAGGCATTGTTATATCGACCTCGATACTGTTAATAATATTTTGTAGCATTAATTTTAACAATAATTTTAACAATAATTTTGTAACAACGAACGCCATTGGCACCCGATGCAACTGCAGCGAGAAGACTCGTTGCAGCCATGGCACACGCCGAGCACCAGCACAGGAAGCAATAATCAGTAGACATTTGCAAGTAATTAGGTGATACATTAACTTTATTTCCAGCCGCTCCGCGATTCGGACGCCATGGTCGCGTTTCCTGTGGGTGAATTGATCTAAATGACACGACCTCCTTACAAGAGCAAATTGGGTCCATCGCATTAATTTCGCCCATCCGATCTGTCCCAATAGCAAAGCGCGCCGAGGTCTTTCAAACTAGGGCATCATCGCTAGGCCATCCCCTTCCGGCAGCCCGTGAGCAACTTAGGTCCCCGCCCCGACCCCATCATCTTTAAGCGGGTGGTACGTTCACGTCGAGGTGCGGCCCCGCCCTCGACGGGACCTTTCACTCCCCGGACCTTTACGTTGTTCCTGGAGACTCCCGGCGCGCGCGTGGGGCGCCCATGTGTGGCCTGACTCGGAAATAAAATAGTGTAACCGTAGAGAGCTTTAGCTTTTGCTCGCCAGGTGCGTGTCGGAGTCGACGTAACGGCCCAGGTACGAGCGAGCGGCAGGTACTGATGAGAAGCTGCCTTTTGCATGTCTCTTCGACAATACTTGTTATACTTATAGTTACCTGGAGGCTCAGGACGTCCATAGCGCTCCCTCTCAGCCAGGTGCGCTAACAGTGATAACGCTGCGGCCGCTCATGATGATGGTATGATGTGTCTGCTTAGAGTTAGCCAAGACGCGTGGGCGAGGGTCCTCGGGTCGCAGCAATGGACACATTATGCTTATTGGCCTACGTATACTGGCGATTAATGAGAAGTTACATCGGCCGCCTTGACACTAATGAACATTGAGCAGGCATTCGATAGGTCAACATGCTTTTGTATGAAGCGCACCGTAACCAAATGATCACCATAAGGCCATGCCCTCCGCTGCTTGCAGGTCGCACACTGTGTTGCCGACACCGCGCAACTGAGTGAGTATCACTACTTGCGGAAGACCCTTGAGAGGTGCCGCTTTTGACCCTAACCGCACGAATTGTTCCTTGTAGGTCAACATGGCTTCCGACGGCAGATGCAACGGAATAATAGCGAATGGACCAAATTAGGGCGACCGATGTCCACATCCTGCCACCCGTGGCTACGAGAATGGCCCATTGCTGTATTGTGGGTTGCACAGAAGCTACCTGGACCAGTCGGCGTCTGCGGCCAAACAGGAGCCTAAGCCACGGGTATCCTGTTTCGTTTTCCATTGTTGCCCTTTTTTTTGCAAGTGCTTTGGGTTGATGTGCAGCTGTGGCCAGTAGAGGAGCATCCGGGTCTCTTGGGTTTGTGACGAATCCGGCTATAAGCTTTCAAATGGTTGAGGTGTGCCAGGGACGCATGGTGTTGGTGAAGGCGTTCAAATAGAGCGTTAGCTGTGGATGAGAATGGGCCTTGTGAGTATAGGCTTCGTGAGCACAAGAGGGGTAAGAAATAAAAAGGTGTAACTAAAACTGGCCACAATGCTTAAAGAACCAACCAACCTCGCAGTCATCCTCCCAAGACCCTTGACTCCATTTCCTAGGGCAGAAGATGTCTTCCTCCACTACCATATGGTCAGGCAGTGTCACCAACCTTTCCAGTGCCTAAAGCAATGGAAGTAACCCCATTCTAAGCAGCCCCCTCCGGCTCAAACAGAGTAGGGTTCGCGCCCCTTGCAGCCCAACGGAGTCATTATGAGGCCACATGCGTATACCGTATTGCCCAACATTTAACTGACATTTTGAAGCCTGTTTTCCAGCCCCAACTGACAAGACGGAAATAATATCTGCCCCATTTGACCTGCTGTTGGCGGGTTTCTATCCAAAAGTCCCAAAAGCTGACGTTTAGGCATGGCCTTCTGAGGATCCTGGGCCCCTGGCACTTACGCCCCCACTTGACACCTTGCCTAGCCTTGCCAGCAAAGTTTTAGCCCCAATTGACGGCCAAATAAACGCTCAGCCCCACTTGACAAAACGCAAAATATTTATATTCTTGTCAATTAAAGGGACAATACGGTACCGGTCAGCCGTTTGTGAGTTGGTTTTGCTGTTACAACGTCTGACTCGTGGACAGAGCAACCGCTACCATGGCCCCTCTGTCGTAGCATAAAACTGCCGAATCAACCCGAAACACGCACAGCCTGTTTTGTTAACATCCACAGAGCGCAAAAAAGGGGGCAGCATGCAACAACTGACATCGCAGCCCAATGCCCGAAGTTGTTGCAAGACACTTTGTTGCCAGTCTCGCAACCATGTCCCACCTCAAGGGGTCTTTGAGCCTCTGCTGCGCTGCGTAGCTAGGGTCGATTGCTGCAAGCCTGCCTCCCCATACACGCTGCAAGACCCCACCGATCCACCCGCCACCCTGCATGGCCACTTTTGACCTTTTGGCACCAGCATCCGCAAGCCAACCCACCCCCCAACACCTCATAACGAACCCCAATGCCCCAAGTTGTGCGGGCCAGTGCCACATTCCCGATCCGCTACGTCCCCAATGGCGGCGTCTTAAGCTACCCCGGTGCGCCGTGCGCTTTGCCCGGTAAGGAAACACCGGTAGGTAGCAAAGCAGGAGGAAACGCCTTGTTGGAAGGCATGCCCGCATGTCCAGGGCCAAACAGACAAACTCTGGGAAAAGCCTCAGGAAGTAAGAAGCGAGAACGCGCAAAGGGTGCAATAGGCTATAGCTCGTCTATTGACACAATGGGAATCGACTCCTGCAGTGGCAGGAGTTGTGGGGCCCGGTAACCGCCCGGCTAGCAGCACACGCACACAATCCGACTCGCGGCCAGCTTCTTGTTAGCACACCCATGCACTAGGAAGCAGCATAGGAGCTAGAGTAGTTGGGTAGACTTGACCCGCAAGCTACGAGCAATGAGCACCCTCATGAACGATGGCAGCACTTGCATAGCCAAGAGGATAGTGCAAGAGTCCACATACACCCTCTTAGACGATAATGGATGGCTTGCTGTGCTGAGATGCGCCGCACCAAAAACACCGAAAATGCCAACACAGGGCCGTGAAAAACGTGTTCCTCTTTCAAGCAGTGTGTATCAACCGATGTCAACTTCCAACGGATGCCCCCCCCCACCGTTCAACAAAGATGCGCCATGCTTCGCAACTGGTAAAAAGCGTCTTCCGCGGGCCGCCGCCGCAACAACATCAGTTGGTAGTAGCTACATTCACAGTCCTGCCCATCATCCTATAGGCGCCGGTAGGTACAAGGTTGCAGAGCCGAAAGCACCATTCACATCCCCAACCCATAGCTAGCTATTGTCGTATGAATACATCCAACACAAACAGCACGCCGCAACCAACCGCGGCCGCCCACCGCAGAACTGCATCGTCGTCATGTAAACAGCGGTAATAAAGCGGTCGTGCACTCAGACAACACGACCCCACATGTAAGAATAGGTGTGCGTTTGCAGGCGCTTCTGCATGCACATGCGAGGAACCTCCCCGGCTGCGGGCTCCCATCCATCCATGAATTCCACACCTCCATCATCCCCCCCTTCCTGCCGACTCCTCAACCCGCCACCTGCTAACCTCCCCCTCATCCTCCTCGTCCCTCCTTCCCGCATCTCACCAGCCGGGCCGGTGCTGCTGACTGAACGACAGCAGCGCCCGCGCCACATCACCCACAGAGGGCTCAGCATCCATCTCCTCCGCCGCGTGGAGGAGGTGCTGCTGCTGCTGCTGCGATGACAGCTGCCTTTGCAGGTGAACCCCGCCGCGACCGCCGCCGCGCGCGGAGCCCTTCCCACCCGCTCCGCCACCCGCACCACCACCTTCCATCGCATCCATGCCCCCCGACGCCGATCCCCGGCCGCCAGCAGTCGGCAACAGCGGCGGCGGCATCTCTCCCTCCATCCGCTCAAACCGCTGCTCCCTCCGAGACCGAGCCGCACCCCGATGGCTGGGCAGGGGCGCACCCTCTCGGGCGGCAGCACCCCGCAGATCTCGATAAGGATCTCGATCCGCGCCCTCTCGCAGGTAGGTACTGCCCCGACGCCTAGAAGACGGAGGCGGTGGGGAGTCCGTGACGTCAGCGCCGGCCGGGGCGAGGTCCTCGGGGTAGTCACACCGGTCCTCATCATCATCATCATAGTCCTCCTGATCATCATCGTGAGGATGAGGATGATGCCAGGGAGCTGCGCCGCCGCCTGCGGATGCAGCTGCATTCGCTGCCGGGTTAGGCAGCAAGCCCCCGCCGCCGAACAGAAGCGACTGGGCCATGGCGGCTTGGAGGGAGAGGGGGTGTCCCGGGTGGCCTGGGGGAGGCAGCCCCGCCCATGCGTCCGGGAGCAGCGGGGGAAAGCCCGGGTGGTCCTGGGTGGGGGGCTCGGGTCGTGCGCGCTTGGTGCCTGCTGCGGCGCGAGAGCCGCCTGCGGGGCGCCGGGGAGGCTCCGGGCGCTCAAAGGCCGCAGGGTCGTCGCGTGGGAGGTTGTGGGAGCGGTGCGGAGGTAGGGCGGACTTGGTGCCGGTTTCGGAGGTGGAAGGACCTGGGGAAGGTGCGGGTTGAGGAAGGGGATGAGAAGGGTGGGAAGCGAGCAGGAGGGATGCAGGTTAGGTAGCGTGTCAAAAACGTGTGAGGAGGCTCCTGAGAGGAAAGAGTTCTCATTCTCCCAACAAAAGGCTGGGCGCTGCCTTTGTTTATTCATGCCAAGCCCTGCGTCAGCCCCACACAAGCACCGCAAGTCCGCAACCCTGTGCTGCTGCCCCCGACCACTCCTACCCGACGCCAGGCCATCCTCCGGCCACGCCGCCCTCGGGTCCCAGTTCCTGTCCAGCGGCGCCTGCAGCAGACTGGCCAGCCCCGCCAGCCCCTTCGTCTGCGCCACCTGCCAGATCGCCGCCGCCTCCTGCGCCGCCTGCTCCGTAATGAGCTTCTCCATCTTGACGCGCGCCAGGTAGATGCTTAACTGCTCCAGGCTCTCAAAGCTGGTGGGCAGGCCCGCGGGGAGCCCCGAAGCCAGGGAGCCCAGGCTGAGGGGTGCAGAGGGACCGCCCCCGACCGAGCTGGCGGAGATCAGGGCCGCAGCCAGAGGTCCCAGCGAGCCCACATGGCCTAGAGGTACGGCAAGCATCTTCTGGTGGACTGCGGCGGCAGCCTGGGCGGCGGCAGCTTGCGCGGCTGCGGTGGCCGCGGCGGCGGCGGCTTCAACGGGCGCATGCATGGCGCGAGCGAGGGAGTGCGGGCCGTTGCGGGGGCCGGAGCGCCCGGAGCCTGGCCGCTGCTGTGGGGGGTCGAGCTGCGGAAGGACACAATTGCGGCGAGTCGTCAGATTAGTGCACGTGACGGGTATGAGTAGGGACAGCGAGTTGTCCTATAGTAGTGCTACAGGACAGGACAGGACGAGACACTGGTGGGATACCTGGGTGAAAGAGGCGTGATGGAGCCGCCTATAAGCGGCAACACCGGCACCGCATCCTTCCTCCCTCTCCCCCACGCTTACCTCGTTGTGCGCGGTTGCACCCCAGTTGACGCCCGGTGCAAGCTCAGCCAACTGTTTCTCAAGCTTCGCCTCCGCCTTCGCTGCCTGGCCCCGAGGGCCGCCCTTTTCCTGTCGCCACGCGCCATTGCCGCCTTCACCCATCCCGCCGAAAGCAGCCCCCGCTGCTCCTGCCGCCGTTGCGCCTGCCACAGCCGCCGCGGCATCGCCTCCTTCCTGCTCCTCTTGATCCAGGGGCTGCTGCATGCTCGGGCGCCAGGGAAGCGGCAAAGACCCCTCCTGGGATTCCCTCCTTTCCTGCCGCCGGCGGGCCGCCGGCAGCGGCGCCGGAGGCATGCGGTGCATCGAGCTTGGACGCCCCAAACCCCCGCTGGGCTTCCGCGTTGGGCCCTCATCCGCGTTTTCCTCCTCCTCTTCCTCCTCGTCCTCATCCTCCTCCCCCTGAGCCGCCTGCTGCGGCTGCTGCTGTGGGAATGCGAGTGGGAGCGGCGGCGGCGGCAGCAGCAGCGGCGGCAGAGGCGGCTGCAGCTGCTGCTGTTGTGGGTCGTCCATCGCATCTGCGTCTTGCGGCCAGAAGGGCTGCAAGGCGCCCACCCAGGGGAGCCCCTTGCCGCCCTTCATACCGTAGCCATGAGGCATCTCCATCCGCATCAACTCATCCGGCGGCGGTTGCAGCAACGGCGCTTGCGGCCGCCGCCGAGGCGGCCGCTGCTGCTGCTCCTGCCGCAGCTTCTCCTGCCGCTGTGACTCCTCAAACCCACCATCGTCCTCCACCCAAGGCCGCTGCCAGGCAGGCAACAAGCCCTTGGCCGCATTCGCGGCTTGGCGGACGGAACGCGGCCGCTGCGGAGGCACAGCCGCCTCAGCCCCCTCCGCAGCAGCAGCGGCCTCCTTGCCACGACCAGGCCCCGCCGAGCGGCCGCCTCGCCCGCCGCTCGTGCCTTTGGGCAGCCGGGGTCCCTGGGTTGTGTGGGGGAGTCTCAGCGGGCCGCCATCTGCTCCTCCTGCGTCGCCAGCCGCCTCCCCGCCCGCCCGGTAGCGGTTCTGGGCCGCTGGGTCGCCCCCCGGATCCGGCATCACATGGTCGGCTGCGTTGAGGTTGGAGTGGCCGGGCGAGCTGGGGTGGGAGGTGGGCAAGGGTGCTGGGACACCGTCCGACGAGCCTGCAGGCGGGGTGGAGGGTAGGGGGAAAGAAGAGCACACCAGGATAACCGGTACGTCGCCGCACGGTTGCTTGACAGGGTATTGTAAGCCACTTACCAGTGTGGCAGAGTTCCGTTTCGCGGGGGTTCGCGCCGTTGGCTGCATCAGGGTTTCCGTCCATGGCAGCATCCTCCGGCCCATCTGCACGGGGAAAGTCTAGCTGCATATCTCCGTTGGAACCCGCCGATCGCTCTGGCTGCCGACCCGCATCGGGCTCATCGGCCTCTTCTTCATGAAGGGACGCATCGCCACCCCGCGTCAGCTTCACAGCGGCCCGGAAGGCCTCCATGCGGGCAGCAGCACTCTCGCCTCGCTCTTGCACACCGCGGGCATATGCCCGCAGCAAGGACCTTGATTTGAGCTTTTTGGATCGTAGAGTGCTGTGCCATATGTTCTGTGCATCGGAGACAACAAAAAAACAAACCAAAGCGAACATAGGCATAATAGTCGCGTTTTTGTGGTGAATACGCAAGCTTAAGAAAGGCATGATGTTTTAGGAAACAGTTTTGCCCTAAGCTCGGGCTTAAGTTGAAGAGCAAGGTCAAGGGCCACAGCCTGGTTCAACAGACAGGACCGCCATCTTTCAGGCACACAGCACTTCCATCACCATATATACCGGTGCAATTCACGCTATATGTCGCAATCCTGCATGCCATGCCGACACCGGCAGAAAAACTTGCCTTAACCTCCGATGCGCTTCTTCCAGGCAGATGCGCAGCGATAGCTGACCATGCATTTCCGCGTACTGAGTGTTGCTTTGCCAAAATAGCCTCCTCAAGGCGGGTCCACGCTGGTCGTCGCCGTCTCCGCCTTGCCACCCCGTCACAACGACCCCCTCCACCGCCACCAGCCCGTGGCGAATCAGAGCAATCGCTGCTTTCCTCAGGTGCAGAGGCTGTCTCCTCTTGGAGCCAGCGGTCTTCCTCTTCAGCCCCAAAGCCCAACCGCTGCATCTGCTTCTGCTCCATTGCCTCACAGTAAAGGTGTTAATGTAGTGGTGTACTGGAACCAGGCTAAGCTCTTAAGGCAGGGGGGGAAGTACCTCAGGGCCTCATGCGGCTCTCCGGATTTAGGGGTAAGGAAGTAACGAAGTATCACCCCTAAGAGGTTATATCTATATGTTTATAAACTATGCCGTTGAAGTCGCTTTCTATGTGCGGAGTTTGGTGTTTGGTGGAGGCCGTATCCAATTCCGCCTGGCTGCTATACTCTGCCTGCGATTACCGCTTTGCGCCACATGGAGAGAGGTTTGCATTCTTTACAGCAAAGTGCATGATAGCATTCATGTATGAAGAGATATCGCTTCTTCACGTTGACCAAAACCAAAACCTGGTTCCCCGAACAACCAAAACCTATTCAAGTCGCACTTTGAGAAGTCATGATAAGAAGTATGCGCTAGCAGGAAAACGTGGCGAAGCTTGCTTGCTTAAGGAAAGGGACGCCAAAACCGCGGCGCCCTGCCTGCAATTCGAGGGTAGGTTCTGTTTGCGTTTCCAAACTTCGATCTGGGCGGTCCTTCTTAAGGCTTGTAAACATCTTTACTTTTAATACTATACTGTATGTACGCGGCGCGTGCGTTGAGGCCTTAACTTTCATCTGCGAAATACCTCATTGGGGCGACATGCTTAAACGAAATGGCATTCTTACCTCTTGGGTATTGAAGGACTGTCCGCATTGCAACTACCCAGAGTTTATTTGCGGCCGGCGGAAACATAATCGTCTGGGTTTGGACACGTGTTGCTCCCTGGTGTGTCTTTACGCGCTGGTCTTCTGTCGCAAGCACATGGCTACTCGTCGCACATGGCTCCCTTCGGCAAGGGCTGCTTGCTCAAGGGCGTTATGTCCAGCCGTGTTTTGCACCTATACGGCGTATGCGCTCATCAGCGCTGACAGGAGGTGCCTCCCCAGTCCCCACCCATCACTTGGTCATTTTTCCCCTCACCCCCACCCCTTGCCCCCTAACCCGAACTCCTGCCATTTACATTCAGTTAACGAAAGCATTCGTTCAGAAGCCTGGGGTCAAAATAAGAAGCCGAAGAGCCCACCCTGGCTCCCGACGAAAGGGGCAGTCCAGTTCTAACATGGAATGTGACGTCAGCATACACAGGACCGTGTCATATCCCTGCGTCAGGGGGGATTCGAGAAGTGCAAAAACTCCGTGTAAGCCATTTCTATACACGGAGAGCTGTCACAGAAACAGGGGTGGGGGTTGTCGCTTGAACAGGCTCGAGCTCAGGACGTAGGGCTTTGCGTGCTGTTAAGCGCCGTCCAATCCCCATCCTCATGAGAGCAACGCTGGGGAGCGGATTGCACCAAACATTACATGGCTGGCCACCCCTAAGGGCTTGGCAAAAGCCATTCCGGCATTTCAGCACAAGCAGATCGCCGGGTACACAATCTACACATGGATGCGCCGCCATCCTCCAAAACGAACTAAGCAGCGCCTTGCAATTCCTGCGTAGTTAGGCTAGGCCGTCCATTTCGTACGCTTTAAATGCCCAAATGCTTGAGGACATGCAAACCTACCCGCTAACCCGCAGCTCTGCGCCCCACGTCCCTAAAACCTGGTAACTACAACTGTTTATCTGTTACCCCTCCTGCGGGACACCTAAACACACCACAACCAAATCTGTTAATTAGAGGGGGAAATGCAGCCCGAAGACGCCGCGTCCCAGCGGGCAAAGAGAGCTACAATCTAGACAGTAAAAAGACATAGCCTGGTTACGGTAACGTCAGGGTAAGTGTCACAACGGACCTGTACATGTTGGTCAAGTCAGTCCTTGCGGCATAGACGCAGCCGCTGACCTACCAACCCTATCACCCCCCTCTGGGGCGCCCCCACGCTACGCTGCAAGGCCATAACACCATAGGAACCTGTGCCTACCAAGCACCACTGCATTAGCCAGCCAGCCATCACCCTGCAACCCCTTGGCTCCAAACCGCTCGCACCCAAGTCGTCACCCCTCACACACTGCCAATGGCGAGAGAACTGGCAAGCCTCCCAGCATCAATGCGTAAGGGGCGCATCTATACAGGTGTGCGTCAGGTGCTGTGTAGGGGCTCCTGTGCCATGATGCTGCGAGACCGCGCTCCCCCAACAACGCAGAACCGCACGACCTGCAACGCTTGATGTTTACCTCCCATTGCGCATATCTTCCGACCGCTCCCAAGCGCCCATATCCCGGTGAATGTCCACACTTCCGCTTATGCGTAGTTTACGCTAGACTCGTACGTGGGAACCATGTACTTGATGTTGATGAACGCGTCGTCACCTCCCTTTTGCTCAAACAGCGCTAGCGTGTCGGCAATCAGCTCACCCAGGCAGTCGTAGTTGCGCTGGCCGTAGTCAATGCCGTCGCCCAGGTTCTTGTTCTTGTTTTTGTAGAGGTTGAAGATGGGCAGGATCTGCGGCAAACAACGGGGAGGACGCACCTCAGAGCTAGGACGCCGGGCTCTAGCCTGGACGGACGACATGCATTCCTCCCCAACATCATGATTGTGGCTATAGCCCCATGCGCTAGGAGCAGCGGCCCTTGGTTTACTAAAGCACTCGCCCAATGCAAGCTACAATCTTGCTGCAATGCGACAACCCCAGTGGCTTCCCCAGGTTATAAACCACTGCCCGAGAACCTATGTCGCACGGGCGTATTCGTAGGCCACACGACTATACTCCTGCAGTGCTGTCGCTCACCTGGCGGTAGTAGGGCACCAGCGCCTCGCCTACGAGGTCCGCCGACAGCACCAGCTTCTGCAGTAGTTGTAGCGTGATGCACATGACGCTGTGGTCGCGCGTGTTGAGCGCCGTCTTAATGGGGATGATTAGCTGTGGGATGACAGGCAGGATCTTTGACCCTCCCACGCGCAGCATGTCCTCCACGCCCTTAACCGCCAGGAAGCGGTAAGGCTCCTGGGTTTCGCGAATGCCGTCAAAGAAGATCGGCAGATAGTGGTGGTAGTCGAGCTTCTCGATGTCGACCTGTTCGATGGCAAGGGGCGTGCGGGGCGTGTGTGGGGCGTGTGTGTTTTTGGTGGTTGTGCACGGATACACGCTTAGTTGCCGGAGTCCGACGGGGATGAGTGCCTCACGCATCCGGCCTCACGGCGAATGCCGTCTGCTGTTAGTCGATGTTGTTGGATTGCAAGGCGTTCAGCTGACTCTTGAACACGTATGCCCCAGTGCAACGTTGGTGACAGGCCATGACAGAAAAGGGACGTGGTTGCGGTGCTTGGATGCTGGGGAATGGGGATGCAAGGGTGCTTCGTGTATGCCGCGGGGGATCGGCGACGGATTAACGGCCCAAGAAAGAAGCGCAAGATGGGAACACGGTATGTTGCACGAACAAGGGACATCCATCTAAAGCTAAAGAAGGGATGCCAAAACCGTCTATCGCTACACCCGACGCCTTGATCAGGGCTTACCTTCCATGCGATCATGTTTTTCGACCCGCGGTGGTCGACAGCGATGGGAAGGTCGCCGCGCTCATAGAACCGCCGGAAAGCAGTGTTTGGCGGGTTTTCCCGGCGCTTGTATGCCCCCGCTGGTGGTGGTACTGGTTTGTTCTCCTCAACCGGTCCACCGGTCCGCGTCTTGATAAGCTCGCCATCTCCCTTCCTCAGATACCCACTTGGGTTCGGCCTCCCCGCAGGATACCTACATGGATAATAGCCCGTTTAGCATATCACTAACCATAGTGTGCATAGAACATGAGTTCCTTACTTATATGTAAGAGTGGACTTGGACCAGACAGGGAGCTCTTCTTTCCCGACGTCAAGTAGCTTGTGAGCACCCGCTCGTGCTGGAGATAGTGTTGTCGTGTCAAAGCACTGCACGATGCAAAAAAATGTCATTCCTGTTGAGCATACTCCCATAATTCGAAGCAGACACCGTCTTCCTCCCAAAGCGCGGAACGTACCGAGCCTGTCCCCGTGAGGTTAGTTGCTGGCGGTGCTTTTCCAGCTAGCTTAACATTTCGATAAGTTGAGGTGAAAAGGCCACCCGCCACGTCTGGAAGACCGTTCATCGTGGCTGCGCGCCTTCAGAAGAAAAAGCGCTATCGTTTGCACAGGACTATTTGGCGCAAGATATGCTAAATAGGCAGGATACAAGAAAAGAGTTTAGGAATAAGTTCAGTGTACTAAACCCAGCCCAGCACCGATAATGAGGATATGTGAGTATACTACGCACAGGAGTTTCAGAAACGTTGAACACACTGACATTCAGGCTGCAAGTGGTAACCTAAAATTCCTCCGGTCGATATTCCTTGTACGCCGTACAACCCACTCGAAGTTCGTACCGCAATGCCAAGCCAAGAAAGACCCACAAGTGGCAATGCAACTACTAAAGCTGACTATGTGTTTTTGTTGCCCCTCAGCAATGTATTGTTGCCGGAGGACGTTTACAACCTTGGTTGCAGATCTAAATGTACACATGCACTGGCCCAAGAGTCGTGCCGACTACACCTTTTGTTAGGCGACTACGCTAGATATATGCCGGAATTGACGTCCATGATACCCGCTGTCACATACTAACGGATTGAGGCATCGGTGGCCTGGCGTACCGGTATTCTATCTTCGCCCAGCTTTTCCACGCATGCGCAGTTAACCCCCATGCTCCCACATGTTTCACCAGTACGAGGGCCGAATTGAGCGATAAGATAGATGGCATGACCCTCGCCCCCCACCCTATTTCTGCTCCCTGCGTCCCTGCGAGGACAAAGGCAGAGCCACTACTGCGCTGCGCAGCTTACACGACAAATCATGGCTGAGTGTCTCCATACTAGCAGGCACCTTAAGGTAAATACTTGCAAAAAAACCGGGATTAACCGAGTACCGGTACCGGTAATGAGCAAGTCATAATCGGTGAAGGCAGGGTGGTTGGCCTCCCCAACAGCCACCAAACGCGCAAGCCCTCCTTGAATCCCTGGCCCTCTCTTGAACCCATTTCTACGATCATGCAGGGTTTCGATACATGGCATCAGTTATCGGGCCGTTTAGGCCCTTCACGTTGCATCCCGGGTGTCCATCCATCCTTCTCGAGCCGGCTTAGGGATCAAGCGACAACAGCAATATTCCTGCTCTATGACTTGGCGATAAGCAGCAAAGTGCTGTTCGGATAGCGAATGGAGTGCTTGAGGCTTGCGAACAGTACAGCACACGTATAAGCCACAGACGAAAATAGTGTACAGGATATGTGCACTTCCAATGGAATTCGAGGAATAACTTACATACTACTGACATCTTTTACATAGAAGGGGGCAGCACTGAAGGGGATTGAGCGTACGGCGTTGAAAAACTTTCGCAATCGGTTCACCCGTTAGCGAAACAAGGGACTTAGTAATGAACATGGACGGCATTCTGTGAAATTATGGCTACTTGCGATGCAAGCCGAACGTCAGCAAGCTTTGCAAGGCTCGTTGCTCTTAGCTGAAAAGACCAACACTGCAACGTTGGAATGGTATTTTGTTGCTTTCGTAGCTCCTCAACGTCCGAAAATGCTTTAGCGTCACCTGCAGTAAAAGTTCAGGCACAGGATGCGGCTGTTGGAGCCACAGCTCGGGCGGGTAGCGCTCCACAATCGCGCAATGATAGCTGTCAGGCAGAACCGGAGTCAACTGGCGAGCAGCGGCATGTGGCGGTCTCCGACGGCTCACCTCTGCCGGTGTCACAACAGACATCTAAAGATGCTGTTATGCGCGTTGTGGCCTTGCTCCAGGAGCTCCTGGGCATGACGTCCGAGCGGATGCAGGTTGGTGGCTGCTCCCCAGGTGGCCGGTATTGCTGCTGCACATACCTGGTGTCCGGTGGATAGGGCTGTACGAGTTGTTGCCGCCTACCCCGGCGGTACGGGAATGGCACCGTCATCGGCAGGCATGCTGGTTTTGTACATGGGTCAGGGCCAACAGCGCAGCCAGGATACTGAAAATAAATAACGTGGGCGGGCCCTGGGGCAAAGGGTTTCAGCGAAGGCTACCAGTGCTTCCTGTACCTGCAAAATTCAAATCCTGCTTCCTGCCTCCGTCCTCCTGTCGCCCCTCGTACCAACACCCTACTCCTGCTCCGCGTCGCATTCTCCGTCTCCTCCACCCCCCCTCCGCTCCCACTATACATGTGCCCTCACACCCGCCCCGCCCCCATCCGCCGCTGCCTGCCTGCCTGCCGGCCCCCAGGTCAGCCGCGTCATGGCGCTGCTGTGCCAGCGGCTGAACGTTTCGTGGGCGTGTCTGACGGCGCTGTCGGCAGACGGGGAGGTCTTCCAACACACGGGTGAGGGGCACGCAGGAGGACGTTGCAGGAGGAAGGCCTCAAAGGAGGGGCGGGAGGAAGTTACTGCAGGGGCGGGAGGGCGTTGCAGGAGGGGCGCATGCGGGAGGGGCAGGACGGGGCTGCCCGGCGCTCCTCCGTGCTGCCGCTGCCCCACCACCCCAGCACCGCCTCCTTTCCTCACCCCCACCTTCCCCCTTCCCGTGCCACAGGATCCGCCTATGTGGTGGACTCCAAGCCGGGCGCCTGCTCCTTCTCCTCCTGCCGTACCTCCAGTGGCATCATGCACGGGCAGGGCTTCGGAGGGGGAATGGGGCCGCGGGGGCCGCCCTCCCGCACCTCCTCCACCAGCAGCATCTTGGGCGTGTCGGCCATAGAGGTAGGGGCAAGGGGTAATCCAGAGCGGGTAATCCAGAGAGTTTCATACCAAGAGGTACCGAAAGACAGGGCAAGGCAGCGGGGACAGGAGGGGGGCACGGGGTCCGGGGAGGAGCCGGGCAGGGTTGTGGGCTTGTGGGTGCAGGTGAGGGAGGGCCTGCAAGCTGCGGGGCTGGCCGCATGCCTGCCTGCCTACACCTCCGTCTCCTCGACTTCCTAGGGTTCCTACCCCTCGTGACTTACATTCCGCCTTGTTGCAAACTGTTTGGTGGTGACAGGTGGGCTTGTCGGATCCGCACCCCCTTCGCGGCTCCGAAACCAGCATCGAGCTGGTCGCCAGCTCCGGTGAGCCCCTCATGCTGAGCGACCCGGCGGGTCAGTTGGTCTCGGGAACTGGCGCCTCAGGAGCAGCCACGGCGGGGAGCTCCGGTTCCGCTTCGCAGCAGCAGCAGCTGGGCTCCGCAGCAGCAGCAGCCCCGGGCCATCCTAACGCACCCTCGGCGGCATCCCAAACGGCGAACAGCCAGAGCCAGCTGGTTCAACAGCAGCCAAATGTGGGTCAAATCCAACAACCCGGAGGGGTTGGTGGCGGGGGCGGAGGTGGGAACGCAGCCTGCGGAGGGACACCGCTGGGCGCGGCAAGCAGCACACACGCAGCTGGGACGCGGCAGCAGCAACAGGCAGCGGCAGGCGCAGCAGCAGGAGCAGCAGCGCCCGTTTCCTCCTGGCCCTTCGACTGGCAGCTCATGTACCGTGACAAGGGCATGCGCGCCTTTGCCTGCCTGCCAGTCGCCGCCACAAACGGCTCCGGTGCCATCGTGGGTTGCTTGAGCCTTGGATCCTTGGAACCCCTAGACTGGAGCCGGCAGTTCTGGGCAAAATCTGCGACCCTCATCACGGGCTGGGCCGCAGGCGCCATCACAACAACACGGGCCACGGCGCGCGCCTCCTTTTACGCGCGACTGTACGGCGCAGCCAACCTAGAAGCCCTCGCGCGGGCTTTTGCGTACGACATGCCGGTTTTCCTTGCTGACGGCGGCGCGGGGCCCGGTACGGCACTTCCTGAAGTACGACTGGCGCTGGTTTCGTCGCGGCTGCAGCATGCTGTCGTATACGCTGCGCCGCTGCTGCAGGTTTCGGGGCGGCTGGGGCTGCCGCTGCCGCATCAACATGGCGGCGGCGGCGGTGGGGGGTATAGCAGTAACGGCGGTTTTGGAGGGCTGTATAGCGTTGGCAGCGGCGGCATGGGGCATACCACGTCTTCCACGGGTGGTCTCGTGTTGGGTTCCGGTCATGACCGACCGATCCTTATGACCGGTTTGGCGGCGGCGGGCGGCGACGCCGCCGCCGCCACTCGTAACGCCTGTGGCGGCGCCGCCACCGGTACGGGTTACGAGCAGATCGATTGCATGGTGCTGGGTTCCACTGCGGACGGAGACGATGTGCTCAGCGGCTACAGCAGCAGCACCAGTGTGGGCGGTGTGGCACGACGCATCTTGGGCTCCTCGACCGCGATGGGCAGCGGTCGGGGGCTGTACGGCAATGGCCTGGGCAGCGGCGGCAACGTGCCTCCGGAACCACCGCCTGTGGACTGTGTGAAGATCAGCACAGACAGCACCCTGCTGATGAGCGTGCTGGAGGTGGGAGGGGGGGAGAACTGAGCCACGATGCACGGGAGGAGGAGGGGGCCTGCATGGGGCCTGCATGGGGTTTGGGCTTACAGGGGGGCTGTACGACAGGGCATAATCTGGTACCGGCATCCACACGTGCATGTGCACCTCTTGCGTCCCCTTCTCCCACTCCTCTCCCCACTCTCTCTCCCAGTGCCTAACGCCCCCGCCTTGCGGTCTCCTTTGAAACGGTTTGGGCTCTCCCCGATCACACACCTGACATCTCTCTTACCTCGCCTCTCCCCTGTCTCCACATGCCGAATACATATCCCCGTCAACCCCCTGTCCCCTCTCTCGGCTCCCTCTCCTCTCGGCTCCCTGGTTCGAACCAGGCCGGCGACATCATGATCATCAAGGACGCGCTGCAGTACTTTGGCGGCGGCCGCATGGTGGCACGTGACCTGGCACTCAACAACACGCGGCCCGCCACCGCCGGCACACTGGTGATACTGCCGCTGGTGCACCGCTGCCGCTCGCTGGGCTGCGTGTACGTGTTTGCGAGGTGAGGGGGGAGAAGGGAGGGAGGCCGAGGAAACACGTACACGGAGGGAGGGGGAATTGGGTAAACTGAGCCGCGGAAACACGGACCCTGAACGGAGGATGGGGGAGGGAGTGAGGCCCCAACTGAAGCCGCAAAACGGCAAGAGGTGAGGGTAATCCAAATTTAACCTCTGTACCGTCCCGTCGTGCGTCGTAATACGATCTAGAAAGGGCGTACGGTGTTAAGGCCCCTGTCGCTGCTCCCGCTGCCGCTGCCGCTCCCGAAACAGGAATGAGTTTAATCTGTCCTTCAGCCGATCCGCCTGGGGCGACCTAGCAGGCATGCTCTCACGCGCCGTCTTCACGCAACTCGTGGGTCCGCTGCGACACGAGTGGTACGCGGTGCTGTCGGAAGACGCGCAGACACGACTGCTGACGGCGCCCAAACCCCTGCGCAGCACCCGTACCTCCATCGCCGGCGCCAGCGGCCGCCGCAGCCGAGTGAAGCGATCCAATACAGGCAACAGCCTGTGCTCCGTCGCGTCGTCGCTGCGCCCGTCGTTTGAACTTCCCAGTCGCAGCTTCGAGCCGCCGCTAGGCAGCGTCGCCGCCGCCAGCAGCGTCGCCGCCGCCAGCAGCGTCGCCGGCGGCGGGACGCTTGGCGGCGGCGGCGGCGGCAGTCGGGAGTCCGCCGCCGCCGCGCTGGCGGCGGCGGCGGAGGTACTTGAGTACGCGGGGTTCCTGGGACCATGGCCTGAAGAGGAGGCACGGCCGCCTTCGGCGGTGGCGACGACAGGAACCAGCAGCGCCAGTCGGCCGTTCAGTGAGCCGGCGGTCGGCGGCATGGTGACGGCGGCAGAGGAGATCTCACCGCCCACGATGCCACCGAGACATCGGATCCCCGCTGCACATGCAAGCGTGCGGAACGGTCTCGGCGGCGGCGGCGGCGGGGGCGACGGTGACGGCGATGCGCATGTGGATGGGTTGGCGGCGGGGCAGGCGGCTGGCGGCGGCGGGGAGCGACGGAGCCCGAGTCCCGGCAGTCTTAGCTTCAAGCTGCCGCCGGGGCTGGCACAATACGCAGTGGAGCAGGGGCAGGCGGGGCAGGAGACGGGACAGGCCGGGGGCGGCGGTGACGCGTCGAAGTCTGCGACTGGCAGCGGCGGCGGCGAGCTGGGGTCCGCGGTGGTGCCCGGCATCGAGTCCAGTCGGGAGCATGACGCGGGGCGGGAGGCGGCGTTGTTACGGCCGATGAGCGAGGTGGAGGATGCCGCTTCAGTGGCGCTGGTGGTCTGCGGGTGCGCCGGCGGCGGCGACGGCGCTGCAACGAGTACGGCTAGGTTGGGTCCAGGCGGTGACGGTGCTTCTGGAGCTGCTTCGGGCGCTGGCGCGGCGGTTGGGGCGGTTGCGTCTGCTGCGGGAGTTGAGAGCACAGCGGCGGCTGCGGGAGGTGCGGGTGCCGAGTCGCAGCGTGCGGAGGAGGGCGCCGAGGGGGACGAGGGCGAGGAGATCAGCGGGAGCAGTCGAGAGCTGCAGGTGAGGATGTGCGGCGCGCGCGTGCGCTCCGGACCGGTCTTTCCTGGCGCCCTCCTTCTCCACCAAACGCCAACCAAACAAAACCCTAAACGCACCCAACCCCAACATCAAAACCGTCTAAATCCTTGACCCCCGCCGCACGCGCCCGCCTGGCTGCAGGGTTGGCCCGAGCTGGTTGATATCCTGTACGACATGCACCGCACCCGCAACGTGTCCGTGTACCTGGCGGCATACCGGGGGCGGGCGGTGGCGATCAAGATGATGCGCTCCCACATGTCCATGGACGGGAGGCCAGGTGGGGGCGGTGAAGGGGAAAGGGGCGGTAATGGGGTAGGAGGGGTCAAGAGGAAGGGGGCGGTGAAGAAGGAGAAATGAGAACTTGGGTGGGGGCAGCCTAGATGGGGATGAGAGGGGAGGCATAATCCGCACTGGACTGATCATCATGGGGTCGAAGGGAGACCACGGTCCGAGTGAAACCTAAAGTCATGGGCGTTAGTTTACCGGTATTTGTGTTGCGGTAGGAAGCCGGGAGCCAGGAAAGCCAGGAAAGCAGGTTTCGGCCTCTCCCTGACCCCCATGCAGCAGCTGCTAGGTTAACCTCATACCGTATCGGAAACCATGCCGATCAAGCTCACGTGCTTTATAACCTCTTGTACAACCCCTACTTTCCCCCCTCGCCGCCCCCCTGCCCTGGCCCCATCCTACATCCTACGTCCTCCAGGACACTTGGACTCGGAGGCGCCCACCATCGCGGCGCAGCACCTCCTGAGCTGCATCGAACACCCCAACGTGCTCCGCGTCATCATGGTTTACCCGCTCGTGTACGAAGTAGTCACCGGCAAGCAGCAGCAACGCCACGCCCCACCTGCACCCGGCGCCAACGCCTCCTTCAACGCCCACTCCAACAACGCCCACTTTGCAGCTGCGGCGGCAGCCGGCATCCCTGCCGGTGCTGCCGGTGGTGGTGCCTACACCGCCGCCACCGCAGCCGCTCAGCTCTTGCAACATGGTCTTGCGCCGGGGCAAGGCGGACCCATGGGTCCGCATGGCATGGGTGATCTGTTTACGGGCGCTGGTGGGCTGGAGTTTCCGGCGGGCGGGGTGTACTTGACGGCGGTGTTGCCTCGGCGCGAGAAGTTCAAGCGTGGCCTAGCGCTGATGCTTGAACTCTTCCCGTCGTTGAGCCTGCGTGAGGCCATGCAGAAACGCATGTTGATGCCGTTTGGAGACCTGGTCGCACCCCACGCCGTCGCAACAGGCGACAGCAGCGTCGGCGTTGCGACGGCGCTTACCTACTTTACCAGCCAGACGGCTAGCGAGCCCCCTGCCGGCTGCGGCGCCCCGGCATCACCTTCCCGTGCAGCCCAACAGCATTTCCAACAGCCCCAGCAGCAGCTCTCGTACCTTCCCTCCCTACCCGAATTCCTAACACATAATCACAACAACGAACCGCATGGCGCAGCTAACGGCATCAACTTTGGCCCCGCAGCAAATGCGGACTCCTCGCCAGGCCTGGCAATGTACAACAGCAGCGGCCCCAGCGCCGGCGGGTTGGGCAGCGGCCCCGGCGGCGGCGTCAGCAGCAGCGCCACCACACCCCCCATGGCGCTCCTCCTCTCCATCCTCTCCCAGATTGCTTCAGGCATGTACGCTCTACATGCGGCGGGGTTACCTCACGGCGAGCTCCGGCCGGAGAATGTGCTGCTGGCGATGCCGCCACCGCCGCCGCCGACCCCCTCATGCGGCAACCACAACGGCATGTGGCTGCCGCACAATGGCAGCAGCAACGGCGCGGTGCTGGTTTCAGCTGCTGAAGGCACAGTACACTGCGGAGGTGGCGGTGGCGGCGGCACGCCGAGAAGGTCGCCGTCGCCTCGAAGTGGCCCCTCGTCATCAACGGCGGCGGCGGGAGCAGCGATGGCAACAGCGGCGGCGGCGGCGGCGCCGGGTTTCGGCCGGACGTCGGGTACCTGCGCTGGCCTGCATGGCAACAGCGGCCGGGCACGTAACGCCGGCGGATGGCTGTCGTACTCTAGCGTCAACGGCGGCGCACTGTCCGTGGCGGAGACGGATAAGTCAATGCCCGAGCGGCCGCAGCAGGGGCGTCCGATCACTCCGGAGGTTATGGTCAAGATTAAAGACGCCGGTGCGTGAGAGAGAGCCCTCGCGTGTGCCAAGCCTGGTAAAGCATAGCGATAATGCAAGGGGTGCGCAAGGCACGACGTGTGTGCCCCACTCCTCCCTTTACCTCCACAACCCCTCTCGAACCCCTCCATCTGCAACCCTGCGCCCTGCATCTCTAGCGAGAGCGTTGACGCATGGATGCATGTACCCCTTGCACACTGGCACCCTGCAGCACCCCCTACCCAACAGTCTGAACAGTCTGCTGCGCGCACTGCACCTCTCACGCCGCATCGCATTACTTGGTGTGTGGTCCTTACCGTTACCTTCCCCTGCCCCGCTGTCTCCCGCTTCTGAACCCCCCGCCAGCCATGACCGTGGTCGGCTTCTCCAAGGGCTCCCAGACGGTCCGAAAGCTGCTGCAACGCAACCGCAGCACGGTGCTGCCCTTCCTGCCGCCGGAGGTGCATCGAGGGGAGCGATTCGGACGCAGCGCCGACGTCTACATGTTTGGGGTCCTGATGTGAGTGTGTTGATGGGGGGTTTGTAGCTTTCATGGGACTCTGCGATGTGTGAGATGCGATGTGGGTGCGGGTGTCGTCGTTTGTAACTTTGTGAACGAACTTGTAATCGCCTCAATGAACTATAGAGGGACGGAAGCTGTTGAGGATGTGCTCCTGGCTGCCTGTGTTACAGTAACTGGCTGCCTGTAGCTGCCTGGGTGTGTGTGCTTGTGGACTCTGGTTTCTTCTCCTTCTTTGCCCTCTTCTTCATCGTCTTCTTCGCCCTCGCCCTCCAACTCTCTCTGCACCTCAACTGTCTGTCCTTCCTTCCTTCCTCCCCTGCTCACAAGCCGCCCCTTCCCATCCCTCCCTCCCCCACAACCCGCCTCCTCACCTCCACATCCACCACCACCACCACCACCACCGGACCCAACCACCCAGGTGGGAGCTCTACACCGGCGGCGTGGCCTTCTCCCACCTGGCCGGCACCCCCGTCAAGCTGCTGCAAACCGTCATCGCAGACGGCGTGCGGCCGCCCTGGCCCGAGGGCACCCCGCTGTGGTACCAGGCGCTCGCAGCGCGCTGCTGGGCGGGCAACCCCAAGCAGCGACCCTCCTTCCGCCGCATCCTGGACAAACTGGCGGAAGCGGCGAACCTGGTGGCTAACCCCAGTGGCACCCCAGGCGGCAGCGGCAGCCCCACGCAGGGGGCCGCAGCGGTTGTAAGCTACGAAAAGGCGTAACTGTAGATCGCTGAGTGTGGAGTGGGGTCAGGCAGGATGGTAAGGACCGTTATTGGTGCGGAGAGGAGATGGGAGTGGAGGGGGGCAAGTGGGGAAGGATGAGGAGGTGGGGTTTTGGTGGCGGGTGGTGGTCTGGTGTTGACAGGAGCAGAATTGAGGGTAGGGCTGGGGCTGGGGTTGGGATGTCGTGGGCGCGGTATGGGTTTGTGTTGTTGTTGTAAAGGCGGTTGTAATGGTGAGGAGGGTGGTAACCGTGGGAGGTGTTTTGTTGCTTGCGTGCGGGACGGCTATGACAGTCGGAAAGGTGGTGGCGCCAACCGCAAGCGAGTGAGGCTGAAGACGTGAGGACGTGAAGGGGTAGTGAGCTGTGGGCTCCAGCTCACAAGAGGTGTATGTCCGCAAGGACAGCTGAATGTGGATTGAGCGAGCGGAGTAGCGGCTGCTGGGTGCAGCTGGGTAGGAGGGGCAGCTACCAACTTGCCACTAAATGTGTACCGGCAAAAGTATAGCTAGTCAAGCATCAATGCAATGATTGTGGGGTCGTAACTTGGGGGCCTGGTTTGCGGCATGGAACCCTCTTGTCATGCCTTTGGCTTCCCATATGAGAACGTAACCGATATTAGGTGCGCTGTTAGGTGCCACAATAAAACTTGTTGATATGTTTTTTAGTGTTTGCTGACGACTTGCGTGATGTTGAAAAGAGGAAACACCACGGTTACCAATGTGACCATGCGGTGCGTGATGGGGGGACAGCGAGGTGTGCATGGGTTAGCAGGTCGTTACAGGTCGTTACTCTTGTAGGAATTTCCCCCCGAGGGCCCACCTTGCTTGCAGCCGTGCAAGCAGTGCTCGCAGCCTACGTACTGCTGTGTGCGTGATCGCAAACATTTGTTGAGCGTTGAGATGGTGTGAGAGACAAAGTAGGCAAACGATGATGGTTGGTTCCGTGCAATGGTCGGATGTGTTTCGGGGGGAAACTCTCGACTACCGGTACACTCCCGTGTTTTTCCTTCTTCCTGGGTTGCGGCTAAAGGAAGGAAAAAAGGGAGGGGCGGGTGATAACCGGTCGTTGACCTCACAAGTCCGACCCAAGGAAGCGCGGAGTTCGTTCATGAGCAAACGACATCGTTGGTGCCTATAGGTTGTCACGACAACCGGTCGGGCCTTGGCACGTGCCAGGGGCGCGCAGATGTTGCCCGTTGACACCCCGTTTCGAGAGGACTGACGACTTTTCAGAGAGAGTGTGGTTGTTCAGTATGCATGTGTGAAAGGGGGGCCCGAAGCACCCCGGTCGAAGTAAGAACCGCATGTTATGAAGCGATGCGTTCTGAAATAGGAGTATGAAGAAACGGGGGTGCGGGGGAATGTAGGGAGGTGACATGGTGTGCTGCGCTGACAGTGAGCACAGTACCGGTACGTCTGGAGATAGGGAGGGGGGTGAAGTAAAAGTCGCACAGGCTTGGTCGGAACTCGGAAGGTGACCTTTAGTGTGGTACTCGCTGCATGACATGTTTATGGCTCAACGCAGGCGCACGGCAATGGTTTGTAGGCCTAAAGACCGGAACTGTGACGACTTTAAGAACGCGGGTCGCCGATGCATTAGAACCTAACAGTCAGCTTTCCCTGCAGGTGCCGGGGAGCATCCCCGCCCAGCCGCTTGGACGCTGTTTGGAGTACATACACCAGAGTATTAGAACTACCCATTATGGGGAGCATGAACTTCTTGAGAGGATTGCCGTCACTGACAAAGGTAAGTTTGCGGTCCAAGGTCCTAACGCTGTGTGCGCTATGCCAATCAGAACGCAAAGATACACCTACAAGAAGGCGCATACCCTGACAGCCTACGCACGGTCCCCGCGAGTTCTCGGAGGTGCGACGAGTTCGCCAGGTATCTTCAGCGCGGTTTCATTGCTGGCAACTCTACGATAATCTGGGACGTTTACGTATGAGGCGTCAAGCCATACGAGTATTGAACAGGACGGATGTCTTTGGTCAGCGGTCAATGGACTTCCGAGCGGTTAATCGTACCAAGGCAATCTTTGATACATTGTAGTCCCTGTCTCGGCATATCCGAAAAGTAATCTCCTGCATCCTTAACATCAACTAAAGCGTAACTCCGAAGTGCCGGGCTTAAGGCGTCAAACCTTCTCAAACATCTGCCAGTTGAAGCTCCTTACGCCACACAAGATGTCGATCGCCTGTAGCCCTTTATCTTTGTCTCACAGCTGCAACGCTATGCATCGCGGTGGGCGGATCAAGAGGGCGAGGAAGCTCTTATTGTATGCCTCGGCCAGTGGTGCTATTCCCCACAACGGCGCTGGTGGAGTGCGCCGGCCAGATCCAAACAGGAACGTGTGCGGTGTTTTCCAGATCACCGGGTCGCCCGTATGGCTTACCTTGAACGATGTAAGGTGCGAAGGTTAGGGCGTCATGACGAGCAACACAGGGGTGTTCCAAGACATGTCACCTCTTTGTACGTCGCCTTGGCGCACGATTTCCTGCAATAACTTAGCAGACTGATTCTTGGGGGCGTATGAGTCCAACCACGCTGACGTGGCTGTCTGCCCCTAGGACCTGCTTTAGAACCTTGGATTTGCCCCTTCAGCTTTCTTGAAGCTTTGTAACTGTAGAATTACACGTAGCACTGTTTGCAAGACTTGCAACATGTAGGGTTTTGTTACTGGAAGTTTCCATTTGCTTCCCATGGAAACCTTTGCTTGCCAGCTTTGCTCCCTAGCTACATAACAATGTTAGCTGTAAGCGCTGGCTGGATAAGACCTTCATTGTGAAGACACCAGTTCGAGCACTATTGTCTCTGCATGTCCCTTTTTCAGCCTGTTGTCGCATGTGCGCACCAATGTTTGCACAGGGACGCCTATGAGGCCTGCAGCCCCGCGCGCTCAGTATCCGAGCGGCGCCAGTGCTTCGAGGTGTATGGCCTGGATGCAGACAAGGTGCGCCGCTGCGTGTTCTGCGTGCTTCAACCGCACGCTGCCTCATTTCTGGTGTCCAGGAGCTGCGCGTGGTGTTGCCTGCACAGTGCTGCAGACTTGAGAGGCTAAATGGCGGGTACCTTATTAAACAAAGATAGCGCGGGTACTTGAGAGATGCAGCGACCTGTCGTACCCTAGGCCCAATGCGCTCCGGACGTCATGCAACGTTTTGCCGTGCCGTGCCGTGCATGCCATGTAGATGGACTGCGTACGGGGATGAGCGAAGCTGCTTGGGGTTTTGAACATGTTGCTGTTACACATGTGGCCATGTGTCTGAGCAACTCGTGCCGGGCAGCGCCCCCCTCAAACCTTGGCTTACAAGGATGATCCGCGAATGTCCGCATGATTCGCTTCCATTTTTTCCCGCGTTTCCCTCGCTCACTCGCTCGCTCGCTCCCCGCAGGTCGACCGCTACTACGATCGAGTCTGCGAGATGGAGCGACTCATAGACCATGGTAGGATGGGAACCCGCCGGTGCGGCCGGTGATTGGACTAGGATCTGGAAGCGAATTTAGGATCCAGGACGAACTCCCAATGCCCTCATCCTTACTATCTTCATTCCCAGACCAGCGAACCACCTCCTGTCCACTCAGTCGCGACGGGGGTCGATTGTCTCGGCGTTCGGGCGGGACGTTGTGTTGACCCAGGCACGCTTTCTGCACGGCCAGATATATCCAAGTATACGACTCGACGTATCGGTTGTTGGCCTTGTTGTGTCGGGAGCTCGGGGCGTTTGGAGTTTGCGCCCATGGGCAAACCTAGGCACGCCTCATGTTGCCATGTAGCGTATCATGCATGCGCTATGACGCATGCGCTCCCACCCATCATGACGCCCCCATACATGACGCTGTCGTCCTGCATGCGCCCCCATACATGACGCTGCCGCAGGCGATGCGGTGGCGCAGCAGATGGTGGCATCGGGCGGCGCCGTACTGCTGTACTTCATGGCGTACTGCATCCTGAAGGTGTGATGACGTCAGCAGAGCCCAAGGATCAAGCGAAGAGTGAAGAGTGTGTGGGGTAAGACTATGTGGCGGAATTGGTTTCTAGACCGCCGGAACGAGAAGCATTATAACAAGGTTTATCGACTAAAGAGCTGGGGGGCTTGGAGGTCATTGCATTACATGGTGCGATGGTGAAGGGGCTGGTTAGGTTAGTTTAGGTACAGCAGGAGAAGAAACACGAACACATCAATATGCACTACCATTACCGCCCCCGAGGTGGCCTTCTAGTGTACCAGTACGGGCAGTACCCAGCAAGGGGCGCCAGGGCGCATGCCATGCAAGCGCGTGCGGCTCGGTGTTGTTCTGCACGTTCTGCGCCGGCTAGCAAAGGCGCAATCTGCTCTGGAGCTCTGCCGTGTGCAGGGGGGGGGGCGTTGCACGCGGAGAAGGGCCGCACGCATTGCATATCTGTACTATAAAGTCTGCGTAGGTCATGTCCATGACCTGCGCTTCGTGCCATTGATTACATACAAAGGGCCGCCGGTAATACAGCATGTGTGGCCTGCATAAGAAGGGAGTCGGTGTGAGAGGGAAGATGCGAGGGGCACATGCGTTGGACCCAAAACAATGGTCGGGAGCAAGCGGGAGTTTGCGGAAAGTACCTGGACTAAACTGGTTCGAGGTATCCGTTGGCACAATGTACATTGAGCAGCTGTAGACGGCATACATCACCATATGCAGTAGCTGGTGCTGATGGGCGGCACTGCGCGTTGGGGGCACACTTCCTTTTTTTTGCGAGGAAGCTGGCTGTGCAGTTGGTTGGGCTCCCGCTAGAGCAGCCAATACGTGGCCTAGCTGCATTATTCGAGCGAAGCTGCTGGGAAGGTCGGAAAGTATCATTGGTGGGTGTGGGCATGATTTTACTACGTGCAGCCTGTGAAGTTGGTGCGAATGTAGAAAGGCACGTTGCATCGGTGTGCGTCACGACGGATGTTGCAAGGTGGACGGACCCACGGGTCAGTCCCCTGAGCGCGGAAATTTTGCGCTTGCATCATAATATGTACATACGAGTTGAAGACGAGAAGAAAGAAAAAGTGTACGAGTTGGCTGTTGGCACGTTGTCTGTCAGCATGTTGGGGCTTGTGTTTTGGTAGTTGTGAGCAGGATCCAAAAGTGAGCAGGATCCTAATAAGATGCGCGTAAACACATTTCATGCACGGATTTCCAGTGGCAACAGTCGCCCTGGAAATCCAGCATTGCGCTGTCGTGGCATTGTCTTTCATTTGTCGTACAAGGGAACTCATACGGCATATCATATTTTTTATTGTGTGTGTGCCCCGTGTCACATCGATTGGTGTGTAGCACTCGGCTTGGGCTTGGGCTTGGCTTGTCCTAAATAAGGATTATAACTGACATCTTCCACACCTTAGTATTGGTGGAAAAGCTCATACAGCTTATCCTTTAATAGAAAGCGAGGCTTTGTAACCCCGTCAACGGTTCCTACCCTACCAGTGTCAACATCGCCGCTGCTCCACCTACTCCGGTACGGCACAGCATACCGTTCAATGCATGGCTGACCGCATCTTGACATCAAACACCCTTGATCGTGCACCGTGAGTTGGGGGGGGGGCACTACGCGCTGCTTTGCATCTTGAGAAGGGTGATGCGCCATGTTTGCCATGACAACCGTTTCCTGAAGCCAACATGAATTTTCGTTCATGTTTGGGCATTGCCGCATCCCAACATGACTTGTGGTCTCGCAGTATCAGTGGGGGCCAGGCCACATCTAAATTTGGCCTGGCCAAATTCCACGTTCCCGACACCCAAGCTGCCCCTGCCTTGGCGGTAAAGAACCTTCTGTTGACGTCACGTTGTTGGGCGGGAGGGTGGCAGTGCCTAGGCTGTGCAGATACTGCAGGAAACTTGCCCCCCCGGCGGGAACGCCAGGTGACGAGGTCAGCTGACCAGAATACCCAGGCTGCAGACATGTGTCAGCATTTACAGGAAGTGTTTCCCTCGGAGCCTACGCTAGCCGTGTTGTCAATATTTATCGTTGTACCTCGTCGTTTACCATACAGCCTCTCACACACTCTCTCATCAACTCGTGCAAAAACCGCCAATAAATAGCGGCACCGGCGGCGCCATTAAGAGATGCAGCAAACCCCATCAAAACCCTGTCCAGGTGACACCACTACTCCTTAACATCCCCGCCAGTCCAGTGCAAAAGTCTGCGTATTACCAATATCACACATGCACATACCCCGAAAGCACTCGATGCTTGTCGGCTAAACCAGCTCGCAGCCCGACCGAATCCAAGTAGCGAACATAAACACGACTAGCGCTTGACTGCACCTCCTTTCATGCTCCTCTCCGAAGCCACTCCTCGCAGCTAGAACTCCAAACAGCGACGCTCTATTCCGAACCCCCAACGCGTTTCAGACACATCCCACCGAACCGAACCGAGCTCCGGCCCAAGCAGGCTCACCAACCACGCACCCGGGAACTACACTATCGTCTGATATAATGGAACATGGGAAGCTTCGCAGCCTCAAGGAAGTCGCTTTCAGCCGTGTGAAATACCCCCAACAAAACACGCAGCAGCTGTAAACCTCAAACCGCTCTTTGCTGCCGTCCTACAGCTGCCTTAGACCCAAAAGCCTATTCAGCCGCAAACCAATTACCGTACAATAGTCCCACTCCCACCCCTGAACCCACACACCCTGACCCAATCCCGCCCGCTCCTCCTCCCTCTCCTTCACCACCAACTCCCACTTAAGCCACGCCCGCCTTGGACTTGGCCACGATGTCCTGCTGGATGTTGGGCGGCACCACCTCGTACCGCTCCAGCTGCATGGTGTACTGCGCGCGGCCCTTGGTCATCCCGCGCAGCACCGACACATACTGAAACATCTCGCTCAGCGGCACGTAGGCCTGCACCAGCTTCATGCCGCCCGGCTTGTCCTCAAACTTGTTGATGATGCCGCGGCGGCTGTTCAGGTCGCCAATCACGTCACCCATATGGTCTTCCGGCGTCATGACCTCCACGCGCATGATGGGCTCCAGCAGACGAGCGCCGCACTTGCCCATAGCCTCGCGGAAGGCCCCGCGCGCGGCGATCTGGAAGGCGAGCGCGCTGGAGTCGACTTCGTGGTAGGAGCCGTCGAAGAGGGTGCAGGTGACATCCACGACGGGGAAACCTGGATGGGGGAGGGAGAGGGTGGGCAGGGAGAGGGTGGAGGTTTGGGTTAGTTGGGTTAGTTGGGTTAGTTGGGTGTGATGGTGAACATTGTTAAGGTTGGCCTGCGGTGCAGGCAGGAGCTCCGAGTGCGGGTTGGGGGCACCTTCACATCCCACTTCCCGTGTTCATGACTCATCCACCCAGACCGCTGCACACCTGCACTCTTTCTCCCCCAAACCCCAACATTTCGCAATCCCTTACTCCTCCAAACACACTGTCGACACTGAACTCCACACGCTGAACCCCCCACATTACACCCCCCACACAGTCTCCCGCACCCTTCCTTCCACGCTCCCAATCCCGCGCTCCCACCCACAACCCCGCACCCCCGCACCCCCCCTCCGCACCTGCCAGCGAGCCGCTGCTCATGCACTCCTCCAGCCCCTTCACCACACCCGGCACGTACTCCTTGGGCACGGAGCCGCCCTTGATCTCGCTCTTGAACACAAACCCGGTGCCCGGCTCGCCCGGCTCGAAGCGCACCGCCACGTCCGCAAACTGGCCGGCACCGCCGCTCTGCTTCTTGTGCACATAGCGCACGTCGTTGGAGCGGCTGATGCCTTCACGGTAGTTGACCTGGGGAGCACCCACCTCGCACTCCACCTTGAACTCGCGGCGCAGGCGGTCCACGATGATCTCCAAGTGCAGCTCACCCATGCCCTCGATCACGGTCTGAGAGGGGAGGGAGGAGAAGGGGGGGGGAAAGACGAAAAACTTGAGTGCGGAGGAGATAGGGGAGAGAGAAGGAAAGACCCAGTGAGGCGCAGTGGGGCAAGGTGAGGTGAGGTGGGGAATAAGAGGTGAGGAGCTGAGGACACTTCATTATCAGAACCAGCGGAAAACCACAGCCTGCAAACGCCTCGTCATTCAGTTAGCAGTTTCCTCCTTTCTGTCCACCACCCGTTACCATCCCCCACCTGGTTGGTTTCCTCGTCGCGCGAGAAGTTGAAGGAGGGGTCCTCCTGCGCCAGCTTGTTTAGCCCCACTCCCATCTTCTCCAGGTCGGCCTTGGACTTGGGCTCGATGGCGATCTATTGGGAGGGGAGGGAGGATGAGGGTTAGCAGCAGCAGCGGAGGGGGGCAACGCAGCTGCACTTCTTGTAGCTGGCGTGGGTCTTCATGTCGGTGATGTCGCGTGGTCTGATGAGGTCTTTTAACTACCGACATCCCGCACATGTGAAGATCATGAAGTAGCCTCAACGTATGGCATGCACAGGGACTCCTCCCCCCCGATTGGGACTCGTTGCTACACCGGTCGCTATCTTTTAGTTTTCCCCCCAGTTCCCTCCCCTCCCCACCTTGATGACTGGGTCCGGGAAGTCCATCTTCTCCAAGATGATGGGCGCCTTGTCGTCACACAACGTCTCGCCTGGCAGCGGGGGGGGGGGGGTCGCACAGGGGTGGTTACGTTGGTTGAAGGGGACCATGCAGGGTTGCAATGGAAAGGCGTGCTGAGACACACCCTAGCCCTCCCACCAACAGCTTCACCTCCTTCCCCCTGCGAAGCCCGCCTGATGCCCCCAACCACAACCGCCTGTGACTGCCTAGTGGTTTTATATACGCTGGTTTTCCATGTACACCAGCACCCACACCCACACCAACAATCCAGTACGTCCCTACGCGCAACCAGTTTTCTTACCCCCGCACCCCCCCCCCCAACTCACCCGTGATCACATCCTTCAGACCGGCAATGGCCACAATGTCGCCCGCAAACGCCACCTTGATGTCCTCCCGGTTGTTCGCGTGCATCATCATGAGCCGCCCGATGCGCTCCTTCTTGTTCTTGTTGCTGTTGAGCGCGTAGGTGCCCGCCTCCAGCACGCCGCTGTAGATGCGGCAGAAGGTGAGGGAGCCCACGAAGGGGTCGGTCATGATCTTGAAGCACAGCCCGGAGAAGGGCGTGGCGTCGTCGGCGGAGCGGATCATGGACACCTCGGCGTCGTTCATGTCGACACCCTGTGCGGGGGGGAGGAGGGGGAGGGGAGGGAGGGAGAGGTGTGGTGATGCGGGGAATTACATCAACAAGCCGCGGAAACATTGACCCTGATGATGGAGGGGAGGGGAAGGGTGCGATGTGAGGGGTAGGGGGAGGAGGTATGGAGGAGTAAGTAAGAACGGCGGGGGGGGAGAGGGAGGGGTAGAACCATGCAGCGGTCGACCACCCACAGCCCCCTCCCGGCCTCCCCTCCCCCCCCACAGGCAGCAAGACATCCGTGTAGATGAGCCCAAAGGGGAAAACCTTTTCTTCATACGACATATTAACTAGGAGAGGCCTCTCCAGGCCTCTCATGTTACAACCCCCCCTCCGGCCCCCCCTACCCCGCCCCCCAGTTAGTTGTTTCCTCCCCCCCTCACCTGCACCGCCTCAATCTCCAGCGGGCTGGGCAGGTACTTGACCACCGCGTCCAGCAGCGGCTGCACGCCCTTGTTCTTGAAGGCGGTGCCGCACACGATGGGGACAAAGGCCTGCGCGATGGTGCCCTTGCGGATTAGCCGCTCGATGGTGGCCTCGTCGGGCAGCTCACCCTGCGGGGGGTTGGGGGAGGGGGAGGGGGGGGGGAATATAGATAAGCGCAACAATCCTGACCCTCAGCCCACCAGCGCAATCCCCTGACCCAGGCCTTGGCATTTCCCACCTCCCCCCCCCATGCCCTCCTAACCACTGCTTTGCCGGTATCCTTTGATCCCCTTCCCCCTGCCCCCCACCTCCCACCCCTTCCCCCTGCCACCCACCTCCCACCATCCCCCCCCCGCCCCCCACCTCGAAGTACTTCTCCAGCACCGCGTCGTCCTGCTCCACAATCATGTCGATCAGCTTCTCGCGGTACTCCGCCGCCTGCTCCGCCATGTCCCCCGGGATGTCCCGCTCCTCGAACCGCGCGCCCAGCTCCTCGCCCGTCCACACAATCGCCTTCATCTTCACCAGGTCCACAACTCCCTGGAAGCGCTCCTCGGAGCCTGGAGGGGGGCGGATTGGAGGGAGGGGGGAGGGGGGCGGATTGGGAGGGCATGAAATTTGAAACGGTCTGCAATATAATTGGAATATAGTGGACCGTAGGAACCCACAGATTAGGGCAAAGCACTGGGGGAGTTGCTGCGGCGGCACACACCGCTACGTCCCCCTCCCCTGCTCCCCGCGCTGCCCCACCCCCGGTTGCTTCCCTCCCAGGACCCAGTTGCTTCTCAAGTATCCCCACCCATCCCCCAATCAAATGCCCCGCTGCTGCCCTCCATCCCTCGAGACGCGGCAAGGCTCCTCCCTTTGGTGCTGCTGCTGCTGCTGAACCATCCCCTGACGGTTCGTTAACACCGTACTGGCTTGGCTGATTCGGGCTGGGCGGGTCGGGCTGGCTGGTATGTTGCAAACCATGATGACGCCCTATCCCTCAGTCAGCTACTTGTTTCCTCTTTACCCCCCCCCCCCTCCCCGCCCCCCGCCCCTCCCCCCCCCCCCCGCCCCCTCACCAATGGGCAGCTGGATGCACAGCGGCTTGGCCCCCAGGTTGGACACCACCATGCGCACGCAGTTGTAGAAGTCGGCGCCCAGGCGGTCCATCTTGTTCACGAAGCAGATGCGGGGGACCTGGGAGGGGGGCGGAAGCCGGGAGGGTAGGGGGGGCGTGAATGGAGGTGGTGTGCAGCGGGTGGCGGGGTTTCTCGAATCCAGCGGGTAGGGAGGGGAATAGGCGGATAAGAGCGGGTGTGAGCCGCAAGAGCCTGCACCCCCCGCCAGAGGACCCTCAGTCAACAGAACTGCGCCCCGGTCCCGGTCCCGTCCCATTCCCGCCTGCCCCCCTGCCCCCCGCCTCCGAACGGCCCCCACGGGAACACTCAGCCCCCCACCACAACACACAGCGGCGCCCCACGACCACTTCCATCACCTCCACAGCGCCATGTAAACACGCGTGGGGTGTGCCCTCGCTGCTGCCACCCGCCCCTTCCTAACCCTCCCTAGCCCTCCCTAGGAGCCTCCCTCCGCACTGCCGCCACAGCTCTCAAAACCCCACGAAAGCCCGCACACCCTGCAGCCCCAACTGCGGGCTAACTGCCTTGCGCTGGGCTACATTGACTCGGTATATCGGGTCTGCAGGTCGGTTCGCCCCCCAGCCACTTCACCTACAACCCCAGTTGTCAGCGGCGGAATGCGGGTGTGCTGCAGTGCAGCCCGGGGGGCTAGGGAGGGTGCACAGCTGACAGCTGAGCCATGACCTCCGCCTGCCGCCACCTGCTCATGCGCCCGTCCCGGCTGATTCCCGGCACCTCTTCGCACGCCACCTCCTCCATGCTCCCACCTCCCCCCCTCCATGCCCGCTCCCCCCACCTATCTGTTAGGCAGCTCCCAGACTGCAGTTCTCCGTTCCCTGCGCTATCCATCCCTTGCTCTCCAATCCCTGCCCACCCTGCCCCCGCCTGCTAACCGCACCTCATTCCTCCCCCCCCGGCATCACAAACACTTGGTCTACTCTACTCTTAACATCCCTTTTCCTCCTCCTCCCCCTTCCCCCTCCTCCTTCCCCCCTTCCTCCTACCCCCGCCCCTCACCTTGTACTTATCCGCCTGCCGCCACACCGTCTCGCTCTGCGGCTCTACGCCGCTCACTGCGTCGAACACCGCAACAGCGCCGTCAAGCACTCGCAGCGCGCGCTCCACCTGGAGGGGGCGGGGGAGCGGGGGGCGGGGGCAGAGGGGGAAAGGGGGAGAGTTATGAAATGAATGAAAAGTGAAGCAACGGACTGCCAATCCCATATCCCGACTCATGCAGTCGAAGGGGGAAAGGTGTGAGGGGGAGGGACGGGAAAGAAGAACAAAAGTCAGTTTAATAACGACAGGTAGTAGAGTTTCCTTAATTTTACCCCCCGCCCCCCATCCCCTCCCCTCTCCGCCCCCCACCCTCCCCGCCCACCTCCAGCGTGAAGTCCACGTGTCCCGGCGTGTCGATGATGTTGATGCGGTGGTCCTTCCACATGCAGGTGGTGGCGGCGGCGGTGATGGTGATGCCGCGCTCCTGCTCCTGGACCATCCAGTCCATGGTGGCGGTTCCCTCGTGCACCTCGCCGATCTTGTACGACTTGCCGGTGTAGTACAGGATGCGCTCGGTGGTGGTGGTCTGGGAGGGAGGGAGGGGAAGGGGTGCGTGCAGGAGGGGGTTGGGGAAGGACGGACGAAGGATTGGAGCATTGGGAGTTGGGTGCAGGATGGAAGCGGTGGTGGTGAGTTTTGGAGTTAGGAGAAGGGGTCCAGTGCGGTGGTAAGGGGCAGGGCAGTCGCAGTAGCAGCATCGAAACCAGGTAGCTGAGAAGACAGCAGGTCAGAAGTTGGGATGTCTGTTGGGACAATTGCATGCATGCGTGCGTCCCTCGCACCTTGCCGGCGTCGATGTGGGCCATGATACCGATGTTGCGGTACTTGTCCAGAGGCCACTCACGGCGGGAATCTGGAAGGAAAAGGCCGTGTTACTCTTGGGAATTGTACAATTGCTGCATGCTCGTTCAACTTACCATAGGTGGGGGCCGGAGCCGCAGCAACCGTGACATTGCGAGCCACACGAGCTGCACGGCGGATGCTGTAGCGAGTAACAGCTGACCTGCGGCAGCCGGCCTACATAGCCAGTAACAATTGAACGTTTTGGTATACCCGGCCGCCGCATAAGGGCCATAGCTTTCCTACAAATCAATTGTCACACCTTGAAAGAAGCCTGAGCGTGTTGGGTGATCGTAGCGCAGGAAACGGCCTTCACGGCCGACGCGACCGGGGCCACTACCTGGCGCTTGAGCGCCTGGCGAGTCGACGCCTTCATGCCAGACTTTAGGGCCATGGTGTCAATACCTAGGTAAAGGGTGTAACAACGCCCTCACAGGGCACGGGGCAATAAGATAATCTGCTTGCCGCACGAACCGCACGACAAATTGTGGTCCACCCTCCACCGCGCGATGGCGTCGTACATCTGCTGTGCGTGGGCGAGCGCTCGCCTGGGCGTTAAGGCAAGCTGCTGCTTAGGAAGAAGTGTTATACTGGTTGTTGATTACTGTTTTGTATGAGCTTTTGCACTTAATTCGCGTACCACTGATACGCAAGCAAACTTTGACTATGCCAATTGGGTCACGCTAGTTTGCATGGCCTAAGCACCCAACGTCCTGGATGGTTTCTCAAGAAGCCAGTGACTTGAGGATTTGCCGCAGCGTTCCTTGAAAACCGGCCCCTTCCCGCACACCAACAGTTAATTAACAACGATCCTGAGCTGCAAGCGTGTTGTACTGATGAATAGTATGAAGCAACGGGTTCATGATAGTCGAGGTTGCCAGGCAGGAAAGGCTACCGGTAATCCAGACATGCAGCGTGACATGCAGGCCTAATAAACGACACCTGACCAAGGCACTCTGAAGTCGTGGGGCCCCAAAATACTAGCTATCCGATTCTAACTGCTGGCGTGAGAAATCTCCTTCGCTCTCCCAATAATGAAGCCTGCCAAGCCATGACATGCGCCTTTTTTTCCGATGTGGACTGTTGCTAGTCAAGGTACATCGGGTAAGCTAGATGTAGGCACTCAGTTGCCGGAGCAGCGCAGGTACCCAAGAGGGATTGCAATCGGTCGCTTGGCGCGCTCCTGACCTCTCCCCTCCACATAGCACGGGTCCCTTTCCCCAAGTCAAACATGCGGTAAGATACTTGCAGATCTCGCGTATTGGCATGGATCGGGGTCATGGGCTTGGCAGAGCTTGAAGATGGCAAGCGGGCGCAGGACAACAGGTTTATTACCACTCCGATGACATGCCGTACGAACGAGCCGCTGTGACAGCGCAAAACTTCAAGTGAAGGGCACCATAGGCTAGGGCCCCGTAGTCCAACCGGCTTGTAACCTGCCCTTGCTCAGAAGGTTTGGGCAAGATTGCGAGCAGGTTATTAAGGAGGAATTGCGTCTTGATCACCGTGACGTCTGAGGGAGCCTTTTTCCCAGCCCCCACCCCGTCAGTTTTCCTTATTATTACCCCAAACCTGCCCCGGGCGCTGGGCCTTTCCTGCGCTCCGGTTACGAATAATGAACCCCTGTCTATAAGGTTTGCGGGGGTGCATGGTCTTCTTGATCATTGCCTGCCTAACATCCACATCTACATGCGAGGTCGTTGTACGGCAAATGTGAGCAGATCGGGGTCAGGTGGCTCATTGCCCACGTCGTGTCTTCTTTTTACTTTGCAGCAGGGTCGTGTAATTTTTTTGTGTAGATTAGCAATTGATGCTGCGTTAGAGCCAGAGGCTGCATTCTTTGTTACATTTTACTGCAGCGATAGCCAAGTACACAGGCACATCATTGCTAACCATCCAAGCTTTAAAGATTGCAAAGACGTAGCATATAAATTCAGGCGCAAAATGACTGGTAAAGCCATGATGTCTCACAGTGGCTTGGGCCGCAGCGCCCTTCTCCGTCAGCGTGCATTTAAGCCAGTTGCAGTTAGCACACCGCGGGCTACAAGCGTGGTTGCCAATGCTCAGCCAGCGACCAGCGGAGTCATCGACCCTCTTATGGTTCGCGCGGCGCGAGGCGAGAAGGTGGAGCGCGCGCCGTGCTGGATGATGCGGCAAGCGGGCCGGTAAGAGCATATGTATCTTGGGTTCATTAGCGCCGCCGATGCTCCCAGGCCGTCGCGTTGCTCATGTGCTTGCATGTGGTCGTCGCTCTTACTGTGCAGCTACCAAAAGAGCTACCGCGACCTTGCAAAGAAGCACCCGTCGTTCCGGGAACGGTCTGAGACTACAGAGCTGATTGTAGAGATTAGCCTTCAGCCCTGGAACTCGTTTAAGCCGGATGGCGTCATCCTCTTCAGCGACATTCTCACGCCGCTGCCAGGCCTGGGTGTTAACTTTGATATCGACGACAACAAGGGTCCTATCATCGAGACGCCCATCCGCAGCTTGGAGCAGGTGAAGCAGCTGCACGACATGGATTTCAGCAAGGTCGACTTCGTGGGCAGGTGGGTTGAGCCGGCCTGTGTAAAATCGCGTGTATTTTACACCTAAGCTATGCAAGGGCGGGAGGGGTGGGGAGGAAGGGGGGAAACTGTTAAGGAGCTAGCAAAGCGCTTTGACGCAAGGGGCTTGTTCTAATAATGGGCCCTTGCTGTATGCTTGGTTAGGATGTATGGTTTGGCTTTCCGGGACAATCCTTTTGCGTCTGCCTGTCTGGCGTTTTCAAAGTATCAAACAGGACGGAAAGAGGAAAGGTCGCTGTCTGACAGGGGCATCAGTCCCTCCAGCTGCTGCCTCACCCAGCACTGCACGCTCCTACCTCTCCCCCACCGCTGTCAAACCGCATCTCTCCACCGCATGTCCCCAACACCACCTGCAGCTCGCTTTCTCCCTCCGACCGCATCCGCATCACTTTTGCACCCCATCTGGTGCCCCTCTTGACCCATGGGTCTGTCCCTCCGCCGCGCAGGGCCCTCACCCAGCTCCGCTCCGAAGTCAACAACCAGGCTGCCGTACTGGGCTTCATCGGCTCCCCCTGGACGCTGGCCACCTACCTCATCGAGGGCGGCTCCTCCTCGCTCTACAAGACCATCAAGAGCATGTGCTACTCGGCTCCCGAGCTGCTGGACGCGCTGCTGACTAAGCTGGCGGACGCTATGGCGTCGTACATCAAGTACCAGATCCGCGCCGGCGCGCAATGCGTGCAGATCTTCGATTCATGGGGCGGACAGCTGCCGCCGCGCGAGTGGGAGAGGTGAGTTGGAGGCGCGGCGCGGGGTACCGGTAGCCAGGGGAGGGCTCGTGGCATGGGGGCCCCGCAGCCTCCAAAGGTGCTCTGACCTTTACATTCCGCAACACGTGCAGCGGCACTTTAAAGCCCGCTAAGATGGGTGTAGGTCGTAAAGAGGGAGTGAGAGAAGACGTTGCCGAAAGCGCTCCCGGGTTGAACCCTATGCTGCCCCCGCAGGTGGAGCGGCCCCTACCTGAAGCGCATCGTTGACTCGGTCAAGGCTGAGTACCCTGCCGTACCTCTCACGCTCTACGCCAACGGCTCTGGTGGGCTGCTGGAGCGCATTGCGTCGGTGGGGACGGACGTTGTGGGCGTGGACTGGTCGGTTGACATGGCGGATGCGCGGCGGCGGGTGGGCGGCAACCAGTCGGTGCAGGGGAATGTGGATCCGGCCATCCTGTTCGCGTCCGAGGTGAGAGTGGGGGAGAGGGATCTGCGGGGGTGAGAGGAGGAATGGCCCGCGACTCTGTGGCCGCGAAATGACACGGGGGGCGGGAATTGACTTCGAAGCAAAACAGGAGTCGCGGCGTGCACACCCCAGCATGCACTGCCTCCTCGTTTCCTCATCCAGCCCCTCCTGTTTGCCTGCTGTGATGCAACCTGCCCTCACTGCCTTCAACCCCAATCCAATCGCGGCCGGCCGGCAGGCTGCCATCGAGGCCGCGGTGCGGGACTGCCTGCGCAAGGGCGGCGGCCAGCGTCACATCCTCAACCTGGGGCACGGTGTGCTGGTGGGAACGCCGGAGGAAAGCGTGGGCCACATGTTCGACCTGTCCAAGCGCCTCACGTACGCCGACGTGGCACAGCAGTAGAGCAACCTAGGGAGGCTTGGGAGAGTGCGGCATGGGGATGTGTTAGGTGTGGGGCATGGGAAGGTGGAGACGGTTAGGAGTGTTGTGTGATACGGCGAGGTCGGCGGTGGGAAGGCGAGGATGCGTTGGGGTTCTAGCTCGGGGGCCTGCGGCTAGGAGAGTTGAGGCGGTTAGGGTGTGCAGGCTCGTCCCGGTTGCTGCGCTGTTCTTGACACTGGGGGGACGTGGCTTGGTGATGGCTCATGGGGTTTGTATAGCACTGGTTCGGGTTCTCAAGCAGCAAGCTGCGCGGGGCAGGCTGCACATGCCTGACATGACCGTGCGGTAACATGTGGCACCTGTGCAACAGTACCAATGTGTCCTACTGATGCCAGTTGTGCGCTGTGACCTGCTGGGAACTCCGCGCCTACGAAGCAAACTGTTTGCTCACGATTACATCGGTAGATGCAGGCACCAAACCTGCAAGCTGATGCAATGCTACGAGCTAACGTAAAGCCCGGAGCATGTCCGAAGGCTTTGATAACAGGGGATCCTACAACGTGCAGATTCGTAGAAACACAGTGTACCAGTCGCAATCATAAACGGATGCACAACCCAGGCCCATAGGATATACGCTCGCAACCTACCCATGAATGTCCCCAGCCCCTGACTTCCCACCCCGCAATGTCCCCAGCACTTCCATTTCGAACACTCCAAACCGCTATGCCGCAACCTCCTCACTCCGCCCCTCACACAGCCCATCCCGCCCCACAGGGCTCCCTATCAACCCCAAATCCTGGCGTCACCCTAAACGCCACATCCGAGCGCTTAGTGCTCCTCCTTGCGCTCGTACCACTCGTCCAGGGTCTTGACGGTGATGCGGCGCAGCAGCTCGCGGGGGAAGATCCGCAGCAGCGACCAGGCCAGGTCCAGCGAGTTGAAAATCGTGCGGTTCTCGTAGGGGCCCTGACACACGAAACGGGGTAACAAGACAACCAAGTACGCCGGTATATTACCGGTATATTAACTGCGCCCAGGACGCCCCAGCACAAGCGGAGTATTGCATCACCAACCTGCTCTCCCACTCCCCCTATGTTACAAACAATGCTATATCCAGCCCACTGCGGAATTTCTTCCTCTTTACCCTCCCCCCCCCACCTGTGCCACGAACTTCTTCTCGAACTTCTCCAGGAACTCCAGGTACAGCAGGTCCTCGGACGACAGCGCCTCCTCACCCACCACGGCCTTCATGGCCGCCACATCCTTGCCGATGGCGTAGTTGGCGTACAGCTGGTTGGACACCTCCGAGTGGTCCCTGCAAGCGGGAAGGGGAGGGGAGGTTAGGGGTGTGGGAGTGCTAGGGTTTCAACACCCTAAATAGCGCTGCTCCTCGAGGGACGTGTTAGGGTTGCAGGTGAAGCGCTGGTGTGTTTGCCAATAGCACCCAGAGCGGCAACGAACGGCAGCGAGAGCATTGGCGGAAAAGAGGTGATCGTGCCAAGAAGGACCACCAACCCGACCAGCCCAAGACCCAATACCCACTTGCGCGTCATGCCATCGCCGATAGCGGACTTCATCAGACGCGACAGCGACGGCAGCACGTTGATGGGCGGGTAGATTTGGCGGTTGTGCAGCTGGCGATCAATGTAGATCTGCCCCTCCGTGATGTAGCCCGTCAGATCGGGGATGGGGTGAGTGATGTCGTCGTTGGGCATGGTCAAGATGGGCAGCTGCGTGATGGAGCCCTTGCGGCCCTCGATACGCCCGGCGCGCTCGTAGATGGTAGCCAAATCCGTGTACATGTAGCCTGCGGGGTTGTGACGCAGGTAGAGGCGTCAAGTAGAGGATGCACGGAACCGCAAGAGACGAGACTAGCATGAAGCGTGCGGCGCTGTAAGGCCCCATGGCTAGAATCACGGCCAGGCTGGTGCTGGTGATCTACCTCCACCCCTTAGTGCGTGTATGACCCTTCCAGCCCCAAGTCCCTTCGCGTGAAAACCTGCCCGCCCGCCACCGCCCAACACGACTTACCGGGGTAGCCACGGCGACCGGGCACCTCCTCACGCGCCGCCGACACCTCACGCAGCGCATCCGCGTACGACGACATGTCCGTCAGGATGACCAGCACGTGGTAGCCGCACTCGTAGGCTAGGTACTCGGCGGTGGTGAGCGCAATGCGGGGCGTGATGATGCGCTCGATGGTGGGGTCGTTGGCCAAGTTCAGGAACAGCACGGTGCGCTCCAGGGAGCCGTTCTCCTCGAAGTCCTGTCAAGGGGGTGAAACAACGGGCGGTTGAAGGGCGAGGAGCACGTGCGTGGGAGTATGGTGGGTGAATTGGTGAAAGAGGGGACTGCCCATTTGCATGGGAAATGGAGTGAAGGGGCATGCGGCACAGCGTGGCGCAGCGTGTAAATGGACACGCGTGACGGCAGCACATGGCTCTCCAGACAGCCATCTGGGCGTTGTTCCAACGCCCAGACCAACGACCGGGAGCCCATTGGTAGTCTTGCCCACTTCCCATAACAGTTAAACCACTTCCCAAGTCTGCAGTGGGATTCGCACTAACAGGGCACCAGCGGCAGGGTGTGTGAGGCTTGGCCCTACTCCAGCCCACGGACAGCTGCCTTAGCGTCGTGCGACACACCCCAGCAACAGGCTACGATAGGTTTGCTCTCCGCAAGCTCTGCTGTCCTGCTAGGCAACAAATGTCACTGCGGCGCGCATGCACCGTGCTGATGCTGCCCTAGAGTGACTTGAACTCCTCAGCAAGGTGAGGCGGTTGAGGCTTTGACGCTTCAGCCAATCCTTCTAGTATTAAACCTAACGCGTTTCGCCAACTGGAGCGTCCCTAGTGGCGCCAGTCTGTGGACAAGGGAGAGGACTTGCGTGGCCCCTTCCTCACCTGCTTGAAGAAGTGCGCCGTCTCCATGTTCACACCCATAGCCGCGAAGACAATGGCGAAGGACTCGTCCTCCGCGCCCTCCGCGCTCCCGCCATGCCCGTGCTTCTTCTGGCCTGCTGGCAGCTTCACCAGACCAGCTTGGCGGCAAATCTGCGCAGCAATATCGTTGTGCGGCAGACCTGCAAGGATGCGCAGTTTGCAGGGTTAGAGGGTAGCGGTAGTGAAGCCCAGGGCACGAGTTTCCGAATACATGTTTACAAGCCAAGGTTGATCCTAATGAGTGTGTAAGGAGCGTGTGTGCCGCTTGCATGAGGCAGGGTTTGGTGAAGCGGGTCACTAGTTTGCCTAGCCGCGCTATGCCATATTCCGTAATGCATGCTCTACATAGTCCCCCCTCCTCTTTTATCGCAACGTTAAGCTCTCGCACGCATCCTGCATTGCACCGCTGGCCCCACCTGCAGCCGAGAAGAGGGGAATCTTCTGGCCACGGGCAATGGAGTTCATGACGTCGATCGTGGAAATACCCGTCTGGATCATCTCCTCGGGGTAGGTGCGCTCGGCGGGGTTGATGGAGGCGCCGGTGATATCCAGGAAGGACTCAGCCAGAATGGGCGGGCTGGGACGGGACAGGGTGGGGCAGGGTACTTGCGGATTAGATGTGTTTTGGGGCATATAACGGCCTCGCATGCAACCGTCACGCATACATAGCTTACCCGCCATCGATGGGCTTGCCGGACCCGTTGAACACACGCCCAAGCATGTCACGCGACACAGGCGTCTTCAACACCTGCAATTTACAGGGGGGCTAAGTAAAGCACATGTTACGTGAAAGATATATATTTAAGCAACCGCACCTCGCCGGTGAACTCCAGCGTGGTCTTCCGGTTGTCAATGCCAGAGGTACCCTCGAACACCTGCACCACCGCGCGGTTGCCGTCCACCTCCAGCACCTGACCGCGGCGCAGAGAGCCATCGCCCAGGCGAAGCTCCACGATTTCGGCGTACTTTGGCTTCTGCGCTGGCAAGTAAAAACGCTGAAGGAACCATTTCGACTATGGATCCACCAAGTTTGCCCCTTTTCCGCACCTTGACGCAATCCACCACCACCAGAGGACCGCTGACACCAGCTACGGTGCGATACTCTGCAGTATCCGAGTCAAGATTGTTACTCCTGAGTAAAGTTCTTTCCTAGGCCAAAAGGAACCTCACCAAGGTGCGGCTCGCACACATAGTCACGGGAGGCCGCATCCACATGGGCCTTAAAGGCGAGCTCACTGGAAAGAGCGTCGATGGCAGCCATGGCTGCGGCCTAGCCTACTTGTCTGAACAATCACACGTTCGACTTTGCCACTCCAGAAAAAACGAATCCACCTATAAAACTGGCAGGTCGTCAACACCCCCTATCGACTGACCGGTGCACACAAGAGAAGTCCTTGGAAGGGAAAGAAAACTTCTCTCCGTGCATGCCGTACGGCCTTCTGTATATCTGCATAAATGGGCATCGGGCATCTAGCTTGCTAAACATCTTCTGTTTGCGACACATCGCAGCATAAAGCGCCCGCTTCTTCCAGCGTCTTTGCTTTATGCCCAGGCCTACCTCACTATGCCAACCCGTCTCCTATTGCCAGATACTGCCGCTAATAGCCCGCTAACATTATATCAAAACCAAAATAGCATATGCATGTCTTGCGTGCAAGTAACAGGTCACGCAACCTTCAGTTACTGAGCTCGCTACCGCCTAAACAGCGTATACGTTGTCCTCTGGGCCATATAGGGTTACGACGTTGTATGTTGCCGAGAATGGGGCTGGTAACACAGGGATGGCTGCTGAGCTGCGCAGTGGACTGCCTGCACCTTCCTTGCCCCACTTTCCCCAGACTTCTGAAGTAAACTTTACTAGTCTACGTCCAAGGCGCGCACTTGCACGTCGTACCGTGTACTGTAAAGCATTGGGCGACAGCCATCGATATGGTCAAGACAAACTGGACGATAGTCAGTTGTCGGTTTGGGCAATATGGGCTGGGTTACGGCATGGATAGCTTCTTGCCGGGCTCTTATGAGCCCTTGAAGGCCAACCCCGTGTCTTCATGAGAAATTCGCTGAAAGGAGTGCTTGAAATGCCAAGTCGTCTCGGTTAACATGCCCCAAGGAACCCACGTAGGCCACCACGCCCCCAGACTTCTCCTTCACGCCAGCAGTTGCCTGTTACAAACCCTGCCTCCACCAAGCCCATCGGACCCTCCCGGCGGCCATCCCGACGCGTCCTCTCCCTACCCGCCAGCCCCTTGCCCCATCGCGTCCTCTCCTTCAGGCCCGGGCAGCCATAGCCCCAGCAAACCGTAAACTGGCCAAACCTGCTGTCTGTGCTACGTAAACTTGACTCCAACCTCCTCCGGTGTTGCTCCCTTGAATGTGCTGCAAACGGGGCCAAGCGAGCAGGAAACGACTGTAACTTCAAAACTTGGATGCCGATTAACAAAACATGCCGGCCTGACCGCAAGGCTTGATGCCACTAGCAGATAAGCACAGAGTGCCTCCCAAGGTGCGGGTTTGGACCCATGGGTCAGGCCGTATGGGTCGCCGCGTCGCCCTTGTTGCCTCTGCCTACGCTGCGCTTTGCCGAGCCTGTCTTAGACGAGCCCTCCTATGCAGCTGCCATGCCCTAAAATCACACGCCCGCTGCTGCCCCTTCTCCTCACCTCAGCTTCCCCTGCGTCTCCAGCAGCCGAAGCGCCCGCACCACCACCTCCCTGTGAGCCCCAAACAGCTCTGCAAGGAAGAGAGGTGCACGTCAGGAGGCCCTGTTGTGCAAGCTTATGCAAGCTTACGCTGAAACACTATGCACGGTGTCAGAGGGGACTCGTAAGGGATTCGTCCTAGCACACTGTTGTCAAGTGAAGGCGATAAGCCGGTGGTGGCTTTCGGATCGCGGGCAATGCCGGGCCTTTCGGCAGTCCGGTCCCACCTGTCCCACGCACGTCGTCTCCTCCCGTCAGCTCGTCCAGGGTCATGACGGATCCCGAAAGGCCGTACGTCCGTACGAAATCCATCAGCACTGCTGCCCACTCATCGACCTGCGAGCCGGAGCCAAAACTATCGAATTTCGATCGACTGTGGATCATCCAATTGGACCTATTGAGGGTATTCATGCAAGGCACAACCAACCACAACGCCACATTCTATTGGACTGTGGACATTAGCGTCATTCTTCCTGCTTATCTTCCGATGCAGTAGTCGCCAAGGGGCACAACGTGCGCTACCTATCCCACTGCTTGCCCTGCCTCTACGCTTACCCGCTTCCACAGGATGAGGCATTGTGTTTTGCCCTTGTCCAGCCACTCCGCCCGCCCTGATGGTGTGTGAATGGAATGGCCGATACCGGTATGAGGCACAGGAGAAGCGGACAAGACAGCGTTGCTTTGTGCGATGGACGCCGTTGTCTGGAAGGGCAGGAATGCGCTGCAGGAAGCACACATGGAGTGGAAGCACACCGCCCCACGCTCAGTACACCCTGGGGCCAAGCCCCGGCTTTGCCGTACACAACAACAAGAACTAGTTCGTACCTTGCGCTACTAGCTCATCTAGGATGGCTATCCGTGCTTCGCTGTTTAGCTTCCCTGCATGCCACGGAACGTCAGCAACATCCCTACTGCAGCAGGCTCTTACTCCTACACACGGCGTGGTGCGTCAGACAGTTGCAAGGGAAGCGGAACACGGACCCACTGTTGATGCTGTTGTTTACAAAGAGCTGCGAGTCAGCCTGCGTGTCTAGGATGAAGGTCTACGCAGCAGGGGAAGGGAGCGGGGTAACGTGTGTTGGGGTTGGAAGGGTTGTGTGTGACAGGGCCAGGATGATGCACCCCAAAGTCATGTAGATACGCTTCGCTAGTGAAACCATCTTGCCTTTGTGTGCTGACAGTAGCTTAGGATAAGCGAACACCAAAGCGCAACTTGCTTGTCCCGCGTCTCCTTAACTGGCTGCAGCCTGCCATGGGCACAAGAGCACTCAGCTGCTATAATACTCCATACTCTTGAACGAACCAATTTCTTACGTAAAGTATGGCGGATAGTTATAGAAGTAGGGGAAGGCGAAAGCGGTGGACATGAGCAGCGGCTATTTGCTACAACGCAAGCACACAAACGTCCGTCCAATGCAACTATAGTATATACGTGAATTGCTTTTGGTAATGGGTTTAAGGAGGGAACCACGCTATGGCTTTCCTTCCTGGTTCCTAACTAGCCCCTAGCGCTTGACGAGGTGCAAACAAGCGTCGCCGACGGAGGTTGCGTATGCACTTTCTTAGCCTAAATGAAATACAAGAACGTGGTTATTTGTTTGGCACCTTTCCCTGCAAAAGGGTCCCGCGGGTCCTGAAGTACGGCACAGGCGGGGGGTCTGCTGAGGTCTTCGTTGTTCCTTCCCTTTCCCTTCCAATCCTCATGTCTTCATGGCGTAATGTGCCTTTGGCTGACGTCTCCAACAAATAAGAAGGCTGTTTCCAGGCCATTAATGGCGCATTGGCTTGAAACCCCTTTACACGCACACATGGCGTCTACCGTCCGTGTTCGCTTCGCAAATGCTGGCCACGGCACAGAGGGAGGATGATGCTTGCCTGCTTTCCTGCCAATAGGATAACTCAGTACACGCATTGTCATGCATGCACACGCTACTGACATGTACATACGCTACCATATTCCTCGGCTCCTGCGGCGGTTCTGTGGGGACTTCATCTTCCGACCTCCCAGTACGTTCCTACTCGCGGCCAGTTTTCTTAACACACTGCCAGCCTTGTCACACGACCAGCCTGTTGCTCCCTCTTTACATCCTCCCTCCTCCCATCCGTCGACAGCTCTTGACAGTACAGTTGCGCAACTCACACGTTGTTACTTGTACTGCTACCGTTCATCAGCTGCCCCTGCCGCTACGCACGCCTTGCCGCCACCCTCGCCGCCTGCACCCTGCCTGCAAGCCCAAGGCCCTGGGTCGGGAACCCAGCACAGACCTGCCCTGAACCCCGCCATCCACCTCACACTCCATGGCTACCGGTAGTCGGTACCTTGCCCTCAGAAGCATCGCCCTGCAGCTACCTTGTACATCTCATGTCTTACGACACATCACACCGCCATACCTGATGCACTGATGCTCCATCCTCCGTGCGGCTTACCTCCAGCGGCCCTCCCTCCCCCTTTTCCAACTAAAGTCAAATGATCGCGACACATGCATCGCTCCTCTTCCTCGCTCCATTCCTTCTGTACCAGTATACGCCATGCACCACGTCGTCGTCTCCCCCTCCCAACAGGGGAACCATCAGATGAAGTCATCAGCCATACCTCGTACTCATACCTCCAAGCATCACACCCGCAAGAGCCGCCTTCGCGAGCAATCCACACCTTGACGCAACCCACCAAAGTGGAAGACCAACAACACGCCCATCCAGTCCTTCGGCTCCTTCCCGTGCGCTAGCTACCCCGTCCCCCTGTTCCTCACTCCTCCCCTTCCCCACAGCTCTCCTAGCCCAGCCACGCAAATTGCCAAACTTCAAACACAAATCACATCACATTACAAACCATACCGCGTTAACATAAGCCATGTAAGCCAGATAAGCCAGATAAGCACCCTGCATGAGCCAGCTGGCCGCATGCATGCAGCATGCACCCTGCTGCTGCTGCTGTTGCTGCCGCCACACACGCACACACACACAGGTGCCGCATGAGTAATGAATACACCCAGGCATCCCACGCCCCCCCGCCCCCCCCCCGCTTCCCCCCTGCATCACCGCTCCCCCGCTTCGTCGAACAAGCTGGGGTGCTCCGCGTGCAGCTCGTCGATCTCCCCGTCGATGCCGCTGTCGCCCACATCGGCCGCCGGGGGCAGCAGGTCCCGCGGCAGGGAGGGCGGGTGCATGGCCTCCTCCGCCAGCCGCAGGATGGCGTCGATCTCCTCCAGCGTCTGCTCGCACCTGCGGCGGGGCGGCGGGGGTGAGGGAGGGGTAAAAAATAAAGAGACACTCACGACGGGAGGGGAGGGGGGAGGAAGCGGGTGGGAGCAGGCGGTGAGAGGGGAGGCGGTGAACTGGAATCAATCTCCTCGACAGTCAGCTTGCACCTGTGGCGGGGCCAGGTGAGGAGGCGGCAGTAGGACGAGGTGACGCGGGAGGTTGCCACCCTCGTCACCAGCTCGGTCTTCCCCTTTCCCTCCCCCTCCCAGTCGGGCCATGGGACTGGAATTCCCATGGTGCTTCACTCCTATTCTAATTCCTCCCTCCCTCCGCCGCCGCCCCCTCCCCTCTCAGTTTATCTAATCCCCTCTCGGGATATGGGATTGGGACTCGTTGCTGCACATATCATTTATGTTTCCTCCCCCCTGACTACCCCCCCAAACCTATACTACGGTCAGGGTCAGTGTTTCCGAGGCTCAGTTTGCCTAACCCCCACGCCCCCCCACCTGGGCGGGTCCGCCGCCTGCTCCTCCACCAGCGCCGTGTTGAAGTCCAGCGCCCCCGGGGGCAGCTCCTCGCGGAACCAGGGGTGAGCCAGGATGCCGGACATGGTGATGCGCTGGGGGGGAAACAGAATTCCAATGTGTGGGGGGAGGGGGAGGAGGTGAGGAGGTGGCACGTGGGGAAGGAGGTGAGATGGGGGTGAGGGGGAGACGCGGGGAGTTGATAAATGTGCTGCTTTTGCCAAGTGCCAGACGGCAGGGAGGCCCGGCTACCGGTACTTGCTACCCCAGTGTTCGTACAACCCGCCGTACATCCCCATGTCGTACCCCATGTCGAGCAACCCGCCGTACACCCCCATGTCGTACAACCCCAGATCGTACATCCCCATGTCGTACAACCCCCAGATCGTACATCCCATGTCGTACACCCCCATGTCGTACCTTTGCTGGATCCGGCACCAGTATGCGCGCCAGCAGGTCTCTGCACGCGGAGCTGACCATCACGTGCGGGGGTATGTGCCACTCCGCTGCCGCGATGCGGCGAACGATGGCGTCGCGTTGGGCGCGGTTGTCCCGGTCGCTGATGGTGCCGAACTGCGCGGCAGGGGGCGCAGGGGCAGGGAAGGGGCGTCAAGGGGAATGGGGGATGCAGGGGCCGGGTTGGGGATAGCAAGGGGCGAGGATGCAGCAGCAGGGTTTGAGGATTCAGGGCTTGAGGATGCAAGGTTTGAGGATGCAGGGTGGAGGGTGCAGGGCTAAGCAGGTCAAGGCATTAGCTCATGGGGTTAGATGCCGGAACCCGGGCCCCAGTCCCGAATATGACTCACCGGATACGCCTTGAACAGCAGCACGTAGAGGATGCTGCGGAGGTCGTACGATTGAAGGTGCGGTACGCGGCGGGGGTTGCAAGGGGGGTGCGGTTTTGCGGGCGCAAGGGAATCGGGGAAACCGTCGGGGGGAGGGGGGTAAAAAGAGAAAACTAACGGGCTACAGTGGGGGAATGCGGTGCATGTCAGCGTGGGTTGTCGGCATGGAGCAAGTAAGCAACATGGCCTGCATAGGTCAAGCAGCCAGGTTTACCGGACCGTGGTTCACCATGTATGCAAATAAGCCATCGTTGCAGCGGAGGGCAAGACACTCTCCGGCCAATAGTCCACCTCTACAGCCCTTAAAGCACCACCACCTCAACACTTCCCACACTCCCCACAAGGGCCAACCCAAAGATCGGCCGTTGACACCGTTGTATCCCCCACTGCCCAGACATCCCCTACGTGTCCCCCATTAGCAGGCCGTCCTCACCAGCCCACAGACCAGATGTCACTGAGGCGCGCGTCGTATGGCCGATCAGCGCTGGCCTTGAGCACCTCTGATGGGGGGGGCGGGACGGACCCATGGGTCACCGGGGCCGGGCCATCGGGGTTAGGGGGGTAAAGAGGAAACATCTAACTGACCGTGTTAGTTGATCGGGGGTTAGGGAGGGACACAGCCAGGCGGTAACCGGCTCTCCCAAGTCGCTTGCAAAAGAGGCAAGCGCGAATGCGAGCGACCGCACACAGGTACACACAGGTGCCGGTAGGTGTTCCAAGCCGGTGCTGGGGCGCGGCACCCGCACTCACACAAACGTGCGAAACGTATGCCTTCTTAGCCCCTCCCTTGCTCGTGTCCTCCCTTACTCCCTGCTTGCTCTGTATGTGTTCATGTATGCGGTATACGCCATCTTTACCCACCTCGCTTCTGCATCCATTAACACGCGTATGCATGCATGCAAGCCATGCACCTTGATGCGGTTCACACCCCATTGTACATCCCTCTTGACAGCCGGACCGAACCACATCCATGCCCTCCACCCTTGCTTTCCGCAAGCCACCTCCATGGGCCCCGGTCGCCTGGCCAAGATTGGGCCCACAACCTCCACATGCGCCTACCTACCTGGAGCCATGTAGTACAGCGTCCCCACGCGTGACTTAGGCAGGGAAGTCACAGCCGTCTTGCACAGCCCAAAGTCTGCAGGGGAGGACAGCAGGGGAGGTGAGCAGCAGAGGGGCAGGCAGCAGGGTGGCAGGCAGCGGGGCGAGGCAACCGGTAACCGAGGCGGCCAGGTCACAACCCGCCTTGGTCTCGTCACCAACAGGCAGCACCGCCTCTGCTCAGCTGCTCAGCTTGTTTAACCCCTCACCGACATCCTGAGCTTTGCTTTCGCCAGTTGGAGCACCCCCAGTGACACCCGCCGCGGACTGCCTGCTTTCCCCCCTCCTCCTCCGCCACCTCCTCGCAGTGCCCCCCCACACCACAATATGCGGCACTGACGACGCCCAGCCCCAACACCGCATATTACCGTTAATCCCGTTAGTAGCGGTTAGCGGCCCCACCTGCCACCTTGATGTGCAGGCTGCGCGGCGGCTCCATCTGCCCCGGCGGCAGCGGCTGCTCCCCAGCGGACCGCAGCAGCAGGTTCTCCAGCTTGAGGTCGCGGTTGACCACACCGCGCCGGTGGCAGTAGTCCAGAGCCAGGATGATCTGGGGTGGGGGGGTGAGAGGGGTGGGGAGGTGAGAGGGGTGGGGGGGGTTGGGGGTGGGTTAGAGGGAGGGGCAGGGAGGGCAAAGGTAAGGAGAGAGGGAGGGAGAGAGGGAGGGAGAGAGGGAGGGAGAGAGGGAGGGAGAGAGGGAGGGAGAGAGGGAGGGAGAGAGGGAGGGAGGGAGGCAGGGCGAGGAAGGGGATCGGAGTAAGCTACCGGATTTTGGGATAGACGAGGTAGGGTGTTGGAGTCGGGTGCCGTAGCTGCCGGTATTATGACAAAGGAGGAAGGTGCCGTTTACAAAGCGGTTGCGTACCACAGGTACCGGCACACGAGTATGGCCTAGTCTAGGTCGTACAATAGCACGCTATGGCAACCTATCAAGTCGGAGTATTCTGCATAGTGTGTACGGCATTACTGGCCGAGTACGGCAAACCGGCACCGTACGACAAAGCTCATGCGACAAGCGTACTGTACGACATACAACTACACACACCTGTTGGAAGAACCAGCGCGCATCGCCCTCCAGCAGCCTGGGGTGCTTTTGGATGTACCTAAACAGGTCCCCGCTGTCAGCATACTCCATCATCTGGTGGGGGGCGCGGGAGAAAGAGGGGCGGGGGCATAGATTTCTCTTTCCGTGTAAGATCAAGGGGTGAGGAAGAGCAGGGAGCGAAACCAAAGAGCAGGGAGAGCGAGGAAGAGCAGGGCACAAAACCAAAGAGAAGACTTCTGCAGTGGCACGTGTGTAGAGAACCCCAACCGAGTGCGTGCGTCTGATTCGTTCCCGCAGCTCCTGTCCATGTGGTTTGTGTCCATGGGCACATCATGTGGTTTGTGATGTGCGAGCTGCTGACTAGCTGGAAGGGGACGGGGCCTGGGCCTGGTGTTTCCTACAACCATCAGTTCTGTTCCCCATGAGCCTCTCAAGGCCAAGGACTCCCTCCGGGGCTTCAGGTCATTCCCCTCACCCTTCCCCAGGAAGGAGCCCAAATTGCAGACTGCAGGGCGCTTCTCACCATGTACAGATAGCGCCTATCCGGCGTCAGGCCCAGCCGCTTGAAGAGAATGACGTGGGCTGGTCAGGGCAAACACGGCAAGTCAGGTAGGTGACAAAGCCTACAGCTTACTTGTAATGCCTGACTGTTATGGATAGGCATGGTTGAGGATTGGCTCAGCGCCAACGTGTAGTGATTGCATGACTGCTCAAGTCCGATCGCTAATTCTGAGCGCCGAAGCTATGTTGTTTGCCAGACAACACCGAATCACTTACGGTGGTTTAGCGAGCAATGGCTGCGGACCTCCCTCCTGACCATGGTGTAGTCGACTACTCGGACGGGTAAACATTTTATCGCTACTTCCTCTGGAGGAACTCCATACAAGTGCCTGTGGTATAAACTGACGTGTCCGAACGACCCCGAACCTAATTCGCGGACCTTCCTAAGAAACGGCTCTCCTGCAAGCGGGTCAAGTGGCTCAGCCATCGTTACATTTTGTGGTCATGCGCTAAAAATGTAGGAATTTGTCACTGCGTGAAGTGTAAAAAATGGAACGTATTGAGTATGTGTACTGAGCGACGATTGCGACCCAGTGACCCGCGGCAAGACGCCGCAACCGCAAGCCGCTGACGCCCCACGCAAAACGCCTTCTGTTAATTCAAACTCATGCACACAAAGCGCAGCGTAATTATCTCCACTTATCGCGCTGTCGCTTTGGTTTTACTGCCAACTTCTCCTGATCCAGCTACCGGCGGTTGCTTGGCCCAGCGCGGAAGAACGCCATGACACCGCGGAATCCCTCCTAGGGGCATACGAGGTAAAAGTAGCCGCCTTCCGCATTCTGCATGGTAGTTAACCCCCTTTCTTTCCTTCCCTTCAAATCCCTTGAGCGGGCGGAGTCCCCTGCACTCCGAGCATGGCCGTGCCGGGACAGCCCGCAATGGGGTACGGCACAGTCACTAGACAGACCCTTCGCCGCACACGACCCCCAACCCCGACATGGCGCACCCCCTTCTCCATACGCCGACTTCTACAGCAGGCCTCCTGCCATGCACACATGCGCCGTAAGCACGCACCAAACAACACGGCTTAATCGCCGACAAGAAAAGACCAACCTCCAAACTCCAAGCGTACCACAATACCGTCTTCAGGGCACCTCTGCAGCCCCCATAGCCACTTTGCCGCCGCCTCGCGACACTGTCAGCTGCCCAAGATGGGCACTGCAGCAGCTGCCCTTCCCATTGCATTCTTCGTTGATACGAACATGCCTTGCGGCCCGACACCCAACCCGCGCGCCTGGGTTGTTAAGCGTCGCGCATGCCTTTTTGCGTATATTGCGTGTTGTGTTTCTAAAACGTTCCAGCCTCCTGTGCCGCATAGCCCCTAAGGAACACAGTCAGGAAAACACTCCGGCGGCCACCAACCAACATAGCACTTGTGTGGCATTACTTCGGGTGCTTGTGATGCGTCTACAACAGCGGATCAGACATAGTAGAAGCCGCCTAACAAAAAGTATTAAAAGCGCGCGAGGACACGTCAGCCTCTCCTCCTTCCAGCGCAAAGCCTCTCTTCCTTCCAGCATACATGGCACGCGGGTGGGCAGCAGCTCTGCAAGCGGCACTCGTACGGTTATTGTGCCCGGATTGATGCAGGTGATGGTCTGATGATGCTTAAATCTGCTGTTGAGCCCACATAGCAAATGTCGACTTTGACGACCACAGGAAACCATGACCCTCCGGCATCCTCCTAAAAAGGTATTTCCGAGACAACATGGTGATACCCAAATCGACACACACAGCGGCCGGTTTTGTTAAACACACACACAGCCCTCGAATTCCTAAGGCCCCCTCCCCCTCCACACAAAGCACGCACGCAATGACGCAAGCAACCAAGACCCTGCTTGGCACCCGCCCTTGAATCCCCTCAGAAGAAAAAAAGCACCCCAAAGAGCACCCCAAAGGGCCCCATGCATCCCATGAGGGCTCCAAAAAGAGCACCCTAACAGCCGGGTGCACCTTCGGCTACACCCGCATGCATGCATGTCATCTAATATCCCCCCCGCCCCGCCCCGCCCCGCAGCAGCAGCAGCGCCCTGGCACCAGCAGCCGCTCCATGCGCTTCATCTGCCCAGCGGCCCCCCCCGTCTTCTTACTTCACCGTAGCCCCGCCCCCGTGCTGCGGGCGCTTAAGAATGCCCCTGTTTGCTCCTCACCGCGGCCCCGCAGCGCTTTCCGTTTCATTACCTACGAGCCGCTGCCGCTGCCGCCTGTCCCGCTGCCTGCCTTCCGCCAGCCTGTCCGGCTGCCTGGCCCGGGTACGGATCCACCATGAACGGCGCGTTACCGCGCCGCTGCTCCTCTTCCAACTCGTCCTCGATCTGGCGGCAGCAAAAGGGACGGGACAGCAGGGGGGACGGGACGGGAGGAGTTGCGGGAGGGGTGAAAAGGGTGATTATGGGGTTAGTCGTAGTGGCTGCAGGCGTGTGCTGTTGTGCAGTCAACATTGCGTGCGTCAAGGGAGTGCATGCACGGGGAGTTGGGGACCATGCCCAGGCAACGACGGCCATTGCTTCCCAACCCAAACATGCATGCATGCAGCTAGCACGCCCCGCCAAAAGCAACACCCCCACCCCCCACCCGCACCCCCGAACCCACCCCAGCCCCACTAGCCCCAGACCACACCCAGATAACACCCACACCCACACCCAGCAGGCACCGGAGACTTGGGCTTCATGGCTTCTTTGTCTTTACCCCCTCCACTCCCCACCTCCCCACCTCTACACTTTTATTTGTCCACCCTCCCCCGATACACACTCCCCACCTCCCAACCCACCATGGTCATGAAACCCGAGTCCGACATGTCCCCCACGCCGCCCCCCGCCCCTCCACCTCCCGCCTTCCGCTGCGCCTCCAGCAGTACGGCATTCACCTCCTCCACGCTCTGCTCGTACGGCGGCGGTTGCTGCGTTTGCTGCCGTACAAGCACGGTATTCATGGTCAGCGCTGCCGGCGGGAGGCCCACGGAGAACCAGGGGTGAGCCATGATTTGCGCTAGGGTCAGTCGGACGGTTGGGTCCGCAGCGAGGATGCCGCGGAGGAGGTCGAGACACTCGGGGGAGACGGGGACGGAGGCGGGGGCAGTCCACTCGCCGCGCAGGATTTGCTGCATGGTGGCGTCGCGGCGGGCCTTATCCGTGGTGGCGAGGGGGTCGTCGAAGGGCGCGCGCGCGAAGAGCATGACGTAGAGCACGATTCCGGCTGACCAAATGTCTGGGTGAGGGGGTAGAGGGGGTGAGGAGCGAGGGTGAGGAGCGAGGGTGAGGAGCGAGGGTGAGGGTTAAGGTGAGGAGAGGGGCAAAAGGGGGCAGGGGGGTGGGCCAGGAGGCGGAAGAGGAAGAGGAGGGTGCGTTGTGAGGCCTCGGGTGCTCAGGAGGAGCCGATCAAGGTGCACTCCCTCCTTCGATCGCAACCTCCCTCTCTGAACGCCCAAACCCCAGCCCTTGCGCTGCTTCCGCTGCCACGCCGCTGCCACGCCCGGACCCAGCAGAGCACCCCCTAAACTTCCCCCGCTGCTTGCGCTTCCCGCTTCCCGCAGCCGCTGCCACCGCTGCCTCCTTCGGCTACCCATCCGCACCCGCACCCACCCGCTTTGTGTCCGTCGTATCTGCGGCTGGGCCCCGCGCGCAGCACCTCGGGCGCCATGTAGGTGACGGTGCCCACGCGGCTCTTGGGCAGCGAGTGCACCCCCTCCTTGGACAGCCCGAAGTCCGCGATCTTGAGGTGCAAGTTAAACGGGTGCTCCAGGTCGCCCTGCGTCAGCTCCTGAGGGGGGGGGGGGTAGAGGCGGGTTGTACGACGCATGTCATGGCATGCATGGCATGGGGAGACAGGTGTGTGGTTTGGGAAAACTGGCCGCATGATGTGGGTACGACACATGTCTATGAGGCACCTTGCCATCTACTGTGCAGCAGTACTACAGTTGGGCTTTCCCTCGTCTGGCCCCGCGTCTTTCCCTCCCCTCAGGCACCCGCATGCATGCCTCCCCCCCTTTCGGCCCCCTCCCTCCCCCGGGATGTCCTCCTAGCGGCTTGGTGCCTGATGACCCCCGGCCGGGCTGGAGGGGCCGCTGAGCATGACGCAACAGACAGTGGGTCTTTGGCAACGCGTGATTAGCTCCCCACCCTTCCCCGCCTTCCGTTGCTTCAATTTCCACCCCCACCCCACCCCTAACCTGTCCTTTCCTATGGTTTGACCCCCACACCCCCCCACTCCCACCCCTCCCTTCCCCACCTGTCGTGCATCCGGCGTGCGCTTTAGCAGCAGGTTTTCCGGTTTGAGGTCGCGGTTGACCACCCCGCGCTGGTGGCAGTAGTCCAGCCCGAACACCAGCTGCTGGAAAAACCTGGAGGGGCCGGGGCGGGGAGACGTGGGTGGGGTAAGGAGTGGGGTAAAAGTGGGGTAAGGAGGAGAGCCTAACGAACCGTAGGACATATGTAGGCTCCATCGATGGGGGTTGCACCATGTGGGGAGGAGGGTGGTCGGGAGGTGAAGGTCGAGATGTCGGAATGCAGCGAACTTATACCGGCAGCGGACGTGTGTGCAGCAGAAGTGTGTGCAGCGGAAGCGCAAACGTAGTGTGTATCCTGTGTAATACTATTTGTATGGCTCAGTTGACCAGTGCCGTATGGTGAGCGGGCAAGGGACGCGGAAGCGGTCTCCAGGCTGACACATGTACGGACATGTAATGTCGTGTCGTGTCGCACCCACCATCGCGCCTCGTGCTCCCGGAAGCGCCCCCGCCGCCTCAGGTAATCCAGCAGGTCACCCCTGTCCGCGTACTCCATCGCCTGTGGAGAAAGCGTGGGAAGAGGGATGGGGTCAAAGAGGGATGGGGTCGAAGACGTGGACCAAGTAAACCACAGGAAAGAAGGCACAAGTTAGGGCAACGCAACGTGGGGATACGAGGCGTGAAGCGTGACGGTTAAGTTAATACTTTATATGCCATGTGGCTTGCAATGGCAAACAGGTGGGCGGCGTGTTGGAGAGCCTCCGCACGCGATCTGGGTTTGGGGTGAGGGTGATGCTCTTCATTTCAAATGCTGATGCAGATGGCGATGCGGGGGATGAGTGAGGATGGGGGGGAGGGTGCGATGTGGAAGGGCGTGTGCAATGCAATGCAGGCAGACGACGTACGAGCACAGCCTTTCCAGGTGCCGTACACGCTGCGGGGTCTGTCGTACGCAGTTCACCGTACGCACCATGTACAGGAAGCGCCTGTCCGGAGTTAGACCGAGCCGCTTAAAGCGGATAACGTGAGCTGCAAGGGAAATGTTGGGAGCGAGGGAGTGGGAAACAGCAGGTGGGGAAGCCGCGGGGCGAGCTGGGAAACGCGGGGGCGTTCAGGGCGGACATGTTAGCAGGCCAGTTGGCCTGTCAGGAGCACAGGTTGAGACGAGTAGGAAAAGGGGAGGCGACAGGATGCGACACAGCAGCACAGGTTAGTTTGGATGAGGCGCAGCAGGGCAGGTGGGCTGCGATGGGCGAATTGAGCGACTTACGATGCACCAGCTGGCGGTGACTGTGCACCTCCCGAGACACCAGGTTGAAGTCCGCGCATTCCTCTCTAGATATAACCTTCACCGCCACATCCTGGAATATGCAGCAACGCGCTCTTTGTCGGCATTTACAACGGGCAGTTTCGGCGACCCAGGCCAACCTGGGTAAAAGCTATACCTCAAATGGGCCGCCCGCGGATAACTGCCTCCTGTACAGAAGCACCGAACCAAATGCTCCTGTCCCGAGAGCCTTTTGGAAAGTATAGCCAGGGAGGTTCGATAGAGGGTTCACCGGAGGATGCGCTGTGTTCGCCATTTTATATTGTGTTCACTAAGAGGCCGTAGATGTCGTCGCCTTAGCCAGTTAGCAACCCCGCATTCGTTGATGGACACTTCTGTGCCGGCAGGACGGCAACACCTGTGCACGTTTTCTCTATTTTGTTAACAAACCAATAACAGGGGTCTAGCGGTGGTACTTGTGAAATAATTGCCTTGCACAACGATTTCCCTGCCCTTGTCTTCGGAGCAACAGGACTCAGGGGCCCGTCGTCCGGAACGACTTGCCAACGCTAGAGGCGAGGAAAAATTTCACTGAGACACGCCTTACGTGTCATACAGAAGCAAGCCCAGTTGCCCATTTTACCAGCTGCAAATATTAGTAGTGCAACGTGGATTCAGGTTTTTAAGCCCTTAAGCTTATTTATATCTTGCTATTGTTATAGAAGAACTTGTCCCAATGCGTGATGCGTGCGCTTTTGGTCAAAGATGTTGCACTGACTTGGCGGTGGTGCGCGTTAATTGCAGCCATAGCACCGCGGTTTTGGGCCCGAAGACACCATTTTGGAAGGCACGATCAGGGTCCGGACTGAGTGACGGAGCTTAGGTTGCCATGTCCCATGAGAGTTGGGCGGACCGTCAAGGAGAGGATCTGGCGCGGCGACTCTATCACTACGGTCCAGACTCCCATATTGTAACCTCTTAGTTAGAAAGCGCTAGGGGCGATGCGCTGTTGAAGTCAGTATACCGGTAGTTTCGCACTCTAGCCAGTGGCACCTACCGACGAACCCAAAAGGTAGGTCTGGCTTTAGAGTATGAACGCCATTGCTCTCGTGCTAGCAGGAGGGGCTTTTGATGCTTGAATGATAATGCACGTTGCCATGGCAACTTGCAAGGAAAAGTGTAGTTCTGTAGGCAGCTTGCATGAAACGACCCTTCCAAGGGACTACTACCATCTCGACCGTATCTTGTTTGTTAGGCGTGCTCACCAGGGACAAAGTTATGAACCTAGCCTACTGCACTCTAACGACACGTCAGGACGAGCAAAGACGTGAAAGGCATGGAGAAGGGCCCATTACGTTTTTGGTGGTTGATCAAAGCTAGTCTTCGTGCAAAACTCACAGTTCCTCGTCCTGTGCCCCAGGTTCCCTTGGCTTCAGGTAAGGTAGGTTGTACGGTCGTTCGCTGCATTGGTTGCACCATGCGCAGTTTCAGCAGCACATCAGTACCTTGGTAATTACTGAACATGCGTAGCGAAGCCATGCAAAGTTGAAACAACCTGAGATCTGCGGTTGCGCATGGAATCGGTCTTCTTAGTATACCGTGATTGCGCTGAAGTACAACGCCAGACTTTAGAGCAAGGAACTCATAATCAACTGGTACAGTGCCTAAGCGCGCGTGGCGCATCCCTTGTGACTTCATTTGTCAGACTGAGCAGTACAAGTTGCCAAGCCCAGCTGTGTACAACTACGTGCCATAAGTGTGCTGGTTCTGGCATGAAGTATTTATGGCAGTGCTAGGTCAAGCGTTCGCAACATGAGCCTACCCTTAAGAATGCGATACTTGCAAGAGTTCAGATTGTTTTTAATCCCTGGCTTATTCCTTACTTGGCTAGCTTAAACGTTTTACAGTCTATCATAAGCTTTAGACGCAAATTGTGTGTGTTTAAAAAACCTACAGCTCCAGCATAGCAACGCGAACGCTGGTTGGCATAACGCTGAGCATGTGAGCACTCTTGCTGACCAGGTTAACACGTAAAGTGGCCGCAGCTTTTGGCTGCGGCCAGGGCAGTGCGCCGAGCTGCAGTGGCTTCTGCTTACGGCGCTGCAAGCGGCGCTCAGTGAACCAGAATTTGGAGGCTTGCCTGACACGACGAACAGCTTCTGCCAGGACTGGTACGTGGGACGTGCTCTCATGGCAGCGGTAAGGTTGATGCGTGATGTACGGTCAATTCTGCAAACTTGCCGCAGGTTGCACCTGAAACATGGTGGTATCAAGGGGCCAGCTTGCCACCACCAGCAGCCGCATCTCCAAAAGCGCTTTAATAGCGACCGACGACCCCATCGGCGGCATCATTCCTCGATGCTGTTGCGGCACCTGCTGCTGTCTGTGGTCTTCGTCCTTCTCCTCGGGCTACTACCAGGCTTCCATGCCCAACGGGCTAACTGTACGGCAGGGGAACTGGTGCAGTATGCAACATCAGCAGCGTCCAGCCCAGCACCGAAGAACCTTACGGCAGCGAACTACTCATCCCTCGTCGGGGCTCCAGACTTCAAAGGCTTGCAGTGCCTTTCAGGGCCCCCAAGTTCAGCCGCAGACCAGCGTGTCGTTTGGAGCCTGGCGAGCGGCGACCCCTCCACGCGCAACGCGGATGCCACTGTTCGCTTCACCTTTACCTCAGCGGTGTACGTCACGCAGGTAAGGCACCAGTGCTCGTACCGCATTGTACTGTTGCAGAGCTGCAGCGTTAAAGCCCAGCGGCCATGCCACGTTCGCTTTGTGCCGTACCGGATACCGGTAGTGTCTGTTGAACACGGCAAACAGCAACGTCCATGCATCAGGCGTACCGGCACATGTGCGCACATGGTGCTTGGCTGCGGCAGCGCTTCTGCATGTGCAGACTTAGCACATGGCGCCAGGTTGAGAAGCGGCGTTGGGCGGTGACACACTGTCACCACCTAAAACGCGCTTGCTCCCACCCGCAGGTGGGCGTCATGGTGGTCAGCAGCGCCTCTGAGGTGGTCACGGACAACGTGTACCTGGGGACGGGGGAGCTGCAGAGCGGCGGAACAAAGGTGGGCGTAGAGACAGGGGTGCTGGAAGCAGGCGGGAGGGGTTCCGAGGGAAACCAAACCGTTCTCTTGGTAGTTGCAAGTTAGGGCAAGCCAATAGGGAGAAGAGGTGGCGGGGTGCCACAAGACCCGGTAAGCGGGCGGATTAGGTGGGTGATGGGGCGGCTAGGTGGGCTGCTGGGGGGAGGGGAGCTCCAGAGCTGCTGGGCTGGGCTGGGCGGCTAGGGGCCACACCTTGCATGCTTGCGAGGTGCGTTGTGGCGGGATGCGGTGAGTGAAGTGTCAAACGTTATGCCACATGACGCACACTTGAATGCACCGAGATGTTGACGTAATCATTATTGGGTTGGGCTTCTCCTTCACCACACCGCAGGTTGGCTGCTCCCCGGACCCCGTCTCCAGCTGTCTAGGAACAACCACAGCCGAGCAGCCGCACTGGTTCACGTGCAATATAACCAACAGCAACAGCATAGGCCCGGCGACGGCGGTCCGCTTCAAGATTTCTGGCAGTACTGTTATCGACGCGGTCCGCTTGGTAGGGTTTGCGGCATACTCAACCGACCCTCCTACGCCCCAGCTTCCCCCATCGCCGCCATCCCCAAATCCACCATATCCCGTCGCGCGATTCCCGCCTCCGCTGCCTAGTTCCCCGCCACCTCCGTCGCCCCTCCCCAGCCCGCCGTCGCCTAGGCCGCCGTCGCCCCTTTCAAGCCCGCCCTCGCCCCTTCCGAGCCCGCCCTCTCCGTCTCCTCCGTCGCCCCTTCCAAGTCCGCCGTCGCCCTCTCCTCCGTCCCCCCTTCCCAGCCCACCCTCACTACCGCCTCCCTCGCCCCTTCCAAGCCCACCCTCGCTACCGCCTCCGTCGCCCCTTCCAATTCCGCCGTCGCCCTCTCCTCCGTCCCCCCTTCCCAGCCCACCCTCACTACCGCCTCCCTCGCCCCTTCCCAGCCCACCCTCACTACCGCCTCCCTCGCCCCTTCCAAGCCCACCCTCACTACCGCCTCCCTCGCCCATTCCAAGCCCGCCCTCGCTACCGCCTCCCTCGCCCATTCCAAGCCCGCCCTCGCTACCGCCTCCCTCGCCCCTTCCAAGCCCGCCCTCGCTACCGCCTCCCTCGCCCCTTCCGAGCCCGCCCTCGATACCGCCTCCCTCGCCCCTTCCAAGCCCGCCCTCGCTACCGCCTCCCTCGCCCCTTCCGAGCCCGCCCTCGATACCGCCTCCCTCGCCCATTCCGAGCCCGCCCTCCCCGTCTCCTCCGTCGCCCCTTCCAAGCCCACCCTCGCTACCGCCTCCCTCGCCCCTTCCGAGCCCGCCCTCCCCGTCTCCTCCGTCGCCCCTTCCAAGCCCACCCTCGCTACCACCTCCCTTGCCTCTTCCAAGCCCGCCCTCGCTACCGCCTCCCTCGCCCCTTCCAAGCCCGCCCTTGCTACCGCCTCCCTCGCCCCTTCCAAGCCCACCCTCGCTACCGCCTCCCTCGCCCCTTCCGAGCCCGCCCTCTCCGCCGCCTCCGTCGCCCCTTCCAAGCCCACCCTCGCTACCGCCTCCGTCGCCCCTTCCAAGACCGCCGTCGCTACCGCCTCCCTCGCCCCTTCCAAGCCCACCCTCCCCGTCTCCTTCGTCGCCCCTTCCAAGCCCGCCCTCGCTACCGCCTCCCTCGCCCCTTCCAAGCCCACCCTCGCTACCACCTCCGTCGCCCCTTCCAAACCTGCCGTCGTTGCCGCCTCCCTCGCCATTTTCAAGCCCGCCCTCTCCGTCTCCTCCGTCACCCCTTCCTAGTCCGCCGTCGCCCCTTCCAAACCCACCCTCCCTACCGCCTACGTCGCCCCTTCCAAGCCCACCCTCCCCGTCCCCTCCGTCGCCCCTCCCAAGCCCACCCTCGCTACCACCTCCGTCGCCCCTTCCAAACCCGCCCTCGCTACCGCCTCTCTCACCCCTTCCGAGCCCGCCCTTTCCGTCTCCTCCGTCGCCCCTTCCTGGTCCGCCGTCGCCCCCTCCAAGCCCGCCGTCGCCCCTTCCAAACCCACCCTCCCTACCGCCTACGTCGCCCCTTCCAAGCCCACCCTCCCCGTCCCCTCCGTCGCCCCTCCCAAGCCCACCCTCGCTACCACCTCCGTCGCCCCTTCCAAACCCGCCCTCGCTACCGCCTCTCTCACCCCTTCCGAGCCCGCCCTTTCCGTCTCCTCCGTCGCCCCTTCCTGGTCCGCCGTCGCCCCCTCCAAGCCCGCCGCCGCCACCGCCTCCGCCGTCACTTCCAAACCCGCCCTCTCTGTTACCTCCGTCGCCCCTTCCAAACCCACCCTCGCCGCCGCCTCCGTCGCCCCTTCCAAACCCGCCGTCGCTACCGCCTACGTCGCCCATCCCTAGCCCGCCCATGCTACCCCCTCCGTCGCCCCTTCCAAGCCCATCCTCGCAACCGCCTCCCTCGCCCCTTCCAAGCCCGCCCTCGCTACCGCCTCCCTCGCCCCTTCCGAGCCCGCCCCCCCCGTCTCCTCCGTCGCCCCTTCCAAGCCCGCCCTCTTCGCCGCCTCCGTCGCCCCTTCCAAGCCCACCCTCGCCCCCGCCTCCGTCGCCCCTTCCAAGCCTACCCTCGCTACCCCCTCGTTCACCCCTTCCAAGCCCGCCGTCGCTACCGCCTCCCTCGCCCCTTCCAAGCCCACCCTCGCTACCACCTCCGTCGCCCCTTCCAAACCTGCCGTCGTTGCCGCCTCCCTCGCCCCTTTCAAGCCCACCCTCTCCGTCTCCTCCGTCACCCCTCCCAAGCCCACCCTCGCTATCACCTCCGTCGCCCCTTCCAATCCCGCCCTCGCCGCCGCCTCCCTCACCCCTTCCGAGCCCGCCCTCTCCGTCTCCTCCGTCGCCCCTTCCTGGTCCGCCGTCGCCCCTTCCAAGCCCGCCGTCGCCACCGCCTTCGCCGTCACTTCCAAACCCGCCATCTCTGTTACCTCCGTCGCCCCTTCCAAACCCACCCTCGCCGCCGCCTCCGTCGCCCCTTCCGAGCCCGCCCTCCCCGTCTCCTCTGTCGCCCCTTCCAAGCCCACCCTCGCTACCGCCTGCGTCGCCCCTTCCAAGCCCGCCCTCTCCGTCTCCTCCGTCGCCCATCTCTAGCCCGCTCTCGCCGCCGCCTCCGTCGACCCTCCCTAGCCCGCGCTCGCCCCCACAACCGTCCCCACCACAGCCGCCCCTTCCACAGTCGCTTCCACCACCTCCCACATCGCTTCAAATTCCACCGTCGCCTCCACCTCCGTCCCTGCCACAGCCGCAGCCCCAGCCAGCTGCACCGAGCCCCTTGCAGCCGCCGCCGTTGCCGCCGCTGCTGCCACCACCATCACCATCACCTGCACCCCCACCTCAATCCTCACTCGGTATAGATTTGGGGATACCACAGGATCTCATAGACCAGTCTGGAGAGCCGTACGGCATCTTGACGGTCAACAAGACGGCCGTACTGCAGGGCGTAGAGCTTACGGATGCGGTGGCGTTGGCGTCGCTGTTTCCCAGCGCGAAGGAAGTCCGCGCGGTTGCCTTTGATGTCCTTGTCCCGCTGTTGCTGGTGCCGGCGTCACAGGGCACAACGAGTGTCCAGGTGCGTGTTTCACGAGGCGCACAGGGCTGTGGAGCAGCCTAGGCGGTGGGGCCATCGATAGGCCAAAGGACATCAAGAGCCAGCGGTTCGAACGAAAGGAACCGTGTTTCTGAACTGCGATTGCTCAGGTTATGTTACTCCGATCGCTCCGGTTATGAGCACGTGGGCCCTTGGGCACTGCGGTGCTAACTACAATGCTGTGTTGACGGTGCGGTGTCTTGTGTGTTGGTTGTCCGCACAGGTGTGCAGTGCCGCCTTCCTTTCTTCGCTCGAAGCGGAGTTCCGTTCTCGACTGCCGTTCAGCTCAGTAAACAGCACTGACGCAACTTGCACTGACTTTGCCAGCAGCAGCAGCCCGCCGCCTCCTGCCCCCGCCATGCCGCCACCCACCGCCAGCAGTGGTGCTGCTACTGCTACTGAAGCAACCGGTGGCAGTAGTTCCACTACTGACAGTGGTGGTGGCGGTACTGGCAGCCGCCGGCTGTTGGGCCGAAGCCACAGCGTCCTCCGCGCCTCTTCTCGCCAATTAACAGCCTCCGCCGAATCCGCGACAAATGCAATTGTCGAGGCCGATAGCGACAGCGTGAGCGTGAGCTACGATTATGTAAAGTACAGCGGCGGTGACAGTGCTGCTGGCGGCGGTACCGGCGCAGGTAGCAGCAATAACGCTGCCGAGGAGAAACATGTTGCTGCAGCATGTTCAAGCAGCAGCAGCAGCACTACTGGCACCGCATCCGTGAGTTTTGGGGTCAGCATCCCAGTCAGCAGCAGCAGCAGTCAAACGCCATCCGTGAAGAGCGATATGTACGCTAGCATGCGCGCATGGCAGGCCGCCCAAGACACGACCGACACAACGGAAACGGCCTCGGGGGCATTGCTGATGTGTGCGCCAACAGTGGACCAAATCAGCGTATCGACGGCGGTAAGGCAATTGACGAAGGCGGATTCCCAATACCTGGACCTTGACGTTGCCCCCCTCCTCCCAACCTCACTCCTACAGCAGGCATACCAACAAGCAACGACCTCAACAACCCCAACGGCCTTTCGTGCATGCAGGTCCAGGTGTCGTACGAGGTACCCCTCACGGCTGAGGGCGCTAAGTCGCTGGCTGCCGCGTGCGCTTCCTCGGGGACGGCCGCGGGCTTGTCGGTGCTGGTCGGCTCCGCCTGCAGCTTGGCCCCCGGTCCTGGAGCACTGGTGAGTGAGCGGAACTGACGGCGCTTGGTTGCAGCTACCTGTTTTTGTCCGTTGTACACTGAAGGGGCGTGTCCTGTACTGGTACCCGCCTAGTGACACCGTTCCCATAATTGCCTGTTGGAGGAAAGCCAAAACAATAACACAACTTATGGGGCCTTGTAACAACAGCATTGAGACATCACCATTGCTGACTTCGACCCGTGGTTGGCATACTCATCGTCAGCGGGAACTCTGCTTTGCAAGAAAGGCGTTTTGACAACTGCTTCCGCGTGTTCCGACCCGCAGAGCCCTCCGCCACTTGCGCCGGTCGCTAGCAGCTCCGCAGACGGTGGCAGCAACAGCAGCGGCGGCAGCGGCAGCGGCGCTTCCAAAGCTCCTGGCCTCCCAGCCATTCTAGGTGCCGTCCTGGCCGGTACGGCAGTCGCAGCGGCAGCACTCGCGCTCTTCGTGGCACAACAACGGCGCAAGCGCCGGAGGCTTCTGGAGGCAGCTGCTGCGGACACTTGCGGCACTCTCGGAGCTCTTGCTCCTGACCAGGCTACCCTCTTCGTGAACCCACGGCCCAGAGCTGTCAACGCCAACAGTGGCAGAGAAGGAGGCAATGCAGCGCCCGCATCCCCAAGGGCTGCCACCGCTGCAGACGCCCCCTCTGCTGCGGGTTGGATGGCTGACACAGCAGCAGCAGCAGTCGACATGGACCTGGACAGCCCTCCGGATGAGGTGGTCGTTGAGGCAGACGGCAGCACCAGCATCTCGGGCTGCTCTTCGGTACGTTCCCTGTCTTCAGCCAGGCCGTCCTTTGAGGCCGTGTCCCTGCGGCAGCAGGACACAACTGCAGAACGCCGAGATGCCTCCCGTGAATCCGACGAACAGCAGCAGCAACTCCAGCAGCAGCAGCGGGGGCCTTTTTATCCTGCGTCGGCATCTCCGGCAGCTGGAAGCATTGCTGCCCAGGCCGCAGAGGCAGAGGCAGCGCCCACGGTCGATGCAGCACTGCGGGCTCTGCCACCCAGTCCCGGTGACAGTGCTGCTGCTGATGCGTCGGGGGTAGGTCCTGCTGCTGGATTGAAGCCTGCAGGATGGGGTTCGGGTCTGGCAGCTGCAACGGCGGCGGCCCTTGGCAGCCTTGCAACTGCTGTGATAGGCGGTCGGCGCAGCAGCAGCAGCAGCAGCAGCCCCGGCGGGTCCTTCAAGTCTGCAAGCAGTGCCGCGGGCAGCCGCAGCGGCAGCGGTCATGGCAATAGCAACCATGCTGGCGGCGGCGGTGGAGGTGGAGGTGGGGGTGCTGGTGAAGCAGACGTGGCAGCGGCATCCAGGAGGACTTCTTCCCAGTCGGTCAAACCCGCATCACCTCGATCTCCTCGAGCGTCGCTAACATCCCTGGGTAAGCGACTGCCCTCGCCCCGAGTGCACCCCGATAACACACCCGAGCGCGGCAACAGTCCCCAGGAAGGCTACAACCCGCGATGCCCGCCGTCAAGGCTCTCGTCAGCTTCATCCACGGGAAGCGCATCGACCCCGGCAACCGCCGAACGGAACGGGGGCCGCTCGAGCCCGAGGTTGCATGCGGATGTGGGAGGGCAACCAGGGATGCCCACCTCTGCATTGGAGCGCGCGCCAGAAGCATGGGCCGCACCCGTCTCTTCACGCACGCGGGCAGCCGCGCACCCCGCCCTAGGTGTGCTGCTTCCCGCCGACCTGCAGCAGCGGCAACAGCGGCACTGTGACGGGTCGGAAGCGGCAGATCCCCTGGGCCCTGAAGCGCCTGGCAGCTCCCTGCCGTCGCCAAGGAGCTTGCTGCCCATGCCGCCACGCTTTCCGTACCCGCCCGTGACTCCACAGCAGCAGCAGGAGCAAGCAGGACGACAACAGGGTCAACTGCTGGATGAAGCTGTTCAACTGCTACAGCTGCAACAGCAGCAGCAAAGCCAGGAGACCCAGCCTGAGCCCGTGACGGTGGTACATCCCCTCTCCCCAGTCCGAGAAGATCCTGCGGCGCAAGCACTGCAGCCGACACTCCTCTCATACCCACTCGCGCCTGTTCCAAACGCCACACAGGGGATGGCGATGAGCCTGCTGCAGCTCCGTCATCCGACACCACCGCGTCCGAAGTTGCGAAGTGTGGCCGCGTTGCCGCTCCCGGGGTTAAGTGAGATGTCGGACGCGGCTTTCCCCGACCGCCCGGCCACTGCCAGCCGAGCGGAGGACCTGTCAGTGCTTGCGCCGGATGCTGCCCTTGCCGCGGCTAGCCGGCGGCCGAGGCGGTGTATTTCTGAGGACCATTCGTCGCGAGGTTCAGGGTTCGAGCCTCCGTTGGGCGATGCTTTCACGGTTGTTGAGCCCTTCACGGCTGCGGATGCAGAAGGTGCAGCTGCTGGGGGCGGTGGTAGTACCGCTGCTGCTGCTGCTGCCGGGTCTGGGGCAAACAGCAGCGGTAGGCTAGCCTGGTCATCCTCGAGCAATAATAGCAGTCACGGAGACAATGGCTGCGGCAGCACCAGCAACAACAACAGTGGCGGTACCACCCGTTATGATGGCGTCTCCAGCAGCGACGCCCTGAGGAGCAGTAACGCCGCAAGTGCAGATGGCGCCGGTACGGCGAGCAACAACTGTAATAACGGCAGCCCTAACCGCAATGACAAGGACATGGCCGCCTTCACCGCAGCAGCAACAGCACTCCGAGCCGCTCTAATCCAGCAGCCGTCGCCCTCCGCTTCTGCCACACCCTCCTACGGAACTGCTACTACTGGTGCCGGCAGCTCGGCTTCTCGGGTCATGACCTTTGGAGGCAGCAGCAGCAGCGGTGGCGGCAACGTTGGCCCCGGCATCACCATTCCTGCCAGTGCCGGCGGCCGCCTCGGTGCAGTCACAGTTAACGGTGGCTACGCTGTTGCGGTGACGGGACGGCGGCGGGCTGCCGCGGATGGTAGAAGCAGCGACGGTGGGGGCACGGGCGCTGCAATCTCTCGTTGGCGGCCGGCCGTGATTGCGGCAGTAGCTGCTGCTACGGATGCCGGCACAGCTACCGGTGCTGCCGACGCTGCTAATGCTGCCGCTGGTGGCGTCGGTGGTGGCGCTGCGAATGACAGCAGGGGGAACCGCCAACGGCAGGCCGCGCTGCAAACACTGCAGCCTGCTGCGCTGCAGCCACAGCAACAGCGTTCAATACCACCACCACCACAGCAGCAGCAGCAACAGCAGCCAATGGAGGTTTTGACGGTAGACGACGTGGCATTGGGGTCCGCTCCGAATGCGCCCGGCTTGGCCATCCTCATGCGTGTCCGTTGGCGACAACCGACAGGAGGAGGACGGTTTGGCGAGCTGCCGTACAGTTCCTGGGTGCCGTACGAACAGCTCGCGCAAATGTCGACGGCCGACGACAATCAAGCCGAGGCCTTGCGGCGGTTCATGCACAGTGCGAGGTGGCGGCGTTTCCGGTCCAGTCGAGCTTACTTGCAGTTTGCGAGGAAGCACCGCAATCGTGTGCCTCGGCTGGTTCCTATCACGGAGGGGCATGACGAAGGGAATGGAGATGATGTCAACAACGGAAACGATTAGTACATACTTCGGGTAGGAGGAAAGGAGGCTTGAACTGTGAGAAACGACGGATGGTTGCTTCTAATCAGCCCGATAAATGGCTGTACCGTGTCAGGTCGGAATGGTTATGAGAGAGGTGAGTGCATGTCGATCGTAGGAGCGTGTGTGATAGAGGCCTTAGAGGGATGCTACTAATAATATGACGTTGCGATGATATGGATACATTGCGGTCAGGCAGATAGGTATTGGCTAGACCCCTAATAATTGACTGTTGCCTTAAGGCAATGTCATGTGGCCAGGGATTGAGGAACTTCGTGAAGGATTGTTCGTTGCTACGGTAGTACTGGCCCTCTATGTGCGACGTAATTGGCAGTTGGCAGTTTTGAGTTTTTAGTATACTAAATGGATGTCCAATCAGGTCCAATATGGCGTATGGCGTTCGGCAGGTTGCAAGCCCAGATGTGTGACAAGTTGAGGGACTGTACACGATTTGCTGTCGTAAGCAAGGTGTCAGCAACCTAAAAGCGCATTGCCGCAAGTCCTCGCCTGCTTTGCCCCCTGCTTGGGCCGATTTAATGTCCTAAGTGGGTTTTAGCTATGACTCGCATAACAACGCTGGAGTGTATAAAGAAACGTGGGGACAGGTAATTGTGAGTGGCCAGCTGAGCCCGCGACGCCTAGCCACAGGAACATCAATGTTTGCGCTTGTGCTAGGTATATTTTTGTTGCGAGCTGAAGTTTCCTGTTGGTTATCCGTTTTGCTTACTAATGGTTGTGCGCAGGGCCGTTTTGCCAGTTGGGGCCCGTGTTGGCTGTATTCAACTGCTTTTTGTTGCGAAACAATATTTGGTTTTGTTGCAACCATACGCCAGCCTTGGTGCCATAAACCCTTTCGCAGGTTGGCGGTGCGTCATGGAATAGCGGGATGAGCTGCTGTCAATGGTTTCTCAGTTTGTAAGTGTCTGTTTGTAAATCAATCGTTGATCATGCCCGGCGGCCGTGCTTTGGGAGAAGCAGGAGTACGGTTGCCGTTATGGAGAGTAGTGAGTGGGATGTCTTGTGGGCTGCTGGACATAGCTGCCCTGCTGGCTTATGGTTTCATTCAAGAGACGGACGCACGCCCTGTTGGATCACGTACGTACGGACTCGCCTAATTCCTTGATGGCCGGTCCCACAGTGTATTTCTTTGCATGCTAAGGAACTCCGACACTCCAGTTGTTAGGAGACGTAAAGTATTTGTATAAATTTCACTAATTTCCACTGTCGTGGCAACAATGCGAGTATTAGATGGACTTGTTGTATCGTCAGTGACACGGTTATGCCAATTAACAGAACAGATCAGAACGATCCGCCGTACATACCAACTGACTCGTGTATAGGAGCAGTGTTTCATATGATAAACATGGGACACATGCAGAAAGACAACACAAACCTTCGTGCAGTTCCTCATTCCTAGCAATATAGCAAAGCAACGTGCTATCTAGCAGCATGTTCGGTACCCAGCAGCCTAGGGCTGAGGGACTTTGATACCACACACCAGAAAAGATACATACGTTCTGGTCAATATCCTACATACCGGCTAAAAACCGCCCTTCATACCAACCCACCAACATACCACCTTGTGTCCAGAACAATCGGCATGAATGTTACAGCCATAACGGTTGCAGCAGTCTTTACAATCCAACATCCATTTAAGTGACCATCAGTCATTGTAACCGCAACGCCGTGGCGTATGATTGGCGCATGGTTGCGTCAACAAAACGCACCGTACGGGCAAACACGCAATGCAAACGGAAAACACGTAATAGCAGCGTGTACCCGCCGTTACAAACTACCACTCCTAGTCTCCATCCCATCGTACTAGTAGTTGCAGGGCTCACGGCCACCTACAAGTCCCGCCCTGCCCACTTGTATATCACTGGCTAATAACAACACCTGCTCAACAATCGACGAGCAATACTCATTCAGTTTCATATTCATAGTTTAGCAGGACACACCCAGCAAGGCATCGTCACTATCACCACCTTCCTGCATTATATCAGTTCCAACCATGCGTTCCTATCTCAACGTAACGAGATAATACCATGTTTCATTTGTCTTTGCAGACTTTTTGGTGGCACGTAAGTATTGGGTGCTACTCTATTGTGTCCAGGTGTACCTGTATATTCTCCACCTTGAAAGTATCGCATTCTACCTGCTGACTAATATAACGTAATAGCGTAAGACATCCCTTGGCATCCAAGGCCCGTTACTATGCCCACCATTAACTAAGGTTCTGTTTGGTCACAAGTGGGATTGCATCTGGGTTGTCACGAGCAAAGAGACCCTCCGAAAGTGTAGCAAGATCCCGCCGCCGTACATCCATGTGTGCGATCAAGCAAACACGTCTTAGTACGCTTCGGCGTCGTCATCGTCGCTGCAGACAGCAGCAGCAGCAGCAGCATTTTGGGACCCCAGTCGTCGTGAAAGCCGCGCAAAGATCTCTGCAATCTCCTCCTTCGTCTGTGACCGCCGCACCTCCCCTGCTGGCCTCGCCTCCGTGCCCGCCTAGTGGTGTACGATGACAAGAGCATGTTAGCTTCGAGTTAGCAGACAACACGCACCTTCCGTCCATGAGCCTCGTGGCTCATCTGGGCCTTACGAGCCTTATTAGAGCTTGTAACAACTGACAGGGATGGGTACACGCACCGGTGGCGGCGGTAGCTGGGTGGCATGCGCAAGAGGCTCTGATGAGAGTGGTCAACTATTAATGCCGCACATTTTTAACCTAAAAAGCTAATACCGTACTGCTGTCATACAAGTTGAAACGGGTCGATAAACTGGCCGTACAGGCCATCTAACAACGCATTCGTACAGTCAACCGCCGTACACCAACCAACTCACCTTGAGCAGCATGGCATGGTACTCTGCCGGCAAGCCGTAGCAGTACCAGGGATGCATCATCACATCCCGCAACGTCATGCGCTGCGCCGCATCGTATCGAAGCATGCCGGACAACAAGTCAATCAGCGCTGGGTTTAGATGCACCGGCGGCAGCTGTTGTTGTTGTTGTGGCTGCTGCTGCCCACCCTGCTTCTGCAGGGCCTCATCCTGACCACCACCACCACCACCAGCAGGTGCCGGCGGCGGCGCGAGGACGGAGCGCGGGATGAGCTGCGTCCAGCGGTCAAGCCGCATGTTATCCAGGAAGGTCTCTCGGTCTTCCCGGTACTTGTATTCCAGTGGCCTGCCGTCCGGTGCCCGGTTGAAGGGCAGCGCACCGAATATCATTTGGTAGAGAACGATACCGCACGAGAACACTGTGGGAGGTCAGCAGGGGTCAAGGGTCAGGAACTCAGGATTAAGGGTTAGGATAGGGTCAACGAGGACGTTTGGGGGGGAGGAGGGGAGTGAAGGGTGGGGATGAGGTGATATGGGTTCAGGAACGGTTAGGAGCTGAAGAATAGGGGTCCATAGGCGGGAGGCAGGAGAAGGAAACGCAGCAGTGATCGGCGATCGATACCAGGCAAGGTCGACGGAGATGCGGAGTTCGAGGGGCCCACCAGCCACATAGGAAGTAGGTGACAGCAGGTCTTCCTTTAAGGTTTACTTAGGCTAAGTATGTAGCTAGCCCTTTCCACCCACATCGTTGCCACAGCAGGCTTAGCTACAAACCTACAATGCACATTAGCCGGATGCCGGCATCATCAACTCACCATCCACCTTCCTGCCATCATACTTCTCATTGTCGCCATTGCCGCTGCTGCTGACGACGCGGATGATCACCTCTACAAGGGTATGGGAACGGCGGTACAGACAGCTGATGCACACCCGCAGCAATACCTCTCATTAGAAAATATAAGGAGATGCCCCGGGTGAGCTGCTGGCTACACCTCAATAATACCGGTACGCAAAAGCATGTGGCTAGTGCAGCACGTTTAAATGATTTTATTAGCCCTAGCTTTCAGAGCCGTAGCTTTCAAGAGCCCTAGCCACATGTATGCCCTGCATGACAGCCCAGAGCCCGGAAATGAGTGCTGCTCCCCGTTGCTGCCGTCACATGGGTGGAACATTGGAACTGATTACCGGCGGTACTTTCTCGCTCTCTTCTTTTCGTAACCCCAACAGCGACAAGATCCTTTTGCGATATGTTCAGAGAATCCCTTCAAAAACCTTCCTTCGCATGTTCAGCGCTGCCTCCCTTCACCTTCCCAATAAGCCCTTCCCTGAGCGGGATTGCCGCCCACCTGGTGCCATGTAATGCAGTGAGCCCACCAGCGAGTGCGGGGCGGAGTGACCCGTGCTCTTGCACAATCCAAAGTCCGAAACCTGCAGCAGCAGCAACATCCAGCGACAACAGCAACAGCTTCGGGATGCCGGTAGCGATACAAGCAACACGCATTGCACTGGCTGCTATCTAGCTTCCCTCATCCAGAGCTGCCAGCATGCCGTACGTTACGTACTTTACGAGTGTGGTAATGAGCTGGAGTGAGTAAAGTGATGAACAAGGAGGCGACCCATGGGTCAAGCGGGGCTCAAGGGAGACGCTTCTTGCTTGTGTTTTCCTTCAGCTTTCGTTTCCCCACAGCATGCCGTACTACGGCATACCCTAGCACTGCAGCATTCCGGTACATCCCTTTCCACCACGTGATCTATTCAAGACAGGTCCCAACCGTTCCGAATTTCTCCGGCATTCCCAACAGGTTTCATCTCCCGCCGCGCCAGGCAACACACCTAGCAGGTCCCCGACTTGCCCCCTTCGCTCGGGAGGTCGCGCACCTTGAGCAGGGGCCAGGTGAGTCCGCCGCGGTGCAGCAGCAGGTTGTCCGGCTTGATGTCCCTGGCAGGACGTACCGGTACACCCCAGCAGGTGAGGCGGAAACCAAACGGGTAGGGTATTAATGTGACCGGATGCGCTATTGAAAGACATGAGGGTATGGCAACCAGAGCCGCAGGAACGCACTGCAGGCAACAAAGCTCAACGCAATGAGTTCGGAGACCGTCCAAAAGCAACACAGCACATGCGCATCATCATCCATCCATCAGCCCCCTTTCCCCCGCCCACACCGGTTGAATACGCCCTGCGCGTGGCAGTACGCCATGCCGTACACGAGCTGCTGCGTGTACCAGCGCGCCTCGCCCTCCGTCAGCCTCCCGCCGCGCGCGGCAAGCAGCTGCTTCAGCGTACCGCTGTCCGCAAACTCCAGGTTGAGATAGATGCGGTCGGCAACACCCGTGATACCCACCTGCAGCACGTTGCAAGAAGGTTGCATACCGTATTACTGTAGCGTTGCATACGGTATATGGTTTACAGTCTTATTGCAGCGAGGAGGGAGCAAGCCAGGGTGTTGGAATGTGTGTAGGCGGGTGAAGTATTGAGGGGGCTCAGGGGTGCGAGAGGGGCTGCTGGGGAAGAGGGCAGGAAGGGGCGCGTGATGATGCAGGTGTATGACGGTGATAAGTTATTAGAGGGTACACCAAAGGGGTAGGTGACACCTGCCAGGTCCTTCTTACCTCCCGAAGGCTGATCACGTGCGGGTGGTGAAGACTGCCCTGGCACTCCACCTCCCGGCGCAGCATTTCAAGCATGCGCTCATTGCCCGGCTGGATGGGCTGGGGAGGAGGGGAATGTGGGGTTGTCTTTAGACGATGACTCGCAGCATCAGTCACATCGCCGCACATTGGCTCATCATTTTTCCTTTCAGTGTAGTCTAAACCCCCTTTGAGTATTGCGAGTAAGCAGTGGGGAGTATCCCGAAAGCACATTGCATCCAATGCCAAGGGGTTGGCATGGCGACATCCCAACCTACGCCCTTTAACTCGTGCGTCACAATCCTCGCAGTATGTTACTGCTGTTACCTGGTATATCTTGACGGCAACCGGTTCATACTGAACACCGTTGGGGTGTTCCTTCCGGATGAAGCATAGGTACACCTTTGCACATGAAGAAAGAAAATAATCGAAGCGAAATACCATTTCAGTACTGCGCAGTAGGTCACAGGGTCAGTGTCACCCTGCGCGTCTTGCAGGGTAGATGGCGAGTCATGTATTAACGGGCCCTAACTGGCGAGGCACGTGACGACGACAGCATACAAACTACAATCCAAACATCCATGCAGTAACCACGCTTGCATACATCAGATGTATAACTAGCACGAAGGAATGAGCTTGGGTTGTTAGGACTTGTGTCCATTACAGTCTGGTACACCATACCTCGCCGAAAGCTCCCTTCCCAAGGACGCGCACAGGATGTGAATAGCGGTTTGCGGGGAGGCCGAGCGGATGCGGCGCGGAGAATCGCGGCAGCTCGGCCATTGCTAGCACCTTATGGCGCAGCTAAGCTTCTCTTACTTCTCTACACTTATCCTTGCCTTCTTGCAAACTAAGGTGTCAATTTGTTGTGAAGATGCTGGGCACTAGGAACCTTTCACTATAGCCTTGCCAGGCAAAGAATGCCGTACAATTACGTGTTGCCATGTACCGGAATTGGGCAGGCCTGTTTCAACATTTACCCATGACAGTAACACCTACATGGGCGCTTGTACAAGAGAGAGGGAAGTAGCATGCCTAAGGCACTGGCCTATGGCCGGCCCTCCAGCTACCCGCCAGCGTCAACCATGTTCGCCCAATCCCTGCCTCTCCCCTGCAGCTGTCCCATGTCATGTCTTAGAGAGAACAGCCAGCACAACCCCTTACCCGCCGCCAAACTGGCCCCATGCACATCTACGCACCAAAACACGCTACCGTAATTACCAGCGTATCAGCAAGCAGTAAATCTACGCCTATACGTCTGCAATACACGCTTTCGAGGATCACAGCTCGAGTACCACAAGCAAGCTAGCCACCCGTCCTTCCAAGGAATCGCACACAGCGATCACCAGTAGTTCATTTGTGCGCTGAAGGGCTCTTCTCGGGAGGCCACCAACACCCGCTATTGTGTAAGGTCACTACCACCCAGCTATTCCATTATACGCAGTGCCTACCTGCCTACCTGCAAGCCGAGCTAAGTTAAAAACTAGAACTGGTCTACGCTCGCCCACACCTGGGCAAGAAAGGAGTGGCTCACAGGAGTCACAGCGTTTGTTCGTAAAAGCACAAAACGATAGCCTGCAGTACACGTATCACGTACTTTACGTACATGCTTTCAGCACGTGAGGCCCCGAGTACGACAGCCGCAGGCGCAGGCGCTCCTGTTGAGCACCCGCAGCCCGCGCAAAAGGGTTTCCCGCAGTTCCAGCTTCTCCCTTACGCCGCGCTAAGGGTGTGTTCACATGTAACAGGATTCGTGTTAGGATTCATAGTTAGCTTCGCAAGTGATTCCCAAATCGCGTTCACAACGAATCCGAAGGAGAGTAAACCAACCCACGGATTCCTTGTCCGTCGCCCCTTCTAACCGTTCCAGACCGGTAGACATCAAGATTTAATTGCAATTATCACTGTTTTAAACTAATGTGGCATCGCCTGGTCACCAGGGACATACCTGCCCGATGGTCGCGAAATGTCGCTGTGCAACTTTCTGGCAAATTAACATATTACTTTAATGAGGATGTTTTGTGATTGCTATCTTTCTTATTTGCAACTGAAAAGCTTCGCGTATAAGTCGAATCTCAATCAATCTTGGTTAATCCTACTCGAATCGGCCCCCCCAGACCCCGATTGGGATTCAGGTCGGATTGGCGCCAATCCGACTGCCAATCCACCCCGATTCACCCCGATTCGCGCACATGTGAACACGCCCTAATAAGTAAAACCAGACACGCAACACATCCAGCTCACAAAATCACAAAAATCCATATTCTCCACCATACTACACTAAAAGCAGCAGCAGCAGTAGCACCACCAATGGAAAGGTGCCTAGACAGTAAGTGCCATCTAACTGGCGCAAGACATCCCTTGGCATCCAGGGCTCGTTACTATGCCCACCATTATGCTCAAACTAAGGTTCTGTTTGGTCACAAGTGGGATTGCATCTGGATTGTCACGAGCGAAGAGTCCCTCCGAAAGTGTAGCAAGCTCCCGCCGCCGTACGTCCATGTGTGCGATCAAGCAAACACGTCTTATCACGCTTCGGCGTCGTCATCGTCGCTGCAGACAGCAGCAACAGCATTTTGGGACCCCAGTCGTCGTGAAAGCCGCGCAAAAATCTCTGCAATCTCCTCCTTCGTCTGCGACCGCCGTACCTCTGCCTAGACAGGTAAGTGCCATATACTACGGTGGCATATACCTACAGCGCCTCGTACCCAGGCCCCCAACCACCCCCCAACATACCCGGCACGTCGTCAGCAAGCCTTGACGCGGCTGGGTATCCGCGCGTGGTATGCCTCCAACCGCGCTTTCTCCCCCGCACCCACAACCTCCACCTGCAAGCCGGGGAAGTTGTACTCCAGAAGGCCCTTGAGTGCAGGCAGCAGCGCCTCCGTCGGCGCGTAGGTGCCCGAGTTGTTGTCGATCACCAGGGTCCATCCGCCGGAGGTGGTGGAGGCGCCGTTGGTGGTGGTAGAGGAGGGTGCACCGTTGGCGGTGGTGGTGGTGCTGCTGCTGCTGCTGCTGCCGTCAGTGGGGGCGGGGCTACGGCACCTGGAGTTGCTGGCAGCGGAGGGCAGGGCCGCTGTAGCCGCCGCCGCATCAGCCGCTGCTTGTGCGGCTGTGATCACGGCCGGAGGGGGCGTGTGTGTGGAGGGCGAGGAGGAGGTGGAGGCGGCAGGGTGTGGGAACACAGGCGGCATGCCGGGCGGGAGCAGACAGAACTCGCCCGCAAAGACCACCTGGGAGGCGGGAGGCCAGAGGAGGGAGGGGGAGAGGAAGTGAATGAACGATGCACACGCTGAAATCTGAGTCTGCAATTGAAACCTTTACTTCATAATGTTAACTGTTACTATCAAAGTAACATCTCCCTCCACCGATAGCAAAAGATTGTGGGCAAGCTCACGCTGGCATCCATGGACCAGGTAGCCGTTGCAGGTGCCGTACCAACCCGGGCGTTTGCCCTGTCGTACCTTGTCCGCGCAGCCCGCATGCATGGCGTGCTTGGACATAAAGTCGGAGAAGAAGGCGGCGCCGGTCTCACTGAAGCACATGCTGCCGTCCTCCAACAGGCAGTAGGTGTAGTAGCGCCGCTGCGCCGCCCGCACGCCGCCGTGCAGCAGCGACACCAGGTCGCCGCCGCAGCGGAGGGTCCCGCGGAACTTCTGTGGGGGGTTGGTTGGTTGGTTTTGGTTTTGGTTTTGGTCAGTGGTTGCGTGGGCTGTCGGATTGTTATGGGTGGTGGGGTGTGGATGGGTTGTTGTGGATGGACGAGGCAGCTTTGTCCATGAGTCATGGACCAGGACGCATGAGGCGGCACGAGCGCTTACTTATGAAGCCTCTTTTGCTTATGAAACGGCTAGGAGCAACCCAGGTGTATCGACCATGGCACAAGGAAAAGTCGCGAAAGGCTAAGCCGTGGAAACGGGCGTCTAACGGAGTCCGATGCGGGCGACAGCCCACCGCTTGGCCGTTGTCTGCGTAAAGGACAGCGTGTTGGGCTTGCACCGCCGCCATCATGGTTGAACTGTGGAAGATCTGCGGCGTTGGAGATCCGAGATGTACGGAAAGGGATGGACGTGCGTGCGGTTCAAGGGGAGGCACACATGTCGGCTTGTGGCATGGCACCTAATGCCACATGTGTGCATTATGGCACGACAGACAGACAAATTAACAGAGCCCTATGGATGTTTTCTGCTTCCATAGCGCTATCTATGGATGAACCAGAGATGCCTGGTAACAGCTGCGCATTTTGGCCACCCTACAACGCCGCACGGAAGCGTACAGAAACGAATACAACTCCAGGAAACATGTCCTGCATCACATGGCTCCCATGCAACCTCCTCACCATTCGGGCCTTGTCGTACTTTTCGTTCCAGTGTTGCGTGGCGCCTTCCGAAAAGAACTTCCGTACACCAGCCAGCCTCAGCTTGTAAGCCGCGTAAGCCAGCCAGCCGTCCTCATCGGTGTGCCCAGTCAGGACACCTTCAGGCCAGGGGCATGCCCCGCATGGCAGGAGGGTAAATAGGAAGAACTGTTGACAGGGTATGAGAGTGAGACTGTAGGGATTGCCTTCACCGCCAATGAGAGAAGTAAAGCACTGTTGGAAGGCATGATGCGGAGTGCGAGCCTTGATGTCCGACGTCCATGCATAGGAAGTTGCGTGGTGTGACCCACGGGTCATGCCGGGTCAGTACCTACCTGCCACGGTCGACACAGACACTCGGAACCGGACAGGACCGCAGTGCTCCAGGGGTCCCTGGGGCCGGTTGGCTGGCTGACAGCGCACCTGCGCAATTGGAGGTTAGGAGTGCCGCTCAAGTTCACAGTGCGAAAGATTGTAGGATGAAGGGGGTAGTATGGGGTGACGGATTGGGGAGATGCGGAGAAAAACAAGGGCCTGATGAGAGGGAGGCTAAGGCAGCCGTGACGCAGAGCGCACCGCTGACACGCTGCGGAGGAGCTCTGCCGATGAGGTGCCTGGACGCCGTCGCAAGGTACGGAGAAGAGCGGCGACTCAGTTCCATGGGTCATGTTACCGGTAGCTGCAGGTAGGCAACAAGGCAAGCCTCGAGCAGCTAGCTTGGCGTCCCCTTCCAACGCACGCGCGTCATAAGCACCTGATCCCAACCTCAAAGCGGCATGCTGGCCCTCCATCCATGCCACGTCCGACATGCCGTTAGGCCTTCTACCCGTTCCATAACCACCCAGGAGGGATCCCAAGGGTAACAGCTACGCAAGCGCAAGCTCACCGTCAGCAGCAAAAGGCCCGCTCGCGATGACACTGACTTCGCAGGCCGAATGGGCAACCGCAGGTTCCAACAGTTCCCCTCGCCGCCACTCCCGGAGCCCTGCTTCTGTTCCCAGGCTGCTGCTGTTGCTGCGGCCACCACCGTTGCCGTCCCCACCGCTGCCGTTGATTGCGTTACCGTTGCCGCTGCCCCGCTTACTGACAAACGGCCGAGAGCGCAGCTTCCGCTGCTGCTACTGCTTCTTCTGCTGCTGCTGTTGCTCTTGGTGCTGCATGCGGCGTTGCTGGTGTTGTCGCAGCCCTTCACCTCGTGGCAGGCGTCCGGCTGGATAAGCAGCTCACAAGTGCCGATGTCGTCGTGCCGTACAAGTTGATCCTTGTCTATGATCTGAGTACAGGGTAGTGTGAGTTCGGTACTCATTGTTGATAGAGTGGGCCTGCAGGAACTGGTTCGCTTGCTTATGTAGTGGTATCTATTGAATCGGGTGCAAGAATTGTGCAATCCGCGTTTGCGGTGCGGTTTCACTGTTAATGGATGCGGCCCGACTGATACCGAGTGTGTGGATGGCACAGGACAAACACCAGCCCGCCTAACACCAGGCCGCCGAACACCAGTATGCTGACTATGCGTAGGGCATGCTGGGGCCTGAATCACCTGGAAAAAGCAACGGGTACCCGGCGGTACGTTGCGCAGGCTTATCTCCTCGTCCCAGCAAGGATCCGCTGTGTTGTAGTCAACTTCGGTCTTGTACCGGAACTGTTGCTTACCGTCAGGTGCTGTTATGACGAGGATGACGTAGGGGTCGGCATGGCCTACAACATCCATACGGGGTATGCCCTGGACGAGGGAAATGGAAGATGGACAAATTTCAGGGACACCGATTGGCATCTGAAATCATGCGTTGCAAGGAGAAGCGAAATTGTGAGGCTCAAGAATATAACATGACATGCCTTTACTGCGCGCAAGTTGAGGGTGACGTGCATGCGCTTGGAAGGCATGCGCAACCATCAATCCTTGCATGAGAAAGGACTTACTTCACAGCCGTTGATACGTATATCAACATCCATCTGCGACGACACTTCAAGCTACTTGCCACAACAAGGCGACCGTGGCTAATGATGAGGTCTACGCCGTAGGATAACTTTACTGCGCTGCTCCTGTTCCACCCGAAATAAATATACCAAGCAGGATTTTAAAATAGGAATTGGGTAATTGTTTCTGACAGGCTTGCTATGATGTAGCTGCCAGCTGGTTCCAAGAAGTCGTACAGCCGCGCGCAGCCGTGCAGCGTGCATACCTTCCATTAGTAGTGCGAGTAGTCGCGGCATCGCTACACCTGATCTTTACCGGCAAAATCAGGACTGGCTACACAAGACAAGCCCTTTTGTTCGTTCCATACCTGTTGCGAGCCAAGTACGTACCCTGGCCATATGAAACGATATTCGCAGCTTGAGAAGGTCAACGTCTTGGTGATAGCAGGCAAAGCATTTGTATATAATACTGGACACTATACCTAAACGTTTGCTGTAACCCTGCCAAGGAGTACTCCACCCGGCCTACTGATTGCTTTCCGTCCTATGCGAATGGCTTTTGCAGCGGTCCATGAGCCTCCTGCCTCCCCTGGGCCTTACGATCCTCATGCTTGTAACCACTATCTCTGCATTCCGCATTCTCTCGCGTTGTTGTGGCACATTTTCGTGTACTACAACCAGCTGGGTGCTACCATGACGCCGTTGCGCACCTGGCTCGTGTGCAAAGTGCCGTTTAGCTGAGCAATCGGTGCATCCTGCTTACCAGCCTGGAGGTACTACTTGCTGCAACGCATTAAAAAGCTATGCTTTCGTCATTGCTAGCGCCCTGATGTGTGGCCCTGCCGGCCACGATGACGCCGGACCGGCAACGTGTCTTTAAGCATCTTCTGGAGATGTAGAGTGGCTCTGTAGGAGTGCCTTCTTTTACGGTAATTTTATACTTCCCTTTGCCTGAACAGGAGGACAACCAGTAATTAATGAACCAGTATGTTGGCTACGCGGCTATGCCAGTTTTGCCCTTGCTTCTCAGCAACATCCTTGAGATGTTGTCTGCTGGCCAACATTCCCACCACTGCCGGAACCACGCACCTAGCCAGGAAAACAGCCAACCATAGCAACGCAATGCTAACACCCTAACAAGCCTAGATAGTACCGGTAACCCTACACTACCATAAACAGATGACATTGCTGATGGGTCCCAGGGAAAGCTCGAGGGCAACCAGCCTCATAACATGACCGCACGCGCGATGCCATGGCTCAATCTCACGTGCATGAAAAGTCCGGACCACAACACGTACGACATAGGGACAAAACACCGTATGTTATAAGTAGATTGGTTATACTAGCGGTAACCCACCCACCCTACGACTAGAACCACTATGCCGCCTTGCTGCTTTCTAAGGCGCTGTAGCCCCTGGCCCTTCGCCTTCTGCTGCGCTCTACCGAGTAACCCTAACATGTTAAGAGGTTCTTGCCAAGCGCCCGTGCACAGTGTGCATTGTACTACAGGCACAAAGTCCCACCTATTGTCGGACTTGTCACTATACCCGCTCTAAAACACAAAACTCTCATGACCCAAGCATCGCTGCGTAACAACTGACACACTTCCGGAAGTCATGTCCGAGATAAACGTCAGTCAGTCTGAATGGCTTGTAAACCTGAGCGTGCTCCCAACTCAGATGAACGATGGGGATCACAAACGCAAACGTCTTGTGCTACCGCTAATCGTCTGAAAGAGAGAGCCTAGCAATGCATCCGACCCCATTACTACCGCTCTCCCCGGTTCCTTCATAACGCTATTCCATGGTGGTTGCTAACCAACCCTAATACCCTCATTCCGTTAACAACGACGTCAGTTGCTAGGTTGCTAAAAGCAACAGGCCCGGCACAGAGAAGAAGATCTGGTAACCACCTCCCACAACCGCAACGACAACTGCTTCCAACTGCACCTGGCCACCTACCCCGCAGCCCACCGCACACCGCGTACAACTCCTATACCAAGAAACGCGCCTACCACCAACCATGCATGATCAGCACAACTCAGCATCTCTAACCTTCCATGTGCTTCGCGCCCTCCCCACTACCTCTGGTTCTGGTGTATCTCTGACCCCACTACCGGACCCGTTCGCGCTACTGCGGTGACATGCGCTCCCCTCATCTCATACCGGTACCTCCACCCGCACCTCCGCCTCCTCCCCCACCGCCTCCCCCACCTCCACCCAGGGCCCCAAACGGACCCGCCACCGCTGACGTCACCTTGGACGTCATCGACGCCAGCAACCCCAGCGCCGGCGCCACCACCGCACTCCCACTCCCACCTCCGAGCCCCGACAACGCCGCCCCCAGCCCCTCCGCGACCCCACCCATGCCCATCATCCCCATCCCCATCCCCGCACCTCCCCCTGCGCCAGCCCCCCCACCCCCCACACCGCCACTCCCCACACGCTTACCTCTCTGCGCATGCTGGCTGGCCGCCGCCGCAATGCTCGCCACCTCCTCAGGCGTGAACCTCAGCAGCCGGGACAGCACCTGAAAGACGGGTCCCTCTCGGGGCAGCGAGCCGCTCTCGAAGAAGCTGATGATGGCTATGCGCAGGTACTGCAGATCCTGGTCGCCCAGCTGGGCCTGGGCCTGCAGCCGCAGCAGCTCGCTGCGCAGGGCGGCCTGCGCGGTGTCGCGCAGGTGGTGGGTCTGCTCCGCGTCCTCGTAGGCATGCCTGGAGGGGTGGAGTGGAGGGAAGTGGGGTGGGGTGGGGTGGAGAAGAAGAAGAAGACCCAATGGAGCAGTGGAGTGGAGAGGGGTGAGGTGGGGGTATTGCCGTACCGGTATATCGCAATAGAATGGTTCACGGGAGGCAGGTTGAGGAGGTTCCTGGATGCTTCCAGGGATGCAGCGGTCTCCCCACATTGCAAGTATTGTGCACAGCTGCATGTGCACGACACAGGTGCCGGTACTCACTTGTACTGCTCCACCTCCTGCTCTAGAGCTGCAATGCGAGATCGCAGCGACGACACCGCGCCCGCATCAGCCGCCTGCCACCCTCCCGCAGTAGGGCCCGCCGGTGCATCCGCCGCCGTCGCCGCCAAGCCACCAAACAGTGACGGAGCAGCAGCTTCCGCATCCCGCGCCGCCGTCGACGTCGGAATGCCCAGCGACATGGCTCCTCCGTTGTTCAACCTCGCTCCTCCAGTGCTTGTTGTTGTTGCCGAAAGAGCGGAGGAAGAGCGAGGCATCCCGTTGGCTGCTGCGACGGCTGTCGAAAAGCCGCCCGAGGTGTTTAGCGGTATGCTGCCTCCGGCTGCTGCCGCCGCCCGAGCCTGCCGGAGCTGCGCCTTGAGGGCATCCGCCTCGGCGTCCTTCTCCTCCAGCATCGCCCTGCTCTTGTCCCGTAGCCCCTGCATCTCCTCCTGAGGGAAGGGACCGGGGAGTTCAGAGGGGAGCAGGGTGCGGCGGCAGGGGGACGGCGTGAGAGGAGCAAGGATGCGACAGACGAGCGCAGCAACCAATGTCCCTAGGCACCGTAACTACCCATGCAAGGAAGGGCTAGGGAAGCGAGGAACGAAGGCCAGCCCGGGCAGTGTTTGTCTCATGGAGGTCATGGGTCACGCCATGCATGCAACGGATGTGGTAACCCAAAGTGCGCAAGACAGCATGAGCCGACCCAACAGGGCAACGCCCCAAGCAATGACAGACCCGTGGGTCACTCCTCACATGCAGCTCAGCTAGCGCCTGCTCCCTGGCGGCCAGCTCCCCCCGCACGGCTCGAAGCTCCTCCTCCAGAGCCTCCGAGCGGGTCAGCAGCTGAGAGTGCAGAGCAGCCTGGCAGGTGGGGGACAGGGGGTGGCGGAGTGGGGCGGAGAGTTCAATCGGCTGTACCAGTGGCGATAGAGTGTACAGAGTACGGCTACAGAGAAGCGCCTAGGAGCGCACCACAGCAGCCGCACAGGGCCGGGCAAGGCGTCGGGACTAGGAAGCTGGGTCGAAGGACGGTTTGACTTCCCACTTCGTTTCTCCTCTGCACCCACCCACCCACCGTCTCAGCCAGGCGCCTGTCCGCCTCCGCCCTCATCTCCGCCCGCAGCGCCTCCCGCTCCGCCTCCGCCTGCCGCCGAGTGAGCGCCAGTGCGCTGCCGGCCGCCGCCGCCTCCGCCTCCGCCGCCTCGGAGCGCTGCAGGGCTGCAGCCACCGCCTCTCGCAGCACCTCCAGCTCCTCCGAAACCGAGGGGGTGGTGGTCAGCGGCACATGGGGGGCCGGGTGGTGGTCGCTGTGGTGCGGGTGTGGGTGCGGGTGAGGGCCGGGGTGGCCGGGCAGGGCCTCGGAGGGTGGATGGTGGCGGCCGCTGGTGCCTGCATCTTGGGCCCTGCGAGGAGCGATGTGGGTAACACAGGACATAAGACACAGGGACTTCACAGGGGCGCGACAGCGGCAGCGGCGGCAAAGCCACCAAGCTCCTGGCAAGCTCGGGGCAAGAATGCTGCCGAGCAAACTAGCCAAGCAGAACCGGCACTCACGCCCGTATCTTCCTCATTCCCTCCTCCGCCTCAACTTGGAGACCGAGGACCCACCTGCCGTCCCTGGAGTGCTGCCCTAGCGCTGGGTGCTCGCCCCCTGCTCCTCCTCCGCCTCCTCCAGATCCTTCTCCTCCTCCTGTCGCCGCTGCCGCTGCTGCTGCTGCCGAGCCCCACACCCCCCGGCCCGCCACCGCCCCCCGGCGCCGCTCCTCATCCAGCTCCGCAAGCAAAGCCTCGTTCTCGTCCTCCACCTGCAGCAGGAGTGGGAGCAGGGCGCATGCACAGCAGGAGAGCGCGCACATTGCATACGTTTAGGGTGAAGCTAAGCGCGCATTCAGGGCGTTTAGGATAAAACGCCAGCACAGGAGGAGCAAAAAGACTACCATGTTCAATTCACCGCACTTGCATCATGCCATTCCGCGTCGAGGCGTGTAAACTGTGTGATACACACCCTCCGCTCCACACCCCACTCCCCCGCACCTGCTGCAGCCGGGCCTCCAGGTTACCCATCATGGCCGTCACGCTGCGCAGGTCCTCCGACGACCGGAAGGCCGCCGCCTCCGCCGCCTCGCACCGCGCCACCAGCGCCTCGCGCCCCGCCGCCGCCTCGCGCGCCTCCGCCAGCGCAGCCAGTGCGGCGGCGCGCTCCTCTCGCAGCGAGTGGAGCAGCACCAGCTGGGGCGGGCCACCAGGGAGGGAGGGGCAACAGAGTCAGAGGGTTAAGTTCGCGGATAACAGTTGTGGGGGTAATAGTTGTCAAGTTATGGGGTAGCAATGGCACGAGGGGGTAGGGGTTGGTGCAGTGAGGGAAAGAGGTGGCGGTGACGGGCGGTGAAAACTGAAACGGTGGCGGCCAGGCAGCGGAGCGCACTTGGACTGCTGCGGCGTTTACAGCCGACTCTCTCCTTGACGTGCTCATCCCCCTCTTCCCCCCTCTGTCTCTCCCTCGACACCCCTCGACAGCACCACCCACCTGATCAGCCAGTTTCGAGCGGTCAGCCTCCGACGCCGCCAGCCGAGTCGCCGCCTCCGCCGCGCGCTCCTCCGCTGCCGCCACCTCCGCCTCCACCGCCGCCCGCGCCGCCTCCGCTGCCGCCAGCCTCTCCGCGAGGTCTGCCACCTCAGCTCCCACACCGTCCCGCGCAGCTGCAGCAGACTCGAGTTGCTGCCGCATCCGGGAAGCCGCCTCCGCCTCCGCTTGCAGCTGTCTGCGAGCCATGGAGCCATGGAAGAGGGGAGCAGGAATCTAGTGAAGAAGAAGCTCAGCTCTGAATGCGCGATAAGCTCCAATGGTCAACCCAAGCGGGTCACCTCCTCTCGCCTCGTCACCTCCCAAGCGGTCACCTACCCCTAACTTAACACCTCCTCCAAGCCCTCACCTCCCAGTTCCCTAAGTCCTCACCTCCTCATTCAGCCCTCACCTCCTCCAACCTCACCACCTCATCATCCAGCCCTCACCTGCCCGCCCCGTTTAGCCCCCAAACCTCCATCCCCCCGGCCCCCACCTGCCCGCCGCCGCCAGCTCCGCCTCCAGCTCGCCCACCCGCTGCCCCAGCGCCCCCGCCCGCTCAGCCAGCCCCGCAGCCTCCGCACGCAACTCGTCCACCTCGGCAGCACGCTTCTTGTTGATCTTCTGAAGCCTGGGATCGGATGGGGGCGAGCGGGGGGCGCGTAGGTGGGACAAGAGCAGCGTGGGTAAAGAAGGAGAAGAAGGCCAATGTGTTGCATGATAATGGCACGAGGAGGGGGGCAGGTAGGGGGAACAGGAGCAGTGGCGGTTGCAGGTGGGGTGGTAAAAGGCGGGGGGTAGCTCAGGTGGGTGGGGTTACAGGAGGCAAGCGCACAGGGTGTTGCTGCTGCTTGCTGCACATGGGTGTAGCTCCGCGGGAGGTGATGCAGCTGGAGCACGGGAAGGTACCGGTAACGAGAGGAATTCTGCAATGGGAACACATCAACACAACGTATGGAAAAGACAAAGCCCGATGCGACCGGCACTGCTTACCTCTCCACTCGCTCGCCCCAGCCCCGTTCAATGTCCTGCGCTAGACGCCGGGCCTCCGCCTCCGCCGCCTGCGCTGCCGCTACTCGCTCCGCTGCCGCCGCCGCGTCGGTCCGCGCCGCCGCCAGCTGAGACTCCAGCTCACGGACACGCGCTTCCGCCGCCGCAACCGCCGTCGCTTGCTGCGCTTGTGCCGCCGCGAGCGCTTGCGAGTGCTCCTGCTCCAGCGCCGCAAACTGCCGAGCGTGCTTGTCCGCGGCTTTGGCAACACTCGCCTGCAGCTGCTGTAGCTGTTGCTGGTAGGAGGCCGCATCCACGGCAGCGGTCGCTTCGGCGGTGCCGGTGGCGGCAGCAGAGGGTCCCCCCGCCGCCGTCGTTGAGGACGAGGCAGCGGCGGCGGCGGCGGCCCTGCTGACGGCGCCATCCAAGGTTGCCGCGAGGATCTCGAGCTCCGAAACCTTGTTCGATAAGTCCTCTACGCAGCCGTGGGAGGCCTTGACCGCGTTAAACACCGGCGAGAAGGTCTGAGCGGCGGCGGCAATCTGCCGCATGAGGCCCATGTGTTCGGGTGCGATGGAACTGGGGGAGGCGGCTGATTGCTGGGAGGGTGAACCCGGGGCGCTGGCGCCGGCTGAAGCTGCTGCGTCTGCTGCATTGGAGGTAGCCGCCGCCGACGGCGACGGCGAAGTAACAGCGGCGGCCAGTTGCGTCTCAAGCTCCTTCACACGCGCTTCCGCTTCCGTTGCAGCGGCAGCTGCTCCAGCTGCCTTTTCCTCCGCAGCTGCAAGCGCTTCCTTTACCTCCATCAGCGCCGCCCCTGCTTCCCTCCTCGCCTCCGCCAGCTCGATACGGCACTCCTCGAGCTCCCTGCTGACCTTCGCCGACTGCTCAGCCGCCTCCGCCGCCGCCGTCCTCGCCGCCGCCGTCCTCGCCGCCGCCAGTTCCGTACGGCACTTCTCCAGCTCCTTGCTCGATTCCGCCGTTCGCTCAGCCGCCTCCGCCGCCGCTGCGACGGCGACTTGCAGCTCCTCGCCCATTTGTCGCGTCGCCGCCTCCGCCGCTGCAGCTGCCTCGTCAGAGCGCTGGAGCTGAGCCTCCAGTTGCTGCCGCCAAGAAGCAGCGGCGGCGGCAGCAGCCTCCGCCGCCTGCGCCCGGTGCTCCGCGGAAGACAAATCCTGCGAAGACCGCCCGCAAACGTAAGTACGACAACAATGAGGCATGAGCGCATGACATGACGTCAGGCTGCTCAGGTCCCTACAGCAGCCCCTCTCAATCCACATTGAGTCAAAACAACCGAGGTCCGAATGCTCGGTCCAGGTCCTCACGTCTGGAGATTACACGTCTTGCGCCTCACCCGCAAAGCAGCCACAAAGCAACGGCTCACCTCCATCAGCCGTGTCATCTCATGCGCCATCTCCTCCATCCGCTGCTCCGCATCGCCTTCACTGCCGCCGACGCCACCTCCACCGCTGCCCCGACAGCTGCTCCGCAACCGCTGCAACTCCGCCTCCGCCTCCGCCAGCTCCTGCCGTACCGCCGCTGCCTCCCGGAACCGCACCTGCAGCTGCTCCAGCAACGCAACCACAGTACCTCCCAGCACCGCCTCCTCCTCCCCTTGGAGCCTCCCGCCGGCTGCCGGCACGGCAGCAACCGCGGAGCTGACCGTCTCGCAACCAGTACCACTGCTCTTCTGCCCATGAATGCCCATCTCAACGCGACCATCGCTGCCGCCGGCGTCATTGCCGCTGCCGCTGGCGGAGGATGTGGTCGCCGCTGCCGCCGTCGCACCGCTCCAGCAGCCCAGCAGCTGCCGGATGGTGCCCTGCAGCAGCGACAGCTCCGACTCGTATGCCGCCAGCCTGGCCTCAGCGGCCGCCAGGGAGCCGCCGTTGTCGTCACCTGAAGGAGACGGCGCCGCCGCCGGTACGGCAGCAACAGCGGCGGAGGCGTCACGAGGCATGGCTGTGGAAGTCTCTTCCGGAGGTTGGGAGGTGGCGGAAGTGGACGGCGGCGGCGAGAGTGGCTGCAGGGGTTGCGGTTGGGCTACCGCGGCTGGTGCTGCGGCTGGCTTGCTGTCTGAGCCCCAGGAGTCCCACTCCTCATCGGCTTCATCCCAACCGTCGCCCTCCTCCGCAGCTGGCCCAGCAGCATCGGCCTCACGCTCATCCTTTTCTGCGCCCGCCGTTCCCATTACTGCCGCTTCCGTTGCTGCCTCGCCTGCACGCTCATCCGCCGCCGTTACCATTCCCCTAATGCCAGCGGCAGCCACCTTGGCCGACGCGCCACCCGTTGCTGTGCTCACCACAGCCGCCGTCGCCTCGGCTGCGGCCCGCAGCTGCGCCACCTCCGCATCCCGCTCCTGCAGCTGTCGTGACATGAGCTCCAAAGACACCTGCAGGCTGGCCAGTTGGGACATGAGCTCCGAAACCAGCTGTTGCTGATGCTGGAGCTCAAGCTCCGAAACCGCCGCCTCCGTTTCGATCGCTGCTGCTGCTGCGGCCGTTGCATCCGATGATGACGGGAAGGAGGGTACTGCACAGGCTGTTGGCGGCATCGGCGCTGCCACGTGCGGCTGGGAGGGCACTAGCGGGTCCTCTTCAACAACCGTAGGTGAGGGCTGGAGGTCCTGTGTATCGGTCGAGGCAGCTGGGTTTTCGGGCCTCGGCAAGCCCTCCGTATCTGGAGAAACCGCAGGATTCTCCGGCTTTGGCAAGCCTTCTGTGTCAGTTGAGACAGTGGAAATCTCAGGCCTCGGTAGGCCTTCCGTGTCCGTTGACACGGCCGGGTTGTCCGGCCTCGGAAGCCCCGCCGTGTCTGTGGATGCTGCAGCAACCTCAGCCCCAGGCAAGCCCTCTGTGTCGGTCGAGGCGCATGCAGTCTCGTCCCTCCGGCTCTCCTCCCCTGCGGTTCCGGCCTCAGGCTCACCTGCAGGATCCACACCCTGAACAGCCTGCGAGGCCTCCCCAACAACTGCGTCTGATCCTGCAGCTGCGTCCTTCACATCGCCCGGGGACGTTGCAGCTTTCTTAACCGCTTCTGCAGCAAGTGCTAGTTTCGGTGGCTCTGATGCAGCCTCCGGTCTTCCTCCTGTCTGGCGCCGCGCGGCCTCAAGTTCCGCTTGTGCTGTTGCCAACTGGGGGGTAGCAACACACCACGAGGCGGTACAAAGAGGACGGAGCTGCGTCAAGAGGACGAGACTTGCATACCGGTACGACAAGCAACATGACGAGAACGCATGTGAGAACTGGATACAACAAGCAACACACATGGCACGATTGGCGCATTGTAACGCAAGTCCGCAGTAAAGGGCCTTGAAACCCAAGGTCCGCCTTTACGGAACACTGACAACAGAACAGAAGTGGGCATTTATCCAAATAGGATGTACGGCGGCGATGTACGACAAGTGGCAAAACGCAACGAGAGCCAAGCTAGGCTAATGTAACGGCTTTTGCATGTTACACGCATATTACAAACAAGAGAGACGGAACGTATCCTCCCAACCTCTCGTACCTTGTCCTGTAGCTCGTGTATCTGAGCATCCATCTCAGCTCGCCGCTCATTCATTCGGTCGAGACGCGTCCGGAGCTTCGCCATCGCATCGTGCGCCAGCTGCGCCTGGCGGGCGGGACGAGGGAAAACGAATGCACGACCGGCAAAATGCACCGCAGCGTTGTACGCAGCGTTTCAGAGCCTAGGTGGATAGGCAGGTGAAAGGCCTATACCCCCATCCCCCACGCAACCGCCACCCACGCACACACCTGCTCCTGGCTTCGCTCCGTTTCCTGCGCCAGCACCTGCGCCTCCTCCTGCGCAAGCACCAATGCCTCCCGCAGCCGCTCCATCTCCTCCTGCGCCTCCTCGTAGCGAGCCTCCGCGGCCCCGTAGTTGGCAACGATCTGCTCGGCCTCGTGCTCGCGCTCTGTATGGCGAGGGGGGATGCGGGGATGGGGAACCGGTGCTTGATAACTCGTTGACACACAGACGGGCACCGACTGGCACCGGCACCGAATGTAATGCTCTGTGTGCAAGGAGGACCTTTCAACACTCATGTCATTGAGGGTTTTGCCGACGGCGAGGGAGCCCAAGTCGCTCCAAGCCATACAGCCGGCACCTAGCATGCCTCCCGCTTCCAGCCCACACGCTTCCTTGCCAATCTAGCCAGCCAGTCACCACCCACCCACCGGTGTACAGCACAATGCGCTCCGTTGCTGTCTCCAGCTTCCGCTGCGTCACCACCAGGTCCGCCGCCAGCTCCCGCGCCCGCTGCTCCGCTGACGCCGCCGCCTTCTGCGCCTCCGCCAGCTGCGCCGCCGTCGCCTCCGTACGGCTCTTCGCCTCCGCCGCCTCAGCCCGCGCCGCCGCCTCCCGTGCGGCCCCTTGCTCGGCACGGTCCTCCGCCGCCGCTGCCCTGAAGGAGGCGTCTTGGAGCTGCTGCTGCAGCTCCGCCGCCCTCTGCACCGCTGCCGTCAGCTCTTGCTCGAGTACGGCAGCGCGCGCGGACATGGTGTCGAGCTGTGTTTGCAACGTTGCGACGGAGGCGTCTGACGGTGATGCTGCCGCTGCTTTAGATTCCGCCAGTGCTTTCTCTTGCTCGGCGGCGCGAGCGGTCACGGCGTCGAGCTGGGATTGTAGTGCTGTGAGAGACGCCTCTGCCGCTGCTGCTGCTGTCGCCTTTGCATCGGCCAGTGCCTTCTCTTGCTCGGCAGCACGAACGGACATGGCGTCAAGCTGGGACTGCAACGCCGCAAGAGACGCTTCTGCCGCCGCCGACGCCGCTGCGGTAGCCTCCGCCGATGCCTTTTCATGCTCAGTCCGAAGCGCGCAAAGCTGTGTTTCAAGCGCTTGGGCGCGTTTCTCCGCAGCGTCACGTGCCGCCGCCAGCGTGCGGCCCTCCACGCCCAGCATCGCCACGCGCTTCTGCAAATCCTGTACGGCGGTCTCGCTCTCGCGCGCCGCCTCCGTCGAAGCGGCTGCTGCAGCGGCGGCCTGCGCCGTCTTCTGCCTCTCGGATTCCAAAGCCTCCATGAGCTGCTCCACCTTGGCCTCCAACTCCGCAACTGCGGAAACTGCGGCGGGAGCTGCCGCTGCCGCCGCTGGCGACGGCGGTGCTGCGCCGCCCCGCGACGGCGACCTCAGCACCTTCCTCTCCGCCGCCTTCAGCTTCTCGTTCGCCTCCTCCAGCTGCTCCTCCAGTTCCGCTACGCGCCACTCCAGAGCCTCAGCGCTGGCGGAGGCAGCCCCGGGGCTGCGGGGCCCCGGGGCGCTAGCCGCCGCCGCTGCTGCTGCCCTCAGCTCCTCCGTCTCTGCCTCAAGCTCGGTAATGACGTCACGTGCATGCTGCAGCTCTGCGCGAAGCGCCCCAACATCGCCGCCGCTGCCATCACTCGCGGCGCTGCCGCTGCCACCACCGCCGCCGGCACCTCCTCGCAGCCGCTGCGCCTCCTGCTGCGCCGCCGCCAGCTGCGCCCAGAGGTCCTCCTGGGTCCGCTGCGCCTGGCGAGCTGCGGAGGCCATGCTGGTCATGAGGTCCTCCACCTTGCACCTGGAGTGGTGCCGGGCAGTGCGGGCGTGGGCATGGCTTTAACAGGGAGCAACAGGGTAGTTTGGTACATGGTGTGCGTCGTTGAAGTGTTGGTGGATGGCCCGGCGGTGGCTGAGTTTAGTTACCGCGGTAGATAGGGTGCCAAAAACGCAACGCTGGGACTGCATACCACTTCACCCCTCCGCACCCCGCGTACCTCAGCCGGGTGTTGTCCGCGCGCAGGCCCGCCGCCTGACCGTCCCGCTCCGCCAGCATCTGCGTCAGCTGGTCGATCCGCTCCAGCTGCGCCTTCGTGACCTGGTGCAGGAGAGGAAAGTACAGGGTACGAGATACTCGCTGTGCCATGCCATACCATGCCGTGCCATGTGTTGGGCGCGTGACACGGATGCACAAAGCGGTGGCTCAGAACACGACCCAGCCTAACCCCGGGAGAACACCGGATCTGTGCTGGACACGGCGGCTTCGTAGACATAGCAAGCATCCACAAAGCGCCATCGCCAGCCCCCCTCCCTGCCCCTGCCCCAGCAAAGTGCGGCCTATCCATCCCTAGTTCCCTACTCCTCCCTGCCCTCTCTCCTCGCTCACCGTGGGCAGCAGCGGTTCCATGGCCTTGGCCCCCTTGAGCGCATACAGCAGCTTGGTCTCCAGCGAGCTCACCTCGCCACGCAGCCGGGCAGCCTCCTCCGCGTGGCTGCGTGCCTCCTCCAGCTCCGACTGCAGCATGCCGTTCTTGACCTGCAGGGAGGGGGGGAGGAGGGAAAAAATTATATAAAAGTGAAACAACAAATCCCAATCCCATATCCCGACTCATGCAGTGAGCGCATTCGGGGGAGGAGGGAGGGAGGAAGGGAGGAAGGCGGTACATGTGCATCGCAACTTGACAAGGCTGGCAAGGGTAGATGGGCGCGGTTGGTTTGGTTGCTATTGCGCCAGTGGCGTGCCTCGGCGTAGGTTGATGGTTTGTAGGGATGGGCGGGTAGATATGCCAGTGGAGAACTCTGCATACCAAGATTAGGGCTAAGCCAAGCATGTGGAATTACCTGCAGCTGCACAATCTGTTGTCGCAGCATGTTCGCCTCCTCGCCTGCCCCACATGGCTCCTGTCCATGGAAAATATTGGATGACAGTTAGCAACCAAACGTGCAGTTGATTGATACATGCTGACCGGCGAGGGGACTGTGTGGTTATCACCAGAAAGCGGGAAGGGCAGTTGCTTGGCGCGGAGAGCTGCTACACCCGCAGCTCAGTTGCTTGTGTTTGGCTGCTTACATCCCTAGAACCTCTGGTCCCATAAATCAGTACGCACAACTGAAATTCACGATAATGGCATTAGGCCTGTCAAGAAGGCAAAGGAAAACGGTGTGCAAGGCATGTACTGAAAGAAAGACGCGAGTACCTGGAGTTTTAGTTGGGAGTCCACTTGAGTAGATTCCTTCGGTGCTAAACTACGTGGATGTGCAGCTTGTGCAGGATTACCGCTCGAGGCCCCTGCAACGGCAACATGACAACATCGTGCAGCTTCCAAACTAACGCCTAGCTCAATGCAGAAAGTAGAGATGAACCGAAGAAGGTCATAGTTGACGACCAATGACTGCAAGTAAACAGCTTCCTGATTTGCAGGATGAGTTGCGCGACAGCCAGCACGATCGTTGCGATAGAACCGAAGCCCTGTAAACAAAAACTGTCACGCAAGTGGTGCCCTACCGGAGCTGTTTGGCTTTGCAGCACCGTGCGCCAATCCTTGCGCGATACCTTGCGCCTTGTTTGCGAGCGTGCCGAGGCCCTCTTGCAAATTTTTGCCCACCGCCCCGCTGGCAAGTTGAGACATAAAGCCTTTCATTCTATTCCCTTATTCGCTGCCGGGGTACTTCGCCAGTTCAAGGGGTATGAGTTGAGCATCCAAGTGAAAGTGGTGCTAAAAACGGTAAGGTCATTCTACTAAAAGTCGAGTAGTCAGTATAACGGAAACAGAGGCATCCAGCATGCCAAGCTCTTGCAAAGTAGCGTAAACCAGCACTTGACTGGTCGTCCCGTACTTCACGTACTGTAAAGCACGCCAGGTATGACATGCGTGTCATGGCAGCGGCGCGTGCAAACACATGTGGCACGCCGTATGGCTCATATCTCAAACACATAAAACCAAGAACGGGCTGGATTGCTGCTACCGGTATCGGCGGCACCCATGTACACCCACCATACAATATCCGTCCACATGTTTCCATGCCAATGCCCGCCAGGGAACACCTTCACCTGCATTTCACCTACTGAGGCATTAGCATACCTGCTCAAAGCGCCAAAACCAAGGCTTCTGGCAAACCCATCGCATCCTCGATAAGCACGACCTACTGGGAACTGACTAGGTCGAATACGAACTACGTTGGCGTCGGAGAGACATGGTGCCGCATGCGAATTGTCTGCGGAAAAACTCAACGACCCGGCCCCAGGCTTGTATCTCCCGTCCGTCGCCATGTCTGCGCGGACGTCCTGTCTGAGACGAAGACCGCTAATCCGGTAAGTGGAAAGGATGTTAGGAAGCGAGAAACCGATTGGAACTGGCCCATGCCGTGCAGGTTGTTGCAGATCAGTAAGGATATCAGTGAGTGCTGGCCGGTATAGTACTGCACTCCACCCCTGAAAGGTCGCAAAGCCCCATCCAACACCCCTGGAGGTAAAGAGAAAACGAGTTTCTTCACCAGCCCCGTATCGCGGGTTGTTTTGCAAAATCCGTCGTACAGCATGTGATGGGGCATACCGCACGCTTAACGCCTCGATTCTGTGCAAGTATTGTCTTGTAGCCATATCTAAAAGCGTTGCACATTAACTGAATCTTACTGCTCACGTGACTTGGTTAGCTGGCGCGGGCATTCTCAATCGAGGATGTCCGCGCGTTACGTCGAGGCCCTATTCCGTGCCGTATCTTCATCGGCCACTAAACTTGATTTGCAAGGCGTGCTATCAAACCTGAGTGCAGCCACTGCTGCGGCGACTGCTGCGTCAGCAGCCCCTTTAGACCACTTATACGCGCGCATTGGTGCCCTGAATGGGCCTTTCTTTCCCGCGGGATGGGGTAATCTCAGCGTGGTGAATTATGAGGAGGACCTGCGCCATCTGATTCAGGGCCCACCTTCCAGCATTAAGGTAGCTCAACTATCTGCTACATGAGCAGCGTCTCAGTAAGAGAAGGAAGTCTGTAACTGGTGTAACGGACGCTGCTGATCTCTGGTATCCTGCAGCTGTCATGGCGACTAATTGAGCGAGGAAATCGGGATGGCACCGATTACCTCTTGTACGAAGGCACCTTCAGGTAACCTGCACACGATCAATTCCGCAGAACACCGTGCTCTACCTCCTTCAGCAGCATCACCTCAACCCCGACCCGCTGCGGGCCCGCACATCGTCCGTTCATCAGGAATTCCTAAGTACCATTCCCCGCAACTGCTACTCCTTGTTTGCCTTCGCTCCTCCCAATACTCCCCAGAACGCCCTGCCTCCAACGCGTCTTCGACGCGCTCCCGCCCGAGAGCCGCACCGGCCGCGTTCAGCTGCTAGTTCCAGCGCACATAAGGCCCTTCCGTTCCGAAACCTCCATCAGCGGCCTTGAGGAGGGAGCAGCACTGCCGTACTTTCCATCGACGCCGCAGCAGATTCATCATCATCAGCAACAGTCTCGGCTGCGCTGGCCAGGTCTAGGGTCTGCTGACGCAACCGCGCAGGAGCAGCAGCTGTTGCAGCAGCACTTGTATGCGGGGACGGCAGCAGCAGCAGCAACGGCTTCAGCGGTTGCGGAGGGCCCCGCCTGTGTGGTGCACTTGGCGGCGACGGGCGATCAAACCTTTGGTCGGCGGCTGCGACTGGGCTTCCCTCTGCTTAAGGACGTGAGTAGTGGGTACCTGGGGTGGGCTGGGGTGCTGCGAACAAGTTGCTTGACAGAACCAAGAGACCCGCACTTCACCTCAGCACCCTGACACCGGCCAGGCGTTGCCACCCGCTTACCACTCCCGCACGTCTTACCCGGACCGGTCGCATCGTCAGTGTTTCCTTGCGCGGCTGAACTCAACCCAATCAGCACTTTCCGCACCCCATCGACCCATGCATCGCTGCTGCTAATCCATAGCGTTTGCTCTTTACCCAGCCTCTCTACCTCTACCCCTACAACTACCTCCATCCCAACTCCATCCTATTCACCCCTGACCCCTGACACACCCCCCACCAAACAGAACATCTGCACGCTCGTCCTGGAGAGCCCCTTCTACGGCGCTCGGCGGCCCGCCGCCCAGCGCGGTTCCAAACTGCTGCGCGTGTCGGACTTGCTCACGCTGGGCTGGGCCACCATCGCGGAGAGCCTCAACCTGCTGCACTGGCTGCGGGAGGAGGGGTACGGGCCGCTGGGTAGGTGCGGGTGGTGAAGGGGGTCCGGTTGGTGAGGTACAGAGGGCTGCTGAGGATAAAGGAGGTTGCTGGCTGGGCGGTTGAGGAGGGCGCGTGAGGGCGTCGACACGGGGCAAGGGCGACATGCAAAGCTGCCTGTTGTGTTAATATCCCCTCTAAATAAGTGCCCCGTGCTTCATCCCTCCTCCCCGCGGATCCGCCCCCGCTCCCTCTGTGTGCTCTTACCCCACCCCGCTTTTCCTTTCTTCACCGCTGCCCCCGCCCTTGCTGACTCCCTACCACCACCTACCACCACCAACACCACCAACACCGCCGCCGCCGCCGCCCCCGGGCCCAGGCATGTGTGGTTTGTCCATGGGCGGCGTGCACGCCTGCATGACAGCCGGGCTGTACCCGGGGGACGTGGCGGTGACGCCGCTGCTGGCGCCGCGCTCGGCAGCGGTGGCGTACTGCGATGGAGCCATGCGGGTGAGGGTGCGGGGTGACCCGTGGGTCGGCGCGGGTCGTCATGGGTCGGTGGTAACGGCTCGGCGCGGTTCGGCGGCAGCACCAAAGCAGTATGCGTTCAAGGAGGTAGCGGGTTGGCGTTGACTCAGCAATGGCTTGTGTGCGAGTGGGCACAGGACGCGATAGTCCATCACCGGCAGCGCGGCAGGCAGAGAGGGGTGAAGGCAAGCAGGGGCGTGCGCCTTGCGTGTCGAACTGACAAGTGACGAGACAAGCCGGGAGACGAGTAGAAACGGCTAAACGTTCATCATGCCTGCAACCCACCCAACTTGCAGCCGCGTCGTGTCCTCCGTGTCAGCTGCATGCCACTTGCTAACCGCTTGCCGAGCCTGTATCTCCTATTCACCTCGGTACTTGCATCGTATTTGATGAGCCGTACATGGTCATGCCGCCTCGCTCCACTGCAGGCGGTGATGGCCTGGGAGCCGCTGCTGAAGGAGGTCGACGAGAATGACAACCAGATCACGCAGGTGGTTATGAGCGCAGGAAGGGCCATCACCATCAAGTTGCCTGTCCGTCAGGCCTCCTCCGTGCCTTCCTCCTCCTCCGCCGCCGCCGCTGCCTCGGCTGCATACCCAACAACAGCAGCAGGCGCAGCAGCAGCACCTTCCCCCTCGGTAGGCATCAGCAGCGGGAGCGGCGGCGGAGACAGCGCAGATGCAGACGCAGCAGCAGCGGCGGCGGCGTTTGAGTCGGTGTCGCTCATGCGGGAGGCGACGTATGCGCTCGCGGATTTGGAGGTGCGGGGGGAGAAACGGCACTTGGCGGAAGCGGCGAGCAGCAGCGGAGGCAGCAGTAGCAACAGCGGAGGCAGCGAAGCGGCGGGGTCACCGCCGTCCTTGTCTTCAACCTCGTCTTCTTCCTTCTCCTTACCATCTTCAGGAGAGGCGGAGACAGGGGCGGCGGCAGATGGGAGACGGCGCGGTGCAAGCAGCAGCACCAGCACCAGCACCAGCGGCGGTGATGGCGAGAGCCGCAGTCGAGGAGGAGGAGAAGGAGCTGCTGCAGGAGGGGGGCTGTTGAAGGGTCTGCCGCAACCGCTCGTGAGCGTGATGGATGTGTACATGGGCCTGGCTGGGGCGGCTCTGCGCGCGGGGGGGAGCAGCGGCAGCAGCAGCGGGAGCAGCAGTAGCAGTAGCAGCACCCAAGGCAATGATGGTGGTGGTGGTGGTGCTGCGAATCAGACACACGGCAACCCCTCTCCTCCATTTGGGCATAACCAGCACCAACAGCAGCAGCCGGAGCAGCAGGAGCAGCGGGAGTGCGGCGGACCTTTCTCCGGAATCATCGCCGATCCTAGCAGCCGGCATGCCTCCGAAGCCCGCCATCCCCACTCCCACTCCCACGCACATCACCACCACCACCAACATCACCACCACCATCACCACCCACAGCAGCCCCGCCCACACAATTCCGCCTCCTCGGGCGCTCCCCAAGTAGCGGGAGGAGGGGAGGCAGGCGGTGGTGGTGGCGGGACGCCGCTGGGGCGAAGGCTGCTGGGTGATCTGGGTCGCGCGGTGAAGCAGCTTCGGTCGGATGACCGGCGGCTAGACAATCCGGATACGGTGATGCGGTTGAAGCGTGTGCTGGAGACCTACACCGACATCACACGATACCCGCGGTGCGTGCGCTGTGTGCGGTGCGTGCTGCGTGCGTTGCGTGCATGTGTGTGTTTTAAGGACTTGTGTGTGTAGTTTAGCGGAAACAAGAGCAAGCAGTTGGGATAGGTTCGCATGTGAACCGCAAGCACAAGCATACAACGTGTGTGTATGAGTGTCACGAGTGGAGGAACAAGGGGTGTGACCCGAGGCATGCTTGAGCCTTCGCTTCTCCTGGTTTCCTGCCCAGACATTCTTTAACTTCGCACATAGCGCCTTATCGGCTGTTTCAAAGGCCGCCATTCCACGCGCTTTCAACAGGCCGCGTCGCACCGACGCCGCAGTCATTATCGCTGCTCGCGACGACGCCTACGTCAGCACCCAGAGTGTGGAGCAGCTGCACCGCTACTGGGAGGGCAGCGAGCTGCGGATGGTGTCGGGGGGCCACGTCAGCGCGTTCCTAATGCACCAGGAGGCCTTCCGTACGGCAATCAAGGATTCCCTGACACGGCTGTCCAGACCGCCGCCACCGCCGTCTCGATCACGGCAGTAGCAGTGGCGGCAGTAGCAAAATGGCGGCAGTGGCAGTTGCAGTAAGGGGCGTGCTCGACCACGGCAGTAGCAAGTGCCGGCTGCGGCACTTGTGGCGGTTGCGGCGAGCAGGAGGGGTGGGGCAGGCGGAAGCAGTGGCAGGTGGAAGAGTGAAGTGGCTGTGAGCAGGGTGTGTGGCTGGAAGTTATTGGAGGGGGGTTGGGATGGCGCGGTCGTGGGTAGGACGAGCAAGTTACGGTCAGAAGGGGCACGGAGCCTGGTTTACTACTACTGCTGCATTATCACTACAGGATATTGTACTGGGATTGTAATCTTTTGGGGTTACGGCTTCTAAAAGGTTAAATGGTCTACAAAGGTATGGCGCGCCTTGACAGAAGAAATAGCTGGATCACCGCCTTTAATTGCCTGGGAAGGCTTTTTGAAGATTGCTTTGGATTACAACGCGAGGGTGGGGCGCGGTGGGGGAGTGTGATTGAAGTTAACTTGCCGGGAAGCCTTCGGACGCTGTGTTGCTATGTTATTACCGCTGTTCAACGAGGTGGTGCGATTGCCAGCGGGGACTACCGGTAGCTCCCAACGACTTGTTCAGGACTCCACGAGTCCATTTTGCACAAGAAAATACAGTGAGTATTCCTTAGTGTTGTAAGGAAACCCTGGCCCCACAAAAACACACCACGCATGGACTGCGAAGCTGTGTACCGTCCACCATCGGCGCATCTCTGAACACAACTGCTATGCTATGTAAATTGGCAGCAGCAAGGCACAAGTGGGGGCTGTGCGGTGTCGAGCGTCGGGTTATATTCATACATATGTTTGACTGTGGGCTCCTCTCGAAAGGCAGGGAGGGGGCCAAGGGTAATTAGGTACCGGCACTCCCCGTCACGGCGGTTCTTGCCGCTGGTGAGATTTGCATGAAGGTAACCCCGGGTACCGATACCGGTAGTTTGGGGTGCGGAGCTACTCAGGTGTTTGGCTTTTGAGCAACGTCGCCGAGCCACAGGTTACAATCGCCATTCACCTCTTGTGCATGTTGCCGTGCATCAGCACAATCTCTTGCTTGGCTCCCATTCGCGCCACTTGCGCAAGGAGAGGTTTGACACCAAGGATGGAAGCACAAACTCCTGCTTTATGCACAAAACACAATCCCGCTCAACTCCTCGTCATCCGTCTCTGTACGAACATGTACGGTCGGTTGCCACTCATCACTAGGTTAGGCATGATGATAAAGCCAATCCAAGTGTTTTTGTTTCACGTAGATGTTCATATGCACCTGCAACTGTTGTTCTAATTCCTCTCTCAGTCCATGACATGCCCCTAAACGACAGCCCCTAACGATAGCCCTTAGCTACTTGTTACCCCAGCCAGACCTACCACATTACTACACCGGTGCATATCAGTGCTCTGGAAGGTCCCCTGCGCCTGCACTACCGGTATCTACACACCATCTCAGGGCTCGCCTGCATGCACCTGCCTGAAACCCGTGAAAGGAAACACGCGAACGCCATGCGTATGTACAATGCAGTGCGACCCCCACCCGCCGTACAGTGCTTCCGCTATATCCCTTACTTCCAACGCACAACGGCTCAACCAAGTGTATCAGCCATCACTGCTACTGCCTCAACTGCTACTTATAGCACACTGTATAACATGCGTGTGCTAAGCCTACCGCCACTGCTGCTGCTGCTGTTGTAGCCAATCACAGAGCCCGATGGCCGGTCCAGCCAGCCATTGTTTGTTGTACTCTATACGCTGCCGTACAAACGTTCCAATGCCACTGTCCAATAGCCCAGGATACTTGGCGGCCCAAGCCTGTCGGCAAATAAAACAATCGGCAGGATGTTACCAAGGGGCGTGTGGGGCTGCGTAACCAGTATAACGAGAGGACGCATGGTAGCCCCCATCGAGACCCACAACCCGCCGCCACGCTCCAGTTGTCACTTACCGTAACCTCCTGCGCGCGACTGTCCTCCACAAAGCCCCCGAACACGGCCTTCAACGCGCGACCCAGGCTGTAGCTCGCGCCGCTGACGGCGTCCGTACCGTTGCTGCCGTACCGAGCTAGCAGCTGACCTGCGTGTTGCCGTACGAACGTCCACGTCTCGTACAACGCTACTCCGCCTCGAGTGCCAACCTGCGGTCATCGATGTTAGTATTAATGTTCATTAACGGAGAGGAGATGCTTTACATAAAGGACATACGGTCAAGCTGCCCTATAAGAACTAGTATGAAAGGGTTAATAAGTTGTACTGGAAAGACAAGGCTGAGCAGCCCATGCAGAAACGACTGGTTGGGTGGCCGCGTTGGGTGTGTGTATGAACCAACATAGCACCCCAACAGCACCCCATCACCCTCCCCAGCAACCCACCGCCTCCAGCAGCGACCCCACGTCCTGCAGCGGGAACCCGGGCAGCAGGGTGAGCTCCAGGGCGCGGCGGGCGCCCCAGGCACCTGGGGCCTGCGCCAGCGCCGACAGCAGGCGGGAGCGCTCCGTGGCGTCGGACTCCTGTGTAGGGGCGGGGAGGGGGGAGGCGGGGGTAGGCAGGGAAGGGGGAGGCAGGGTGGAGGCAGGGAAGGAGGCAGGACGGGGTAGCAGGACGGTGACATGCAGATGCTGTAGAAGGCAAAGAAAGATACCGACAGCGGAGAACCCGTCAGACCCCATTCCCCAGTACCCGTAACTCACCGCCACCCTCCTCCCATGCCCCCACCCTCTTATCCCCCCCCCCGCCGCCCCCACCCGCCAGTACAGCTCCCGAGTGGTGGCCCACGCCTCGGAGCTGTTCGCCATCACGTTGATGGCGTACACCGCCCGCCGCACGTCGGGGTGCGCGGTGGAGGGCTCGTCCAGGCTGGGGCGCAGGTTGTCAGCCTCCCTGCGCGCAGCAGCACATGGACGGGCACACACGCACGGCGGCACATGGGGCACATGTACGGTATGCGTACGGCAGCACATGTGGCACATGGCGGGGGCCGCGCTCGTTGCCTACAGGCAGCTGGGTCATCATACAAGTTAATATGCGTGCCTCCCGCCGTACGGCCGCCAGCAGCACACCACACCGCCGCGTCGCGCCGCTGCACAGCGGGCAGCAGCCCCCCACTTCCCCCACTCCCTCCCTCTTTCTCACTTGAAGGGTTGCTCCTTCTGCCGCAGCAGCCGCAGCTGGGTGGTGTTGTCGAGCGCGGAAACCACAGCCCGAGCGGCGGCTGTGAGCGCCAGTGGGCGCAGCAGCCGTAGCTGCAGTCGTGCGGCGTCCAGGGGTGCGTCGGTGCTGACGGTGAAGGTCAGCCCTCGGGCGACGACGTTGGGCGCATCGCTCGAAGAGGCGGCGGAGGAGGAGGATAGGTTGCTCGCAGGAAGCGTCAGGTTCGCCAGGAGAGGGGCTGCAAGGGAAAGCGCGAAAGCACGAAGGAAAGGAAGGCAGGGAGAAGCCCCCGGAAAAGAGGTGGCTGGTAACAACTAGAAAAGGCAGAGCGCCTGGCCCATTCCGGCAGCTGAAACTAGGAAAAGGTCACGGCAGCTGAACTAGGAAAAGGTCACGCTCACTTCTCAATTCCGGCTAGGACCTTATTGTGGTACTAACCTTTCGCTGTTGTGCTTCTCAACTCCCCCACATGTATCCCCCGATCATCCCCCCCCCCACTCGCACACTCCCTACCATACCTGTCAGTCGGCCCCGGGTGAACGACCCCAAGCTACGAGCGCATGCACGGTAGTAACTGCCCCCACGCACGGCCCTGCTAGCTGTCGTGCCACTGCTGCCATCACTGCTGTTCGCACTGCTGCTGCCGCTGCTGCTACCATCGTTGCTGCTACTGCTGCTGCCACCGGTGTTTGGTGATGTGTCCACCTCCCCAAGCTGGCTCGCGGTATCCAGCAGGCGCTGCCAGGCATGCAGCCCGGACAGCGCCACCGCCCAGGGCTCGTACTCGGGCTGCAAGGGTACGGCAGGTAGGCAGATCATAACATAATATCATATAAAAATCAGAATCATACTGAGTCATGCTGTTAAACCGCCATGAACGTGCGGCAGCTCCACCCACCCACCAGCAGTCTCGCCCCCAGTGCCGCCGTGAGCCGCATGAACACCTGCGGCCCCAGCTGTCCCAGCCGACTGAGCTGCCAGGAGTCGTCCAGCATGCCTGGATGTGGGGTTAGAGGTTACAGTTTTGAGAACAACCAAACCATAAGTGAGGGCAAGGCGATGGGGATGAGGGCAGTGGTTGAGCGGGAGGGGGCACGAGTAGAGGTAAGGCACCAGACTGTCACAGTTGCCAGGTGTCACCGACCGACTGACAAACCTGCCAGGTCGACGGCAGGAATGGCGGAGGAGTCGGCCGCTGCAACCGACAGCGCTGTCCAGATGTCCGCATCGTAGTTCACTCGGTAGTAGCCGTAGCGCCCGGGGTTTACTACAATGTACGGTGGTGGTGCGGCAGCAGGAGCAGTGGAAGCAGCAGCAGCAGGAGCAGTAGGAGAAGAGGAGTTGACTGGCGGTCCGTAGGTGGTGAGGGGCACTGCGGCTCTTCGCGAGTCAAAAGCCGCCCACTTCATTTCTGTGGCACCCTGATGGGCCAGCAAAGTGAAGAAAACACGCCACGAGTCGGAAAACACGTGTTAACAGGTGTGTAAGCAGTGTCAACACAGCGGCAGAGTGCAAGGAGTGATGAAGTAAACAAAACGGCGTTGAGAAGGGACAAAGGCGCAGCAGCAGCGAAGAGCCAACAGCCAAGACGTGCCGTGGGGAGCAGAGGCGGCGCACCAAATCGGCATCATCCAGTTTCACCCTTGGCTTCATCCTAGCATACCCTCGGGTACCCACCGGAAGCCGGAAGCTAAGGGGTATCCACCACTTGGGGACTGCCACCGAACCGCCTTCATTACCATTGCCACTGCTGCTGTTGCTGACGTTGCTGGGGCTCATCGGGCTGGAAACCGCAATCGGCATCTGTCGTACATTTAGATACCAAGATGTCGCCGAGGAGGTGTTATCCCTCCCAGCTGCGGCGGCAGCGCCAGCAGGGGGGCCACCGCTGGCGCTGTCGTCGTTGCTACCGTTATCCCCATCAGCAGACTGTACGATGACGGTTGTGCCGTTGGGAGGAGTTGAAGAAAGGCCAACTTGTACGACAGGGTAGTTGGAGTTGTACGTCCAACTGTGCATCCAGTACGACACGTTTAGACCTGCGGATGGAAGAAGGGGCCGCAAGAAACAACACGAGTGCCACGTACGAGCAATAAGATTCTCATCACTTCAGGGTGTATCAAAGGAACTGCCAGCATCCCTTGAGGTACTCCCGTAACGTAGCTTGCCCTTGCCCCTCCATTCACAATCCAACACCCCAGCCCTGTCCTACTAGGGCTACTCCCGTTCTACCTGTTTCAGAGGACACCGTATCCCACAGCATCTCCGCAGTCGTGCTGTCGTACAAATGCTCCTTCAAATACACCCGCAGCGCCCGGAACAGCGGATCTGCATCAAACTCCGCACGCAGTGAGCTCTGCTCGGCTGCTGCTGCTGCTGCCGCCGCTGCTGCATCCGCTGTTTTGGAGTCAGCTGTACTAGGATCAGGTGATGCCGTGGCATCATCCCCAGGCGTTGACGCGGACGCCTGCAGCGGCGGTGGGCTAGAGCGCGACGGAGGGTAGGTGGGCAACAGGACTGGGGCGGGAGAGGGGGAATGGGTGGGCGGTGATGGCGGCGGTGAGGGCTGCAGCTGGCGGGACGGCGGATGGGACTTGGGAGGAGGCGGTCTTGAGGAGGAGTGCGGGGGAGGCGGTGGCCGGTGGGGAGGGGGCGACTTTTGTGGCGGTGATGATGATAGGAGGCGGCGGTGATGGTGGTGGTGGCGACGCATGACTGGCGTGTCGCCGCTGCTCAGCTTGTGGGGGTTCAGGACGGCTCGCAGCATGCGCAGCACGGCGCCGCCCTGAGGAGGCAGCAGGCATTCCCGGGGAGCAGCAGGGGAGGTAAGGAAGGAGACCAGGTCGGCATTGAGTGCAGTACTGAAGTGAAGTGCACTGGAAAGAGTTTTACTCCGAACTGCTTCTGGCATTTATATGCGTTCCGGCGACGTTCACTCTCCTCCTGCCTTCTTTTACCTTTTGATAGCTGACTGTGTCGAAATAGCTTTCAATGTCTGAAAGTGACTGGATCTCTCGTGCCGTGTCACTCAACGGATGGATGTACGGCAGTACATCGTACGACAAGGCTGGGGCCACAAGGTCCGTGTACGACAGTTGCCAGTATCCGTACTGCGGCGCGAAGGCGTTAGCGCCGAGCAGTTCCAGGTAGCTGGCAAAGCCCTCGTTGAGCCAGAGTTCGCGCCAATCTGCCATCGTCACCATATTGCCAAACCTGTGGCAGGGGAAAAGACACACATGCATGGCAGTGTAGGTGTACGGTGTTCGGGAGGGCAAAGCGGACCATGCCCAACCACTCTTGGAAGTTGTACACGCCAATCCGGAAAAGATTATTAGGAGCCGTGTCAATGGGTTTCAGGCTTCCAGTTCGTAACCGACCCATGGGTCGTTCTCCTCATCCACCACCTAACGTCACCCACTCACGCTCGTCACCGCGCACACTACTTACCACTGGTGTGAGATCTCGTGGCTCACCATCGTGGCTATCCATAGCGTCGTGCTGATGTCGTCCGCTGCCGGGTCCACCAGCAAGGCAGCCTCCCTGCGCAGCAGCAGCAGCAGCAGCAGCAGCACCACCACCACCACCAGCACGACCAGTAACACCGGTTGCATTCTTCCCTTTTACCCCCACCACCACTCACTACCACGCGTGGCAAAACCAGTATAAACCCAGCTCGCAATCGGCAACTAGAGGCAAAACGGGGGTGGGTGGCAACAACCCCAGGCGATCGCGAGACGGCCCGAAACCACTCCAAAGACCACCCCAGTAACGACCAGGGCTTCAGTAACGACAGTTGAAACATCTCAGTAAGGAGATGACTGCTGACTTCGCACCTGAAGGTGATGCAGCCAAAGTTCTCCATGGCACCCGCTGCAAAGTTGGGCAGTCCCGCCAGGTCCAGTTTAGGCAAGGGATAGCTCAGGTTAAAGGCGGCGGTGAAGGTGGCGAGAGCGGAGCAACCCACTTGCTGGGCGGTGCTGAGGAGGTGCGACCTGCGCATGGGCCGACCCATGGGTCAGTCAACGGTCAGCGGGGGTCAAGTCACCTGCCGCCCCAGTAACGTAACGAAAAGCCCCCGAAAGCCAAGCGCCAAGCCAAGCGTACGTCAAACCACACAACCCCCCGGCATCCTTCCCAAACCCGAACCCCTAACCCCCCGGCCCCCTTCCTTGCTCCCCTTCAACCCCCCGCCTCACTTTTCCGGGGTGGCCCACACCCGCAGCTGCACCGGCACCTCCTCGCAGTCCCGAGTGCGACTCTGCAGGCGGCCCACCACCACCACCAGTAGGTAGGTGCTCATGACGGGGGTGGGCTGGAAGGTAGTGCGCAGGCGGCCGCTGCCAGGCAGGGTGGTCTGGCTGGCTGCATGCGTGTTGGAGAGCACTGCCCAGGGCTCGGGGGGCTGCTGCTGGGGCGAGGGGGGGCTCTGGGGGTCAGCCGACCCTGCGTCACTGCCGGCGGGAGGGGTGCTGCTGCCGCGCGGCGTGATGAGGGTGGTGGTGAAGGTGGCCTGAGAGGAGGGGTGCGGAAGGGGTGTGTGGAAGGGGTTCGGGAGGGGAGTGGGAGAGGGAACGGGGGGGAACAGGGGGCGGCTGCTGTCTGGTTAGAAGCATAAAAAGTGTAAAGGATACAAGCCGGCATGGCAAGAGGGCTAAACTAAGCAGGATGGAACTGTCAGGACTTTGGGGAGAAAGAGGGGTTGCCAAGAGGGAATGAAGCAAACGGCTACCGCTGAAGGCAGGCCGCCGTACGTCGTGCCTACCTTGAGGTGGGGCTCGTCAAAGCACGGGAAGGCCTTGCGTGCCGACGAGCTCTCAAACTGCGAGGACACCAGCGCGTGCGTGCCGGCCCCGTCTGCGAGGGGGAATGCCGGTAGTGTGCATGGGGTTATTCAACAACAGAGGTAGCACCGCCCTCCACCCCACCACCGCACCACCGCGCCCTCCAACCCCCCCTGACCCACCCACCCGTGTACACGCTCTTGTACAGCCCGTCCAGCCCCTCCCTCAGCGGGTAGCTGAACGCCAGCAGCAGGTGACCGGCATGGGAGGCGGACAGCGGGTGCTCGAAGTGCAGGACCACCTGCTGCGAGGCCGGGTTGACGGAGCGGACAGTGCCTGCGGGCCGGGGCGGGTGTTGGGGGCCGGGGCGGGTGTTGGGGGCAGATTGTTGCACAAGCAGGCGCCGTGTGGGGGGTGCATGCGCGGGCGGACGGAGGAGGCAGTGGAGGTAACAGGGTGCGTTGTGGAGATCGAGGCGGCGGCGGTCCTCCACCGGGGACACGCGCAATGATGCCGTTCCCTTCACCGCGCACCCTGTCCCCACCGTTGGGCAGGGTCAGGACATATCCTTTAGCTGTCTTAGGCCTTACATACCTACCGCTACCTTTCACCCCTACCCTGCCTGGCCGTTCGCCCAGGGCCAATCCCCTCTCCCCCTCTCCCACCCCCTCCCCCGCTCCCACTCCTACCATGCCACTGCTGGCTCCCCCGGCTGTACGACACGCTACGGATGTCCATTCCCGCCGCCGCATGCAGCACCAGACACTGCGTTGGCCGCGCCAGGACGACACTGATGTTGACGAAACCGGCAACGCACTCGTCGGAGCCGCAGATCGCCGTGCCGCCGCCGCCACCGTCGCTGCTGCCGCTACCACTTCCGCCGCCACCGTCGCTTTCGGCGCTGTCGGCAGTGGAGCCGGCAGCATCGGGGTGGGGGTTGAAGTAGATATCCAGTTGGAGGTCGTAGTGGAGGGGCCGTGCGACGTCGGGAAGCCCGAGGGCCGTGTAGTTGCAGAGCAGGGTGGGCGAGGGCGGCGGCGGCGGGGGAAAAGGAGACGGAGGCTGGGGCGGGGGTGGACTCGGGGGGTTGGGTGGCGCTGGGGGTGGCGGCGGTGGTGGAGGCGACGGCGGCGAGGGAAGCGGCGGCGGATTGGGCGGCTGCGGCGGCTGGGATGGCGATGGGATGCTCAAGGAGTAGACGTAGGCTTTATGAGCCTCAATCGAGCTGTTGATGGGTAGGAAGATGAGGAGGAAGAGCAGCAGGAGGGCGACGCAACCGCAGCCGGCGGTTAGGGCGCGCTGCTTGCCGGGTGGCTGCGACTTCCACCACAGGGTCCAGCGAGGCGGGAGGCGGTCCGAGAGCCACGTGACGTCGATGCCGCAGCACGTGCGGCGACGCAGCTTGCGGAAGGCCTCGGAAGGCAACAGCAAGTCTTTGTCGTGGAAGGTCTCTCGCTGGTTGACGTCCTCGAGAGGGTCGAGGCCGCCATAAGATGAGGATTCATGGAGGCGGTTCCCGTTGGATGGGCGGGATACTGGTAGCTGCAATTCGAAAGCAGCAGTTGCTGGAGAAGGGCCGCCCTGCTCGCCACGCTTGCTGCCGAGAAACTGATAGGTATATGACGACATAGCTTGCGGCGATTAGTTGCGTAGTATGGGTGTGCCTCGCAATCCGCAACGTATTTAGGAGCGGGATGGCACGAGGTGGCAGTCGCAGGCGCCGCTGGCTTCAGGTATGCACAAATTGCACGGTTTCAACAGTAAACTAGTATAGGAAAGAGCTGCTTCCCATGGGTCTAACGGTTAGGGTCGTGTCCCCGCGCGCTCTTCAGTTGTAGCCCCAACCTCCGACTTGAAGGGCCATCGAATCAGGGAAGGAAGAATGGGCCCAAATTCCGTTTCACTCTTACGTAGATGTAATGAAGCGGAACATTCAGCGATCACTGTGTATTACTTAAGCTCTCGGTGCCTGACCTGGAGCCCGATAACTCTAGACCGAAGTAGGCAAAAGGATTAAAGGAATGTCAGAAAACCTTCAAACCTAGTCTTTGGCAGTGCCAGCAACGTAAGCTTACAGTCAACCTGTTGTGCTTTGACATGGCCTTTAGTTAGGACCAGCACGTGACGTTACGCAGGTTGAAATAACAAGGCACTGCGTTCTCGCAAACCTCAGCAACATACAGAGGCTGCACCTGACGGTTATAATACCTTTCCGTCGTATCGTACGGTACGTGACTGCCAGTTGGTTAGGCCCGTTCGGGCTTTCTTGCTTAGCGCCAACTCATGCAGACGCGACAGTGTGAATTCTTAATGGTCATCGGGCGAGTATGCAACGGAAGAATCAATGTAGGGCATACGCTCGTAAGCGTCCAACCAGATAGCCACATGTCCATGTGGCTACGCTCAACTATGATCCTGGCTCTGTAAAAGCTAGATTGCGCGGGCCCATGGCAAGCCAACCCGTTGTCTTTTGTGCCAGGTGGCCTTATTGCCATGGCCAACCCATACCGTTTGCAGTGGAGATACCGGTAACACGGCAGTTGCCCCCCTTCTGGGCTGTATTCCTTCTCACGAGCAAAGCCTCGACTATCCTTCACGCATGGAAGGGCTAACAAGCCATAAGGCCGTACCGTAAGGGCTAAGCCGTAAGGCCGTCGCAACCTCTCTGAAACAGACCCTCATAAATCCTAATCAGCAGCAAGGACGCAGGATGCCGCTGTACGGAGTCCTGCGCGGCCACCGCATCGCAAGCAGCCAGTCAACAACAACCCAACAGCCAACCCGCTTAACTTCAACACCAACCAGTCGTATGTCGCACTGCCGGTCAGGACACCCGGACATGCCACCAGCTACCGGTGCCCTTACACCGAGCAGACCAACAAACGAACAGCCCATACCGTAAACGAGGTAACAGGTTGAACTGCATCACACATCCAACTGGCAATCTCTCCCAAAGCACAACAACTAAGCAAACATATCCCATGTCCTTTTCCTCTCAAATTCAACTCCCTTTCCTACCAATCGTAATTAGTGTCGAGCTCGCCCCCACCATCCAGACCCATGCTATCTAGTCACCACAACCCTGGTGCTCAAGGCCTCACCGGCAATGCCCAATCAATCATGCCCCCACCCAACAAGCATGCCTGCGCCCTGCAGACGCAAAGCAATCCATGCAACACAGCCATACCACGTCTGGCGACATAATACTCCACCCCCACGTGGCCTGTCAACACTTCCTGTGCCCTCTCAAAGCATACCAGCACACAGCCACCCCTCACAACGATATGTTCTTCTTCGCGGCCAGTTTTTGAAACACGCACGTGTGCCCACATGTCCCTTACACTCTCGGCCAGTTTGCTAACACGCATACCGGTGCCTAATAAACGTATTCTCGCGACGCTCCGGACCTCAGGCCATGTACGAATCCCCAAGACTGCTGTAACCAGATCTACCACACAATGCAGGGCGTTCCCTTCTTTCATGCGGGCAACGAAAGCACCGAAGCAGCATCCCAGCAATAATAGGATAAGACACCGGTAACAACACAAAGCCCATCCGAATTCAGAGCAGAACCAAGTACGTTAGGAAACTGGCCAAGGCACGCGGGCCTGTAGCGTGTCAATGCAGCAAGCACAGAGACAACAGTCTGCAGTTGGACGCAAGCCTCCCAGCTGGGCGGCGGAACAATAGGAAATCACGGATGTGAATCACGGATGTGAGAATGGCAGCAACTCTCTCCTACGGAACAACATCGCAGCACTATCTGTAATGAAGCCGGGATTTCACCCACTTGCGGGGAACCCAATGCGCACAACGAGGATGCGTAATTCATCAAAGATACACAATTCCGCACAACCGCAATCTTCCGTACAACCTCACAGTTTCGACAGCTGCATGGCCAGACCACGTACCGGTAGTTAGGGTCGCCTACCTACATCGTCTCCTCCCTTGCAACCTCATGCTTGTTTTGCCGCAGAGCGTTTGCAAGAAGTTGGCCACACTTTGTTCCTGCACTACTGCGACGATGACGAATGTACAGTCCCATGAGAGCTCTCACAGCGCAAATGCCTCCTATACAATTCAAGCGCTTTCCAGCCGCAAGCTCATACGCACGTGCTCGGCACGTTGCCTCTCCCTCCATTCCCGAGCGCTCTCGCATTCTCGAACGTAAAACCGAACCAAAAGGGCGCGTATCCCAACGCCCTGTGCCGTGTTCGCATGTAGAAACGCTAACGCCTCCTTTGGCACAAAGAGCCCCGAGTTTTTGCTTCAAACCTGCTAAGGTTGTTGGCCTAAAGTAACCGTGGTACGACAGTGGTGATGTCCGGGGCGCAGGGAGCTCGCAAAGCCCGAGCCGGACGTGGCCCCCCCTGCTCATGTTGCTGGCTGCCGCTGTAGCCGCGACCTCATCTGAAAGCCCTTCAACAGCAGCAGCGACGCCAGAAGCCGCAGCAGCTTGATGGCCATTTTAACTGTTTCCAGAGGTCCTGGAACGTGCCCAGGTCGGAAGCAGCGCCGCCAAGGCAGCGCCGCTTATGACGCAAGCGGCCATGCACGGCAGCCATGCTATGACGCCTGCCGTACCTTTGCCGTACAGGAACAAATAGAGAACCGGCATGCCGTACTCGGAGGCCAACAATACCATACGAAGCGACGGTTGGATCTGTGAAATGAATTATAGACACGGGGCGACAGCGATTTAAAGGCACGCAGATGAACGCGGGCGGAAAGGAAGGGCCGGCATGAACCACGGCATGGCAGATTGGCATGGATGCATAGTGCGTATGCGCTTTTACCCAGCACACTACCGGCATGGCCGGAGTGTGCTAACCCAGCGCGCGCACGCACATTATTATTAAAAAAAAACCCCAGGCGAGACAAAACGTGTTCGTCCCCATTTGCCTGACTCTTGCTTCTCCCAATCCCCCAAGGGCACCCACCGTCTCCAAAGCCACCGGCGCCAGCGTCATCAGCGCAAACCGCGCCGCTGCACCCACGCAAACCGCGAAGCCTCCTCCTCCGCCCGCCTCCTCAGGAAGTCCCTCAGCAGCCATCATGGCCGGCATCCCGGCTCCTCCCATAGCGCCCACCGCCCCCGCCTCCGCCCTGAAATCTGCATCGGCGGCGCCAGCCACAGGGCCGTACGGCAGGTGCTCCGCCGCCGCCATGGTAAGGACGCCGGCAACGGCTCGTCCGACGGAAGTGACGGCGGCTGGAAGCCAGGGCGCCGCCGCAAGAAGGCGAGGCGGCAGTAGCAGCTCCGCCGCTGCTGCCACGAGGGCCGCCAACACGAGCGGCAGGGAGGGTAGCCAGGTGAGAGCGGCGGGCAGGTCGAGAAGGGACGCCGAGGGCGGGAGGGCGCGTGCATGGGGCATCGCGGAGACGATGGAAACCAGCGCCTGAGGAGGAGACGAAGGGGAGCGGGACGGGGAAGGAAGGGAGGGGGTAGAGGTTGGGTTACCGAGTAGCAGTAGTACGATATGCGGCAGGGAGACACGCAGGGGATGCGGGGGCTGAGGGAGAATGGGATTTGAAGAGGCACATTGTCAGAGGCACGATGCCTTCACTCATTGATAAAGCGGAGAGATCAGGGGTTACCCTTCCCGCCCTGCCTCTGGCCCTCTGCCCTTACCCGCACCTAGCCTTCCTGATGGATAAGAAACATTACATGCGCAGCGTACATTACCTCTTCAAACCCGCCCGGTTTAACCCTCTCTTGACGGACCTGGACAGAGCCCAGCAGCAGCAACAGGGCAGCGTTCAAAGGCCGCCGCTGCAGCCGACGCTCCCAATCATCCCCCGCGGCCACCACCATCACCCCCGGCGCCGCCGCCGCTAATGGCCTTTCCACATCCATGTGCCGCTGCAACGACCCTTGCGTGGTTGTCACCGTCGCTGTGCCGTCCCAAGATTCCGCCACAAACATTCCAGATAACCGACCGCTTTGCAGAGTCGACACCGCTGAGTCGTTACTGTCGTTGTTGTTGTTACTGCCGTACAACATGACAGCTGCTTGGCCGCCTGACGCCAACAACGTTGCACCTCCCAGACCATCCCCTTCTTCTTGCCGATCCATGTCAAGCCCGGCGTGGCGTACCTCCTCCGAACCAGCCGAACCGGCACCTCCTCCGGCAGCAGCAGCAGCAGCACCGCCGTCACCGCTACCCACGGCAGCCATGCCACCATACCGCGGCGAGTTGGCGTTTGTGTCCACTTCAAAGCCGCTGCTGCCGCCGCTTCCACGAGCGCCCCGCAACGGGCTGCGGGCGCCCCCTTGCGAAAGCGCACGCAGCAGTCGCAGCGAGGGCGAGGAAGCCTCCTCTGCAATGCCTACAAGCGCAGCGCCGCCGCCAAGACCTTGGGTTGCCCGCGGCGGCGACGTCCGTGCCGCTGCGGAAGCTGAAGCCCGCCACGGCGCATCCTCGCTTCCACCAGCGGTCCGTCGGAGCTGATGCAGTCCCCAGAGGTCCCCCGCCGGGGGTGACAGCGGCTCTGCCGGCGCCGCCGATGGCGGTCCCAAGCCCCGCAGAAGCTCTGCAGCCGCCGCCGCTGCTGCTGCGACGCCTATGCTGCGCCCGCCGCGTCCTCGGATTCCCAGTGTTAGGTAATCAGCGGGAGCGCGGCCGAAACGATCTACCCGGTTCAGCTCCGACGGGGGCAGCCCGAGCTCCTGCGGCCATTCCACGGCGACGAGCTGTAGCATGGGCAGTGAGCGGGACAAGATTGCTAGGTGTAGCAGGGTGTGGCATGCGTTATTGCCAGTACGGCATGCCTCCAGAATGGCAAACAGTAAGGCCGGCCGACGCTGCTGCGGTTGCGGTTGCTGCTGTGCCAGCGGCTGGAAACCCGCGTCCGTGTCACTAGCAGGTAGCCGCATGCGTCCCGGTGACACACCAGCAGCAGTGGCGGTGGCGGTGACGGCAGCGCCGATCGAGTTCGTGCCCTTATTAGGGACAGCAGCGATCGCGGACACCACCGATCCGGTCATGGAGGCGAGAGGGCTGCTAGCTGCGAGCGCGGGTAAGGCCTGTATGCATGACCCGTGGGTTACCAGCATGTTTAGCAGCAGCCGCGCCGCGGCAACGGCGCCGCGTGCGACTGTGAAGGACAACAAGTCACAGCCCAGGTTTAGGACTTCCTCCGCAATGCGTGCTAGCCGCTCACAACTGTCTGTACTGCAGCTGCTGGCGCCGGCGCTAGTGTTTAGGATGACGTTTGGGCACGATGCAGTTGGGCTATGCGAGGGAGAGGGTACTGCCGAAGCAGAAGGTACGGCAGGGTGCAGCGGGTGCTGTATATCCGGTATTGCTGCCGTACAAAAAGGGCTGGCCACTTCGGCAGGCGGCGGCGCTGACGACTTCGCACTTCGCATGTCAGCCACCTGACTCTCGCCGGTCGGACTATCCGTTGCCGTTTTGACAATAGCGGCGGCGGGGCTGCCGCCGCCGCCGCCGCCGTACCCACCAGCGCTGACGGCGGCGGCGATGGCAGGAACGTCTGTCGTATAGCTGGTGGCGGGTGTGGCGCCCGCGCTGCTGTATGACACTGGTACGGATGCACCCTGCGAATGCGTGGAAACCAACGCCAACGAGGAACGCTGGAACGAAGCAGGACCTGCCGACGCCGCTGCCAAGATTTGCACCGCCTCCAGCCACAAACCGAAATCCGAGAGGAATGTCTGGTAAGAAGCCACAAGCGACGGAGCTGCCGCCGTCGGCGACGGCTGCTGTGGTGGCGACGGCGGCGCCAGCGCTATCAGTTCCGCCGCTACATCTTCCATCCCGGGAGGCAGAAGTAGCACGGGGCAAACGGGGCCAAGCGCCCGGCCCCGCCGCCATGCCACGTTCACCAGGCGAATCACCGTGCTGTGGAAAGAGCCCGGTGCTGAAGTCAAGGCAGCAGCTGTGGCAGCGGGAACGGCAGCGGCGGTGGCTCCTGCATCGCCGTCAGGTTCGGGACCCCCGCCCGTGGTGTTTGAAGGAGCTGGGTGCAACGGCTGCTGCGGCAACAATAGCGTCACTCGAGTACGCTTTTCCAAGCTGTCATCTGATTGTTCCACGGGTATTGTTCCGCCCCGGCTCCATGCAACCAGTTGAGAAACATGGACGGCGCCTAGCGCTTGCTGTGCGCCTGCACCGTCTCCAGCACCCTCCAGGACGCTGTTGGTGCAGCTGTCGCTGTTGCTGCCGCGTCTGCCGCCGCACTCGTCGCCTGTCACCATATCACGGATCGCTCCCCGGCTGCGTCCCCTCGGCACCCCTGACCAAGCTATGACGTCCGGACAGTGCATGTTAAGCGAGACGCCGTTGCCGGCTGCCTCCGCAGCAGCAGCTGCTGCCGCCGCCGCTGCCGGCAGCATGCGTGCTGCAGCGGCAGCCATGCTCATTGTTGACGGCCATATCACTACAGCTGGACCCAAAAGCTGCACGGCAGGTGGCCGCGCATGGCCCGCCGTCGCTGCCGACCCTGCTGAGGTGAACTGCGCAGGCGGCATGGGCGGCCGCATCAACGCCTCTAACGCATCCACTCCCCACGACAGGATGCTGCTCTGGTTTCCGCTTCGGTTGCTGAGGTTGCTGCCGCTGGTCGCGCGCTGGTGCCCCTGCCGGTTCCCTGTCCTGACGTTTGCGGGGCGCAATGGGTTGCTCGGGTACAGCTGCGGCTGCGGAAGGGCTTTGTTATGGGCCGAATGCTGGGTGTGATGGTCGGTGGGCCCCGCCGCAGTGCCTGACGCCGCCTGCTGGGAAGGCGAATGCACGGTTGTCGATCCCAGTGTAACCACGTTGCTAGCGCCCTGACCGGCGACCAATGGGGGTGTCACCCTGGCGAAAGCTCTGCCGCTGCTGCCGCCGCCAGCGGAGGCAGGAGGTGCTTCGGCAGATGCGCAGCGATTGACAAACTGTTGTTGGAACGAAGCAGTGCTGACCGTTGCGGCGCCGCCGCTTGCCGTACTAGAGCTAACGGCGACGGCGCCAGCCGTGGTGGCGTCGCCGCTGGCAGCCGTTCGGGTGCCGCGCGTGTCCGTACCAGGAGCCCTGCCACTAGGAACGACGTTCACCACGTTGTGGGGCCGGCGGCCGCCCAGCGGGGAGTTGGCGGCGCTGTCAGCCGCATCGCCGTATAGGTCCTGCTGCGGGGATGTTGGCAGTACAGCGAAGCCCCTTCCTGGGCTCTCAACCGAACCGCTCGTAGAGGCAGCGGCGATGACCGTTGACTGCCGTGTTTCAGCTGCTGCAGCCGCCGCCAATGCCGTGCGAACCTCAATGCTTCCGCCGCTGCCACCGCCGACACTAGCAGCACCACCACCGAACGCTGCCCCACGCATTTCAAGGTGTCCAGCTGCCGGGGGGAGGGCGGCAACGCCAGCGGTGATGCTGCCAATAGGTGCTGTAGCTGCATCGCGGCGTGATGGCGCAGCAGCGTGGGATAGCGCCGTGCGCGAAGGTTGGTGCTGGTGCTGTCGGCGGTGCGCGATACCAGCAGCTGAGGTTGCTGCCATCGCAAACATGCCATGCTGACGCTGGCTAGAGTTCAAGAGGCGCGACGCCTCCGTCATTCCAGTGGGAGCGTTACACACCTCAAGATCTTCATCCCAGGCAGTGCTGCTAGCAGCAACCCCGTCCAGCAGCCGTGAATTCAAGTCACGTGGGTCAATCGGCGTGACGGCAGCGATGGCCCGGATATGGGCGACACTGTTGCCGGGAAAGACTGCCATCCCGTTAGCCTCACCAAGAAACAAGCCTGCGTCATGCACGCTGCGACTGCAGCGATCAGGGTCCGGTGTCGTGCTTGAGAGGGAAGGTCGCAGCGACGGCAGCGGTTCCGGCCCCATACTCGTAGCGGCAGTGGACACAGATGGCCTAGTCCGCAGCTGAAGATCCTGTCGCTGGGGACTGCAACTTGGTTCGCCGTACAGTCCAAGTTGCTGTCTTTGGAGCACCGAACCATGCAGGCGATTCGCGTCTGGCATAATGCCAGTGGCTGCGGCAGGAGAAGCGACGTTAACACCGGCAACAGCGGTAGCAGAAGAAGTCGCAGCATCCGCACTGCCGACGTGCCCTTGCGCAGGTAGGGCGGGCTGGGGAAACCCGTACGACGACGGCGGACCCAACGGTTGAAGCGTTTGCATGTACGGCACTCCACCAACACAGCGTGTGGCCGTGCCGCACTCAATCCATCCAAGGTCAATTGCACCGAGACCATACGTGTCGCCGTTGATGCCACCTTGGCTGGAGTTATGATCACCGCCGTGGCCGCTATTCCCATGAGCGCGGCGGCCAAGGCCGGGCTGCATGTTTAACGCCGACGGCACTTCAATGCTGCACACCGGAACCCGAGAGCACTGACCACCGCTACCGCTCCCACTACCGCCATCAGCACCCGCACCGCTGATTATTACATCGATGAAGGCAGGCGGGATGCCGCTGTCGCCGCTTCCAACGCCGCCGGCAGCAGCGGCTGCAACAGCATGACGATACAGGGAGCCACCCGCAGAGCTAGCTGCCGCCGCTGCTGCTGCCGCATTCGATGCCGAGGAAACCCCGCGGGGATTGCTGTCTAGGACCCCTGGGTAGCCCATCTGGGTCGGCGCCTTCCCGGCGACCTGCCGCCGGTTAACGATGGATGAACCCCATGTGACGCTTAGCGATTCGTGAGTCACGTGGCTGTGGCAACCTAGCAGCGTGGATGACCTGGCGGCTGCTGTCACACGACCGACGTGCGCGCCTACCCCTGCTGGCCCGGAGACAGGTACACCATGTGGCACGGCCAGGTGGGTCCTAAGAGCACCAGAAACCGAGCTGCACGCTTCTGCCCGGCAAGCATCATGTGGAGGTACATGTGGTGGTGCCAGCTGCGATTTGGGTCGCGCTTCTTCATGCACACCAGGCCCCGCCTCAGCCCCCGCCGGCGCCGCTTCTGTCCTTCTCCTCGCGCTTTCGTTCGTATGTACGGCACTGGCATCAAGCTCGTACGAGTTACCGTTGTGGCAGACGGTCACGCGCTGTGGAGCGGCCCCTTCCGGCAGCACTCCATGCATGAAGGTAAGCAGCCGCATGGGTAGCTGGGTGGGATCGAGGCTGCTGGGGCGCGCAAGCCACCGGCGTCGCAGGCGCGTTGCGGAGGTGCCCAGGAGTGCTGCGCCGCGAGAGATTTCGAGTAGCGTGACTAGCAGGTGGACGCAGCCCTGCTCTACGGCGACGTGCAGGGCTGGCATATGGAGGATGTCGGTAAGGAAGGCTTGAAGCCGCGCATGGAAATCCTGTAGGGACGTAAGGAGTGGCATAGGAAAAGGAAAAGGAAGAGCCCGAGTGTTGGTGGGGATGTGGTTCGTGCAATAGGCTCGACCGCGGAGTCATCGTGGTTTGGAGCGGGGGTCAGAGGGAATGGGGAGAATAAGCGGGTAAACTGCATAAAACGTATGCGGCTGGATAGCTAGCAATCAGGGTTAGGGCCGCCAGAGGTAGGTGCGTCCTTATGCGCGCCCAAACGGCAGATTCAGTAGAGCAGCATCAGCAAAGTTACGCTACTTGCCTCTGGCAGGTCCCCAAGATGGGGCCCTTCAAACTTAATATGGATGTCATGTAACCTGGGGCCTGTGAGCAAAGATAAGCTCCTACGGTTGCGCCACGTGGCCCCAGTGCGGAATGTGTAGCTGCTGCATCCGCCTCTAGCCAGCGCAAAGGATAGATTTCTTGACTTGTGCACGTAGACTGGTTCCTTATCTTCAGAGGAATGCCAGCACACGAGGAAATCATCAAAAGCGGCGCCTGCATGTGATTTCTGTTGACCATTCTCCTGGCTAGCTTGTTGGTCAAGTATAACCTTTAGATCGCAGCCGTTTGTTGTCAATAGCTCCCTTCCCAGCTTTAGCGGCGTATAGCGCCAGTCCAGCCTGGCGCTCATAACCTCCCCTACCCCCGTTGGCAACAGTGAATCGGCCATAACGTAGCGATGTCAAGCCTGTCTTCAATGCATTATGATGGACATTATGATTAACCGTAACAAAAAACCTTACGGCATCTCCCAGACGCTCTCCCAGACGGCCGTAACAGGTGTTATACTGTAGAAAGTTTCAGCAATTACTAGATAAACATTCATGCGTTAAAAATGGATACATATAAACCAAGAGCCATGTCCACTGTATTGCCCGTGCATGGGTGCCGCTGCCCCCAGGTCCGGAGCGACCCAGGCGTACGGCCCCGTTTTTGCTTTTTCCTTTATTCTAGTCTTTTTGCAACTATTGACTGTGTCTTCCTAAGTGCCAGTTGAATGGGCGCTTAAATCAGCCTCGCCCACTTGAAAAGTCCGCTTGCAAGTCTGTCAGCGCATTTCTCCAGCAAAAGACGCATGTCGCATGTACCGTTATGGTAGCAATGTTTTGTAAGCGAGACCTAAGAGCTAAGTCAGTTTATTAGACGAAAGTTTGCGGAAATGTGGCTTTTGCCGAGCCGTCCTGAGCCGTTATACCATTTCAAGGCTAATTACATGTCATAAGGATACCGGACAAATTTAGCAAACAGTAGGTCCATGGCAAGCGAAGATGGCGGTAGTATGTCCTCTGAGTACGCTTCCGACTACCACAGTGACATGACGCATATAAAGATGCCACTGAAGGTTTCGAGGACGACCTATCACTCACCGAGGAAGTATCATCGGAAGAAGCCGAGAGTGCCGGCTAGAGGGATATGGTGGAGTTGGGGCAGGCTGCAGCTGATGGGGACACATACCCCTTCATTGAAGTAGGCGTCTTCGTGAGTATCGCTCCGCCATACGGTTTCCCTTATGCTTTACTTTCCCTGTCTGTGATTCCAACTGCACTCCCACTGGGTATTCCCTTCATTCTCCTTAACACAAGGCTTGTACTTCCGTGCTGTATATAGCCGCCCCCCATTCCTTTAGGAGTGTATGCGCCATTCCCCTACCACATTCCCCCATGCGTTTACTTAAGCGGATACCCTGACTAACGTCATGCACCTCTGTGCCGTAGGAGGTTGATGATTTGGATGACGAGGACACTTCACCGACTTCAGGCAACTTACCAGAAGGTTTCTATGCCCCATGCTGCGTATAGACAGGCTACCATGTGTCAACAGAAGCCGCAGCACATCACGCCCCGTAACCTTCTTTGGCAAGCAAACCGCACGGTTGCTTTGTATGTGCGCAGGATACCTCTCACGGGCACAAGGATGGGCCACCTGTCGGTGAAGTGGCTGGTAGGTTTTCGGTCCTTTGCACTTCAGAGGGCCTCCACCCCTGTCTTGAAGGCCCCCCAAGCCACCACCTGGGAAAACCGATCGTTGCCTTTTGCGCCGAAACTTTGGGAATGGTGCCTTTTTAGATAACATAAAGGTGAGGTTAAACGGGCGTGACAAAATTTGATGGTCGGTTGGCCCTCTGCACTTTGGAGGGCCTCCCCCCTACCCTGAAAGCCCCCCAAGCCACCACCTGGGAAAACCGACCATTGCCTTTTGCGCTGAAACTTAGGGATGGTTCCTGTTAGGTAACACAAAGTTAAATGGCCTGGGTGCAAAGGCACCGGTCACTGGGAGGGGCGGGCAAGCACATGTGGGGAAACATGTTGTGGACAGGGGTACGATGGTGACCCCCCCCCCGTGGCAAGGGCAGGCGCGCTGAGCGGCATCATAACGCCGTCGCCAACAGCAGTCAGCCTTCCATTAAACGAGGACGGCGCCTGAATTGAGTGATCGGTTCGATACAACTCTCCGGAAGCGAGCACATGCATCATGCCAGGTTGCGCGCGGAACCATGGCGCAGAGCAAACAGAGTACAGGGGTCTTGCCTGCTGAGTAAATACGTTGTCCAGGTTATAGACATTTTCCTTGCTGTCAGTGAATGGGGAAGCCATCTGAGCTTTGCTGGATGGGGAGGGCTGACGACGCGGTCGCAAGCGCGCAACAATAGTGGTTTGTGCCTAAATGACACCAATCACTTCCAATAATTATTGGGCAGCTAGTAAGGCTTTTTACCGTATTGCCCAAAATTTAATTGACATGCGTTTGGAGGCCTATTTTCCAGCCCCATTTGACAAAGCGGGAATAATTTATGCCCCATTTGACTTCCTGATGGCGAATTTCTAGCCCCATTTGACGTGCGCCAAACGCCCCCAAAGCCACCGAACGTGTCGGATGTAACATGGTAAGGAAAGGAGCTGTTCAGCTGTATGCCGCTGTGCAGCCCCAGGAGGATACGTGGAACACCATTTGGAAACCCCTACTGGGCATGGCGCGGTGAGGACGCAGCGCACTGGCAAGTCAGTTGCCCCCTACCTCTCCGCTCCCATCTTAGTTACCCTGCAGTCACCCCAGGCGGATTATTTTGCCCCCATTTGACACCTTGCCAGCGAATTTCCAGCCCCATTTGAAATGGCAAAAAAACATTTTTGCCCCATTTGACAAAACCCAAAACATTTTATTTTTGTCAATTAAATTTTGGGCAATACGGTAATGCAAAAAAGCTTACGAAAGCGGAAATTCTTATGGCTGGTGCCGTACGCCTAGGTCGCTCCGGACCTGGGGGTAACGTACGGTGGTCATCCATTGCCCGTGCACTGCCGTATAAATTTGCCCATACCGTACGGACGGCCAGACATGAAAGGCCACTCGTTCGAGCGGCTAAAGAAGGGTGATGTATCCCCCTTGCATCCACATCTGCCCAGGGGTTACTTCCGTGCTTGGTATGCTGGCCGCCGGCTGTGATATGCACATCTGGTTGCGTTTGTCGCTGACCAAGAGCACAGCTCTGTGCTTACTTGCTCCGAAAACAGATATAATAAACACTAACATTCACCCCATGATAGCAGTACAAAGAGCAGGGATGCATCCGTACATCTGCATCCCCCTTGCACCGACAGCAGCGCACCCACGGCTAGCCAACCCTACTGGCTGCTTTGGGCGTGCAAGAGCGGCCAAAAGGCGCAACAGTGACAGTGCGGCATTTCCGACAATCATGGCTACAAACAGTCAACCATCGAGGAGCATGACCCTTCCATGGAGCAACGTCATGGGGCATGCGATGGTGCCATCACACGTCATGGTGCAACGCGATGGTGCCAGCCTAACCGCAAGCCCTGGAAACAGCCGTAGTCATGTTGTTATCTGGTAAAGCGTGCTTTGCGGTTGTTGATTAGCCCACTTAGGCCTCAGATGTCATTTCTTTGGCCGTCCGTCTCCTGCACCTAGCCGCATGTCAAGGCCCCTGCCACCATCCTAACCCACCCCTTTGGCACATTTAGGGGTTCACAGTTACCCAACTTCACCCAGGCGTGGACTCCCTGCCTGCCTGCTGCTGCTGACGGACCTGAATCCCACACCCTCTCCCGCCACACGACCCACATCAAACGCTCTCCATGCATGTCCCCGGTTCCGGCCAGCGTGTCACCGGTACAGCACAACAGTTGGATGAGTATAGTGCAGGCCCCAACTAACAGCGAACGGAACTCCATACCTGTCAGGACGTTGGTACCGGTAGTAAATGCAAACCCTGGTGTACAGACCACATTGTCTTTCATCCTCCAACACCACCATCAACATCTTACATAGCTACAAAGCCCTATGCCTTCACTTTACTCTCTAGGGGCTCCTCCTCTCCAGGTTCACGCCCGTGTAGGCCGTTTGAGCGCGAAGGAACCCGGTTGTAGCTGCGAGGCGGCAGTAGTCGCCAGTCGACCTGGCGTACCTGCAGCAAAGACGATCTGGGGTTCTTGGAGCTGCACCTTAAAACCCTTTCACACCACCTTCTCGCGCACAAAGCACCTTGCCAAGGTCAGCACAGGGTTGCCCCAGGGGCCCAGGATGTCCAGATACTGCCATGCTGCTACATAGCGCCCACGGGTGTCGCTCTACCTGGGATTGGAGAGCAACATTCTAAACGGATCAATAGGCGAGCTCGCAGGTGCTTGTGCGAGGGTGGCCTGTACCACGCTGATGATGTGATGGACCTGATGTTGAACATCCTCCTGTAGCCTCCCGCGTGAATTGCCTATGCTAGACGTCCTAGATTCATCCGTATGGCCTAATAGGTAGATGATGCCCTGGGAATGCTTTAAGGTCTAACGCTTGGTGCCGGGCTCTTCAGCGACCCAGCGATAGAGCGAGCGGCCAGCGTTGAAGGTAGCATACCCAGCAGCACCAAAAGCTGTAAGAAATAGTAGGCCGGCAGTGATACGAACCGCACGACTGTGCCTTAGGAAGCCGCCTGGACTAGGATCAAAGAGACCTTGCATCCTCAAAAACTATGCTCAGTATTTTAAGGTCTGTTACTGCTAGGGACAAAAGCAAGGCAAGCCTGCAACAGATTGTGGTGAGCTTCTTTCTCCGTACACGGCTGTATTAACGACCGACAGGCGGTAACGCAGTACAGGCAATCCCGGCGGGCTTGAGCCCGAGGTTAACATCCAGGATTTACAAATACGCTGTCCCAATCTTCGAATTCAGGCGATTGCAGATGGACTTCTGCGCAGATGGACCCAGCCGAGCGACCGCCGCTGGGCCTCTGCGCGCCCTGTCCACATGTTTGCCCACGTTTTCTCAAGGTTAGGAGCAACACTCTTACAGAATAGTTTCGGTCTTGTCGGCCCTTAGTCCCGTTCTTCTTACACCCTTGTGTCGACTTTTCCCACAGAACATCTGCCATGCCTGGCAGCGAGCGGACCCTGCAGGCCTGGCCGAAGCCGCATCCAACGCAAGCCTGGTAGCGAAGATCCTTGGCGTCTTGTCAGAAGATACTATAGTACCCAGCCACACGCGCTGTGCAGCAGGAGCAGGAGCCTCCTTGCTGCCCGCCCATGACGACAATGACTTACACTCTGGCACCAGCGCCAGCCCCAGCAGTGGCGTTATCGAGAGCGCAGACGATGGAGAAACTGAAGTCACTGACCTCGATGACAGTGACGCTAGCAGTGAAGAAGCTGCTGCTCCTGATGGTGATGATCATGACGACGACGGTGATGTACGACAGTCCTTGGCGTTGTTGGCATGCCGTACCGTGGCTCTCATACCCCAAGGCAGACGGGTGAGTACAGCCCAGAGAGGTATGCTGCCGATTGTAAGTCGGCTGCCAACGGGAGTAGCGACCTACGCGACGTCGAGCTTCATTACTTTCCGTTGTAATGTATTGAAATGTATGCATTGCTAATCTGTTGTACTTAACCTCCGCCGCTGCAGGCATTGGTCGATGCGGGAGCATGCGCCGTACTGCTACAGTCCGTTTTGCGGCACCTGACGCCTCCACCTCCGCCAGCAGCAGTACCAGCAGCAATACCGGTACCAGCAGCAGCGGCAGTAGCAGTAGCAGTAGCAACAACGACATTAAAAACGATTACGGCAGCTGCAAGTGCACAGCAACTCCAGCAGCAGCAACAGCCAGCCCCCGGGTTCCCTTCACCCCCGGCTGGCGCTGGGGGTTACGTCCCTGTACGGCAGCCTGATGAGGAATGTACGGCAGACGTAGCAGGCGACAGTGACCTAGTACGACAATGTACGGAGAAGCCGCCGCCTCCGGGGCCGCCGCCAGCCAAGCGCCGGCGCATGACAGGAGTGGCTGCCGCCAACCTTAGCCCAGGCGCGGATACGGATGCGGATGCCGTACAGTTCCCCGACAGTACGACAAGCAGATCTCGCAGCTGCAAGACAGCATCCCCAGCAGCGATGACAGGAGGTGCTGTCGCCGCGTCGGGTGCCGTCGTAGCTCCTTGCGTGGGGGCGAATACGGTTATGGGCACGGCCGGAACGGGTCAGGGTCAGGGTCACCGAGACCGGGACAGTGACGTTGGCTGCGAGGACGCCTCCTGGCTCGTGCTCGTCCTGGAGAAGGGCAGCAGCAGCAGCAGCAGCAGCAGCTCCCTGTGGGACAGCCTGACACTGCTGTTGGACTTGTTGCTGTTGAAGAGCGGTCAGGATGGCGGCGGTAATGGCGGTAGCGGCGGCGGTGGCGGCGGGGATCGCGGGGATGGCGCCGCTGGGAGCGCTGGCTGCTGGGTGGCTGTCAGGCGGGCGGCGGAGGCGCTGCCGGTGGTGCAGCGGGTGGGTTGCTTGGAGGGTGGGTGGAGAGAACTGGCCGCGGGAAGGAACGTACGAGGGTGGGTGCGTGCGTGGGTTTTGTCGAGTAGGTGGGAAATAAGAGGAGAAACGAACCAGGTATCCATGTATGGATGGGTGGGTGGTTTGGGTGGGTGAGTGGGTGGACTGTTTCCGGCAGGTTTGGCGGGCGAAGATGGTAGGTGGGGGAAGTGGAAGGGCGGCCCGGTGGCTGTAGGCTGAAGGGTTTGGTGTGTAGATGGGTGATGAGCCGGATAGATCAGGGGGGTGCAGGGCGCAAGCAAGGGCTATAAACTATAGGTTTGCCGCGCGTGTGCCACCTCTGCTCCGCACACGCGCATGGCATGCTGGCATATCTCGAGATGTCTGCACTCTCGCGCCGGCCGCGGCTCCTTTCCTGATCCCTCCCCTAACGCCACCACCACTTTGACCCCCTGCCCAACATTCTATCTACCGGTATCTGTTGACCACACCCATCACCCAGGCATGGAGGGTCGCCCGCTCGGCGGTCCTCGGGACGAAGGCGCCCTGTTGTGCACCTACGACTGCTGCCGCCGCTCCTGCTGCTGCCGCTACTGCCGCCGCAGCACCTGCGGCACCTGCGGCGCAGGTGCCCCTACGCGTCCTCCGGGACCTCGCCTGTCTCATCCTGCTGCTCTCGGATCGTGCCGCTGAGCAGCAGCCCTGCAACAGCAGCCACAGCAGCGGCAGCGGCAAGAGCAGCGGCAGCGGCGGCGCGTGCATTGGCAATGGGGCGGACGTCCCCGTCGCCGCAGCAGGACCAAGGCATCAGCAGGGTTCGGCACCGCGGGCTGCTGCTGCTGCTGCTGCTGGGGATCCGAACTGCTCCGCATGCTCGCATGCGCCACGGGGCCTGCTGCAGCAGCTGCTTCCTGCGGATGAGTGGCGGAGGCTGCTGGGAACGTACTGGGAGGTCCGGCCGCTGCTGCTGCCGCTGCCACCGCCGCCGGTGTTGCAGTCCTCCCTGCCAGCGGCACAGCCGCCGCTGCCGCCGCCGCCGTCATCTCCCTCGGCATTATCAGAAGTTCGCGGCATTGCGCTGAGCGTTACGTCGTTGCTTCAGGAGTTGCTGCCGGCGTGCTGTCACTGTCCCTTCATGGACGCGGCGAGTCGAGAGGAAGGCGGTCATGGAGATCGGCCAGTAGATGCGAATGTCAAAGGTGGATACAGAGGAAGAACGGTGGCGAACGCTTCATTTCTGTCGTACGTACGGCAGGTTCGTGCTTCCGTACTGCCGTACATGGTCATGCGTGCTGACGTGGACCTTGTGCGTGCTGACGACACGCGGTTCCTAACAGCAGCTGCTGCAGCTGAGCGCGTCACGACAAAGACGCCGGAGGAGACAGGGCCGACATCGCTGAGTGCTTCCAATCTGCTTGCTTCTGCTGCTGCTGCTGCTGATGATGATGATGATTCTGGTAGTGATGGCAGTGCTGCTGCAGCTAAGACTGCAGCTGGTATGCCCCCCAGCAGCCCCGGGAATGCGACGACGGTGCAGGATTGTGAGGCGGCTCTCAGGGCCGGGTACACGGTCGTACTGCGGGCAGCTGGATCGAGATGTACGGCACTGTGTGCCCTTCAGGTACGGCAAAGTGGAGCCATGCCGTACTGTACTGTAGATTTACACCGTATGTGCATCGCCTAAAGATAGGCGTCTGGCAACGAGTATATGGAGCCTTACATGACATTAACATAGCGTGAAATGACGTGAGGGAACTGGCATGCGGGATTGCTTGGAGCTACAGAGGCCGTTGGGAAATTGAATGTTGGATTACCGGCCAGTACTGACCTTATCTGTGCATTTCGTTGTCCTAGATAGTGTTTGGAGAGAGCTAGGGCGTGACAGTGCGCTATGCGCTATAACCGCGCATGTTACTACGTATGTTCCTTGGGAGTCCCCAGGGTTTGCCGTACATTTCTCCATGTGCCGTACATGCATTTCTCCTCTCACGCCGTACATGCAGGACGAGCTAGAGGACATGCTCGGGATACCCGCCGGCATCAACATCTACTGCACACCCGCAGGTGCGCGTTGCTAATCCGCCGCAAAACGTGATGCTTTTAGTACCCCATTCACGTCCTGGCGCACTTCCCCGGGTTGTCGTACAAGTTGTCGTACCCGTTGTCGTACCCGTGCAGGCAGCCAGGGCCTCTCCGCGCACTACGACGACCACTGTGTGCTGCTGCTGCAGCTGCAGGGCGCCAAGCGGTGGCTGCTACAGCCGCCGCAGGTGCTGCCGCAGCAGCTACTGCCGCTCAGCTACTGCCCACGGCTGCCGCTACCGCCTCTGGAGCACTACCATGAAGCCAGCAGGCACGGGGATAGCGCCGCTGCTATTGCTGCTGCTGCTACAGCTACTGGTGTTGGTGAGGGTACTGCTAGTGTTGCGTCTGCGCTTGCTACTGCCGCGCACGCTGCGCTTGCTACGGCTGCGCACGCTGCGCCTGCTACTGCCGCTGTAGCTGGCTTGGTGCTGCGGCGCGGGGATGTGCTGTACATTCCTAGGGGCTGGGGACATGCGGCGGTAGCAGTGAGTGCTGCCGAGGCAACAGCACCGGATGCAGCGGAGACTTCAGGCGCTGCGCCTGATGCGGAGGCGGCGGTAGCCGAGGAGGAAGAGGGTGTCAGGGGTGCTGGTGGCTTGGAGCCCGATGGAGTGGAGAGCGGAGGCAGTGGCGCCATCATTGGCGTTGGTGGGAGCGGTGCGGTTCCATCGGTGCACCTTACCTTCGGCTTAGAGGTACGTAAGATGTGGGGATAGGAAATGGTTGGAAAGAGGCATTGACACACACAGGGCTATGCTGCCTATGCATACTGGCGGGATGCGGTTGTGTATAGTTGAGTAGGACAAGAGCAAGCAATTGGGAGAGGTTGGCGGGATGCGGTTGTGTATGTCTGGTTTGAGCAGTTGTTGACTGTTAGGATAGGAACACTACGGTCCGCAACTTCGTATCATGGAGCTTTGTTGACGTGTCACGTCCTGATATGGCGGTCGTGGAGCATGGTGGGGCCTGCTGGAGCATGGTGAGCCATGCGGTTCCCATATTGAGCTTTGGTGAACGCGATTGACGACCCATGGTTCCGCCCAACACCGGCGATAATCCTGCTGCTGTTGCCAGCATGATCTGCTGCTGTTGCCAGCAGGAATTGCTGCGTGCTGCAACAACGCTGCTGCTGCTGCTGCGCTACTTTACCACTGCAGGTGGAGGCGGTGTTCACGTGGCAGGCGGTCCTGCACTGCTCAATCGCGCTAGCGGCCCAGCATCCCCACGGCCGCATGGTTGGGCGGCACCAACAGCCCGCAGCCCATGCCGAGTCGGGCGCTGCGCCTGCTCCCCAGCCACACGTAGGAGCTGCTCGAGCATCAGCCCATGTGGCGAAGGCACAGCAACAGCCTGCGGCGGCGGCGGCGGCGGATGGGGGGCGTCTGGATGGACCGGCGGCGGCGGGGAGTGGTGCTGCTGTTGTTGCTGCTGCTGGCGGCGCTGCTGCTGCTGATTGTGTTGAGGCGTGTCAAGGGGAGCGTGGTGGCAATTACAACGACAACAACGACAACAACGACCGTGTTAACTGCCACCTGGATGGACCTAGTCACCACCCCCACCAGCCGCGTGGGGGGCTCTTCCTGCATGCCTGGCTGGTGCACACTGCCTTCAGCGCCTGCTCGGGCCCCTTGCTGGCGCTGAGGAAGGCCTGCCCGCTCACATGCCTCTTGCGACATGAGGAGCAGCAGCAACACCAGCAGCAGCAACACCAACAACAGCATGCGCAGCAAGCTGTCAACAGCACCTCAGTTGCTACATCCACTACTGCTGATACTGCAGCCGCCGCCGCCGCTGCTGCTGCTGCTACATCCAGCAGCGCAGACGTACGGGCTGCCGCCGCCGGGGCTATGTTGCAGAGCCTCTGTAACGTCGTCTGTGACAGGCAGGACGGGTCGCAGACGCAGGGGGAGGCAGGCGGCCGGCAGCGACCCATGGGTCAGCAGGCAGCACATGCACATGCACATGCTGCTGACGTCGTGCAGGCAGCAGCTCGAGACCTTCTGCGGGAGGTGAGATGTCGGTTGCGTGAGGAGGGCGCGGATGCGGTGTGTGCCTCTGCGCTGGCTGAGCTGGGAAGGCACATGCAGCCGGTGGAGGTGGCGGGGGAGGTGGCGGGGAAGGCGGGGGAGGTGGGATGGGCAGCAGGTGGGAAGGAACAAAGGGTGGAGGAAGTGGTGGAAAGGGATGTGGCGGCCGCGAGGGGTCCGGTTGCGTGCGGGCCTTATGACGTATCGTACTGGTTGGAATGGACGGAGGGGCTCATGGGGAAAGCAGGCACGTATGGGGGCGGCGAAGAAGCGTGCTATGGCAAGATGTATGACGATTTGTACGACGACAAGGTGTACAGCATGGTAGATCCATCATCATCATCATCATCAGCAGCAGCAGCAGCGGCAACGGCAGATGGCATTGTAGGCGAGATGGAAGAGCTGCTTGGATGTGCGGTTAGATGGCTACCTGCGGCGCTGGAGCTGTGCGCTACAGACCAGCGGGCTTGCCTGCAGGCGAGGCGCCGGGTCAGGCATGCGCTGCTGGCGCTCCACAGCTGGTGAGGGTGATAACCGTGGATCGAGATGAATGAAAGAGCGGTTACCGGGTATGGGAGTTGTGCGGGAGATGGGCTGGGTCTGGGGACTATGCAAGTGGTGGAGAGAAGCGAAGTGGGCCAAAGCCGTGAGCCGTGATAATGATCCCCCAGCAGCAGCTAGGGGTGTGCCGCGTCTTTGGACACTCTACACGTTCGTGTGGAGTACGTGCTTTTACTTGCAGACAGTAATAGCCGGTGCAACTATTCGAGCTATAGCTTTTCTATTGCATGACAGCTATGCCAGTCCCTTAGAGGCAGCAATCCGGTTGGTGGTTAACTTCTGCTCCGTACAAACAACGGAAAAGGATGGACCAAGCGGGGCCAGACGGCTGATTGTGTTGCTTTCTGATTTGAGAGAGTGGTGTGAGGCCTTTGGGATGCGGGTGAATGTCCGTAAATGTGAATTGATGGTTTTCCACCCTCGTGCCAATATCCGCGAGGCTTTTGCTGCCCTTTGCCCCGTGGTGTGGACTTCTATTGAGGGAAATGCGCGAGTACCTATGGTTATTCCCTGGGTACAACGAGCCCGTTACCTTGGTTTGCACTTTGGTCCTGGCACACCGTTTGTTTCCTGCACAGAGGAACTGTTGACCTCTGGCCGACGTGCTATGTTTTCTCTTCAGCGTAAATTAAAACGCCTAGGTCTTTTGGTCCCTGCTGTTGCAGTTAAGTGCTTCGACGTGCAAGTCCGCTCCATCTTGTCGTACGGTGTCCAGGTGTGGGGGCCTGATGTGGTGCTGAAGCTAATGACGGACTGCGAGAATTCCGCGAGGTACTTTGACAGATCCTTGCGGGACCCAATGGTGCAGTTACAAAGGGAATTTCTTCGGGAGATTGCGGGTGTGAAAGTCTCGCCTGATAAGTTGCTGTTTAAGGAGTTTAACCAGCGCCCCTTGCATGTCTTCTGGCTGGAACTGTTTCTGAGGTTTTGGAATGACCTGGTCAAGCAGAAGGACACGGTCTACCACCAGGCGTTGCGAGGTGAAATTCGTTCGGCTCTCAGTACTGAGCATTATGATGGCTGGGGTTCTAAGGTGTTGAAGATTCTGAAAATGTTAGGGACGGATTTGACGGCCTTGGGGGGTGAGTTGGACTTGAATGCGCGTGTGGAACGTATTGCTGGCACGGAGCTAAATGTGTCTGCTCTCACTAAAAAGTTTGCTGATAGAATGGATGCGGATTGGGAGGATAGGAGTTTGGAAGATGACCCGCGGCTTTTCAACCCAGTAGACCCCGTACCAGGGGTTGGAGTTAAGATGTGCAGGTACAAAAATTGGATGGGTGACCCGGTTGACAGGGGGTACATTACTCAGCGGCAGCATGTGAACCTGATGCGTTTTCGGCTGTGTGTGTGGGGCATTGAAGCCAATCGCCCTAGGGGTAGGCAACGAGTAGCGCGTGTCTGTCCTATGTGTGCCGTGCAGGGGTCGCCGGGGAGAGTGGAAGATGAGAAACACATCCTCATTGAATGTCCCGCTTACGATGATTTGCGTGATAAGATATGGGAAAGTGGTGTCTCACGGGATGCTGATATGATTGCTGTCATGGGCATGGAGAATCAGGCATTGCTTGCTAGCGTAATCACTAGCATGCGAAGTCGCAGGATTGCGCAGACAGGGTTTATCATATGATTAGCGTTCTGTTTGTTTGTCTCTTTTGTTTTACTTTTCTTCTTTTGGTTGTTTTCGCGTTTTGTGCTCGCGATCCATGAGCCTTCTGGCTCGGACGGATCTTACGAGCTCGGTACGAAGCTTGTAACACATACACATACATACATACATACATACAGCGGGGCCATGGAATACAGCACAATGTCGTTTATACCATCGAAAGCAAATTTGTTGTTGTTACGTTGCTATTTAACTTCCCCCGTTTGACCCGTCTAAATGCCTCGAAGTCTTCAAAATAGCAGTTAGGCGCCATGGGGAGTATTACACGTGATAGGTTAGCGAGGCATGCATGCTTCCTTGACAGCTTTGCCCCTTCGTCGATTCTCATGCGCGCTGCGTCACGCCTGCAGGGGCTGCCTCTATTACGTTCCTTGGCTGGCGACGCTGTGCGTTATCATAGCGGTTACGAGCTTAGGTGTCTGGTGAGCACAAAGCTGCTATACGGTCCAATTACCGGATTCGGTCATGTGCTATACTCGCCTTTGCTCTATTCACAACAGGGCTTACTTCACAAAACGATGCGAGGATTTGACATTAGGCGCCTTGGACGACTTGGGTATTAGCGCAAAGGAGCTCAATCGGATTAACCCGGCGTTGGTTGCCACCGCAATCACTTACCTTTCACTAACCCTCGTAATATACTTCATGAGCTTGTGGCGGTCGTTCATCGAAGCAAATCATGATGCAACAGGTGCGGTGCTTTCTTACGTTTGCTGACTGAAACCTGACATAGCAGTTGCCTGGGATGTGTGACTTCCAAGGAGTCCGCAAACGCCGCAACCTCACCCCTTCGCTCCGGCCGAACCTTAATCAATCCCCAGCCATCCGCCTGGCCCCTCTTCCTGTCAACACAATCTATATTCCCCCCTTTTCAGCATTCTTCCTGCTACCCTTCTCCATCCTCCTATCCCTCATGCCCTTGCTTCTTACCTCTTTACCCCTCCCCTACCCCCTTCTTACCACCGTAACCCCCTCCCTCCCCTGCTGCCCAGGTGTCACCGGCGGCGGCGCACTCGCCTTCCTGGTGCTCTCCTTCCTGCTGCTGTGCTGCTGGTGGCTTGTGGTGGTGTGGCTGGTGCTGCTGGTTATGGGTGGGTGGAGCCGGGGGTCGGGTCGAGGTTGGGATGAGTCGGGTGTGGGTGTGGGGGATCCCACCCGTGCTGCAGCTGCATGCGGCCGTGACCCCTTTTTTTAGCGATAATAACCGCTGTAATTGACCCCCTTCCTCGCCCCGCGCCCCCTTCCTCAAAACCCCCCCTCCCCGCCCCCCAGCCAACACCGTGTGGGCCGCCGCCCTGTACGTCACCCACGGCGCCTCCAAGCAGGCGCTGGCCGCCACCGCCAGCTTCGGAGCGGCCACCTGGCTGCCCAGCAGCGACCTGCCCTGCCCCGGGCAGTGCCTGGACCTCACGCAGCTGGTCTTCATGGCGTCGGAGCTGCAGGTGGGGGGTGGGTGGCTGCAGGTGGGGGGTTGGGTGGCTGCAGGTGGGGGGTTGGGTGGCTGCAGGTGGGGGGTGGGTGGAAGCTGCAGGTGGTGGTGGGGGGAGCTGCATGCATGCTGAAGCGCGATGCACCTGGAGCGCTCGGGAGGGAGGAAGGGCGAAACAGGGAGCGGTGGTAAATGCGGGTAAATGCAGCGTTGAACCAGTGCGACAAGCTGGATGTCGCAGCTTTTGCTGACCCAGTGGCTCCTGCTGGGTGTCTGCCTCCTTCTGCTGGTTCCTCCGTGGCCTTCCTCTCCTCCTTCTTTTTTTCCGTCCCTTCCTTCCTTCTTTCCTTGGGTTTGGCCACATCCCTTCCTTCCCTCCTTCCCTTCCGCTGCGTCTCCTCCCAGGACGCGTGCATCTGTGACACCGACAAGCTGGCCGCGGCCCGCGACTCCTTCAAGCACGCATACAACCAGATCCCCGGACTGGCAGTCGGCAACTGGGGCATGCTGGCGGCGGGGGTGTGGCTGCTGATGAACTTCGCATGCCAGGTAGGTGTGGGTGGGGGGAAGGGGAGCACCCTACCTGGGTGCGTGGGGGCCTGGGGCTGGGGGCACTGGGGGTGCGGGCTGGGCTGGGGGCAGCGATGTTTGGTGGAGTTTCGGGTGTGTGCGGGGTATCCATGATTGCATGCGGGTGGGTGGGTGTGAGGGGATCTCTCATCCGCTCGCCACGCTCACGCCTGTCATGTGCCCCATGCAGTGGGTTGTGGTGTGGTGTCGGGTCGGCTGCGTGCGTTTGTCGGTTGTGTAGCTGACACATAAGCACCACACGTCAGCACCACACATTACGGCGGCGCGTGCAGGGGAGAGCCCTGTGTGTATGGCAGCACATCTTGCAGCAACCAACAACTGCTTTCTAACCGTCATCTGGTCTCTAACCATCATCCCGTCCGCTGCCTCCCACCACCTCCCCTCCCGCAGTTTTCACACACCAAGAGGGAGCGGGAGATTCTTATCCGTGTGGCCACACGAATATACAGCGGGATCTAGTGTTGTTGGGGCGACACAGCTGCATGGTGCATGAAGCAGGGGATGTAGCCCGTGCGATTGACGCTGCTACTGCTGGCACTTAGTGGGTTTGTTGACCTACCTGAGTCCATACCTGAATTGTGACTCTGCAGTAATAACTGTTACTGCTGCGAGTTTGGATTTAAGGGTCCATGGCCGAGTCGTTGCGTAGATCTGCGAGGGGCTTGCCGTAACGTCTGTTTTGGGTGGGGCAACACCCACGTAACTGGTGTTTGCGGGATACGGTAACTCACGTACAGGATTCCAGCCGTGGTGCTGCGAAGGAGCGTAGTTTTAAGCATTATAGGACATGTATATTCAGCTAATTTTAAAACTGGGGATGCCTAAGTACTCATGAAAGCAGGTCGTTAGAAAGGTGGAAAGGTGGGGTAAAGAGGAAACAACTAACTGACCGTGTGATAGGGCGTCATCATGGTTGGGGGATCGTACATGTGCGGGGCTTATGTCTCTCTGGACAGTGTGCTGACAGTTCTTAGAGGGCGCACGCTTGCCGTACAGCTTGCCGTACAATATGATTACTGCTCAATAAATTTGTGATGTCTAGTTACCTGTCAGAAGGCGGCGGGAAACGCATGATGGAGTGCTTTTCGTGGTTCTCATTGATGGTGCTATCTGCTTGCGTGTGTACAGTGTGCACTGATTGCATCCGTACAGCGTACTGAACAGTGCATAAACGAGGAGGTGTTGTTCGGGAGCATGCTTGTATGGTAGCCGGAAAGCTGACGGTACTTGTCGCGTGTGTGATGTACCTGTTTTGCAGTTACAGCCTGTACGCGTGTACAGTGTGTCCGTACGAGCCAGGGGGGCCGAGGTTTTGCGTGGGCTGCATGACCTGTAGGCTTTCTCTGTTTAGACGTGGCATGATGACGTTTGTCAGCAGCCCTAACTTGTACGGAAATGCTGTTGCTTGTTAAAAGGTGTGGATGGTTTGTTTTGACCGGCAACGAATGCGATCCTAATTGGCAGTTTGCGATGATGGCGTTTCGGTAAATTAATTTAGTGAGTACTGACAACTATGGTTTGCGTATTTTCCGGCCCTGTGTGGCGTAGTAACCACTCCGGCAATTGCTGTGCATGCGCTGATCCGGATTGCGCAATCCTTGGACCCGGGACCATGGGTCATCCTGCATGGTGCTCCTTGGAATTGCCTTTTAAAAGCGAATCCATTTTTATATCTTAGTTTTGTTGATAACTAAGCCTTTTATAGCGTTTTTGCACGCCCTTCGAGACCCCAAGTGCGAGATCAGCAATTACGTGCTGCTGCCGGACCTTTATTGATTGCCTTGCCAAAAATAGCTCAGCTCTAAACTTTTCGAACTCAACAGTAGTAAAGATGCTTGTTTCCCGTGTTAACTGCAATGTATCCGCCCAGCGAGCTGGGCGGACCCGGCGCCCAGCCCGCCATGCAATGGTCGTCCGTGCCCAGGCGAAAGAGATGCCTCGATGGCCCGTCGTCTTTAAGGCGTTGACGGATGCGAAGATCCAGTCTATTTCGCCGCAGGAGGCCAAGGCTCGTGTGGACAGCGGTGAGGCCCGATGGTGCAAGTCTGTCGCAACTCCTCCTTTAGGAGATCCTAGTTTGCATCTTTTAGGCGCGGTGCTGATGTATACCAAAACTGAACAGCGTAAGCACTATGACAATTTTTACCTCGGTCGGGTGTGTCATTGGTACCGCCTATTGTCAGTTGCAAAGCTGCCAAACCAAACAGCTATGCAAACATCTAAGCAATTAATTTCTTCTTCTTATGGAGCACGTAAGGGCGCGCTGTTGTGTAAGGCTGCAAGCATAGTCGGTGCAAGCATGATGCCGCCAGATGGGCTATCCAGCCGCTTCCAGGCCTCATCCATCTTCACTTTCCCGCTATACCTCCACCCAAGGGATCCACTTAAACCTAACGTTGTCCTCCTGCAGGCGAGTGGATCCTGGTGGACGTGCGGCTCAAGGAGCAGTACGAGAAGGGGCACCCCCAGGGGGCGGTGTGCGTGCCAATGTACGAGGTGAGCGTACGGCACGCATGTACGGCAAACACACCGCACGGCAACATTTGCTGGCTGAACATTGCTGCAACTGAGTTTGGACGTTGTGGAGTTCTTTGAACACGTCAGGTGGAAACCATCCACAGTGACTACCGGTCTATACTATAAGGTTACGGCCCAGCGATAACGTTTCCTCTCTTTCCCCTCCCTCCCTCCCTCCCTTCCTTCTCCGCCCCTCTTGCCCGCTTGATTCCGCCTGCTGCCTCCAGACCATCCAGATGGCGGGAGCCGACCTGCGTAAGATGCTCAAGGCCATCATGTACAGGTGAGAGCAAGTGACGGGTTGAGAAAGAAACAAGCAAAAAGGACAGCAGGTTTAAGGCCAGACTTACCAGGGCATTCGCCGCGTTCCTGCTAAAGAGGGTTCGGGATTCAGGAGGAGCCAGGTCACAGGCGGTGCGGGAGTAGATCCTGGCTGCTGCCCGTGTAGCTCCGATTGCACCCCATCCAGTCCCCCTGCTTCTCCCCAGGGCACTCCATCCAATACCCTTCTCACCCCCGCCCTTCCCTTTTACCTCCTCCTTCCCTCTCTCCTCCTCCTTTCCCTCAACCTTCCCTCCTTCCCTCCTCTCCCCTCCTCTCCCTCGTCCTCCCCCCTCTCCTCTCACTGCATGAGTCGGGATATGGGATTGGGACTCGTTGTTTCACTTATATAATTATTTCCCCCCTCTCCCGCCTTCCCCGCCCCCTCAGGTCCAACGGAGTCAACCCAGTAGACCCCAACCCCGCATTCGCCGAGCAGCTCAAGGCCGCAGTGGCAGCCGCCTCCGCAGCCGCCACTCCCGCCGGCACCAGCGTGCGCGGCGTCATCACGTGCTGCGAGGCAGGGGGCACGCTGCGCCCCTCCACCAACTTCCCCGAGGGCAAACCCAGTCGCTCGCTGCAGGCCGCGTACCGAGTGATGTCGGAGGGACTGGCGCCCGAGGTGGCGCACCTGGGTGGGTGGGGGGTGAGGGGTGGGGGGTGGGTGGGTGGGGGGTGGGAGGTGGGGGGTGGCGCACCTGGGTGGGTGGGGGGTGGCGGGTGGGGGGTGGGAGGTGGTGAGGTGGGAGGTGGTGAGGTGGGGGGTGGCGCACCTGGGTGGGTGGGGGGTGGGGGGTGGGAGGTGGGGGGTGGGGGGTGGGAGGTGGTGGGGTGGGAGGTGGGGGGTGGGAAAAGAGGAAACAAACAAGGTGATGTGGCGTGGTGGGAGGTGGTGAGGTGGGGGTTGGTTGTCTAACTCTCTCCCATGCTGCTCCCCCTTTGTCCTCGCTCCCGCCACCACCTCCCACCACGCGCCATCACCTTGGCCCTCTCCCTCTGCACCTTGCCCCCTGCTTCGGCTCTGCCTGCCTCTCCCGGCTACGTCCGTCGTACGTGCATTCCAGCCCCTGCTGCCGCTCATTTTCTTTCAGTCTTCCCACGATCGCGTCGTGTTGTCAGCACGGCTCAGCTGACCCTTCCCCCTCACTCACTCCCTCCTTCCCCCCGCCTCCCCCTCCGCAGAACGCGGTGTGTTCGGGTGGTACCAGGCGGAGCTGCCGCTGCAGGGCGACTACAAGCCTGACATCGGGCGCACGCCCATGGTGGGGCTGGGCGGGGTGGGGTGGGGTGCGGCGGGGCGGGGTGGGGTGGGGTGGGGTGGTGCGGCCCTGATTTGCAGACCCCCCCACCGCACTGGGGGGGAAAGGAGCAGGGTACCGACAACACCGCTGTCGCGATGTGCCAAGATAGCCCAGCGGGGAGGGCCGGAACGAGGAGGAGAGAAGGGTGCCGCCCCGTCCCGCGACCCTTTCTTGCCCTGCTCTCCCAAACACACCGAGCACCGGTACTGCCATCAGCCGCCTCCCCCTGTCCTCACCTGCCCCCTCCCGCCCGCCCGCCCTCCCTTCCCTACCCCTCATGCACCTGCACAGGCTGCCGCGGAACCCACCCTGCAGCGGCTGAACCAGGAGCGCGGCTACGAGATGCGACCCGAGGTGAGCCCAACCGGGGGAAAAAGAAATTTCAAAGTCTAGCAGCAGGGGGGGCTGCAGCAGGTGCGGGGGTTCAAAGACCATGCCAAAACGTAGAAACCACGGGTTACGGCAAAGCAATGGGGATAGGAGGCGGCAGGGGGGAGGAACACGTACCATACTGTGCACGTAACGTATCCATTACACCGCTTGTGCGATGATGGGGCGTAGTTTTTGGCGACAGAGTATGAGGAGAAGACGGAGGGAAAGCAGGGGATATGCTGTTGGGAGGGGAACGTGTTGCCCCTTGTGTGGTGTGCCTAGAGGGGCGTGGCGGCGGCATTTTACTTAGTTTACTTAGCCCTACAGTGGTGTTCCAGGACCTGAATGTCCTCTTTAAGCACCCGCATGCATCCGCTCTGCCATCTTTTAAAATCCCACAACCCAACAACCCCCCCCCCGTCCCCACCCCAGGACAAGCCCGTGGAGGCTTCCAAGAAGTTCTGGCCCTGGTAGTTTGGTAGTTGGGCAGTTGGCGGTTGGAGCCCTGCCCTGCTGGTGGGAGCCCTGCCGGCGGGAACGTAGCGGTTGTTTCCCCCGGCATGCAGACAGAGCGGCAACACACTTGCAGCGGGGCTCTGGGGGCTGCGGCTGGCTGAGTGGCAGGAGCAGAAAGGCAGCGGAAGCGGGGAGGAATGGTGTGACTGCAGCCGCCGTTGCTACTGCGCATTACCAACTGCTCGACTGTGGCGGCTCTCGAGGAGGAGGGGGAGGAAGTGGAGGGAAGGTGTCATGCACTAGGGGCAGGAGCAGCGGCGGCAATGCGAGGCGAGGCAGCGGCAGTAGCACAGGATGGCTTTTTCATTTGAATTCGTGAGGTCTGGCACTAAAGGGGCGTTGAGGAGGGTACTCAGTATAGGTGGTGCATGCGACATGTGAACATACACATATCCTAATGTGGTAGTAGCGCAGGGACGTTTGGTGCTGTTGTTCCGGGTATGGTTGCAAATTGCAATGCGTCGCAGGGGGCCGCTTTGTGGCTTTTTTCTCACTGCAGCGTTGACTCACTGACTTTCAAGTTTAAGGAAGATTCCTTATCGTCCTCCAGTTCTTCACACGCGTGTTGAGTACGATCTCATGCAGGCGAGTGTGTGCATCACCGGGACCACCACCGAGTCCTCCCCCCTCAGCAACGTGAGCTGCTGACAGGGGGCCGCTGATATCAACTTGCAACGGCTCCGAACATCGTGAAACCAAGAAACGTAAAACCTCGCAACCTGACAACAAGTGCTAGCCACAACTGGCACATGCTGCAATTCCACAAGCAACGGGTTGCTGACCCTTTCGACAGCAGCTGCTCTACCAGCTCCCGAGGCATGTCGGGTGCTGTCTTCGTGACTGGCTGGGAGCGCCATTGCAATACACAGCAACACACCGGGCTACCGGCCTCAACTTCATAAATGCAAGGCAAAAGGAACCTACGAAACACGCCAAACTACGAGTAGCACAATAGCGCACCATGTATTCCGCATACCGGTAACTGACATGATATAGCCCGATTCGTCCCCACCCAGCGACCCGTCGCCGGGAAACCAAAGCCCGAGAAAGCCCCTCTTAAATCGCATATCCCCCTACATTGCACATCAATTTGCCCACGAAAACAACGCGGGTTAGCCGAAACGTCCCCCGCCGGGGACTTCGGAGTTCGGGAAGACCCAGCTTGCGAGCACTCACCAGCCCTAACCATCGCCCCCAGCCCTGTCGACATGCACTTTCTCGCCTGACGGACATGCGACCCGGTTGCAGCCGTCAGAGCTTGCGAGAGACGGCCAAGAGGGCAGCAACCCACCTTCCCGACCACTGCACCACCTCACATTTCATCAAGCAACAATAATTAAGTAGTTAAGCAACGCAACAGCCCTTTCAAAAAAGGTTGTGGGAATGTGTGTTAAAAACTGGCCACGAGTGTGTGAAACAATAAAAGTGCTTCACGGGAAGCGATAAGACATGTAATTGTAACGAGTTACCGTATAGTATCGTTTCCCACAAAGGCAAAGCGAGGCTTCCGTTGTCTTCGTGTTTAAAGGCACAGAGTTGTGTGTGCTACCGCAGCCCGTCGGGAACACACCGGGTGCACCTGATCCACACACCGCATACCACCCCACTCCACCCCACCCCACCCCACCCCATACCATAGCATTTCATACCTCACCGAACCCAACACCCCCTCTCTAGTATCCATATCATCGCGTAAACCGTAGGAACCTACAGTAGGCACGGCTCAGGAAAAAGCCCCACCAGAACGCGGCCATCGCAGTTCAAGACACCGTCAGCCAAGCAACGGCAACCGCCGGCTCCCGCCAATTGCTTAGTTTACCTCGTGCTCGCAGGGCTGTAATCACTTTGATACCGGTAAATCAGGGAACACACACTGTGTGGGGTATCACTGGGGTAATGCTGGAGCTCTGAGCTTCCGGACCCTTCCCGCCAAGCCTTCTTTAGCCCGCCTCGCATGGCCTCGAGCAGCACATCAGCCACACCAAACCGCGTGCTCAACCTTCCTTCAACTCATCACCTCAAGGGGCACCAAGATACGGCCAACAGCCTCTCGCCACAGCCCGGAATCTCCGGTGGCATTGCCCCCGACAAGACGACGTTCACCACCTCACGATCATACCATGAAACAAAGGCGCCTTTGCACTCAGGTTTGAGGACATGCTCCATGCGCCAAGAGCCGTGCGCCTACTCGAAGACCACGTACCACGTACCAAGGGTTACCGTGTTGTAGCCGCAGCTGCACATCACAGGAGGACGGCAGCAGCAGCAACATTACCCGCGCGTGCAGACAGGACCGCAGGACAGGATCCACGGTTCAGCCAATATTCAATCCTCTGCTTTGAGAGCTACCACCGACGTTGCTTCATCAGAGTTCCTATCTCAAATGCTCAATAGTTGCCAAAACAAGCACCCCGCCCGCCGAATGACACGGCACGCCTCGCCGCAACGCCTCCCCTCCTCCTGCCACTCCCAACCTCCTCCGATACAACCCTCATGGCTTGACACCCCCCGGATCCTCTTCACCCACCTCCGCATCCCCCTGTTACAGCGGCTGCAGGCTACTGGCGACCCTGACTTTTGCCGCTTGGGCGTTTGTTGACACGCCCCGCACCAAACCTCGACATAGCCGCCACAGCCGCCGCCCCAAGCATCCCAACGGCATGGAACAAGGCACCGGCATCGGCACCACCGGCCCGACTTGCAACAAGGGGCACATGGGCCGCTTCCCCCTGCGCAGGAACTTCCCTTCGGAAGCTCCATGCAATACAAGCATAAGGAGCATGCGCCCAGCCACTATAACCGCGAAAAGCTGGCGGCCCAACCATACAAGGCACGCAACGGTTTCTTCAACCCCTCCACGCACATGACCACATAACATACACCAGCCAGTGGGCTTCACACACGCACAGAGAAGCCGTTTTGCCTTCACATGGCAGCGAAAGGACGCCCAACCCTGCACCCCGCACACTCCCCCCGCTCGGGCTCACATGCAGTCTTCCATGCTTCCCCCCTAAGCATCATCGGCATTGCCGTACTTCGTCATGATCCACTTTTCGCACACAAGGCCCGTACCGCGTTCGACAGTTTAGTTTTTATAACCAAATACTCAATTACGGCAAATCTGTTGTAGTGCATGTCATACCTGTCCGTACAAAAAGCTGTCCATACAAAACACCCATGCCAGCAACGGCAGTAAGCATCCCTTTGCCCCATGACGGCCATGAGCACTCCTTCGGACCCGCGCACACAATGCCTCAACCCCATCGATCGCAGCTCAGCTCTCACAGCGGATGATCTGATGCCCCCGATCCGCATGCATGCTTTCCCCCCACCACTTCCTTGTATCTTAAGTCCCACAACCACAATCACGCCAGCGCGTCCACAACACAGCTGCAACTGGAATAAGTCCATTCCGAAACCGTAATCACAACCGCACCGCTGCCAACTGCCATGAAAGGCACTTCCTTCCTGGCACACATGTGGTGTTCCAAGTATGCAAGTATGTTTTCAGGTATGTGAGTGCCACGACCAAGAGCCGACCAAGACCTGAACCACATTGCTACCTCCCTCGTTACCCTAACGCCGCCGTCCATCGATGATCGGCTGTGCTCTACATGCTATCCCCTTACCCCACTGCACAACAGCCGGCTAAGGCACGCAGCATGGCCTAATCCTTGCTCGATTGATCCTTAAACTTTCGGACCAGAGACGACAGCAGCCTGCCTCCCAGCAGAGCCTTCGCCCTCGGCCACTTGCCCTTACTCCGCCCACTGCCGCTGGCGCTGCTGTCGACAGAATCGCGGGCGCCAGCCGATGTAACCAGCGGCTCTTCAGCAGCCGTCGGGGCAACTGTTGACGGTGACATCGGGTAACACCCACCCTGCGGGCTTGGGCTGGCTGCACTGGTGGTGGTGGCGGTGGTGGTGGCCGTTGCAGTGGGTGCCAGGGAGGATGCGGAAAGCTTCGCATCCCGCTTCGACCTCCCAGACCTGCTTTGGCCAAGCGAGCCGTCTGGCTGCACAGGCGGGTGCGGAGAGGTGGTCCGGAGGGTGCCGGAGTCGGAACCAAACGCGCCGCCGGTGGTGCCGCCTCCGCCTCCGCCTCCGCGTCCACTTCGTTGCGGTGCCGGAACCGCAGCCCAGGCAGCTGTAATTCGGCCGCCGGAGGAGTTCGAGACACTGTCGGATACCGCGACCCCGAGATGCACCCCTGCACCAGCCGGATAGCCCAAGCTGCCCCCGTTACCACCCCCACCACCACCCCCACCCCCACCACCACCGCCCGGAACGCTCCACTCGCCACTACACATCGCAATGGTCTGAATGGTGCCGTCATTGGCAGTGGTTGCGCACGTACCCCCGCCGACAGCTCCGCCGCCGCCACCGCCACCGGGCACCTCCTGGCCTTCCAGGAACACCTCCCGGTCCTCCGGCAGCGAGTCGATGAGGGCGGAGACCCACCGACCCACGCGACCCGCGCGAGCGCCCCCAACGGGCGGCAGCCCCTGCTGCTGCTGCTGTGGTACCATCTGCTGCTGCTGCTGCTGCTGGTGGTACACACCGCTGCCGCTGTGGCTGTTGTTGCAGTATCCGCCGGCGCTGTTGAAGCTGGCGCCTTGCTGGTTAAGCAACGGCATGCTTTGAACATGCATCGGCGGAGGGACGCCAGAAGCACCCGGGCCGCCCGGACTCATGCCCACTCCGCCGCCCCAGGGCCCCAACGTGTCCAGATCGACCGATGGCGCGTCTTCCACGCCGGCGGCTAGCTGCTGCAGGTTTTCCCTGGGATTGCTGACGGACAGATCGGACAAGTGACCCACGGTTCCGCTCGCCAGTCGACTGCGGCCTGCCGGCGTCAGCGGGTGCGGGTAGCCGCGAGAGGGAATCGACGTCATAAGGCCCACGCCGGGACTGGCGCTGGTGCCGCCACCGGTGCTGGTGACAACAGGGCCGCTCATGCCGCCTGCGCAGGGCCCATGCCCGCCCGCGGCACAGCCCGGGATGGGAACGGCCCCGCTTGTCTCCGTCACTCTGTGATGCGGCTGGCGGTAAACGCAGGGCGCGGAGCTGCCGAGCAGCATACCCGTGTCGCTAGTGGTGGTGGCCGCGCCATGCGGGCAAGGATAGTGGGTGTTGTTGTATGCAGGTCCGCGGGAGTAGTTCGGGCTGTTAGCGCCCGCGGCCGCGGCCGCACCCGTGGCAGCAGCGTGTTGGTGGTTTCCTGGCCCGCCTGACGGGCAGCGGTACGGCGGCATGCCGTTCCCGGCCTCGCTGGTGTACGGCAGGGACAGTACCGGACGGCGGTGAGATGTAGCGTACGGCACGCGACGCGACACCGCCGCGCAAGCGGCGGAGATGGTCGCGGCCGACGCGGAAGCGGTGCCCTGCATGTGCTCCGGGTAGCGCAGCCCGTGTTCCCGGTCCTCGGGCGAGAGCAGCTCTTCCGGCCGGTTCACCTGGATGGGGCTGTAGGCAACGTTGAGGTCGGCGGGGGTGCTCCGTAGGACTTCACCCATGGCGGCGGCCATGGCGGCGGCAGGCGGCACGCCATTCGCCGCCGCCCGGGCGACGGCTGTACGACAGGGCGTGAAGCCGCTCATGACTGCGCGGCGCTTCGGCGGCGTCGCGGAAGGTACCTCCGGCGCGCCGCCAGGGGTGCCGATTTCAGGCAACGCGTCGTACATGAGTTGGTTGAAGACCGTTGAGCCTTGCCGTGATACTGCTCGGCGGCAGCTGCTGCTCACACCGCCAACACCGACGCCACCCATTGTACAGTAACCGATGGCTGAGGGGCCTCCGGCGGTCGCATGGTAGCTATGCACGGGCAGTGAGGCGCGCGGCACCGGTAGCGCTAGGGATATGCTGGATGAGGTGGTGGTCATTCCGGTGACTGTTGAGTGGTGGTTGAGTGCTGGCAGGCCGGTAGGGGTAGTAGCATGGTGGAGGGATGTGTGGGAGTCCACTGCAGCAAGGCAGCGCGGACTAGCGAACCGACTGGAGCCGCCGCCGACCTCGGCCCCGAGGGACGTTGTGGTAGCCGCACGAGCCGACGGCGCTGCCGCTGCCGGCAGCGGCGTGTCCATTGGCGACGCTGCTGCCGTAACTGTTACGGACAACGACTCCGAGGTTGCGAGGTAACTGCCAACGGTCACGCGCTTCCGTTGCTGCTGCGTCGGCGAAAGCACAATGGAGCCGCCGGCGGCGGCGACGGCGCCACTGCCGCCTGCTGCAGCGACTGAGCCTGCGGTGCCTATCGTGCCGCCTCCGTTTTCAAGTCCGCCGAGCACCATGGCGGCCACACGACGAGCGCCCGGAAGCATCGCAGCGAGGCCGGAACTGCTGTTCTGGCGGGAGCCGTACAAGCTGCGATGAGCCACGTGTGCACTCCCCGCGAGCCGTACATCCGACGGCGCCCGGCGACCGCCCAGTGGCGACGGTACGGCAACGTTCGCGTTGTTGCCCGTCATGACGCCAAGGCTGCTGCCACTGCGCAGGCTCACTGTCGCCGCAACCGCCGCCGCCGCTGCTGCTCCTCCTCCAGACGTCGCGACGACGGATACAGACGCGCCTCGTCGTTCGATATCCGCACTTTCCAACATGGCGGACCGCGAGGTAGCGGCTCGGCGGCTCGCCGTCGGCCCCGCCGCCGCGGCCGCCGCCGGCGCCCTTGCGGCAAAGTACTGCATAAGCTCGTCGTCATCGCTGATGTGCCCCTCCTCCACATCGGACCCCTCCCTGCCGATTTCCTCAGCCAGCAGCGCCACCCCCGGGCCCAAGCCTGGACCCCCTTCAGGAGAGGAGGAGGAAGCGTTCCTCTGACGGCTCAACCCTGCACCTCCCACGCTGGCACCGCTGACGCCTGCGCCGCTGTCGCCATCGCCGTCGCTGAGCAACCCAGCGGCAATGGTTGCGTCGTCCGGCTCCATGTCCTGAGGTGTGTCTGGCCGCACATCGGGAGACGGCGTGGGTTGGCTCGTGCGGGCTGCAGCTGCCTCCTCGCCAAACGCCACTGCCGAACGACGGGTTTGCGCCGCCGCCGCCGCCGCTGCCGCTGGCGCCTGCTCTGCCGCCGCCGGCACCGGTTCGGAAGCCTCCCGGGCGCTTTGCGTTCGATTGTACGACAAATCCCGCAGCGCCGTCGCAGCCGTTGGCGCCGCCGTCAACGCCGCCGCCGTTGCCATGATATTTGCCGTCGCGCGCCGCTGTGGTAGCAGTTGCTGTTGTGCAGGGGGTTGCGGCTGCTGCTGCTGTTGCTGGTGAGGGGCGGCGGGCAACGCAGGCAGGGCCGGCACCTGAGAAGGTTGCCGCTGCACGGGTGGTGAGGGAGATCGGGAGGACGAGGTCCGCTGCTGCTGCTGCTGTGGCGGCGGGTGCTGTGCCGCCAGCGTCATGAACCGCGAGTGGCTGTGCGCGCGAGGCAAGCCAGAGGGCGGCGCGGGTGACGGCGTGCGAACCAACGCCGGAGCGCCGCTGCTGCCGCCCGACGCGGCTGCGACGCCGGTTGTGGCACTGCTGCTGCTGCTCTTGCCGAGGCCAGCAGCGGTAGCAACGGAGGCGGAAGCAGGTGCTGTAGGACTTATTACATGCTGCGGTGAGGGGTTCCTGCCTGGCGCCGCTGCAGCTGCAGCCGCCGCCGCCGCCCCACTGGCGTTATCGACACCGGCACCGCTAGCACCGGCAGAACCCTGCACCTGCGTCTGAGGCAGGGGCCGGGACTGTGGATGCGGCTGCGGTTGCGATGCAGGCGGCTGGGGCCGGGGTTGGGGCTGCTGCGCCTGCGCCTGTGGCTGCGTCGTCGGTGCTTGCGGCGGCAGCGGCGCCACCAGCGGCACGCTTCCGCCACCCGCACCGCTGCCCGACTGCGGGTGCTCCCCGATCAGCGACGCCGCCACCGCCGACAGCAGCACCGAAGGCGGCCGCGGCGGCTGACGTGACGACAAGTCCCCTCCTCCTCCGCCGCTGGCGTCGCCAGTCAGCCCTACCGCCGCCATAACCGTCGGACCATTCGCCGAGCTCTGCGGAGATAAAAGCATGTCCTCCGCCGCCCCTGCGGCGGCGCCGCCGCTTCCACGTGCCGTAGTAGGAGCCGCCGCGGAGGTGAAGGGCGACGACAGCGAGGCAGCGCCCGCCAGGCCGCTGCGGGAGATGTAGGAACGCAGGCGGCCGGAAACGGTGTGCTGCAGTTGCGGCTGGCAGAACGCCCCCACTCCGCCGTACTCCAGGTAGTGGCGCTCCAGGGGGGAGGCGGAGATGAGGCGGGGGACCTCCCAAAAGTACGGCATCTGCATGAGCTGTACGGCGGTGGGCCGTGTGGTTGGGTCCAGACGCAAACAGGCCTGCAGGGTGGCGCATGTGGGGGGTAGGGGAGGAGGTGAGGGAGGAGGGAGGAAGGAGGGCGCTGCGGCGGCTGAGCTGCGCCAACCCCCCTTCCCGCCCTACCTGCATCTGCACCCCTCATAGCAGCACCTCCTGAAAAACCCTTTTGCCCCTCCTCCCTCGTCGCCCCCCTCCCCCCAGTTCGTCGGCTTCTTCCTTTTACCCCCATGGCGGTTTTCTTTTTTCCCTCCCCTCTCCCATTTGCTATCCCAACTATCCAGCGTAATGCGGATTCTGTCTCCAAATTAATCCCCTCTCCTCCCCCTCCCCCCAAATGCGGAATATGTATCCCTATCCCCCCCCCCCACCTGCACCACATCCAGCAGGCGGCTGTCCAGCTCCGGCAGGCGCTGCCACAGCGACTTGCCGCGCGGGGGCGGCGGAGGCGGCTCAGGAAGCCCCGCGGCGGCTGCGGCGGCTGCGAAGCGCTCCGCCTGGCTGGGCGGCAGCGGCCCCAGGCAGCGCATGATGCGCCAGAGCTGGTCCAGGGAGGAGGTGCCTGGGTGGGGGCATGCGGAGGTGGGTGGGGGCATGCGGGTGGGGGCAGGAAGTTTGGCAGCAGGGAGGAACGTACTGGGGTTGCGGGTGGTGTGCGGAAGGGGATGCAGGGATGTATGGGGGTGCATGTCCCCGCCATGCACCAAGCTGCAAGCCCCTGCCGGCGCAGCTTCCACAGTTCACACCATCGTGAACTGTGAGTCTGTGACCCCCACATACAGAACGGGATTCCTTACCGGGGAACAGCGGCCTGCCTGTTGCCAGCTCCGCAAAGGTGCAGCCCAGCGACCAAATCTGGGGGGAGGGACCGCAACCCGACAGTAGCAGCAGCAGCGGCGATACGGCAGCAGCAGCGGCGGGGTGGGGGTGGGCAGGTCAGCATGAGCGCAGGACTCGCAGTGATGATAGCAGCAGCAGCAGCAGCAGAACTGAAGCCACAAGCGACCGCGGCAACCACCCATGCCACAGTAGGTATCGGGCTAGTCACAGCAGGCAAGGCAGGGCAAGGCGTGCGGCCTGTAGCTGCACACTAGCAAAAGGGCACCCCATGCCCGTACGTCCGCACTCACATCGGATGCGGCGCAGTACAGGTCGGACACCAGCATCTCTGCGGGGGGTGCAGGAGGGGTGAGGACAGCGGAGGGGGGGACAGGGCGGGAGGGCAGGGCGGAGGGATCAGACAAGAGGAGGGAGCAAAAGCGGAGGGAACAGAGAGGGGAAAGAAGGAAGGGGAGGGGAGGTCTAGCAGAGCCCGCGCGGGGAGACAGATGCGAGGCGACGGAGCTTGGAGGCGGTGGGTACAGGCAGCAAAGTCACTGCTGACACCAAGCCGTCCAAGCGGCGCGGGTTGTTGCCTGCGCGGCTCCCGCGGCATGCGGCATGCTGCTGGGGGCGGCGGCGGCGGCGGCAACCGCACCCGGTGACGCGTGTACGGCAGGCAAGGGCCCACTCGCCCCACACCAGCCGCATGTGTCCTCCTCCCTTCCTCCGCTCTTCCCCTGCTCCCCCTCCCCACCCCCACCCCCCCTCCGTACCCACCCGGCGAGCGGTACCAGCGTGTCACCACGTAGGAGGAGAAGCGGTCCGCCTGGTGCGGGTCGGCCCGGGTGGTGCGCGCGAAGCCAAAGTCACACAGCTTGACCAGCCCCTCTGCCGTGAGCAGCAGGTTGCCCGGCTTGATGTCGCGGTGGATGATCTGGAGGGGGGGGAGGGGGGGAGAGGGGGGGGGCGCATGGTGGGCAGAGGTGGGCACGCTTGGTGGAGGGGGGGCTCACGGCGAGAGGTGGGGATGTGGGGGCATTCCCAACGCCCTATCTCCCAGGCTCGGCCTGCACTACCCCCTCCCTTCTTCCAGCTTCTCCGCATGCGCTACTCCCTTCCCCCCCTGTCCCGCCCCCCTCCGACCCCCCCCTCCTGTCCTGCCTTCTTGGCGTGCAGGTGCGCCACCGCCGCCAGCAGCTGCCACAGCACCAGCCGCGTCTGCCCCGCCGGCAGCCCGCATGTGAAGCGCTTGTGCAGCTCGCTGCTCAGGCAGCGCTCCACGAACTCAAACACAAGGTACACGCGGCCGCTGCTGCTCCTGTGGGTCGTGGTGGTGGGGGGGAGCGGGGAGGAGGTGGGGGAAAAGATGAAGACCAAGTGGAGTGGGGTTGGAAGCGGATTGGGTGCAGAGTGGGCATGCACGAGTAGGGGTCCCCAGCCGTTGCTGTACCGCCCCATCCCTGTAGCCGGCCCCCGCAGCCCCGCCGCTCCTGGTAGTTCGTGTCGTCCTCCCTTCCCTCCCTTCCCTCCATCCCTTCCCCCCTCCTCCCCCCTCGCCCCCACCTGAACGCCTCCAGCAGCTGCACCACGTTGGGGTGGTCGCACGCCGCACGCAGCATGCGCACCTCGCGAATGGCCTGGTCCAGGAACTGCCAGGAGGGGGGGGAGGAAGAACAATACCCGTACCATGCCGTGGATGCATGCGGGGGGGGGGTAAATGCGTAATGAGGGGTTGTGTTGTCGAGTTGAGGGGCTTTGTGCTTACGAGGCGAAAGGACAGCCCCCAGCCCTCCCTACGCTCCCATGACCCAATCCTTTACACTCCCCGCTACCGACCCAGGGGTCTCTCCCTCCTTCCCTGTCTCTCCAACCCCTCCTACCCGCTTGTCCGTGTGCGCCAGTTTGAAGCCCTTCACCGCCACCGTTCGCCCGCTGCTGCGCTGCGTGCATTTCCACACGAACCCGTAGCTGCCGCTGCCCAGATCGGCTGCGGGCGGAGAAGGTGTGGAGCAGAACATGAGAGGGAGCGGGGCGGAAGGAGAGGATGGGAGAGGGAGCCGCGGACGGCCGCAAGCAGGCGCGGAATGGTGGGTGTTGGAATCGAGCGCATGCAGGTAAGGGGCAAAGGGCCCGGACCAAGCAAGGGCAAAGGGCCACCACAGGATACAAGGCAACAGGACACCTTGTCAACACGGACATGTTGCTCCGTGTTCTCTCCGCCCCCCTTCCCACTGTGCACTCCCAAGGCCCCTCTAAAGGTACCCGTCCCCCACCTATGTACTCCATGCACCCGCCCCCCACCTATGTACTCGTAGTTCTGGAAGTCACGTGGAAGCAGGCAGCGGGGTGTCGCAGGACGGAGGGACGCCGGGCCAGCGGAGAGGGTAACAGCCGCAGCGGCGGTGGTGGAGGGGTCGGGAGCCAACAGGAGGAGGGGCAGGGCAGGGGTGAACGGAGACGGGGCGGGCAAGGGAACGGGTAGAGGGCAGAGGCGGGTTGGGTAGAAAGCGGGTGGAGTGAGCAGTGGGCGGGGGTGGGTAAGCGCAGCACCACAGGTCAGAGTCCTTGCGGCGTTTCCTCACCTCCATATTGCCAGCTGAGGATGCCGGGCTTTCCTCAGGGAGAGGGCAGCACGGCTATGGCTGTTTTGAGGGCGGTTTAGGCGCCTTGCAAGCGGTAGCAATGCAGGCGCGGGGGCTTATCCTGGATAAGCTGTGAGCTAAAGGGCTGACTCCGCCAGGTGCGTTCCGGCCGAGGATGGATTGCCAACACCACAGTCAAGCGCGATGGCCCGGAAGTAGGCCGGCTTTAGCAGCTGCAACGGCCCACTACAAGGAGCGATGCTGCACGACACTGTGCCGCTGATTTTCCCTGCTGTTGCTGTCGTTATCGCTGCCGACCTGGTCACGTTGAACACATGTGCCATGCAGCAACACGACTGTACACCTGCGAAAACGGGTCAACGACGAACCAAATGGCGGTCGTGGTAGGGGAAGCAATAGCACCAGAAAGCGACAAAGGCCCCAGGGCTCAATATGTTGTGATTACCACCTACACGCTACCCTATGCTAATAGTCGTGAATAAGTTAGATGCATTGTGAGCGTAAGGAATTTGTTAACATTAAACATGTCAGGACTGTGTGCCAAGCCCATACAGTAGGACGTCTAACGCCCCAAGTGCTGGGCTTTAACGTGCCCGCGTTTACCTTGCTAATGTTGCCAAGCTTGCCTTCACTTAAGCCTTTCGTATTAAATCACCGACCCAGAGTGAGGGGTTAAACACCATATGGCTTGTCCCGAACGAAATGAAGGCGGGTTCTGACGTGACCTACTCGTATGTACTTTCGGTCAGAGGAATGCAGGCGACATGAAAAGCTTTGCCACATACTATTGTCTCGAGCGTAAGCTGGCCCCGAAATTCCGCCCTTTGGTATCAAAACTTCAACGTTTCTACGAATGCAGGCACTTCATAACGCGCACATTATAGGAAAGGTAACTGTCGATTACAAAAACACACTTGATGTCCTTCCTTTTCTGCGCTATGAAATGTGGATAGCCGCATAATGTACAACATGCAAGCATGAGCAGCCCGAAGCAAGGCTGAGCTAAATGCTGTTGTGGCATCCACAAGCAAGTCCTGTTCACTTATAATAATCATTACGGCTTGAAAGGAACCGCCTCGCCACTCTATTGCACCTCCCCTGCGGAGTGCAGTCCGACACACATCGGAAACCAACGATTACACGGTAGTCATCGCCGCAAGGCTAGATATTGAGACTGCGATCACCTCACTCGGTGTCATGCGCCCGGGAACTAGCTAGACAGTAGTTCCTGTCTAGCAACTGTAATAGCCTGGTCACACGACGTTAATTTCTACGTTACGTTTGTGAAAAATTAACGTGAACGTGAACGTAGCCCGGTCACATGACAAACGTAGGGTTACGTTTTCGCTCTACGTTAACGTAGGTCATAAACGTGAACGGAGGGGGTAGGGGGGGGGGTTCACGTTAAAACGTAGCGAACCGAGATGGACCCCTAGTCGTAAAATTAGTACTACAACTTCTTGAGTGCGTCTTTTTAATTCATTTCTTCACCATAACCTTGTAAACTCCTTAAAGTGATTAACTTATTTATTGGTGCCTGAGCGCGTGACCATTCGCGCCGAACTGAGTAGCAGATTAGCCATAAACTCCTCATAAAACGCCCCAAACTCAAGCAAACATGGCTAGGTCTGCTGCCAGGGCACTCGTAGACATTAGTAACATTGCTGGTCCTGTTGCAAAGCCTACTAGGCAGGTTGTTTCCGGTCTGCGCGCGAAATCCGTTGCTAGTGCTGGACAAAAGCGCGGGAGGCAGCAGCAGGCAACTGTGCAGCCCTCACAAGCTGCCCAGAATGCACCTGCCGCAGTTGAGCACGCCACACAGCACTACGGCGATGAGCAGGAGCTCTTCGTTAACCAGTACGCCGCCCCAGAGCCCCCGGAAAACGACGACGACGACGAGTACCAGCCCAGTGGTGAGCCAGATTATGCGGAAGACGACGTTATGGAGGAATCTCCACAGCCCACCACCAAGAGCGGCAAGCCGAAGGCCAAGAAGGCGAAGGTTGAGCAGCCTCTTTCCTTCAAGGTCGGCGCCAAGTACAGCGCGGAGTTCACCGGCGTTTGCATTGAGGAGGCCGCGAAGTTCTTGAAGGGGGGGCAGAACGTCATGGGCAGCAAGCTAGCAAAGCTGCAGCCCGCCGTTATCAGCATTCAGAAGCGATGGGCGGTTCTCAGTAAGTGCCCGCAGCGGCCCACGGGTCAGGTGCTTAGCCCTACGGACTTCACCGCCAAGAACCTCGTTGACATGATCGACAACCTGAACAAGAAGGTCCGGAAGGTGGCCGCTCAGCTGCGGAAGCGGTACAACTGCTCTACGGGCTCGGAATTCACGGACGACATGCTTCAGGCGTACCAAGCCGAGCAGTAAGTATGGCAAAAGCTTCATGTGTTTGGTTAGCATTGGATTGCCGCTTGCTTTGATCCCTAGGGTGTGCTTACATGCGCATTCCTTACCTACCTTGACGTTATGAACCATGTAGGAAGGCGCTGCCGCACTTCGCGCTATGGCTACGGGTTTTCAAGTCCCACCCTACGTACAGCGGCTACAAGTCCCTGGATAGCTCCGAGCCGAGCTATGTAATGGCCGCAGACCCATGGGTCAAGTTATCAACAATGACCAATATTGCCCTGATTTGTAACGCCTTACTCAGCCTGGAAGATACTGGCTGGTCGAATGGGGTTGACAGTCGCAAGATACGTAGCCAGTGCATCACGAATCTCTACAGCCGAGCTATCATTCTCCACATCAGCCTCCGGCACCAACTTGCGCTTTCCGCTCTTCTTGGGCGCAGGAACCTCCACCTCCCATGATTCGTCGTACTTCACATTCATCCTCTTGGCAAAGTTGTGAAGCGCAGCAGCAACCATAGACACCTTCCCGGCAAACTCAGGATTCGTCAGCCGTGAGCCCGAAACCACAGGAAAGCGCCCCTTCAACTGGCCAAATGCGTTTTCCACCACCCGGCGTGTGCGAATAATAGAGTAGTTAAACGAAAACTGTGCAGGTGTAAGCATGGCCATGTCGTACGCCTTCAACGAACGAGGTGTCAAAGCAAAAGCACTGTCGGCAACCAAGAAGGGCTTAATTGGAACACCCCCCAAACGGCCAACCACCACATCGTGCAAGTCCCCATCATCCAGTAGACGACGTAGCGGGCTTGTGTTATAAGCAAATGCATCGCCTACAGAACCAGGATGACCAGTGGAGACGTACATGAAACGGCTCCTTGAATCCACGACAGCAAGCATGAGGATTGAAGTGAAACCCTTGTAGCAGTAGTAGACGTCGCCCCACTCCGTTGGCTTCTGGATTTTCATAAACGTACCATCCATAGCACCCATGCAGTAGGGCATGAAGCACAGCTCCTTGAAACCATCCATAACCCCTGGAAGCTCTTCAGAAGTAGGAAGCCTGACCTCAACTGGCACAAGGCACCTGTTGAATATACGCACTCCGTCATGGACAGCCTCAACTACAGCTGCCTTGCTGACATCAAACTTGGCGGCAACCTCCCGCAAAGGCGAGTTGGAAGACATCCACGTGAGAAAGATAGCCATGCGCTTCTCCCCGGGTATTGGGTTACGGGCAATGACACGACGCAGCCCAGGGACAGGCCGAGCGAAGTGGTATCCATAGTCCTGGTACAGTTTCCTGAACGCTGCCTTGTCGAGGCGGAAGTGGCCAAGATACTCGGCGTCCTCACGGTCAGGGAAGCGCATGCCTATCTCAACCCAGTCGCCCATGACTTGCTTCTCCCAAAAGGCGAAGGACGAGTCGCGAATAGACCAAAACCGGCGTGGCATGGGGCCGCTCGCGGTTGGAATAAGAGCCAGGGCAACCAAACTGGTAGCCATTCGAGGGCGCCGGGAGCGAGTCGTAGAGTTTAGGAGTATGTACATACAGTATAGCATGAGCATGTTCTCGATAGGAGCAAATATCGCGTCTACTAACATGTATATGACTAGGATAACCGGTGAAGTCCGCAATCGCATAATCGCTGCAAAGGTTTGCAGCGCGAAGTAAGAGAAGAGCAATCATATTTATGCATTCGTGCTAAGCATAGGGGAAATACCTATGAACCGCTGCGGTCGGCGGTGATTAGTTCGGCCATAGGTACCATGGCCAATGGCAGCACCAAGGCACCAAAGGGTTGCCCTGAGTAACCGTTAAGCCACTAATGTACCGCCGGTAGCTGGCCGCGGGGAAGTCGGTTGTCTCAATAAGCTGCTTCTACCAGTCGTTACCAGCTGCAGGCTGTACCGCTATCGTATATCCGACTTTTACAGCCCAAAGCTCCTTGACTTCCCCGACTATTTACAGGTGCCAAAGTTGAAGCCATTTGCTGAGGCCTGTAACCGTGAGAGATAACGTAAACGACGAACCACCGATTATGGTTGAGCCGGAAGCAATGTCGCAACGTCCCGCGGGTCACTCCTAGCCAGCCGGCAACTGCTGCAACACTCAGGCAGCCCCCGTCGCGATGCAATCACCGCCGCTCGGCAGCGTATCAACTGCCCCTGTCTCCGTGCTGATCTTTATTTAAATTCGATATGGAATGCTATTAGCCTAGCTGGGCTACAAACAGCTGATTGCCCTACAATGCATGCGGATGTGTGCGTGATTGCATGAGCCAGGTCTGCAGGCCAGCTAGCATCGTACCGGTAATCACACCACTAGTGGGCTTACATGGTTCCATGAACGCTCCGCCTCCCGCATCCTGCCCCCTTATTTCTGAAATCCGGACGCCGTGCGCCGTAACCTGTGATTTCCAACGGTTTGATAGGGCCCTTTTCCTCCCTGTGCACCTGCCAGGGCTGCTCCGCCCTCTTGAAGGCATCAGACCCCCCCATGAAGCTCCGTACGGCTGCCCACATGGCCTTCGTGTCAGCTTGTACGGCGGGCTCCGCGTGTGCCGAGTGGTTGATGCCGCCCATGTTCCACACACCCACCCCGCGCAACCCCAACTCGCCAGCCAACCGGTAACGCAGCTCCAGGCTCCCCGGCGTCTCAAACCACACCTGCTGGTGTACGGCACACAGCGTACGGCAGCAGCAGTGGCAGTAGCAGCAGTCGTTGCAGCAGCAGTAGCGGGAGCAGAGCGTAGAACATAAGCAGCAGGAGCAGCAGCAGCAGTAATGCTTTAGCAGCAAAAACTCAAAGCAAGTAAATCCGAGGAATACAGCCACCCCAGCCGTGTCGTGGGCCTCCTCCCTGACATACCTGGTGCACCTGCTGCTGCCCCCCGCCGCCACCGGCCTCCCCCGCTACGGCTGCTGACGCAGCTCCTGCTGCCCCCGCTGCCCCTGCTCCTGTTGCCCCCGCTGCCCCTGCTGCCCCTGCCCCTGCTGGCTCCAGATAGTTGAATCGCGGACTGCCCGCCAGCGAGTCCCACAGCAGTGGGGTGCTGTTGCGACCCGACCGCAGCACTGCAGGGGGGGCAGCGGAGGGCGACAGAGCGGTATGCCGGCAGGGGGCCGGCAGAGGCGGTGAGGGGCCCGGCAGAGGTGGAGAGGGGCATGATGGGCATCGACTCGTCGGCAAGAGCCATACGTACAAGCTACCATGATAAACACTGTTCTCAACACACCAGGGGTATTGCTGTACTGTAGTTGTGCATCATCTTCGCGCAAATTGAATTATGTCTGGGAACATGTGCATGCGTCGTGGACCTCATACTGCGTGGTCGGTTTCCTCGCGGCATCACCCACACATCCGCCACGAGCTGTTTTGCCTACGGTAGTCAACATGGTGGCCAGCACCAAACGGTATCGTACACTATCGTACCCTTAACGTTCCCACACGCCACCGTGGCCGGTTTCCTGTCGCTACCACCCCTGCCGCACCCACCCCTGTCGCACCCGCCCATCCCCCCAACCCAGCACCCACCCTGCATGAACTCCTGGAAGGCCCGCTGCGCCCCCGCGGCATCGCTGCATGGACTGCCCCGGTACTCCACCGCTGCGATGGGGCAGATGTCAGCATCCGGCTCCGGAACCACTCCCCGCGCGTCAGGCTGGCAGGCGTAGTCGTAACCGTACCTGTTGGGATTTGAATGAGACGTGGATGGGTCGTTATTGGGTCATTGTTGGTCTTCTTCGGTGGTTGTAAGGTGGGTCGTGTATCTCGTACGGCATATTGCAGATGTGGCAAGAGTGTGTTGCAGGCTTTAGCACAAACTAACAACTTACCAAGCCACGCCCAAGATGAGTTTGCGCGGGGAGATGCCCAGGTCCAAATACTGTTGCAGCCCCTTCAATACCTTGCGGGGGGACGACAGGAGACGGTGTAAGGGCTTCACTTTTGCTTGCTTGTGAGTAGAAAAGGATGGCCGGGGTGTGTTAAAGTAACTGGCCGGGGCATGTGCGTGTGCCTGGGTGGCATGTTGGGCAGGCCAAAACAGGAGGGGCGTTCAAGAATGAAGCGCATCACCTCAGGGAATGGGCCGGTCAAGGATGCCATGGGGGCTGGCGTTTGGTGGCAAATAGGCCCCCCATGTGGGATGGAAGCTTGGAGGTAAGGGAGCAAAGGACACGCACCTGAGGCAGGGGGCTGTTTGCAGCGGCAACGCAGCGACCATAGATCTGCGGCGGGGACCGTTAGGAGTGCCGGACGTGCTTGGGGTTAGTAGATAAAAGGCTAAGGAAGAAAGGCAGTTGTTGGAGGAAGGTCAGTGATCTTGTGATGGCGATTGTGGCCTTGTCCAGATACCGGCATGGCCCTGTATTGACATGTGCGCAATGAACTTCTATTAATAGGGCCCCTTGTCCTACGTAGTTGCCGTACGTGCCTGGGCCTGCATGTCGTACGACATAACGAACAGTCTGTCAGCTGCCTCCGCAAGGCCCACATAGTCGTAATCCCGGCCGTCGTTGCCGAACGCTGCCCAGGGAACATCCACGGAAATCTGCGGCTCGGGGATGGCGTCAGTCATCAAGATCTGGTCAAGGTGTGTTATGTGCCGTAAAATCCCAAGACCCTAAAAGGCACCATGTAACGTTTCCCATTCCACATCAGCAGCATCCCTTCCTCGGTAACAGTCCACATCGGAAAAACAAGCAGCATCAACTTTCTTGTCACCCTAGAGTCCCTTTAGCACCCCATCCTAGCGGAATTCACTCGCCTGCGCGTGCGGATTGAGCTGTCGGAAGGCCTCCGCCGTCTCCCGAACCAGCTGTGTGTAATTGCGGGCGAGCTCGGACCCCATCTGCATGTAGCATCAAATTTCAGCAAGCTTAAGGGTCTTCCAACATGCCCTCAACTCAATGGGGCACCCTCCAGGATAGACCAGATACCGGATACACGTGCATGCTATGTGCGGAATGGAGCAACCAAGCTGCGCGTTATGCTTTAGGCACGTTCCTGACTACCGGTATGATTTGTCACAAAATTGAGAGTGTGGTGGCGCCCTGCGTATCCCACCTTTGTAGGGAGTTCGTAGTCGAAGTTGATTCCGTCGTACCAAAACTCCCGAGCCACGGCCACTTGACGTGAGATCTGTCGTACTCGCACAACAGGCAGGTACGTCGGGGCTTCCTCATCGTGGAGAAACAAGGCCGCCGAACACCTCCATACACTACTCCTATTGCAAGGACGCTGAAACCTCTTCACATTCACAATGCAAGCATGCCTCACATGTTTCACCGGACTTCCTTAGCTTGCCGGTAACACCAGAGGACTTCACTCGTCACTGGAGTTTGTGACGCCAGTGCTTAATTCATGGACTCCCTTTCCGTGAAGCAACATCCCAACATCCAAGGGACTCACCCACTCTTTCCGGATTCCGGCGTCCGATAGCGGCATGGACACGTCCTCTGCGTTGATGACCACTCGAACGCCTGGCGGGGGCAGACCCATGGGTCAATTCCCCAAAACGTTACACGCCCGTACATCCCGACGGGCAATCAAGGCTCAGCCAATGACCTGCCTGCTATTATTGCTATAGCGCTAATGAGCAGTTTGATAAACAAGTTCAGGGCGAAAAAGAGGGCCGCATGGATGGAAGCGCCAACAATTATGCACCGTTGGGAGTTAACCGCCCTGAGCAGTCCTCAGGCCAGCGTGCGGCAACCCCGCAGAAGTCACGCACACGCACTGCCGTACCTGCCGCATGGGCGGCGCAGACAACATCGACACGGTGTTTTGGAACCCAAGCAAGCGCCGTGATTTGGCTCCAGTCGTACGTGTCGATCGGTTGGTCGTACGGAAAGAAGAATCCAAGGAACTATAGATAGAGTAGCACAGGCAGCGGACAAAGCAAATAGTGGAAATGCAGGAGAGCGGCAGAGAGCGGTGTAAAATGGTCAAGTGGGGCCGTTGCATGGGGCATGGGGCATGGCACGTTGGCATATGCAGGCTACATGACCTTGAAGTACACGGCACGCCGTACGTGTGCGTACATGTGCACATTCCTGCTGATGAACAGCGGACGCCGTACTGAGAGCATAGCAGCAGGTCGTTTGTGCCATCTTCATCGGGGACCGTGACAGCAAGTATCCGGATTGATGCCCAACTTGTTGTGCGACATGTACACATGTTGTATAAAAACCTCACCTCCCGTTCATGCTCCGCATTTACGAACGCGCAGAGTTCCGTACGCTCGCAAGGGCACGACGACGACGTCGCGCTCGAGGTTGAACCAGACGCGCCTTGCAATTGCAGATTTTGCGCAGCGCTTTGTGCTAGGCCTAGGGTCCTTGGTACCTGCAGGAACGTGCAGAGGAGAGCAGCACCGACCAGGTGTGCTGGTCCGAGCACCAACCGTCGCATAGTGCGCGATGTGAGCTGCCCAGATGCGTAATGAGACGTTGTTTGGATTTAGGAATGGTATAAGATGATGGCTTGGTTTGCTTTCTCAGGCTGAATTGTTTTGTCAAATGGATTGTGTGCGAAAGTCCAGGGTATGAAGGAGCTAAGATTAGAAGCTGCCAGGCTATGTCGTGAATGCCAGAAAGGAAGCCTGGCGAAATGTTGGCACAGCGGAGAAACGCTCTACTGCTTGCTTGTGACACGTGATCACTGCGCGTAATAAGCGGTTGACAAAAGATTAACCAAAGCCCAAAACGGCATCTACGAAAAGAGTCGTGCATAGCTCTATGCTCTAGTTCTAAGTGTAACTTAACTATAATGTCAATGTTGCTTCATTTCGTAGGCTGGGACAGGCATCTGCCAGCCAACCGTCGTCGCACCATCTCTTTCCCTGTGCCCGCCTCGGTCCTTCGAAAGGCATGGGTGCTAGGCATGTACAATGCAAAGGGTTCATGTGGAGGGGAATCTAAGAGAACGACTTTTCATTGCAAGGTGCGACTAGGTTCCCCATAGCGTAAACAGGTTGGCAATCCCAAGGCACCAACTCACCCACTAAGTCAACGGGTTGGGTGGGTCCCAAAGAAGCGCCAAAGCGTGAAGACCTGTACCCGCACAGCTGCGCACAGCCATGATTGGACAGGAGTCCCATTAGCCGAAAATGCTCACCCACGCGTCGAGGCTTACTGGTGGGGGTAACATGCATTGTTACCGTACAACGTGCACAATCGACCATACAAGGCTGATGCCACAAGCACCCACCAACACCGCCAACCGCCGACAAGTGAGCTACGCAGTTGTGCTACAACAAGGGGAGAAAATTGATGATATGTGCAGCAAGGGGAGAGGGTTTAGGAATATACCGGTACGCATGCCAGCAACAAAACCTTGCCTGGGCACTTCCTTGAGACCGTGACGTCCGCTACCGGTGGTATGTCACCCAGCTGCCTGAAACACACGAACACAGATACAGCACACGGAAGCCCGGTACGACAACAGAATGGAAGCATGGGTGCCCCCCACATGCAAAAAAGACGGAAGCAAGCCACTGCTCGGGACCAGGACGGCTTGCTTGCCCACACTTGCTGCTACTATAAATGCTACCCACATCCTCCGGAAAGCGCTCTCCGGCGGAACGTTATGCCGCCGTCAACAGCAACCAATCGCCGGAACGTGACACAATGCACATGGCTTACTCCCGTAAACTTGAATAAGCACGCTGGGATAACCCCATGAAAGTTCCAACTTCCAAGCCACTGCATGTAATTTTTCAAGGTTCGACTAGGCGATACAGCACCTACGATACCACCGTCACTTGTACCGTTAGTTAGCACCAAAGCAACCACCAAGGTTTTGACAGTCTAGGGTTGTAAGCCGCACCATGCAACCGTGCCGGCCGCCTGTAGTCGTGACGAGTCACATGTCTTAGCAGCGTACAACATGCCACAATGGCAGCATACTTGATGATACATGCAACGGCGTGTGAGGCACATCCCACACGGCGCACTCGCTCGTACACATGAATGGTCACTCGCACACAACTGCCGCACAAGTTTACAGATGCAGTGCCCAGCCTGCCACTAGGCTGTGTGGGCTGTGGGGTAATGGCCCCTAACGGGGTGCAGGACACGGGTGCGGGTGCACGATACGTCCAAGCACTCAGCTCCACACACACCCAGAACCCAGTTGGCAGATGGTCCCAGTCGTACAGGGTACAGGGGACTGCGCTTCACTTCTCATTTCTTCCCCGTCAAGCCGGCCAACCAGTAAGGACCAAGGAGCAGGCGGTCCTAACAGGTTTGCCGGGGGGGAAAGAGAAAAGAGGTTTGCCGGGGGGAGGGGGCAGGAGAAAATCTGGTCCTGCCAGCATGACAGACTAGAAGGAGCAGCATACATAGAGAAAGTAGGGGCGAACGCACAGCAATTATTTCGAGTTAACTGCTACCAGGCTATCGGTACAACCGAACAAACCAACAAACTCAACCCAGCCTGCACCTCCGCAAGACACCCTGGGACGCGCAGCTAGCAGCTAACCACACCTAGTGCACCTGGAGGAACCTGCGGTACCCAGTCAGACCAAGTATGTGGTATTACCACGTCTGACTTGGTTAAACCGCAGGAGCATGAGGTAGCAAGGTAGTTCTCAGGTTCAAAGTGTGTAGAAGCAAGCAGGACCCACCAGCAGCAAGACACATGAGCCGCTGGCTCGCACCTGGTAGGTTGTTGCTCATATCTAAATCCGTAAGGCTTGCGACCATGCGCACAGAAAGACTAACTCGTACGCAGCAGCCCCAAGAGCCGTGTATGTAAACATTCCTGTTGCTACAGGTTAGCAATGTGTATATTTCAATACAGCGATATCGGTAACCGCGGCCTCGCCTTACGTATCATCAGTGCTCCTCAATTTCTGAATAGCTAATGTTCGCACGACCTTGCTGCAGCACCGCGCTCCCGCCGAGGTGCACATCCCCAACAGGAGGTGCTACAGCAGCAGCAGCAGTAGTGGTGCGTTGGGGAGCTGGGGACCTAGGAGGACTGCCGCCGAGGCCCCCGGATCCCCCCAGCCGCTGATGCATGGGACTGCTGTCAGCTGCTGCCGCTGGCATGATCCCAGCAGTCACGAACTGTCCAGCCTGAAGAGCATGTTGTCCCGATTTGTGTGCCTTTGCACCGGTTGACATGGCAACCGCCGAAGTGACCCGCTGGGAAGTGGATTGTGTTGGGCTGTTGTCGCCCGCCGCTTGTTGTTTTGAGAATGAGGATGAGGCGCCGCGTCTGGCGGGGATCACAACCGCCGTTGCCATGGTGGCCTCCTTGACCATCGACCACCGCCGTTGAGCCACGGTGTTGCTGGCGGCCAGAGAGTTGCTCCGACTGTCCATATCGCCGCTGCCAGTGCCAAGAGGCGTCACGCGACCTGTTCACAACCGCACACCCGGTGTGGTGTTAAGCCCAAAACCGAGCGGAAGTTGCAACCCCCAGTTCTTTAATGCACGTCTTTAATGCACTTGCAACATTCCATAGCAGCTGCAACAACCCAGCCATAAACCAGCAGCCTTACACCAAGCTCGGGTGTACAACCCACCTGAAGAGAACCCAAACGCCCTCTCAACAGCAATGCTCCGATCCCGCTGCTGTGGAGCCGGCCCGCCGACGACGCCGTCCTCCCCGTCACGCCGCTGCTGGTTGCCGCCCAATAATAAACCCCAGCGCTTGGCACCCACGTTGTTTGCCATTGGCCTGTCACCGTTGACCGTTGACCGTTTGCTGCTGCGCGCTGTGACCTCGGACTGGGCGCCGATCGGGGACTCGAGTGCCCTGCTGATCACAAAGACATTCTGCTCCGCCACAGGTCGCAGGCTCAGCCGCCTGTCTGTCACAAGCCTTGTGGGGGAGCTGGCGTTGCTGCCGCTGTTGTTGTTGTTGCTCAAGCTATGGCTGGTCATGAAGAGGCTCAGCCGCCTAGCCATCCCGTTCCTTGGCGTGCGTTTGTCGCCACCACCCCCGGTCAGCTTGTCTCCAATGTCGGCTGAATCAAGTAGCTGGTCAGCGAGTCTGCCGCTTGCGGCGCCGCCACGGTCTGCTAGCAGCGGCTGCGCGTCCGTAAACCTCCTGCTGGTGCTTCCAACCACGTTGTAGTGCAGCAGGCTAGTGCGCCTGCCGACAACCTGCATGTTGGCTGACGCCTGCCTGTCTGCACCCGCCGTGACGGGCCGGTCACCGAGGCTGGTGCGGTCGTTGTTGCCGCCACCGCTCGCAGAAGCAGTGGGGATGTCACCCGTCTGGTGGAGAGCCAAGTGGCCAGCGGCCCCCAGTCCCAGGAAGTCCGCGTGCCCGTGCACGTGCTGCCCCTCAATGCGGGCAGCGGTGGCGTCCGCGTCCTCGAGCCGCGCCTCCAGGTCCTCCACCTGCATGCAAGTCATGATAATGTGTAATGACCCACGGGTCGTTACGCACTTGGTGGTAGCCCTAATAAGTGATGGAATAGAGCATGGAGTATCCAAAGCTTTGGATGAGCTGGGATGAGCTGCCAAGGTACCGTAATTATGTGAACAGGAGCCGGGATCTCCTCTTCAAGCGAGTCACATATTGGGAAGCAAGCAAGACGGATACCGTCTGCCTCAACTCTCAAAATCACTCCGTTTTGCACACAGACCGACACCGCACCACCCCCCACCTCACCTTACTGCTTAGCATCACAATCGACTCCACCAGCTCCACAACCGTTGTGTGGACGGTTGTGCTCTGCTGCAGCTGAAACGCCATCTCCTCCTGGCAGCGGGCCACCTCCGCCCGACATCGTGCTGCATCCGCTTGGTGTTGGGCCGCCTCGGCCTGCCAGCGGGCGGCCTCCGATCGCCAGTGGGCGAGCTCCCCCTCTCGCCGCTCTACCTCCCCCTCCCGATGGAGCAGCTGTGACTCCCGCCTGCAGCGTACACGAAGAGAAGCGATGGCTGGTGGTCAGGTGAGTAGGAGTGAGTAGGGGAGGAGGAGAGGAGGAGAGAAGGAGAGGAGGAGGGGAGGAGGAGGCCCCCTTGTGTACTGGACTAACTCACAGCTGCGGCACCCATACGAGCCGGATGGGCTTGCAACCGCGGATTGCAACCAGGGTTGGGCTGAGGTATGCAGAGGTAGGCTGTAGGGCTCAGCCTGGCAGCCAACTTCGCACGGAGAGAGGAATCTGATGCCCCAGCGCTTCCCAGGTGGAGATGCGCATGGAGAGATGGTGGTGGCAGAGATACCTCCGTCCAGCGTTGCACCCCGCCCGCGCACAACCTCTCACACAAAGCAGCATCTATCCTCACTTCCTCACTCACAGCCAAGCACGGCAACAAAAAAACAGACGGACCGTCCAATCATTTTCGTTTTTGCACATCCTGTGTACAGATCAGTACGTTCCACTTCGCCGCCTTCTTCCTCAACTACACACCTGTGGACCTCGGCCTCACGTCGTGTCAGGTCCGCCAGGTGCGCCGGCAGCAGCCCCGCACCCTGGACCCCCTGCACTGCTGCCGCTGCCACCCCGCTACCATGCGCGCTGCTGCTGCCGCCCATTGCAGGCCCCCCACCCGCCGCCGCAGCGCCCGGCGGGGCCGCCAGCGAATAGCCTGGGGGCAACGCACCCGACGGCACGCCACCACTGCTCGAATGGGCGTTGAGGCTGCTGTGCCGGACCTTGCCTAGTCGGTACCTGGACACACGAACCCACTCCGACCGCACGGCCGCCTTCTCCTCCCCGGCTTCATCGCTGGGTCGCCAGGAGCCGTCTTGCGGGTGCCAAGGTGCGGTGCCGGGATCCTCGCCCGTCGAGTCAGGACCCTGGGCGGAGTGACCGTGGGGGGCGTGGAATTGCCGGTTCGCCTCCAAGGGCGTGAGAGTTGTGCGACTGCGCCAGAGGTGCCGTTCGGCAGGTGGTGGTCGCTCGGGGACGTCTCCGGCTGCCGAGCCAGCATCGCCGTTGCCGGTTGCTGCAGCGGCAGGTTGTGGAGCAGGTTGCGGGGCTCAGGTGTGCGGGTGCCAGCCTAATGACAAGTGGCAGGCGTGGGCCGAAACAGTGATAGGCCAGTGTCAAACAGTACCAAATGTGGCCGCTAGGTTCACACGCATGCACTTGTGTGCCCCGCCGATGCCAGCTGATGCCCTGCACACCTTGCCAGCGCTCCCTTACCTGTATTGCCTCCGCTCCAGGAAGGCTCCAGGTGCCGTGGGAGTGCATGCTGCGGCGCGGTGACGCTGGAGATGCGCTTTGCGAGCCGGGCGGAACCATCCGTGGTGCTGTGACTTGAGCTCTCCACGGCTGATATCTCCGTGGTTGCAAACCTGGGAGAGAGGTCAAAGCCCGGGCGGGCGGACAGAGGGTGGAGCTGTGTGGTAATGGGCTGTTCGGTAAGGGGACGGCTCGGAAGGATCTGAAGAGGAGCAGGTCCAAGATGCCGCCCACGTGCACATCCAATCACCGCCCAACCAACACGCACAGGTGGCCTCGTCAGCCCCGTGCCTTCCGTAAGGCAGCCAACTTGTAGCTACACTTACAGCTACATTGTTGCAGTCACAGTTTGTATGCATGTGTACCGTACACTGCTTTTTTTAATCAAAACCTAAACTTCACATAAACAAGATCAGCTCATACTCACCGCCGTAGACTCGCCCTGCCGCCTCCAATCAAGGCAGAGAAGAAGCTATGGGCGGCCGCAGGGACCAGCGAGCCCCGGGACGCCTCTGAGTCCTCCCTGTGACGCTGCTGCTGCTGCTGCTGGCGATGGGACCCTGACGGATCCATGAATGCATGGCCCCCATGCACAGCCCCCTCCGTGCCCACACGTGCCGGAGTGCCGGACTGTGCCACTTCCAAATGATGGGTGGCTCCCTCAGCCCGCCGCGCAGCAGCAGACCGCATGTGAGCCTCAGCGTGCTGTGCGTGCTGTGGTTCAGACGCCTTGCCAGGCAGCAACCCGCTAGCTCTCATCAGCCCAAACGCACCCCCCATGGAAGCTACGTGCGCCAGCACCCCATGGTGCGCTCCCGAGGGCGTGTCCATGGGAGCAGCTGCGGACCCCTCCATCGTGGGGTTTGGGTGCTGTGCCGAGCTGCGAGGCACACCCCCCTGTCGTGCATTGCCCACCCTGGCCGCCACACTCGCAGCCGTTGCCGCTAGGGCTGCGGCGAACGAGGTGGACTGGTGGTGTAGCGTCCTGGCTGACGGATTTGGGTCAAGCCTTGAATCGTCCGGTTCTGAGGGAGTGGAGACAGGGCCGCTGTCGTAGTTTCCAGTAGGGACGGCGGCAGCAGCTCGGAGGCCAGCGCCGGTATGCAGCGGCGGCTCCAGCGACCTGGCCAGTGGGCCCATATCAGCACCACAGGGAGGCTCCAAGTCGGCAAAGGGGTTCGTGGGCCCACCAAAAGGCGTGCCGTGCGGGCCGAGGTGGGAACGCCGGCGCTCTCGCGCTGTTGTGGTTGCCGTACCGATGAGTGCTGCAGGGCGTGTTGTGTAACCCGTAGAGGAGGCCTTGTGGCTGCTGGTAAAGGACGACTGCTGTGGGTGCTGTTGCTGCAGCTGCAGCTCACGCAGGGCTGAGGCCGTTGCCTCTAATGACGATCGCATCGAGTCCTCCCTATCCGCAGCCTCTAAGCCTCCCCCGTCGGCGCCTCGAACGGCTGCTTTGAACAAGCCCCTCCTCGTCTCCATGGATTCGGAAGCATGAAGTGAAGCATTCAGCGCGTCGCTGGGCGTCGTAGCTGCTGCTGCTGCCAAAGAATGCTGCAGGCTGCTTGCAGTAGGGCGCAGGGCCTTTGCCTGCGCCGCAGAAGCAGCCTGCTTTGTAAACGACAGTGCCCTGCCTTCCACTCCTTCTGACACGGGCCCCGAGCCACGGGGGCGTGCGGGAGCTGGTACCTGCCACTCATGAGGCGGCGCGGCCACATCCGCCTCCTCCGCAGCCTCCTCCACCGCGGCCTCCTCCTCCTGACCACCCCCGGATGCCCCCCACGAACGTGCCAATGAGGATTGTGGGGACTGGAAGTGCTCGACTGCGTCAAACTGAGCCGGGGCTTCTGGCACGGGCGTGTTGGGCGGGAGCTGCTTGGATGCTGCACTGGCAAGGGCTGGATGCCCCGCCGCTCCAGCCGGCGCACAGCTGCTCTCCCCTGGATTGCTCCGAAGAAACCGCTGTGCCCGGTTGGAGGACCGGCCCGGCGGGTCAGACGTGGGGTCAGCCAGGGGCAACCCAGGCATGGGGCTGGAGGGTCGGGTACGCGGCGGTTGGGCAGTGCAGCCCTCATCCACGGTGGCGCTGCAGGGGTGTGTGCCAGTTGCTGAGACACAACGCCGGCGCATGGGTGCGTCTGCCGCGTCGGAAGGCCGGGGCGACGGACGCCGGACAAGCGAAGTGACATGCATGCCGTGTTCGCTGTTCCGGCTGCTGCTGCTGCTGCTACTACATGTAGCATTCGGAGCTGCACCCTCAAGCTGTGAGGTGCGTGCGGCGTTGGCAGCTAGGAGGCTCGAAACCGAGACCTGACGTGGGGCAGAAGCCGGCCTGCTTGGACCCGGCGCCGCCGGGTTAGACGTCCCGACCACCATCATACTAGCAGCTCCTCGTCTCGGCCCATCCAGCACCCCCTGCGCCGAATCACCCAAACTCAGGCTGCTGCGGCGGCTGGCCTGGCCGCTGCTTTGCCCGCGTTCGCGCGTGTCAGTGTCCGGCACAGCTGCCACGTTGCTGTCACCGCCCCCCAGCTGATCACCAACACAGCCATCCAGGCTGTTGCTAACAAAGCCGTTAATGCTCCCAGTCCCGCAATCCACGACGCCAGCGGAAGCCTCAGCAGCCTCCGCCTGCCGCGCGGACCACTCCCGTTGCTCCTGGAGGGCTGCTTGGACACGGAGCTCTTCAAGCTGTTGGATGAGCGCAGCCTGGTGTGGTGCCTGCTTGGCTTGCCGTGATACACTGGGGGCGCGATCTGGGGCCACGGGGCACGTCGAACAAAAGCCATGTCTAGCGTGTGCCCAAATGTCAAGCATGAGGATGGGGGGGCAAGGCGCTGGGCAAAGGGGCCTAAGGGCTGCAACCAAACTAGGACGTGCATGTAAGCCCATGCACCATGGCTGGTCCCCGGCTTGGACGCGGCATGTATGGCGTGCATAGGAACGAAAAACATGCAGGTGTGATAAACCAAATCCCCTGGTTTGCTCATGCAACGCGGCCGTACCCCCCCAACACAGGCACGTAACCTATCATCCACAGCACTGTCGGCCCCGCTGTTGTATCTCTAGCTACAAAATGCTACATACACACACCCGTCGTGAAGCGTGCAATGGCCTTCATGCGCGCCCGACGCAGCTCCGCCCGCTCCTGTTTCTCCTCCTCGCCCTCCTCATCACTCAGGTCGTGATCCTGGCGGCCCCCCGCACGGCCCGCGATCTGCAGCTGGTGCAGCCGCTCCCGCGCGGCCGCCTGCAGCCGGTGCGCACTGTCCGGGAACTCCTTCATCAGGATCTGTATCAAGGTGGGGGCGGGGTCGGATGGCGAGAAAGTGGGTTGCGCAACACGGCTGGCGCTTCATCGGTGGGGGAAGCATGGTAGCTTGGTAGGGAAGCGGGCATGAGAGTCCAGTCAAACACGGTGTGCACGAAAGGCGGCAGCTTTGGAGCAACATCTGCGTCCCGCAGTACATAAAAAATACATAGAACGGTAGGAGAACAGTAACAGTCTCCCGCGCGGTCGTTAGCGCGTCGAGGCGGCTGCTGGCCTGAAGAAAGCGGCAAGTGTTGCATGTTAACCACGCACGTACCTTGAGCTCTATGGAGTTGAGTACGGCGAGGTCACAGTTTGTCAAGGCAATGCATTCTGCAGTACGACGTGCCTGCAGAGAAGTCAACGGGAGCAGGGCAAGTAAGTTACATGCATGCAAGCAATCCTCGACAGCTACTGGCCCCTGGAACCTGTTTTTCCGCAAGCACCGGTCAAGGACGCGCGCGCGGATGGACACCCCGGGGGTGGACCTGTTTTCCATGCATCGGTTGCCCCGGGTGCGCCCCTGGTGCGCATCCAAGGTAGGCAGCATACGTGCCTGTGTCAGTAGGGCAATCTCCCCGAAGAAGTCCCCGGCCTGCAGGAACGGAAAGGGAGGATGAAGCGGTTGCGCAGTGTTGAGCATTAGGAAGTAACAGTGCCCCTGGTAGAATAAGCATACACACACAAGTGCACACTGACCCATTCATATCCATTGCCCCGCTGGTTGCCCCTTATTTGACCTGCCTGTACACTTGCACGTATAGAAAGGCATCCTCACAGGTGCCGCAACATACACAAGCCACGGAGTGCACCCAACCCAAAATATATAAACATGGTTTAGGGTGTTGCAGCAACGGCCACGCTTACCTTCAGCATGCTCATCATTTCCTTGGTCTTGCTTACTACGGCCACGCAGCCCCCCCGAATGATGTACATCTCATGGCCTAGGTCGCCCTGTCCCGCAGCCAGGAGGAGGATGCAGCAACCCCAACCTCACTGAGTAAGGAGCGTAGGAGGAGGAAACTAGGGTAGCAAGCACAGCAGACAGTGGACGATGTTGCAGTGAACGATGTTACCGAGAGCTTCCAGACATGCCCTGCTGCACAGCAGCATTGCTTACCTGGCGAAAAATAATTTCTCTAGGAATGAACGTCACAATCTTCATGCGCATGCCGAGAGAGCGGATGAACGCCGTTTCGCAGTCCTGCATGAACCCAAAGGCCAGCCGTGGAAAGTGCCATCTGCCATTGAACCAGTAGGTTGGTAAACTAGGTCGCGTGCTTGGGGACAGGCACTCCGTGCTTTCCAGATATGGTACGCTGAGCTCACGGTATAACCCCTCAACAGATGCAGCGCAAGCTGACCCCCCCTGGTCCGGATGCCACGTTCCTCAGGGGCCAACTTCACGCATGGACCGTCACGTGCCTCAAAAGCTTCATCATGCGACCGTCCCCGGCCGTCAGCCCCACCGACCCCACCTTGAACAAGTATATCCGCTTTAGGGGCTCCTCATGCAGGAACATATGCAAATCCTCATTGATGCCCTGGAGCAGTTAGGGAGCAAGGGAGCAAGAGGCACGCCATGACCACAGCAGGAATTCCGAGCTAGGGAGGGACATCACGCATGAAAACGGCGACCGGAGGGACATCACCCCCTTTGCGCAGGGGGACAAGCTAGCAACAGCGCCAACAAGCTGCTTAATTGCAACAGTTCTGCTGCAGTGTAGGGTGCTCCTGTGCCCATAGCCCTCCGGCGTGCCACGTACCTTGGTCAACTCCGACAGAAAGCCAAGACCCTCGGCGGAAGGGTGGTTGAAGGAAGTAATATAGTCGTAAAATGCCTGCAGGAGGCCGAGCCATTGCAGCAGCAGGAAAGCGCATAAGGAGGCTGCTGCATGCACGTAAGGGTGCATACCGTAAAGGTGCATGCGGCGACTCTTAAATCACTCCGCACTGTCGCACGGATGTGCCGTGCGAAGGCCACTCAAACACTCTACTGTTCCTTCCATATCCCATGCACTCACCTGCACACGCTCTATTTGTGCTTCAGGAACGCGCATGTATCGCAGCGCGTCCTGTGTCATGTCTAACCGCTGCCTGCGAGGTGGCCAGCAGGGGGACAGCGTATTGGGGTAATTTGGGAAAGCTGCCCACTTCTGCGCATGATTTTGGGGCAACCCCATTTGCTTGCCCCATTGGGGTAGGGCGTGACTGCTACATGTTTGACTGCATGGCATTCGTTAAACGGAAGACCGCGAATGAGCAGCTTACACAGTAGAAGCTGTCTACAAACTCCATGTCCTGCGGTCGTACTTCAAGCCGTTGTGTTGCGCACCTGTATCGCACGGCAACGGTGTTCAAGTTTGCTACCAGCAGCGCCATGTTTCCCACCACTGCCGAGTAGAAGCAGGCCCCGCACAGGAGCGCAACGACGAAGAACACACGCTCGTAGTTGTTGAGTGCAACTGCGTTATCGCCGACCAGCAGCAAGAAGGACGAGTAGAATGCAGATAAGTACCTGAGCGGGAGCAGGGGTGCATCGCGGCGGCAGTACACGGTAAATATGCATCCAGCATGCAGTCGCGGTATAGTACTGGGGAGGCTATAATCACAACACCGTGTCCCTCCACCACCTCCAAGACCTACGCTACCTAATGAATGCCACCTCTTTCCACCACATGGACTCCCATCGCCTACCCAGCGTACAGCTGGACATCAGCAAGAAGGCGTCTTAGAACCATCGGCCTACAGCATCCAACCTTGTAAAACCCACAGCCATCTCATAGGGTAGGAAGCACTGATACAGCACTGTTATGGTGACAGCACCATAATGGTGCACTGCAGGAAATCCACTTCCATGTGACCTTCCCGTTTCCAGATAAACCCACCATGTAAATTTATTGCCGTCGTGCAGCGTGTCGAAGCCCCACTGCTCCTGCTGCGGCGCATACTCGCTGATGATGTACCAGGTGCATGCCAGCCAGTGAGCAATCTGCGGCAGGCGCGCGGCCATCACAGGCCGGGATGGGGCAGTGAAGGGCCCTGAACCAAGCGTCAAGGAAGGGTCAACATCCACGGTACCAACCAATTGGCGAAAGTCAACCGGTGTCTGCAGTCGAACGACTGTTTGCGCGCCGTGCGTGTAAATGGAACGGTGCAACAGTGTACGGTATCTCACGGATAATAAACAGCCCGACGTCCACCTCACAGCCCATTGCACAGGCCCCTGTCATACATGGTGATACCGTGCAGCGAGTGCCTCCAACCTCTCATCCGTCTCACCATGAGCATTAGGAGGAAGAGCTGCAACACCCGGAGCAGGTTTCCATTGCGAATTCGGTCCAGAAGCCGGCTCATCCTGACATCCGGGTAGCAGTCAGCAGCAACAGGGCACGCCATATGTCATATACGATACGTTGTATCGTATACAACACGTATACAAGAATACAACACTGCTGCTACTGGCGTCCTTCATGATGGTTGGTTTGGGCATGCAGAAACCAAGCCAAGCCAAGCCAGGGTGCGCAAACAAACGACGGTACGACAGCGGTGCTGTTGTTGCATGTCGATACCCCGCTGCCCTTCTCGTACGGTTAGGCCCATCCACACAGGAAACCAACTCTCCTGCTGTTGAACGGACCAGGAGGCGGCTACAATGCCTCTAAACAGAATGCTTACAAGTCACCCGGTTGCGCTGGAGCTCCCTTACACAAGGAACACTACCTCAGTTGCGCCGACCTACTTGATCAGTCGTAGCAGGCGCGGCGTCTTGAGGAACGCGAGGATCATCAGCTGAGACCGGCCGCTCCCCATGCCAGCGGCTGCCCCGATGGCATCGAACGGAACAGTTGCGAAGAAGTCGATGAGAAACCAGGTTTTCAAGTAGTTACGGGCCACGGGCCAGCTGTCACGGACCTGTCCATGAACGGTGCATCGGCGGGTGGTCAATGAAACACCGGGCTTTGGGCTATTACACAAGTGCAACCGGAAAGTGCGACCGGAGGGGCGTATAAGCTGAGTAAAGTCGTACATATGTTTGCTTGGCGCTGTTGACGCCAGACGCCAAGCCATGGACCATGCCACGCACCGGTACCTGCCACCCGCCCGCATGTCCACCCGCCCCAGACCAGAGCCCGGGACCCTACCACGTTTCCGTCGTCGTCATAGTAGCCCGTTCGGAAGCTGACGGCCATGTCCACCAGGTACAGAAACGTCATCACCCACTCCAGGATGAACAGCGCAGGCCAGTCCGGCAGGCCGTACGAGAACGCGAGCGGTACCAGGACCGAGTTGTACAGCACCAACACCATGATGAACAGGTCCCAAGCGGTTTTGGCCCATGTGTGCGGCGCGATCACTGGGAAAGCAGAGTCCATTCTGCCGTGCAAGTTGAAGCGCAGCCACCAGCTGCCAAGGTCCCGAGACACGACGTGACGCAGCGGGACCGCGCTGAACCCCAGGGCCAGCCCGCCAGCGGCGTTGCGGTGCTTGAGGAGCCTGGAGGGCGCACCGCCTGCATGGAGCAGGGTGAGCCAGCCAGCCCGTGGGCAGGAGAGGTGCACAGGTCACATGTCGCGTGTCCTACCTCGCGACCCCTCGGTATTCATGGGCAGGACGAGGCGAACGACCTAACTTTTGGGCATTTGGGCTGTTGGGCATGCATTGGTATGGCAAAGCAATAGCTACCGGTACTCTAGGCCATGGCACTCGCAGCTGCTGTGATAAGTGCTCCTCGTCAGCCGGGAGGCAGAAGCGCCAAGGGGACGCATGAAGAGCCCTCCAATGCTAGGGCGTTAATGCCGTACGGCAGCCGCTATGCATGCCTGCCCGCCGTACCCGGGGCTGCGGTCGTCTGCACCGGCTGCGGCTACCTCCGTCCAAGCCACACGCTAGGTAGGGACTAGGGAGCCGCAAGAAGCCGCTGCCAATTCCCTGGGCATTTTACCAACCAACGTCTCCAACAGTACGCACCAGTGTGCACCCGAACCAGCTGCTGCCGCACAGCAGCCCGCCTATCCAGCGCTACCCAGACGTCTGACTACTGCCCGCTAGCGAGCGTACGGTATGCCGATTCGCCGATCGAGCCCACCTGTTGTGTACGAGCGCTGGAACTGCCTGCTCCAGTCCGTGGAGCCGAGCAGCCAGTTGCTGACCTTCTCCTGCCCGGAAGGGGCACCTGTGGGGCGCAGAGGGCGGATGCATGGGAGGATGACTGGGGTGAGGCGATGGGGACCCAGGCGGTGGTGCGGCACCGTGCGGGCATTTTGCTAAGCAGTTAATGGAGGTGTGATGAAGTACGGAGGGTGTAAGTACAGGCCTGCTGCGCTAGGGGACGACGGACTGGGGGTGATGTACGCTCCGATGGAATGCGGTGGCAGTGCGGTTGGTAGATAGGAAAGCCCACCACAGCAGTTGCGATAAACCTACCTGTCCGTTTCCGCCGCCGAAGTGCTTCCACATTGCGCTTCGGTACAAGCACCTGCTGTTCCTGCATCGTGTTCAGTGCAATTCGAATGGGACGTGCAGTTGCGTAAGGAGAAGCGTGTGGGGGCACGTGTGGGCGAGGGTGGCCAGGGGCGGGGGCCTAGGCTGACCAAAGGGCTCTGCCCTTTAGGCCACGAGCGACCCAACAACGCAAAGCAGGGCTACGGTGTTGCGTCAGCAAGGCCCATCACCAACAGTTCCTTTGGAATGCATGGGAATCTTTACGAATTAGCTTAGGGCAATCGTATTACCCGTTTGGTTAGCATAGGGTCAGGCCAGGGCCAGGCATGGGGCCAACGGCTGCAGCTAGGCAAGGAGTGGACAACGTATCCCTTTACAGCAGCACAATCTCGCCTGGGAATTATTCCACAGCTGTTGATTGCCCCTTTTGCTGGTGTCTTCGAGGGTATCGCTGTCGCTGCTGTCAAGAATGTTGGCCTTGAGCCGCAGCTCGTCGGCCTGCAAGGTAGGTAGGGACACGGGGGGCACCTAGCTACTCGCAAACAGGGATGGGATAAGGGGAAAGCCGTCGGCGAGGCATGTCCGAAAACGTGTGGGGAAACCTCAAACAAAACATTAGTCTATAGTGCAATATAACGGCGATGCTTAGTCCAAATGGGTTAGTCTGGGCAATACTGCTGTCTCTATGATACGCCAATCACAACGAATGCAGCTTAACAAGGTAAAACGCCTATATAGGGGAATGTCCGTGTGCATATGCAAAAAGTGCACTTTGCATCAAAAGAACAAGAAGAGCGCTATTGATAGGCCAACCCAGTAAGCATCACGCACGAATAAACTCATCTATACAACACTCCTTATTTACAAGACCCCCTTCGCGCGACGTACCATTTCATTGACAGCCTCATCGTAGAGCTGCTGCTGCAGAAAAGGTGCGATGACCGCCATTGCGTTGTTTGTAACCCGGGAAGTCCTTCACAACAGGGGGTCCGCCATGAGCGCCCAGGGCGAGGCTACCCAATGCTTAACAAAAAAGCGTTGCGTAGGCTGATCATGGCAGCTACAACAATAATAATCGTAATGAACATATCAGTAGATGTGTATGACGAGCAAACGTGATAACATCGTCTATCCAGGATTCTCATTATTTCCCGTGCTTCGACCACTCGTACTGTGACAGCGAGGGGGCACTCTTACGTCAAGAATGTACTCTATGGTACATAGCTACATACAGCAACTAATCGTGCAGCCAGAATTCGGCGACAAGGGTCGGGCGAAAACCCTCAAACAGTTTCCGTCCTTGACACCTAACTTTGTAGGTGATGGCCTATTGTTGAACCAGCCAATTTCGGGAAAATAATTTGTTCTTAAGCTGCCGCGTGCATATCGCTGGAGTAAGTCCTATAGCGTTTTACAGGCTTTCTCCAGGTTCTGGAGCTCAAGCTGTGAAACTGTCTGGCTAGCAATTCCGAGTTAAGGGTCGTCCCTTGGCGAACATTGATGTAGCATCAGAGAGCACGGTTGGTTGACTGCTTCAATGCTGGCCTGCGACGCACTATTCTTCTTTCCTACTGTAGGGAGAAACGTGCATGCCAGATCTGATTTATACTTGACGTCCAAACCTTATCTACAGCCCTTCTGTCAGGCATAGATACGTGATGGGTTTTAGGCTCGAGGGCTGGTAATACCGGTGCTCCACGCAGGAAGGTTGCAAGACAAAAAATAGGCATGCAGCATAGCCGCATAGGGCTTTCAACCTCTTGCTGTCACGACAGAACAATATTACATGAGGGATGGTTTTGGCAGCACGCTACAGACCAAAATGTACAATGTGCCGTGCAATGGTTTCTTACAGGCTGTACCTACCTGTTCCAGTTCAGCCCACCAAGGGCCCCTCGTATGTATCACATCGCACCACATCATGCACGGTAGCGACCCAGCTTGGCTCAAACTGATATCTATTGTCCAGGACATTTCACCAACAACACTAACATGAGTAAGGTGCCTCATTGACCCGTGCGTCCACCACCGTCAACGTAGCTAGGCTCATGGATGCAAGCATATAGGGTACAGCGGTGCGGCATGCAAGTGATGGCCACGTGGACTAGGTCAGAAAGGCTTACTCCCGCAAAGCTCTACGATCCTCAAAACACAGGGCATGCATCTGTACACGAAGCATGCATGACTCTCCACACCCTGCGAAATATTCCCTGCCCGCTCTACGTTCCTTGGTACATGCCAAGGACCCGGGTGTGTCAGCAATAGGAGGGCGTTGTGCGCAAGAACCTTTACTTCAGCCTTGAATCCGGGTGCCGTCATGTATGTAGCACTCCAGGTCACATAATGTATGGTAGCTTCACAGGGGCATATTCCGACACGCCCAGTTCAGCCTCCTAGAAATCTACCTCGGAGGGTAGCCTGCACAGGGAAGAGACACGGGCGGCGGGAACACATGACCAGACTTACTCATTGCTTTTGTTGCAGTAAGTGCCAGGGCGTACAAGCAGCAGCACAGGCATCACAGCCGCACAGGGATACCAAGATGACACACGGAGGCCTTAATTCAGGGCCTTGCAAGCATATACGCAGCTTTCCGACAACCAAAAGCTTGCAATACCGTACCTTCTGCAACAAGAGGGGGTGAACGGCCGTTCAATACCTACCGTAAGTTGGGGGTGGTGCACCGTACGGCGCCTGGGGCGGAGCTCCGTACGGCGCTGGCGCACCGTACTGTCCGGGAGGCGGGTACGACTGCTGGGGCGGGTAGCCGGGTTGCTGCGGGGCCGACGGGTAGCCAGCGCCGCCAGGAGGTGGGTAGGCGGCGCCTGGGTGGTGGGACGGGGGCCGGGGGCGGCGGCAAGAAGCAAGGTTCAGTTACCACATGAATGCCACGAATCATGCGGGCCGTCAAAACTGGTGAAAGAATGCCTAGGCTTGCAAGAAGCCAAAATTCAACGGCCCGCAACAGTATCAGCGCGGGACGTAAGAGCCGCAGCAGCTCAGGTGCGTTTGGAATTCCTCGAAGCGCCTTGCATTTGGAATTCCCCGAAGCGCCTTCAACACTTAAGGAGCAGATGCGCCGTCCTAGCAGTGTTAGAAAGCCAGACCGTCGCCAGGGATACCGTTACAGAGACGTACCGGGAGGCGGGTAGCCGGCAGGAGCCCCGTAGGCGGGGGGAGGGGCACCATAGGCCGGCGGGGGCGCGCCGTACGCTCCGTAGGCAGGAGGCGGCACGCCATACCCTGTTGCAGTGACGAGGATAGTACCGGTATCAGCTAAGTTTGCAAGCCGGAGGGCTGGCAGCAACGGCGATGAGTGTGCTGGGGGCTAACCAGTCCTTGCACGGCACACTGGCAACACGCAAGGCGCTGTCTGGTTCTACCGTTGCTGTGTGGGCATATATGCGATTCCGTTCACTGGTCTCCTGGGATGTGCCCGCCAGATGACATGCGTGTGCATATCTACTGCCCGGCAGCAAACACTAACCTGGGACTTGCTGAGGATAGCTGTACTGGGCATACTGCTGAGCAGGGTAACCGGAGTAAGCGCCGGTAGCCTGCGATCCAATGCAGACACCGCAGAAGAGGGCAAAAAGCTAAGAATGTGAATAGTGTTCTAGTTGCCGGGGCGCCGGTAACTTTCAACACGTAACTTCCGACACCACACAGGGACCTAAGGGCCCCACAGCAGAGGACAATGCCTGCGACGATCACCCCAGGAGCAGCAGGAGGTCATGCGCTCGTGCCCGACTGGGCCCTAAGCGGCGCGTGGAGCGCGCTGCACGCGGCTGCTGCGCACCTTGTTTGGCGTGAAGACCAAGCTGACCTGCACGAATCCGTGCTGCTTGCCGTGCTTGCTGTACACAGGCGCCTGCATGGTGTCCCTCCCGAACTGACGAGCCTGTTGCAACGTCAGTACGGCAGTTGCGGAAGAAACCTTTAGCTCACATGGGATGAAGCCGAGGCCTGGAAGCGGTTGGATATGTCGGTAGCAGGGGTTACGTACCCTTGCAAGCGAGATCCTCGCGGTGCCTATATTGTCGTCACGGCCCACGTCAGAGTCCTTGATTGTGAGCTCTACGTCATTCTCGTTAATGACGTTGAAACGGAAGGTCTGCGAAGTGCCGCAACACTGTTAAGAGCAAAGAATTGGGAAGCAATGAAGCGCACCCCGCTCCTAATGAACATGACGTCCGCAGGGTACATCTTGCCCAACATCTTGCCTGGTTCCAGACCTGCGCAGGCCATGCGGAAAGGAGTGGCGGGCGGTTAGCGCAGACTTTGAAGAGTACAGCAGGTGGAAAGCGAGCTTCAGGAGGCGCACACGTAGCCGATCATACACGGTTAGCGTGATCGAAGGCAAGCTAGACAGCATGTGTGCGGAATGGCGACAGCTTGTACGGCAAGAGGTCGAACAGCTTGACTAAATGAGTTCACCCCGACCGTCAGGTAGGCTTAACAGTTACACAACGCCGTGGGGTGACCATGGTCTGCAATCAACCACGCCGACACGCCGCACCCACCGGGTTCCTGCCACCGTCTGAAGGGGTACGGCGATAGAAGAGACGTGGGAGTGGGGGCGAGGGCTTGCGTAAGGAGAGGCCATATGTCACATCGACAGCAGTCAGAACGAGGAAACACATACCGGTCGCGGTGTGGGTGCGGAAGTGCTGACCACCAACGCTCAGGACGCAGTAAGGGTCTTGACGACCGAACCTGCATGATGCCAAAGACACAAGGTTGGTTGTGACATCGTGCAACCCCAACCTAGAAACTGTAACAACGTAGATCTGCTTGCGATTCCTGTCGTCCAGTTCCATGCTCACCAGTCCTGAACGGAAGTTGGTCAAAAGTGTCGACAATGCCAAGCCAATTTTTGCTCTAGTAAACGAGCCAATCCACGGCCCAACAAGAGTCATATCACTGTTTACTAACCTTATCCTTCAGGCCTTGGGCGAATTCTATAGTGACCGATACCTCTCCCGCTTCCAGCGCCATGCTGACTTTTGGAATCCGAAGAAGCCACGCGGCGGCAAGAGATAGACACAGTCCCTTGCAGACTTTAGCTACAAGGAAAGTAGTACCTGTAGCTACTCGCAGTTACAGCAGGTTTACTGGGATAGTGTATCAGCCGTCAGTAAGCTTGTTTGGGGAAAGGCTCAGACTGATCATAAAAATTGTTAAAAAGATCGATTGGAATAGCAGGTAGCCAGCCTCGGAGCTGATGCCCAAACGACGTTTCGTCGTGCCATTTGTACGATGCTAGCTACACCCGCATGCATGGGCGTACGTCAAGCCTCCAAGCAGTTTGACATAAAGCTGCTATATAATTACTCGGACAAGACAGGACGGTCCGTTTCCTGGCACTTCCGGCGTTTATACCGTGTCTGCATCTGGACCCCCACCTTCTCCCAGCAGCAAGACTATCGTTGCAGGGATACGAGGCCTGCCGTGCAGCGCGGAGCTTTGATAGAAGCGGTTGCTGGGCCCAGGGGTCGGATGGGGTTTGCCGCCGATCTAGTAATGTCGACACTGTCCCGCAATTTACAACTTCAAGCTTCTCCCCATCTCTGCTGTGGCTTCTAACCGGGCTAGACTGGGCTAAACACACATTCCCTGGCTGTTTCCAGTCTTTCAGGTGTTCGGCTTCTTGTTACTTTGCTGTGGCTGCATTCCAATCACCGCAGAGGCTGGTAACCCCATTGAAGCACGGCGCATTACCCCAAGGCCCCACAGCCCGGGACGTGTCCCCGCGGCACTGCCGTCCTATGTGTTTCTCACGAAATTACAAGGCACAAGAGCGGCGCTGCTACGAAATCCAATTCCCCAAATCCACCAGTGCCTAAGAGGAATACCCACTATCCAGAGTTGCTTCCATGCAAATATCGATGCCGTTTGCCGCTACGCGAAACAAAACATACGTGTCTGTGAATTGAGGCTTGCAACAAAGGCGCAAGCTCTCAACTTGGTACATCCGAAAGCAAGCAAGCAAGCAATGCTAGACCACAACATATAGTACACGTACAACACCTACATAACCACTAGGAGACCTGAAGTTCCACAACGTAACCAGGCGAGGGAGACGTGTACAAGAAACGGATGGAAGCGTCTAAACGGCAAATCATGACAGCTAGGACACCCCGGCCCGTAAACATGCATGGACAAAACCGCGTTCACTCACTCCCCTCCCAAGCTCCCCCGCAAACATACCTCTCTACATGCAACCTAACCTTCTGGGACAGGAGTGTTCATCGCAACGCGGGCAGCAGTGTGGCAAGCCGCCAAAGCTGTGCCTACGACAGCTGACGCTTAGGAAATGACTGAATTCGTCAAAACTTAGGAACTTAAGTTCATCCGCAAGATGCAAACAACCACGACGTCGTCCTTGCGGGTGAACATCAGTGTCGTTGCATGGCCGATAGCCAATTGACGGTTAGCAAAAACACGGTAAGGGTTCACTCTTCTCGGCCCTTGTGCGAAACCACATCGAATAGCCCGATGCCGGCCCCGCAGAAAAGAGGCCGCCCTGCTCCTAACAACATTTACCTCCTTTGGAACGCAAAGCGCCCCGGAAGTCCTATAAACTACAAAATCCATACAAGCCCCCTTCACTTCACTCCCCTCTCAGGTTATGTCTCTGCACAGCAACAGCGCAAGCTTTCCAATAACCGGCACAGCAGCTGGCCCAAGCAGCTCCCCAGTACCTGTACACCGCCAAACAAGTTCGACTACCCAGCTCATTCCCCCCTCTGCTCTCAGCACTCACCGCTCGCCTCTCACAGCCCTGTACGGCAGCATTCACGCCACAGCCCACAAACCCTCAACCCCCACTCCATGCGCTGCTTGTCGTACACACGACAGCATGACCCTGGGCAGGCCACCGCATACCCCACTCCAGAGCTGTGCCCTATTGCAAGCACCAATGCCAGCCCTCGCTCTCTCTCCCCCCCTCGTGGCCATGTGGCCCCCCTCGTGGCCATGTGGCCCTTCGCTATGCTGCCCGAATGGACGCTCTACGCACCGATGCAGTGCTCCCCCGCTCGCAATCCGCTAGCTGCCCACTCCCCTGCTCCGAGCAATTCGCCAGGTCGCCGAGGGAAAGGCACAGGCCATTCGCTGTGAGGATCAGGTCCTTGAACCGATTGAGGTAGTCCTGTGGGGGAAGCACGGGGGTGCAGCGAAGAAGGGCTATAACAGCATGACGCACAGATCCCCAGGGACGCTAGGGCTGGATAAACAGAGCCACGAGGACGCCATGGACTGGGCTGATGATGGGGGCGATGGCAGTTGGCACGCACCTCTACGTCTAGCTTTGCCAGCCACTGGAGGTCATAGTGAGCCCGTCGCCGCTCGTTTGACAAGACTGCATGGGGAGGTAAGGGGGGCGTGTGCATGGTTGGTGGTTGTGGGCGTGTGAAGCCAGGCCCCGTGTGATCGTTGCGCAGGGTTACAAACCCCTGCCTCGGAAAGAAATAACGCTACCGAGAGGGGACCAACCAGGAAGCCAGCCCTACTGGCAACCTTGAATGCAGGACGCGGGACTCCTGAGCCTACGTTACTCCCCCTCGTGGCCCCATGGTGTCACCCAAACCCTCCGGTGCCAACACGTACCCTCATACGCGCACTGTATTTGTTGGAACTTGCGCTTGGCGCTCTCAGAACCACCGTGACGGTCAGGGTGCCATAACTATACATGCAGCAGCGGGAGTTGCAAAACGGAAGAGGGAAGAGGAGCACGGGGTTCAGTGCGTCTGGTGCGTGCAAGGACGACCCAACAACTTGACACAGCCGGAACGAGACGCTGGGACCGTAATACCAAGAGGCTCGGCAGACTAACCCACAGGACTCAATGGATGATACAACATAATTATACTAATGGCGTCAATTCCTGTGCGAAGATGTTCATAACACGGGCACGCAACCCGACGCAAGAAGGTGCGCTCGACAAACGACTGCTGACTGACAACAACGGTGCGCAAGTGCAAACCAAATAAAACGACACGAATGCAGCTCTTCTGAGGGCCAGCAATGCGCACAACGCCAATAACGCAAGCGTTAGAGGCGAGTTTGTGAATCAGGCCAAGTTAGCGTCGATACCGTACCCGCGCGAGCTTCAAGTATGATAACCGTATCTCTTCTGTTGTTGCCTGCAGGAAATTGAAGCAAGCCAGCTAAGCTGCTTGAGAATCGAGGAGGCCCCCGCGCCATAGGCGACGCAAGCCCGAACTAACCTTAAGCGAAACACCCAGGACTTCATACAAGCTTGGCGTCCCTGAGCATTGAGATACGCTAACTGTTTGAAGCGGCACACACATTTCTGACAACTTCAGCCGACAACGTTGTGAGGAACGAACGGTGTTGTATAGATCAAGCCTAAGGACCCTATCGTGCAGTTAGTGAGTTGCCGGCTTCAACGGAGCGTCTGGACCAGAGGTTCATTCAGCAACAAGTAAAGCTAACAGTACCAGCAGGAATGCGCTACTGTTCCTTTTTATTGCACATACATAGCAATGTTGCACCGTGGAGAAAGCAGTAAGCAGCGACAGCATACCTTCATCCGGTCGTACACATGCCTAGTCAGCTGTGGCTATGACCGCAGCTTGTGTATAATGCACCAATCGCACAATGTACATACTATCATATGGACATTATACCGCCTGCCTTACTTGCTGCCCTGTTTATCTTTGGCTTGAAAGCGCCGCGCACGAAACAGCCGAGCCATCAACGACATCGGCAGGGACCTCGGCCTCCCCGCTGGTTCCAGACCGAAGCAGAGATCGGGATAGCCAAAATCTACATTCCGAAGTCCACCCGCTCAAATCCCAAAAGAGTTGAGTTTCATGGTCGTGACGGTTGAACGAGCAAGGCATGTCAAAACTCTTACAACGGGTTTTCTACGGCTTGCCATTCATGGGGTCTTCAACATTCCCAGTTCTTTTGTCTTTAGCAGCAAAATATAACAGCCATGGCTTCGGTGTTTGGTACAGTATCGTGAATTGTTAGTGTGCTGGCAGGTGCTGGTGTGTATTGAGCAGGATTGCCTGCTGAGAGCACTGCATGTGGTAGGAAAGTATTATTTGACTGAATGGCTCACCGTCGTTTCATTCAGTGTACCGGTAGGCGTTTCCTAACTCCTCAACTCTCCCGAGCTGGTTAACGGACAGTTCCCAAAGGATGCATGTTGCAACCATACCATTAATCCCACCTCTTCCGTTCCCGTACTTTTCTCCGTAGCCTCTGCACTATCCGCCAAACCACCTCTATCTTTAAGCGAAGCCCCACTTGCCATAGTGACTGCGAGTATTCTGTCGCACATGGGTTATAAGATGCTGCCGTCTAGCGTTATCACCTTCAATCCTTACAATTCCAGCACGCCTAGACCACCATGGGCCGTTTCCAATCTATGTACTGACATGTAACCAAAATGTTGGTATCCAACCAACTGTACACGTTAAACCAGACCTCTTGTATACTTGCTTTACTTCGCTGTGATATGACAAATACATCTTAGCCTCAAAATTGTGCTCAGTATACAACATACATCGCCGAACCCCAATCAAATCCATTGCCTTCCGACTTGCATCAATAAAAACTGCGTGGGCATTCATCCTTCAGCTGCTTACCATGCCCTTGTTGCTGCAAATGGTTGTAAATGCTGTCCCGTCAAAGTCACATCCATTGCCTGGATTGACTTGATGACCTGTTCTCTCCATGCCACAAACATCGGTCTATATTCATGCTTGCGGGAAACACTGACAATGCCGCCTAAACCAGCCACGACTGCCACTCCTCACCACTCACCTGCCAGTCACTACGCGCCTACGTACATTACTTGCTGACATTGCTGCTGTTATGATCGCTGCACCCTTCCCTTGCCCGCTTTCCTTTCCCAAGCTTCCCATGCCTAACGCCACCCAGGCCCTGACAGAACCGGTGACAGATCACACAAGCACAAGCCCCACCCCATGTATATCTTCCATAGCCTGCCTTGTATCTCTGACGCGCCGCCCTTTGTCTTCCAGTTGATAGCGCTGCAATGCCGAAAGCTCGTGCTCCCCCACCATGCGCCAGGACTCCCTCTCGCTCGCTCCGTTCCATGGCAAAGTGACAACCCTATATGTCACCCAACCCGCCGACTTTGTCAATTAGCTTTCGACAAACCCAGTACCTCAGCTTGCCGATGCCCTTCCTCAGGCCCTTTCACTCTTCAGGCCCTTTCACTCATTTGACCAACTCCTCAATCAGCTCCCCTGAGTCGTACAAGCGCTTGTGGTCGGGGTTCTTCAACACATTGTAGGCCTAACGGGGTAGGGGTAAGGGGCGCAGCGGTGAAGGCACACGCACAATGGAATGACACATGCTGCACCCTGCACTGTACAGATAACACCACCGCCATTTGTTGCCATTTGCTGCAACGTTTTGCCAACTGCAGCCACTCCAATCACCCACCTTTTGTAGTCTTTGGAACTTGAGGCTAGCGGATTGCTGCGCGACGGCATCACCCCCTGCTACCTGTTCGGATCACAGCAGCGGACAGACGGCGTTGGACAAGGCACACAAGCCTTAGGCAAGGAGCACGTATCATGTGCATGGAGAACCGAGGATACATGCACACATGGGCATAGCCAAGACCTCTTCCCTCTCACAACATCACAAGCAAGTAACGTCACCATGCAACGCACACGGCCAGCCACGTCCCCCAACATGCCTACAGCCTTACCTTATCCGGGTGCATCTCCATGGCTTTAGCGCGGTAGGCCGCCTTGATCTCCTCGGGACCGTACGCCGCCACCCGCCGTACATCTAGCCCCAGGATCGCGTAATACCCCAAGGTGTCTACCACCGTAGCACCCCCCAGGGAGGTGGGCCCCGGGCCCATGCCGGGCATGGGGCCTAAGCCCAGGCCTGGGGATAGACGAGCATTTGGGGTGAGGGACGGAGTAGAGAGTTGGTGTTTGGAAGGGCAACAGGCGAACTGGCAGGACAGCAGGGATGCCTGTGTGGCCTCCCTGGTTACAAGGAAGAGTAGGAAGAGTAAGATCAAGACTGCCTTTTCCATGAACCTGAAGACCCATAACGCCATCACCCCCATGCCTCCATTCCCCCACAAGCATATCCCCCATCCTGCACGTCACCGGTACCACCTACCGTCCCACATGGACTGCCAGGACCAGTTGCTAGGCGCCGCCTTGGCCCTGCTCGCTCGGTTCTCCTCCGCCTCCTCCTCAGGCTCCAACTGTGGGGCCGGGAGGCGAAGGAGAGGCATGACAGGCACGTCACGCCTTATGACACGTCACAGCACGTAAGGACACGGGAGTTTGGGATGATGACAGCCCTAAGCCAGTTTACAGTTTGCTGCAAACATGGCAAGCCCAGGCAAGCTCTAACATGCCTTTTGAGGGGCATGACAGGGGCTGTGCAAGCTGGAGAGCATGGTAGCCGAGAGCTCGGCACCCCGCAGATAGAGAGGATGTACGACATACCTGGATCTTGCGCAGGGGCGTGTCGGGCCCGATGAGCAGGCGAGCCAAGTTATTGAGGCCCTGCTCCGGGATCTTGCTTAGCGCGCCTGTAAGGCAAAGATCATGTTGGTCAGTGGAAGGAGTTTAGTAGGCGAGTAACGGGGCGGGTATGTGTGCAGCATGGAAGGCAGCAATCACAGCGTTCGTGTGAGGTGAGGACTTGCTTGCGTGGAGGAAAGGGCAGGGAAAGCGTCAGGAGTATTCGTGTTGGGGCATGGAAGGGTCGGCAAGCGCCAGGTTTGTTCAAAGCTTTCTTATAGGCGCCGTTCGGGGTGGGGAAGCCCCCTATAACGGTGTAGCTGGATCAAAGCAAAACTAACGTCATCGTAGTTCTTTGGATCTGGAAGGTCGGGAAGGGGCACACTACAAAACGAAAGCTATGAAAGCTGGTTAGGGAAAGACCCGTGGGTCGCACCTGACAACAGCGGCTGCAGCGCGCCGGCAAAGCTCTTCAGCTCCAGCTTCTTTATGTATCGGATGTTCGTATAGTTGCGGTCCTGCGCATGAAAAGAAACAGTTCAAGGGGAGTGGATGGTAGGGGTTGCATACTTAACAGCGTTTGGGCATGCCAGTAAATCCTTGCAACCTGCTGGACCCCTCTGAGCAATCCCTCTTGCATGCACGCGGGACTCAATGGTCCCAGGTAACGCATTGCAGTTCCCTAAAAAGATTCAAACCACCTGCAGGCCCCAGCCCAGGACCTAGGAGGGGTGGAAAGGCTGAGCGCCCGAACCCATTCGTCGGCAACCGTTAGAGCAGCGGGGAGCTCACCGAGGGGTCTTCCATGAAGTGCAGCTGGTGCACAGCGGTGTGCACCGGGCTCTCGGCGCTGTAAACCACTTTTCGCCCCGGCGTGAGGTCAACGATCTCGTATCTGCAGCGTTGAACGACAACGTCCCGCTTGGCAAGTGGCCGGGCTTTGGCTCTGCAGCACAGCTTGGGCAACAGCCAGCAAGCAAACTCACTGTGACGTGTGGTTCATACGCAAGATTGTGCGTTCTACGGTATATACGTTTTTTACATTGATGCCCTCCCCGCGAATTCGTGTAACTGAGGCCACGCCTGCGAAGTCCATGAGCAACAAAGGCGGTTAGGAGAGTCGCAGGAACATTGGCTTTAATCGGCATTGCACTTACCTGGATACCATTCTGGCAAGTGTTGGAAGTCAGCTGTGTATTTAAACACCCGCTTCACCGAGCCCTTTACTCTGCCCGTTTGAACATGGGAGCAGGGAGTTTAAGAAGTGCCGAGCATTTTCACAACATATTGCATAAATGCCCGTATGTCTACCTTACGGAGGCGTCATACTGCTTACAAAGAACATTTAACGTCGCACGCCGAAGGGAACGAGGCCCTGTAACAGGCTGCGCGCTGCGGCCAGAGAACGATGCCTGCATTGGTGGGCTAATGCTTTTAAGCAGATCACTACGTTTTAGGCTTACGGTTGCTAGCCCATCATGTTTGCAAAAGCTCCAAGTACGGGGTTCTGGAGCTGATGCGTATCTCGTTTCATACCTTGCCGATTCAGCCCAAACACTTGCAAGCTTCTTTAAAGTTAACTGCGTAGAGACATAGTGCTTTCCGGGATTTAGGCGGTCGGCTTAAGCCGCAGCCCTACGACTACCGCAAGCATGCAAGCGCCGCGACTTCCCTACGGCACTTCTTACCATAAAAGCAGTACCCTGCGGGCTTACACACATCATAATGCTATTAGAACCCACGGTTCAATTACGCACTTGTTGCCTCCAGCTCCCGGACGCACCAGGTCCAACCGATCCCGAACCGCAGCCTCCGAAACCCCCTCCGCAATCACATCCACCTCCACAACTCCAGCTTCCCAACTCCACGCCTTCTCCTCCTCCCCTCTCCGCAGCCCTTTCACCTCTCAACCTCCTCCTCCTTCTCCTCCTCTTCCTCCTTCACCCACCTCCTCGCCTTCGCCTGCACCCGGCCTGTGCGGTCTCCCAGGCGTTACCTCGCCCGCTCACCTGCACGCCTATTGGCGGGATGTCGTACGACCTCGCCTTGACGCCCTGCTCCGAGCTGCCTCCCTGGAGCCCCCCGGGCCCGCCCTCCTGGGCCTTATCGACCGCTTGCTTGCGGAGCTCCGAAACACAGCGGTGCCGGCACGCCATGCGGCGAGCTGCCATGTGACGGCTGAGTGGCGGGAGGCGGCGGAGGAGGTTGCGGCGGCGTGCAGCAAGTACGAGACATACATTTTCCAGGTTAGTAGGGATTTATTATTGTAGGAATGGACTATTCCTAGATTTCCTACGGCTTGTGGAACTCTACTATGTGTGTTGAGCTACCTTAGTTCACTACCGGTATGGCGCGAGCACGGTGGCTGCCTTGCAAGATTCCTTCCTTGTTCATCCCCTTCCTTCCTTCCGCCCCCAGGCTGCGGATGCGCAGCTGCTGTCCGCGCTGCAAGCCACCTCGCAGCGCCTGACTACACGGCTGCGTAAGCTCCAGGGGGGGCCTAGCGTGCACGGGTCCCCCATGCCGAGCCCGGGGGAGGCACGCCTCGCGCAGGCGCAGCATGCGGGGACTCCAGGAGGTGCCGTGAGGCAGGCGGAAGGTGAGGGAGAGCAGCAGCAGGAGCAGCAGCAGGAGCAGCAGCAGCGGGAGGAGGAGGAGGGGCGGCGGCAGGTGGCGGCTGCGGAGTTGGCTGCGGTGCGGCGGCAGTTGCGGCTGGGATGGCTGCTGCGCAGGTCGCTGCTGCGGGGCGGAGCGGGGCTGGAGGACGAGGAGGGGCTGGGGGCGCTGTTCGCAGTGAGGGTGAGGAGGGGAGGGAGGAAGGGTAAAATGAGGAAACTGACGAGCTGTATGGCTTTATCATGGGGTTGCTAGGGAGGGAGGGGTGTGTGAGGTAGGGGGCTGTGAGGGTAGGGCAGGGTAGGGTTGGAAGTGGAGGAGGTGGGTGGGTTGAAGGGGCGCTTGGTCCTCCTGACCCACTGCCACCCGCGTAGATCCAGTTCGCTACTCCGCAGCCCACATGCGCCGTTTCCCTGTCCGAGGTCCTCCCTCGAACCCACCCACCCACCCACCCTCTGTTCCCGCCCTCCGCCACCCCATGCGCCCCCTGCTGTTTACCTAATCCCCTGCTGTTTACCTAATCCCCTGCTGCGTCCCCTGCTGCAACCCCCAGTCTGCCCCCAGCGGGGCCCAGGAGCGGCTATCCCGGCTACTGGAGGCGGAGAGGCGGGCGGTGGAGGCGGTGGCGCAGGCTGTCGCATCGGGACCCGGGCCGCCGCTGGCGCTGCCGGCGGGGCGGCTCCTGTCGGCCCTGCCTGTACGGCAGCAGGAGCAGCAACCGCTGCAAGGGGAGCCACTGCAAGGGCAGGAGCAGCAGGGTATTGCTGTGCGTATTGATCCAGGTGCAGGGGGAGCAAGCAGAGCAGAAGGGCATGGAGGAGTGGGGCAAGGAGAAACGCGTCAGGAAGGGGAGGAGGGAGAAGGAGGAGGAGGAGGGGAAATGGACTCCGAGTTCAAGGTGCTACTTTGTGATCCGCTGCTAGGCCCTATGCTCAAGGCTGCAGCGGCGGCAGGTGTCCCATGGGTCGGCGTCGGCCTTCCGCTGACGCCAGCCAACCTCCGCACCATCCTTCGTTATCACCCGGTCTCTGCTGTACGACAGCTGTCGTACGAGCTGGGGCTACTTCCCCGCTTGGCGGCTGCCCTGCAGCAACTTGGGGAAGTAGCGGCTGTACGACAGGAGATGGCGGCGATGCTAGGGTACGACTCATTCACCAGTTACAGCTACAGCCGTACAGGTCTGGCTGTAGCGGATGAGGATGTGGTTTCGGAGCTGCTTCAGGTGCGTCAGCAGCGGGGCTGCGGGGCCGCGGTGGTGCGCGTTAGGCGGCGTGCTGAGGGTGCTGAAGGAGGGGAGGCCCCCTTGTGACACGATTCCTAAAGTACGGTAATCCCCACCCATCTGCATTCCTGTTGGCCCATCACACTTGCACGCCTGTTACCCGTGTGTTTCTCGTTCTTTGACATGTGTTGCGATATGAAGGCTTGTGTGTGCGTGGGTCACCCCAATTCTGACCCGGCTCAACTACACTCAGCCGAACCCGCACCATTCCCGATTGTATGCTTGCTTCTTCACATCCCGACCTAGCCAGCAGCACATGGGGCAGCTCCCTGGCCTCCCACCGCACCTTGCCCTCCGTACTTCCTTACTGTCTGACCTCCTGACCTCCTTACTTCCTTACTTCCTGACCTCCTGGGTCCTCCTGACCTCCTGACCTCCTGACCGCCCACCGCTCGGCTGCTCAGGCTGTCGCACAAGCGCTGGGTCCAGCCGCAGAGGCGGAGGTACGTGTTCTGGACCCCACCGCTGACGTGCTTGGTGAACGCGGGATATGTGAAGCTTCGGAATGGCCCCCCTGTTTCTGTGCCGCGATGGGGCCCCAGACAAACTCAACCCACGTGACCCCTGCAGGTGAGGCTCTTGGGAGAGGCTCTGGCGAGGGGGCAACAAAAACACGAAGAGGCCCCTCAGGCGGCAGCATCGCGATCAGCGGAGGAGCGTGAGGAGGAGCGTGAGGGGGTTGCGGAGGCCGAGCGGCGAGGAGCTGGGGAAGCTGCATGTGCCGGCGACAGCAGCAGCGGCAGCAGCGACACCCCCCTAGCAGGTCTGCACGGCAGCAGCAGCGGCGGTGAGGAGAGTGGCAGCAGCAGCGATGGCACGCGGATGGCCCCCTGGGATGTGGACCATGCGGAGGCTGTCCTACTGCGGCAGCTGCTGCCTGCGGGTGAGGCTCGGCGGAGGGGGGGAGGGTGATGGAGTGGGGGTGGTGGTGGAGTGGAGGTTGGGTAGTGGCTGATGACCCATGCCTTGTCACTTTTCCTTGCTTGCAGACTCTCATCCTCTTCCTTTTTTAGACCGCTCGGGGCATAACCCGACTCCTTCCTCCCTTACGGCTTGCTGGTTTGCCACCATGCCCATGCCAATCCCGCAGACGTCGCCTCCCTCCTGTCCTCCGAGTACATGCAGCTGGGCAGTGTCCTCAGCGGCCTCAGCGACTTGCTGCATGTGCTCATGGGGGTACGACTGCAAGTAGAGGCTGCTGACGTCGCCAACATTGCCAACCGCAACGCTAACGGTCGTGTTGGCGCAGCAGCCGGGGTGTTGGGGCGCCCTGAAGCGCAGCCTCAGGATCAGCCGCAGCCTCGGCCCGGGGCTCAAGGGGTAGTTGAATCCAATGCAGAGCTTTGGGACCCACGGGTCATTCGTGTGACGGTGTGGTCGGAACGCGTTGACCATCAAGGGTTTTGCCCAGGGCAAGAAGAGGAAGGAGGAGGGGCAGTCCTAGCTGGCGTAATCTATCTGGATCCGGGATCTGGGTACGGCACACGACAGCTCAGATTCCCGGTTGCAACAGCTGCAGCTAATGAAGCGGCATCAGGACATCGACCACATCAGTCTCCAAGTACCATGCCGGGTGATATTGCATCAGTGCAAACAAAAGCGCCGTCGTCGGTGTTGGGGGGTGTCATCGGTTTCAGCAGCAGCAGCAGCAATGCTGACGGCGACAGCGGTTTCAGAGCGCTGCCGTACGAAACCGTTCCGGCGGTGGCAGTCGGCCTGCAGTACGAATGGCGTGACGGCGTTGCAGGTGTGCCGTACATACGTCCGTGCTGCCGTACCGCAGAGCTATTGATCAATTGCCTCAATTGTCACTTCAGCTTAATTTTTACCCGAACCCTGGCGCATAACAACGCATGCGCATATCAACGCATATCAATGTCTCCAGCTCCAGCCGCATATTAAAGGAGCCGCACGTGCTCTCCAGCCCCCCGCCTCGCCCTCCCGTTCTGCCGCCCACAGACCGCCCCTCAGCCCTCCACGAGCTCCTCCACGAGACCGGACACGCACTGCACCTCCTCCTCTCCTCCTCCCCTGCCGCTAGCAACAGCAACAGCCGCGATAGCACTGGCAGCACACACCGCAGCACCGCATGCCGCCAAAACGCCATGCACTTCGGCGGCCTGCAGCTGCCCCTGGACCTGCTTGAAGTGCCCTCGTCGCTGCTGCAGTCGCTGTCGTACGACCCCGCGGCGCTCGCATGGCTCTGTCGCCGCCGCCGCCAACTTCCCCCCTGCCGTCCACATTCGAAAATGCGATCCTGGCACCAAGAGCAGCAGCAGCAGGACTTACAACAGAAGCAGCAGCAGCAGGGGTCAGGGCAACGAGTGCAGCCAGAGCTCGAAAAGGAGGAAGCAAAGCAGCCGGTGAAGGAGGACGGAGCGCAGGGAGGAGCGGAGGAAGGGTGGGAAGAGGAGAAGGAGGAGTTCTTGCCGGCTGAGCTCTGTTCCCAGCTGGCCACCTACCTGGCGGCTGAGCACTGCAGCGCGCTAGGAGTGGAGCGCAAGGTGCGGTATACGGCAGGCTGATGAAGTGCTGGCGGCGTGTGTCGTACAGATGTGTCGTACACACTGACCCTCGCCAACCTGAGGTTCGGACTTGCTGCACAGCCCCGGCCGCCATCCCAACCGCGCCATGCGGCATCCCTTCCCCCGCAGCTGGCGATGCAAACATGAATTCTGACACTTGGTGACCTTCTACTCATTTCTCCATTCACATATTTACAGCCAGTTGCGTGTACCGTAACCCCATGTGTTTGTCGCCCTCCCCCCCCCCCCCCCGCAGGTGCGGGCCAGCCTCGTGGACCTTGTGCTGCACTCCGCCGATTGGGCCGGCCAGCGGGGGGGGCCATCATCATCATCATCATCATCATCATCATCATCATCATCATCATCATCATCATCATCATCATCATCATCATCATCATCATCATCATCATCATCGTCATCATCGTCATCACCAGCAGCAGGGGCCGCCGCGGCGGAGGACCTCCCGCTGGGAGCTGCTGCTGACGTGGCGGAGCTGTGGCTGGCGGTACGGCAGTCGTACGGCAGTTTGCCGTACTGCCCTGCCACACTGCGGGAGGTAGGGTGGGTTGCGTGGGTGGCTGGGTGGGATGCGGGTGCGGAATGCGGGTGGTTGCTGGGGGCGACGTAGTCATGTGGGGTAGCAGTGGAGAGGCTATATCGCTATATGTCATGGGTAGGGGTGGTGTACAGGCTGCACGGAGTAACAGGCTACAGCTTACACTGAATGTATCGCATTGGATCTTCGGAACGTGCTGCTGCTGTGTGCTGTTGTGTGTTCTGGGGTCGGCAGTGAACGAACGTCCAGCGCACCGTGTTACCAGCAGCCCAGCAGCGACCCAGCCTAAGCTTCGGAACCCGGATTTCCTGCTCTGTTTGCAGCTGGCGGCGCTGCCCTCCCTGGCGCACTACCAGGCAACCTTCCACGCCTACCTCCTGGGCCTCGTCGCGGCGAGCTGCTTGCGCCTGGCGCACCCGCACATCCCACCCCCACCCCCACCGCCTGCTGCTGAAGCAGCCGCTGCTGCCGGGCCGAGGCTTGGGCGACGGCCTTGGGCGGATATTCGGCGGGATGTGTTCGAAGCGGGCGCCGCGGAGGACCCCGAGGAGCTCCTTCGTCGCATGCTGTCGCAGTCCCCGCGGCCGTTGCCAGCAGAGCTGCCGCCGCCAGCAGCGGGGCTGGCAGGGGCAGACGCGGCGGCGGCGGCGCAAGCGGGAAGGACGGCGGCGGGGCGGCAGGCGGGTGTTCATCCGCCGTGGGGGCCTACTGGGGTGCCACAGGGTGTGGAGGGCATGGCGGCATGCGGGGAGCAGCAAGGGGCGGCGGTGGGGGCTGCTGCTGCTGCTGTGCCGGCGGCTATGGTCGCGCTGGCGCGTGTGGGGAGGGCGATGGTGGGTTATAGGGAAGAGGAGTAGGGGGTGGCATGCGGGCTGTGGCATGCGCCCCATGTGAAGCAAGGGCCCTTTGGTTGGTGCCAGAGCGTGGTAGGGGGTTTAGGGGGCTTCTCTGCCTGCTGGAGGCACCGAGTGACTCGGTAAGACAGATACTACGGTAGCTGCTTACAGCAGGTATATATGCAGCTGTCGCTTGTAAGGAATACCGTATGAGGCCACGTCAGCACGTACGGACCACCAAGGCAGATAGGCAGATGGGCCGCGGTGCATCCAAACTGCGGCCTCATCAGGGGAAAGGAGGCCGGCGGCCCAGGGGTATGTACGCCGCTCAACAGCACCCCACGCCGCCCCACAGCCCCGTTCCACATGCGATATGTATGTTGACCCCCTGCTCAGCCGTCTAGTCGTTATTGATGTAATAAGCGCCATTGCATGCATGCGCACCTCTTCGGGCGGCAAGCCGCTATCTAGCTACTAACGCCGACCACCTTGTATATCTCCTATATCGCCTTAAACAAACTTTGGTATTGCATCTATCTCGCTTCCACTGCCGTTGCGGCAGGCTTGCGACAAAGTTCCTCCAAGCTGTGCTCCTGGGCTTAATCCGCCGCCCCCCGTCGTCATTATTATACTCCGTCACCGCCGTTCTTCCATCCGCCATCCAGGCATCCACCCAACCTCGGCTGCCTACTCGTGTGCTATAATATGTTCTCTAACAGCAGCACCCTGCGGCACCCTGAGGCCAAAACATAATAACAAAGTATCATGAATGTATTGAATGTGAACCGACATGAAAGCCCCACCCAACACATTACCACCCGCCCCTATTTTGTTAGGGGATGGGGCACACATGCACATGAAGGCAATCCACCCTTGCGCCCTAAGCGATTGTCCTTCACAACCATCTCACGCAAGAGTACACAGGGTTGCCGGACACAAAGCTACCGGTAACCAAACATAGGAGGTAGAAACCAGTGGGAAAATGCTAACGCAGAACTCTGCCATCTGATTTATTGACCTAATACGGATTCCATTCATGCACCTCTTCGTTCGTCGATTTACTGAACGACAGGTACTTCCCAGATCCTAAGAAACCCACCCACAGCAAACGCTACTGCCAAACAGAACTACAGTATTGTTCTTGGGGCTGAGGCGCCATTAATTACTTTGACCATACATTATGACAACTATTCAACCTAACCCAATTTGCAATCCCTTTCAGCACGAAATGACCCATGGTTCACACTTTGCCACCACATGCTGACCAACATGGGCATCCACCCAGCCATAACGTTCAACCCGCCCATAAGTAAATAGTCGTGAACTGCACATTCGCAAAGCTAAAGTTTAGAGTGCCGTACGTGATACATGCATGATACATACAGCAGCGCAGAAATCCCCAAACCAAACAACCCTTTCCATGTCATGAAACCACACGCATATACCGGTATATTGCACGACATATTTGGCTGATTAAACCAGCTTTTTTCTCTCGGTTTGCTCCAAGGAATACAGGCCACTGCAACACCCATTCGCCCATGATGTAAACAAAGGAAATCCCTGATGACCTGCCCCGGTCTTTACTTGGTGTACTTCTTCTGAGGCACTTATTCACCTGCCTCACATACGGTGCACTTACTTGATGATGCATCCAAGTGATTCCAGCGTTCCTTGCATGACACAGCAGCAAAAACACGCACCTTAAAAGCCTACATCTCTTCAAAACACAAAATGACGGTTCTGCGCGGCTCTCAACTTGAAAGCCACTCAAAACTTGCATTATCTCGAACTTCAAGTCTTCAAGGCCGCCAAATGGCGCATGCAGCAATCAACGATGCGGCCAGGAACAAAGGATCAATCCTCAATTACTTCAGGTAGAGATTGGCAATGGACAGCTGACAGTATGCGAGAGCAAACCTCCCCCGACCCCTTTCCCAACAACACAACCAACACCACCTCCCCTGTGTTTGATAACTGGCAGCTGCTGTCTACACACCAGCAGTTGACTGTACACACACCTGCGTTGCAATTCGATAACGTGACCGCGGCTGCAGCCGACTTTTCGCTCAGCATGTGACAAAATAAAGGTTTAATACATGGCATCGTGGTGCATGCCGCAAGAACACTTAACGAGCGAGTGCCGGACGATGAAGCTTCCTTATTAGGCAACTTGGCAAAAATCCGTTAAACGGCGGCCCACCTTCACATAGCCACAATGCCAACCACCGCAACCCACCTATGCTTCATGGGAACAGGACCAGTGCATGCGCCATTTCCTCCCATGCAAGTTGTTTCCATAAATACTGCGAGGGCTATCCAAGCAAGGACCTCCGTTCCTGCTGCTGCCACCACAAGTACAATGTAGTACAAGAGGAATAACAAACAAACTATGATGCTGGATGAACAACCAACTACAGTGAAGTGCTCGTACCCCGATGCATGATGAGCGCCAGTGATGCCCACCCACAGAACGACTCGCTCTGAGCCTCACCAACAGATGCCTGCTGCGCTATCAAAAAAGGTTTAAGCGTGTTATTCCCCTCCCCCATGGACGAGCCTGCTGTAACACGGACGGCAGGTGGAACGCTGCCGCCACCAACCGCCGTAACCCGATTAAAACCTGCAAATCCGAATACCCGCCGCCCAATGTCGCCAGCCGAGCATTGCCAACACAGGCAACCGGCTGGTATGACGAATTGCCAGTTTGCCCACCACCATTATCACTCCCAATGATGCACAATAAACGTAGGTATCACTGACATGCGCGGCTTGAGTGAGTCCATGTTGCAATTCGCAAGGCTACAATACAAGATTCCTAAAGGGACAACGTCTCGAGAGGCCTTTAAGGACCTATGTTACAGTCCAAGGCGCAGTATCCTATCTAGGTGCTTGCCTCATGACGCCTCACGGCGCCTTACTTTGCACGCTGCTGCTTCGCGCTCTTCAAAGTCTGCTCCAGAGTGCGGATCTCGAAAAGGATCTGCGAAAGGTGCGTCGCCGGACGCAGGAAAACAGTAAACGGAAGTTAGCTTGATTAGTAACCGCATGCAGTGCGGATGCTACTAAGAACAGGTACCGCAGCAGGGGGGGCGGGCAGAGATACCAGGAAAACGAGTGGGTGGTGCCGCAGAGCAGCACATGCTGCCTTGGGGTACTGGGCACTAATGCAGCATTCCTACGTTGTAAAGACATCATGGGTATGTGGGTGTACGAAGAGTACTGTGTGCCCACCTGCTTAAAGCTGGGTCGGTCCTCCGGCTTGCGCGCGATGCAGCGGTAGAAGAGGGGTGCGAGGTGCTCGTGGTGACCCATGGGCCACTCCGGTTGCAAGCCCTCAGAGACCACCGCCGTGAGTGTTGGAACTGCAGGTGGGATTGTTCGAATGAAGGGGTGTCAAGGGCATTGGAGGGACAGTGTGGTCTTAATAAGGGAACTACACATTGAGGAGGCATGCAGGGCTCTGACAGCGAACATGCACGGCGCCCTTCAATGGGCTTCCAAGCAACCGCCGCGCTGCTTCGTTCAAGCCCTGCTATCAAGACAAAGGGCGCCAGACAGCACCCAAACACCTCCCCAGGTGTGTTTCGTACTTTCCACAGCCCCCAAACACCTACTCAGGTGTCGCCCAGCAAAGGGCATCTCCCCAGCTGCCATGACGTACAGCAGCATGCCGTACGAATACACGTCGGCAGATGCGCCACCTCCAGCACCACCAACGCCTCCTCCTCCTCCTCCCCCAGCACCAGCAGCAGTAGCGCCGTCCCCCACCATCACCTCAGGCGCCAGCAGCACCATGCAGGGGCCCACAGTCAGCAGCGGATTCGCAGCGGCGTGCTGCAGGCTTTCCGAGCCCACGTCCGCTACTACCGCCACGTAGCCCCGTCGGTCGGCTGAAGATCTGCGCAGCAGCACGTTGGACGGCCGCAGCGCGCCATGCACAATGCCCTGTGCATGCAGAGCCCGCATGGCCGCTGCTACCTCCCGAGCCGTACGCAGCAGCGCCCGCTGGGCTACGTGCAGCAACCAGGAGCGGCTGGGCTTGAAGGGTGAGGTGCTGCCGCAGGATAAGGAGAGGAGGTTGCCCTGCAACAGAGACGGCGGGGCATGCACGTGAAGGTATTGGGGGCGAGCAGGGAGGAAAAAATTAAATAAGTGAAACAACGAGTCCCAATCCCATATCCCGACTCATGCAGTGAGCAGGGAGGTTGCGGTTGGGAGGCATGGGGATTGGACAGGGTGGGTAGAGGTTGAAGGGCGGTTACTAGGCGACCAGTCGAGGACCGAACGGAGGCGCCTGCTGGTTGGTCTGGGTAATGCCGCGGCCGCGTTGGAGTGAAACCACTGGTACATGCATGCGTCCCAGGTTGGTTGCCCCGCTTAGTTCGCACCATGTCGCAATACTCTGTAATGGCAGCCACCACGCAGCCACCCGGGTGCAGAGGCAGGGCCGACAGCGCGCGTTGTGCGGGCGATGGTGGGGCCGCATCAGCGACGATGCATATTGACCCAGTTGCTGAAACGACATCGCCTGGAAAGACGGTCAGCGAGGGCGCGGAATCCGTGGTGCTCCCTGCGACAAAATACGACAAAGGCAGAATAGGCGGGCCCTCTGCTTAGGATTAGGAGTCATAAGCTGGGGTTACCCAAAGGCGCTAGAGTATATCGGTGGTTGGCGATTATCTACTTTAATGTGGCCATATCCCCCCTCCCCACACATAGCCATGGCCGTGTTTGGCACCGCCGCTTGCCCGGGTATGGTACGACGGTCGAACGGTGACCTTGAAGCAGGTGGCATCCACCCGACTGACTCGCTAGACATGGAAGGACCTTGCTCCGCTATCCGGTCACACCCATCTACAACACCTACGTCCGCGGCACCTGCTACCCCGTTCCTTCTCGTCGCACTTTGATGTCCTTACCTGGCGTTTGCAAGGGTGGCATGTTCAGCGCGAGGAAGCGTTGTAGCCGACCCATGGGTCTGCACCGATCAGTCCAGCCGGACCTCAGGGCGGTTGCCTGAATCGGATCTAAGCTCGCGGCGGTTTGCTCGTCCACCAGCGCCGCCCGCGTGTCATATACATTCAACAGGTTGGGGTGGCGCACCCCGCTTGCCCTGGTAGTCGCAAGCAGCTGAGCTGTGGCGGCGTCTGCTGAGGGATAGCTGGTGAGTTTGACCACAACCTGGTTGCCATGCCAGGTGCCTGCGAGGGGCACAGTAACGAACATGCGCAGGACACGCTCTTTGTCACGTGGGGTGGACATGCGGGGTCCATGCCAATATGACATATGCGTGGCGGTGTCGACTGGTGCAACACCCACAACAGCACTTTCTGTCAGCTTGCGATCGCCGCCGTACCCCACAACTGCCAACATGCCAAGCAAGTGCCTCCAGAACAACACCGCACCATCACCCACCCAGCCATGCACCGCCCAAGGCGCCAGGGCGCGCAAGGCTGGTCAGGTCCCCCAGGTCTGCCAGCATCTGCAGCGGGCATGGCAGCAGCACGGCTAGCTGGCCTGGCTGCAACAGCAGCTGCTGTTGGATCTTCATTAAGGACGCTCCCTCCCGCTCCGCAGCGTCCACCAGGGCAACCGTCGCGGTGGGTTTACCCGGGGCCGCTGATTCGAGGCGGACGTCCTCAAGGGAACGCGGCAGGTGGCTTTGGCCTTGCGGAGCACCCACGTCTGACTCTGCTGCACCGACCTGGCAGGGCTCATAGGAGTCCTGAGCGTCGTGCGGGTGTGTCATGGTGGCTGAAGCGGCGTCATCGTCGTTCGTATCACGCCGGAACGCAGGGAAAGCAGCAGACCAGGTTTTTGGCTCATCAGGTTGCACCTTGCCAGTGACTGCAGCGGGCAGTTGGGAATACACGGCGAGCAGGAACAAGCCCTTGCCACGGTTCGGCTTGATGCTGCCGCACGCAGCTGGAAAGGCATCTTGGTCCGCCGTCACGCCCTTGGCGAAGGCTGGTATGCATGGCCCTGCACTGAGCACCGAAGACGCTGCTGCGCCTAGCAGGCCGTAGCCTGCGACAACATCTTGGCCGACCTCCCCGGCCGATAAGCGAGTTGCAGCACTTGCTAGGACAGGCTCGGACTCAACGGTAAAATTTGGTGAAGGTTCCATGGCTGCATTCAACGGACCTTTCACACCCTGTCTGCAAGGGTTTGGAGGCTGCTGGTGACGATCTTCGTCCGGGCCTTTGTCAGAATTGTCCAAGCTGAGCCGCTTGCCTGCAGTCAGCGGTGGGTTGCAAGCACGTGGCAGCGGTTGGCGACAGCATTCGAGCCAGGCCAGGGAAGACGAACCGGCATCACATGCGCCTTAGCGTAGTGTTACCTGTGGGTATAGTGTTGTGCTCATCAGGCTCGTAAGCTGAGAACATGTTGTTGCTGCTCGTAACGGACCACATGTCGCAACACTTTCTGGTGAGTGAGGAAGCAGTGTCCAGCGTTGTCACTGCGCATGCACGGGCTCGCATATCTGATAGCATTGATTCGATGAAGAGTGCTGTTTCACTCAGATGGGGATCGCTGCTGGCTTCTTCCTCGAAGTATGAGAAAAGCAGCATTGACTCAGCGCGCGCGAGGCCAATGGAAGACCTCCCTTCAGCACTCGCTAAGCTAGAAGTTGTTGAGGAGCCGAGTGCGTAGCTAGACGGCTGGCCCTCTTGCGCTGGGGCTCTTGATGTACTGGTGCTCGGCGGACGACCGCGCCCTCCAGTGAAACTTCCGCCTGCGCTGTTGCTGAAATGTATGCTTCGCCGACCCTGTGGCGCTGATATGGGCTGACTGCTTCCATCGATGTTATCGAGGCTTGACGCGCAGAAGCACGAGAAAATCCCCGGCAAGGTAAAACGTTTTGCTACACCAACCATGTGCACCTCAGTTTATCAGTAACCTGATCAACTAATCATTGAAATATAAAATGCGAAGGTCTGCCCACCCCTTGTCCCACTTTTTAAGTATGTACCGGTTCGTGCACTGTAGCAATGATCCGGTGAGCAGGATGTTGTGAGCAATCAAAAAGTTTCATGAAAAATAGGTTTGGACCATTGGCGTTTGATATTCTATGGCATTAGTACGATATGACCGTCGTCAACAGCTTGCCTAATATGGAAGCGCGCACGATGTCAGATGCACAGCATCCAGCTAACAGGTCAATCTCGCCAAAACTAAGTCCTGCACTGTAACAGTTGTGCACTATGCGTAAACCTTGCATTGAGCTTGCCCTAACATCAGTAAACGAAGAACGGAACTCCATCCGCAGGTACAGCGGTACTGCAGCGTACTTTCGCAATATCCCAATACCGAATTAACGCTTAATATAATATATGTCAGGTACGGCGGCGTGGAGGCGGTTGGGGTTCTGGGGTAGCTGTCTGAAGAGAGGTATGAACGCGATGGAGCGAACACCAGGCTCTCCGGGTACCGTATTCGTACGAAGCGGGATCATGATCGGGCGGGTTGCATCAAGGCACGATGCAGGTGGGCGGACTGATGCGCGCCTGTTTGCATGCGTGTCCTCACATACGGCACCTGTCCTGAACACGACCTGATAGCCCGACCGCTGCATGTGCCCGGCTTGCAAAGCGTGGATCACCACCAACTTCATAAATTGACAAGCCCTGACATGAACGCAAGGAGAGTACCGGATATTGCTGGATGCATGTTTTGAAAGGGATAGCAGCATCCACGAGGGTCCGATCTCCCAGGTATGTCCGGCTACCGTACGTGCGTACGTGTCCAACGCAGCAAGAGCTGACAGCTGAGGTATTTGAAAATCGATTTGTCGCACGACTCTCTGGAACACGGGTACCGGTACAGTGGCTTTCGACTCCACGCAAAGACACTTACAGTCGGGGTTTTCCATAATTGGAAAGATGGGTTACACCCATGTCAAAAGGTGTCTAACGGTTGCACACGTGCATTGTCATTCGTTCCATTCGTCGGTGCCCTCTCTGGCCTACCCTACGCAAGTTAACAACCTGAACTTTGACCAACAATCCGCCAACCCAGCTTGCAACGGGCCCTCACTCCTGCTGGACAATTTCGGAGTGGCCCAAAGCCCGCAGCTTCGCAGTGGCCCAAAGCCCGCAGCTGTGCACCGCCATGCCTGCTGCTTCGGCACTCGTCCTGTGATTACTGTTTGGCGTATGTGATGTTCATGGCGTTGGCTGGTGTGATCTTGAAGCCTTGCAGGCCCTGCATGGCTGTCGTTGACTGCATGTCGTTCTCATACCTGGGGGAGGGAACGGTTAGGCGGAAAGCCGTATTAGTTTATGCAGGCGGACAGCAAGGGGACTCGAAACGCTCTAGACCAACACTAGCGCTTGTGCAACGAGTGGTCACTTGGCACACAGAGGGAAGACCATTGCCCAACGGATCTGCATAGATCCCTGCTGAACCTTCCCATGAAAGGTTTGCCTAACGTGGTGTGCCTCGCCCTCAACGCCCACCGCTTGCATGGTGAGCAATCAGCATGCAGGACAGCGCAAGCACATGCAAACCGCTCCGAAGCAGCCTTCCTCTCCCACATGGCTGATTTGGACGTTTCCCCTCCTCGAATTCGCCATCCATCTTAAAGCACAACAACACGGGGCCACCCACCCCAACCTCCCAGCCATGTGTACGGAATGAACAGCGTGTACGACACTACTTACTCGACGAACGCGATGCCTGGCCGCGCCTCCACCATGCGCACCTCCCGGAAGCCCGGGAACTGCTGGAAGAGCATGCCCAGCATGGCCTCGTTGGAGTTCTCCGGCAGGTTCTGTACGAACAAGATCTTGTTGGGTGCGTTGGCCAGGCCGCCGCCACCGCCGCCGCCGTGCGCCTGCATGCATGGGTGCATGCCAGCAGCGCGGGTGTGATGCAGGTTTGAGAGAGGGCGGGGGTGAATGCTAGCAAGCGTCAATGTGGGGGTGAATGCTAGCAAGTGTCAATGCTAGCATGAGGCGTTGCGCGGGTGCTGTTGTGCGGGGAACATTGCAGGACGGGAGATGCATCGGAGGATGTGGTGCTGCAGTGTAGAGGGACGGCCGTTGATGCGCTTCAGCGCTCATTGGATGTGAACGGCAGCGTCCGAGCCGGTACTGCGGATGGAACGCACACGCTTCAGTGGGTTCCTGCCCTGCAAGGTGCGGCTATCCCCAAGGACACTCCCACACGCAGCATGCTCGCCAAGAACATATCAACACGGGGATACCCATATGGGCCACGTTGCATTGAGCGGCAGCTGACTACAACTCCGTAAAGCTGCTACGAACCGGTACTGTGTTGAGCAAGGTGCAGGCTGTGGTGTGTTAAGAAAACTGGCCGCGAGTAGGAACCACACCGATCCGCACACGATACGCCCCCCACTGACCACGGTCAGGGTCAGTGTTTCCGCGGCTCAGTTTGTCTAAGCCCCCCACTGTTACCGGTACCAGTATTCCTGTGCGCACTTCCAATGTTCCTTCCCTACCGCGCCAGACGCCGGAGCTTGCGGTCCCGCCTTGCTTCCGCTGGGCCGCTTGAGCATAGCCTCTGTGCATGGGACATAGGCACGTTAGCTCGCGTGGATATTAGCATATGGCCCGAGTTGCACCAGAGCTAGGAATCCTTAGGGAACCCAAGCATGGGGCGCCCACGGCCCAACCGCTCCTTGGCAACGATCCCCGTCCAGTGTACTTGTGCTGCGCCTCCCACCTCTTGCCGCCGCATTCTTTTGCGCTCGCTGCTTCTTGTCCGGCTTGTACGTCCCATCCACCTTCGCCACCGCGTCCGACTTGCCGCGCGCGTATGTTATCCGCTGGAGCGAGGGAGGGGTATGGGGGTCAGCCATGTTGACGCAAATGTAAACCCCCTGTCCCAGTGCCGGGGCCCCTACTGGCACAGTGGTATGGCTGTACTCACAATTGGCTTGTCAAAGAACGGAAACCCCTGCATAGTCCGCAGCGCGTTCGTTGCAGCCGCTGTGTCAGTGAATACCACCCAGGCTTGGCCGCGGAGACGGTAGGTCTTCATAGCCACGATATCCATGATCCGCCCGAACTGGGAGAACATGGCGTACAGGCATTTCTTCAACTCTGCAGCAAAATACCACATCCATTTTAAACATGTCGCAACTACTAATACTGTGCCCAGTATGAGGCATAAGCCAGTGAGAGAAGGCCGCCATTCGTTAGTGGGCCTAACCTTCTTTGCTAAGCTTTTCATAAAGGTTGTTGACGTATATAGTCTGGTTAGGCGGAATGTCCATGTTCCTACTAGTGCGCTGGTTCCAGTAAATGCAAGGACTCTTGCAGCAAATACAGATACGAAGGTAATGTAGATAGGTAAAACGTTGCGCTTAACTACACCTAGGTCGGCAAATTGCTCTTAGCATTAGGCAACTCGTCAACGGGGTTCAGCAAGAAAATGGTTTCGGAGACGTGTGGAAGTCATTTCACCTGACTACGAAACAGCAAAGTCCTAACCTGTTGTTAGCTTTTCCTGGCAAAAGCTAGTTTGATCCTTGAGCTGCCAGACATAGGCTGTGCTGATCCCCTTTAGACGGAAGCGGTTGCATTTATACTTATAGAAAATGCCGTCTTACAAGTTCCTCCACGAGTATGAGCCGGCGCGCCCTGCTACTGCTGACAAGCCCTCAGCTAGCCCGGTTTATCGGCACGTCTGCGCGAAAGATGGCTTCCCCGCAGCGGAGTTCACCACGCTGTTTGAGATGTTTGAGCAGTCATGCGCGAAGTACCCTAACAACCAGTGCTTAGGTGAGTAAGTAGATAGCGCAGATGACATAGAATTCAGTCGACGTGGTGTCTGCACGGACATGCAGGCAAGCGCGAGAAGAACGAACAGGGCGAGGTGGGCCCCTTCGTGTTCAAGTCTTACAAGGAAGTTCAGCAAGAAGTATCGCATGTGGCATCGGCGCTGCGAGCGCTTGGTGTTGAGCCCAGCCAACGCGTCGGCGTGTTCGGCGCCAACTGCCCAGAATGGATGGTCGCCATGCAGGTGAGCTTATCTATCACCATAGGCATGATTCTGAAATTGACACGCTGTGTTATCGCACATCTGGAGCGCATTTAATGGGTAGTCATGTTGGCGTTGAAGTCATGATCGGAAGCCTGTAAACCTCCTCGTTAATCCGTAAGCGTTACTAATTCCCTTGTAACCCATATATCTATCCTATGGATCTAGCTTGTTCATTTTTCACATCGAAACCGTCGTGTCACAGGGTTTGGTCTAGGTAGTTCCTTCCCACTAAATGTCAATTTCCAAAGCCGTGGAAACACCCATTCCAGTTGTGTCTTTAGCGAGAGGCAGGCCTCCGCAAGCCTAGCTGCCAAACCAATTCCTCCCGTCCAGCAAGCATGTAACACTGACCCTGTCTTCACCTGCAGGCATGCAACCGCATGTCCATGCACTGCGTTCCGCTGTACGACAGCCTGGGTGAGAACGCCATCGAGTACATCATCAACCACAGCGAGTCGGTGGTGGCCTTCTGCTCCACCGAGAAGCTGCCCAACCTGACGAAAGCGCTGCCGAAGACCAAGGACACGCTCAAGCTGGTGGTCTACTGGGGCGCCGGCAACGAGGCTGCCCTCAAGGTAAGCCACCTGCATACTCCTCTACCGGTACCTGTCATCACCTCATCAACATGGAGACCACAGACCAGGCACTGCAGGCTGTCGGGTGGCTGCGTTGCCCCTATGTGCAGCGAAGCGGCAGAGATGGCTTCGAACAGTGAAATACGGAGACACTTGCATGAACACCCCGTACCCACCCGGCGCCGTTTTTGTGCCGGGGCACGTACCTGCGGAGCATATGTTTGAGGGTCTCCTCCGGGGTCATTCTTTACGGGTCCCTGCAGGCCGCCCGGGAGCTGGGCTACACGGTGCACTCCTTCGCGGAGCTGTTGGAGCTCGGCGCCAAGCAGCCCGCGCAGCCGGTGCCGCCCAAGCCCTCGGACCTGTGCACCATTATGTACACCTCGGGTAGGGGATGTCCTGACCCGGACAGGAAAACGGGAAGGCCTTGCCATGCATGAGCACGCGCCGCCCCATGCAACAATGGCGGACTCCTGTGGAGCGAAGATGGGCCTTCACTGCTGGCTTCCGAACATTGAAGTGTGCTTATCCTTGTGCGCACTTCGGACACCGCTTACATGCGTCGTGCGTGTTGCACCCCAACGCTGGCCACGGTTTTGCTGCTTACTTTGTCGTACGCGCCGTTTTGGCCATTGACCTGCATTTACTCATGCATGCATGCGCACCATGCGCCAACCAACGTTCAACAGGCACCACCGGCAACCCCAAGGGTGTCATGCTGACGCACTCGGCGGTGGTTGCGGCCGTTGTGACCGCTGCGGAGTACTGCAAGTTCAACAAGGTGGATCTGAACCACACCGACCGCCTGCTGTCGTACCTGCCGCTGGCACACATCTTTGACCGGTGGGTGGAGAGTTGCTGAGGGCCTGGGCTCAGCAGGAATATAGGCGGGTAATCACTGTTAAGAGTAAATCAATTCCTATCATGGTTGCGTGCCGACTATCACAAGGCGTGTTGGTCTTCCCTCTTGTTTAAACGTGTCGACCCTCGTTTTTCCGGGCAGGGTGAACGAGGAGTGGTTCCTCGCCATGGGTGCTGCCATCGGCTACTGGCAGGTGCGGTCACCGGGACGCCTGCACGCTGGTTTGGCCTAGCCGAGGCACGGGTACCCTATGTGGGAAGCGCAAGCACGTGGCAATAACGACATCCCCGCTCACAGACCTGCACAAACTAGCATTTTACTGCATCGGGGTCGGGGCTGATGCTCCTCATGATAGGAGCACTGGTCATGGGTCTGCCGTTTAGGGGATGCGCTGCTTGACGTACCTCACCCAGCACCTTCCAGGGGTGTTTTTCCGGGGCCATGCTCCTTGCCAACCTAAAACCCGCATCTGATCACCCCTGCTCGCCTGCCCTCGTGCTCCAGGGCGATGTGACGAAGCTGGTGGATGATGTGGCGGCGCTGCAGCCGTCGCTGTTCCTGGGCGTGCCGCGCGTGTTTGACCGCATCTACACCCGCATCATGTCCCAGGTTCGTGGACGGCGTGACCCATGGGTCAACATACGTCAGCATATAGTAACGGGCGACGAAGGCTAGGCACGAATGCGTGTGTGAGTGTGGTGTTTACAGTCAACAGCTTGGCGAATTGAAGCAGCGAAGTGACTTGCAGAATTTAGACCCGTCTGCTCTGTTTGCTCGTAACAGATTAACGGCGCTGGCTTCGTGAAGAAGACGCTGTTCAACTGGGGCTTCAGCCGCAAGCTGTTCTTCATGCGCCAGGGCTGCGGCCACGACAAGGTATGTCGGTGAAAGCGGGGCCTTTGCTGGCCATAAGTCTGAAACTGTATTAGACCTCTTTGCACGGGACAGGAGCGTTTAAAAGTGCTGCTGACCCAGATCGCGGTTGGTGGAATATGTTTCCCAACTGTCCCAAGATGTAAGCTTGTTAGGGTTGTTTGCGCAAAGAGCTAGTCACCCAAAGGATCTGGGTCTAAACGTGGCGGTGTAAAAGTGTGTACATGGGATGTTGTTGCGCGCAGGCCGCCCCCTTCTTCGACAAGCTCGTCTTCAGCAAGATCGCGGGGCGCTTCGGCGGCAAGGTCAGTCGAGCGAAAGTTCCTGTCCACTACCCATTTCAGTCGCTGAGCCTTATGAGCACTGACATGCATGAGGCCAACCATTTTTCCGTTTCTTGCTTCGTCGTAGTCACGCCTGTACTTCCTGAAAAGCTCCCTACCCCCACCTGTCGTACAGATCAAGGCGGTTGTCAGCGGCGGTGCGCCGCTCGCCCCCCATGTGGAGGACTTCCTGCGCGTCATCATGTGCGCGCCCGTGGTGCAGGGCTACGGCCTGACGGAGACCAGTGCGGCGTCCTTCATCGCATGCGCTGACGTCATGGTACGACACGGAATCCACTGCTGCATGGATTGCTTGTTTGCCATATCTCGGTATCCCCTGCCTCATATGGACACGCTGTACTTGCGTTCAGACTGCAATCTATAAACTACAGACACTGCTTTCCTGTGTGTGAGCTTTCCTCGCCTGCTGGTGCTTGGTGGTTGCGCTGCAGGACCACGCGGCCATGGTTGGCCCGCCCACGCCCATGACCGAGTTCCGTCTGGAGTCGGTTCCCGACATGAACTGCGACGCGCTTGACCCGAAGCAGCCCAAGGGCGAGGTGAGGGCCGCACGAATGCGACAAAATTTTGTCGTAACAAACACGGCACTGTGTTGGGGTTGCGAAAAACTTGCACTGTTTGTAGCTTGTCTTGCATGCCTGGGACGCATGTCTATTCTTCCCCAGAGTGGCTTGGCATGACATCGCCGGGTTGCGGGATGTGTCCTGCAGGTGCTCATCCGCGGCGCTGCCAACTTCACCGGCTACTTCAAGGACCAGGACAAGACGGTTGAGGTGCTGGAGTCGGACGGCTGGTTTCACACCGGTGGGACACCCGGTAGCTGTTAGCCGCAGGCTACATAGGTTGCCAAAAGCTTTGGGGAGGTCCTTCAGCTTTCTGGAAGTTTCATTACTGTATTCACTTTGCAGAAACCCCCATGTTTCAGACGCGCAGTCATGTGCGCATGGCTCTTGCTTATAGCGCTAATAGTGCGCTGAAGCGAACCTGCAGCTGCTGCTGTTGCAACCTTCCCAGCTGAAGCTAGAGGCCATGTGTGTCATGTCCCGTCGCAGGCGACATTGCCATCCTGACGCCCACGGGCGCCATCAAGATTGTAGACCGCAAGAAGAACATCTTCAAGCTCAGCCAGGGCGAGTATGTGGCGGTGGAGCAGATCGAGGCGACCTGCAAGAAGGCGACGGTGGCGGAGCAGGTGCGGACATGAGCTCGGTAACAGCAAAGGAGGGGTTTGTTTTGTAATGGTACGGGTATGGCGGCATGGAGGAGACACATGAAACAGGTCCTGCTGTTGCACGCAAGAGTGTTACCATTTGCACTCTGTTCCAGGTATCAGAAATTGCGGTAAAGTAACAAGTCTGCGGCGTTATACCGGTGCGTCCTGGAGCACAACACGGCTGCGACACATTTGTTTCATTGTTTGCCTGCCCGTCCCATGCAGGTCTGGGTGTACGGCAACAGCTTTGAGAGCTACCTGGTGGCGGTGGTGGTGCCCTGCAAGGACACCATCACCGCGTGGGCCAAGACCGCGGACGTGCAGGGAGAGTACGAGAAGGTGCTGGAGGACCCCCGCACCAAGGCCTACATTCTCTCGGTGAGTTTGGCGCTGGGGTGTGCATACCGGTATGTGCTGGGCCGCAAGAAAACACTGACCAAGAATTGATTTAGTGGGATGTCGTCGGATGTCGTCCAAGTGTAGATGCCCAGATGCTGGAATGATGCCGGGTGGGACGTGTCACTTTGGTTGGGGTGTTGGTCAACGCCCATTTGTAGCGCCAGTACTGAAGCTGGCTAGGATTAGGCGACATGAGATAGGGCGGTGATGTGTGTGTTGCCAGCACTGCCTTACACAGCCATTAGGAGGCGGGGTCGGGTAGTACGACATGCATGACACTGTGTCGTTTCTTGCCCTGCAGGAGCTGACCCGCGTTGCCAAGGAGGACCGCCTGAAGGGCTACGAGGTGGTCAAGGCGATCCACCTGGAGCGTGTGCCGTTCAGCGTGGAGGAGGACCTGCTGACGCCCAGCTTCAAGCTGCGCAGGCCACAGCTGCAGGTGGGCGACGGGTTTTAGGAACATACTGCCGTACTGCTCAAGGTGGTCCTGGTGCGCCGGCATTCCTGAACTCGCGTTGTTCACGCTGTCTGGGGGAGCATACAGCACCTGAAGTCCATGTGCTCAGTTCCTGGTGTACGCGTGTATGCAAAGCACCTATCCAGTGGGTGTTTTCATCTTCTGCTTTAATGCAAGGTTTCATTCCAAATCGGCCACAGGCTAAGTACCAGAAGCAGATCGACGGGATGTACGAGGCTCTCAAGAAGGCGGAAGCGGTAAGGATGTAGCGCATATGGAATTTTGGGACTGGTTGGCGGACGATCGGAGATGACTGAGAGCTTTATTATACGTGCCAGCCCTCGTACGTTTTCCTGTGAAGCTGGACAAGCTAAGAAATCTCGTTACCCATTTACCGTCCCCCAGGCCAAGGCTGCGCGCGAGTAGACGACCCCGGGGTTGCCGGCTGACTACAAGCAACGTCAACCTTCAGTTCCCATGTTAGGCAAAAGGGCCTTGAGGCCCAGCAATGGACGTACATTTGTTCCATATACTCTGCTGTGAAAGTGCTGGATGGTGAAGGTATAGGAGCCATGGATCTCTTATTTCGTAGCGTATACGCCGATGGTGTGTGGTATGTTGCATGCGCCGGTGGGTTTTAGTGTTGGGTGTACAGTATAGGTCGTTCCTGCCCAGTTCCCCTATGTAGCGGCACTGCACGGGAAGTGTCCTCGGAAGCTATATTGGCTCGACGCTCTGCAGGAACGTTTTCTTGCATGCAGCAGGCTTAGTGCGGTGATGCTGCTGTCACCGTATATCTTGTTGATGGCTGCCTTGTAGGCATAAGGGTATGTGAGCGTTTTTCCTTTCATACCAGTTGCTGCTTTGAGCAAATGCAGTTGGGTATACTTAACCATGTTCACTGTTACACTATAAGGTTCTCTTTGTCTATTTTACTACTAGTACCCCACCACACAAAAACAATACCAAGGTGTATACTTCTCAATTCACCCTCAAGAGCAACTTCATTAGCAACATTCTCATTTATTTGTCTTGCAAATCCAACGAAAATTTACTAAGACTGGAGACCACACTTGTCAGCACGTCAAAACATCAAATTTGCACCCACGTTAGTATCATGCACTGCCCCCAATGTTTTTCATAACCAAGTCAAACCAGTTTGCAGACAAGCATCCTGAAACGTACGGTGGACCCCAGCAACAGATGTAACCATCCCTAGCCATTAGCTAATTTGCCCAAGGATCGGAGTCAAGCCTGAGGTTAAGCCCAATGAGCATGCTCAGCGTTTGCGGCCCAAGAATCCGCCTCTTGCGTGAGCCCTTCCGCAAGTCGCCACTTGGAGTTACGCCTTCACATCAACGTTACTTCCATGCCTTGAACCTGAGTGGCCGACCAAACCCTACCAAGCCCGACCGCAAGAAGCGAACACCGACATTCCCTACGCGCACATCTCAGCGCCGCCAGCCGCCATGCATTGTAGCAGCTGCTGCTTACTAGTAACATACAACCCGAACGCAGCTTACAGCGTACACGCTGCCATGGGTAGCTGCATGCACGTTACGCGTCTGTAAGGACACATATAAACTCAACGTCATTTTCCACGAAGGGCGTGCTAAACGCGCTTGGATGCATTCCACAAGCGTCTTGGGAAAAAAGCAAAGACGCCAAAGCGGCGGGCCAGGGCACAAGCCAGAGTGGAGGAAATGTCCACTAGCGGCGTTGGGCCATCTCAAGACGTAACCGGCGGTTCACGCCAGCCACAGACGGTACATCCACCAACCTCATTGAAAGCCTGTATCAACCTTGCCGTCAACCGCCAACCGTCATATCTTCATTACATGGCCCAGAACTGGCCTTCCTAGCAATTAGCCAACTGGCAGATCACTAACAACCCCCCAAACCAGTGGCACAACCCCAAAGCCGGAAAAACTGATCATAACAACAAGATGCCGCACCCGGAAGGCCGCATTGGGAACATGTCGTTTAGCTGGCAACACTCAAAAACCGTAACGAACAGCCCCAGCTGCTACTCCTCACAACTGCTCCGGCTGAGACGACGAATTCGGTTGCCCGCCCGTTGTGCTCATGCTGCCCGACTCGCGGGTTGCCTGTTAACGGAAGAAAGGGCGGTATGTACGACTTCTACTGCTAACGGACAAAACGGGCAAGGCTAAGGAGTGGCATAGAAGGTGGAAGGGCGCTTGCCGTAAACAGCCAGAATTGGCCAGAACGGGGCTTCAGCTCTGTGCTGAATGCTTGGCAAGCCTTACAGCCTCAGCTGTAGCCCTCCCGGCCATCACAGAATGCCTCCGAATACGGTAAGGCACCTTCCAACGGCTGGGGAACCACGCTCCTTTTCAGCCAGCGCGGGCCCGCCTCTCGGCTCTTCCATACCGCTTTCTGCACACTTGGTCCCAATCCCCATCCAATCTGCTAGACGATCTAACTAGGCTACCAGCAAACATGCGTTACGGTCATGGCATCCTTCCCCTACTAGCCCAGCCAACACCCGCCGCACCTGCAGCAGCTCCCGCAGCATGACCTCCATGTCCTCCAACTCCCGCACGATCTCGCCGAACGACGGCCGATCCGCGGGGTTGTGCGCGATGCAGCGCTTGCCCAGATACTCCAGGTGCGGGAAACAGTCGGGCGGCCACTGCGGCCGGAGCCCCTGTGCAAGAGATGAGCAAGAGGCGATACACGGTGAGGAAGCAGAGGTAAGCAACACCGCGAAGGTCAGGTTGCGAAGGCACAGGCACTGGGTGTACCCAAAGTTAACTCGTACCAAGGAGTATGTGCCCGTGCTGCCTAGGGCAGTTATGAGGCATATTGGGTAGCACGCGGTACAGTGTCCGAGAAGCGTGTGGCGAATACCAGTATGGCGAAAGCAAACAGCTCCCAGACGGGAGGCGCGACACTTACTTGGGACACCGACTGAATGACCTCGCCCTGGGTCATGTTCTCGTACGGCTTCTTCCCCGTCACCATCTCCCACCTGTGGGAGCGAGGCGGGAGCACGCTCAGGATAACATGCGGCAGCACCGCTAGACACTGACCTCCGCACCGCGGCTATACGGGGCGGCGTAGCGACGGCAGCAGCAGCGGCAGTCCAGGACCATACCCCAACGCTGCGCACTTACAGAAGCATGCCGAAAGCGAAGACGTCCGTGGCCTTGGACATGGTGCCCGAAAAGTGCTCCGGGGCCATGTAGCGCAGCGTCTGCATGGACAGGGCAAAAGGGACTCCGCTTAAAGACGTAGACTCACACGCCACGCCTTTTGCCCGCATGTACAACGTGCGAAGCGCGCTCTGCAAAGTGCTCCACTACGAATAGTGGTTGGCATGTCATGTCATGTCAGGATGTCAGCACTCAGCAGGCTGGAGCGTCATGCTGCGCCGTCCGCACCGCACAGCACAGCGCGCCGTGCTCACCCCCCAGGTGTTGGTCGCAATGGGCCCATGCGCCACGTGCGACAGTCCAAAGTCCGCCAGCTTGGCGATGAAGCCGCGTCGGTCCACCCGCGCCGACGTGAGGAGCACGTTGCCGGGCTTCAGGTCGCCTGCAGGGGCCAGCCATGGAGGTCAACACTAGTTATTAACGGTACGAGTTAATTAAACCCAATAAAACGGACATGACGAGGTGTTGCCGAGAATTGCTCAAGCAAAGCCGGTACCTCCGCAGCTTGTGCGTCAGTGCATGGTGCCAGTATACAGCCTCGTTCGTTAACGGGCGCAAGGTGACAGTGTGACGGGCTACGCCACGAGGAATGGCCAATGTGCCGGCCGTTTGACCAGCGTCGTACCGTGAAGCACGTTGCTGCTGTGGAGGTGCTGCATGCCCAGCGCAATTTCGCGCGCCGTTCGGAACAGTGCGCGCGCTGCAATGCGCTTGTTCCAGCGCGGGCTTTCCCGGAACACCTGCCGCTTGTAGATGGCCTCCTGGAGAGTACCCTGTGGGAAGTACGACACACCAACAAGGAAGCCAACCAGAAGCGCCCGGGAATGTGTAGCGCAGGTCCAGCCCAAACGGTTGCACGCGTTCAATCTGGGGCAGTCCCCTGGAAAGACCCCGGAGAGCGCGGGAGCTCAGAACGCTTGGTGTCCCATGGTGCAGCTCCACCCAGGTGGCCATGACCAACATTCCACTCGTCACAACCGCCTCTCGTTTAAGACACCTCACTTTAACGGCACTTCCGCACCACGCTGTAAGCGGAATATGCCCTAAGCACCAGCTACCGCTCAGCGCCCTGGGTCCTGCTGCTGCCCCGCCGTCCTCTTCTTACCCTGTCCGCATACTCCATGATGACCACCGCCACGTACTGTCCCGGCTTCACTTGCAGCTGCAGCAAGATGTTGGACACCGAGATGGTGCCCCCGCCCGCCTTGTGGCGCGGGTCGCCGAACCTGTGGAGCGGAGGAGGGGGGACGTGAAGGAGAGGAGGAGAAGCCATAACCCCATGAAGACGTGCTTCAACGTGCTCAAGCTTGGGGAGATGGGGCATGCGGGGTTTCTGGTTTTGGAATGTGAGAAAAAGGGAAGGGGGCGTGTGAGTTTAGGCATCTGGGTCAACTGGGCGTCTGAGAATACGCCCCGTCAGCTGCCCCACCCGGTTCATGGAGCACCTTGCCGCAACCCGTCGCCGCTTACCCGTCGCCACTGACGAAGCGCAGGCTATCGCCGCTTAGTCGCCGAGCGTCGTCACAGGCTGCTCCATGGATGGCGTGAAGGGATTCGTCATCCATGAGCGCGCACCGGGTCGTGTACGTCTGCACGCGGACGTGTGGGCAATGAATGCGTCACAGGTGAGCGGGACAGTGTTGTGCGTTGGGCTTTGGTGAGCCATACATGGCCCTGTGCCGACCCGGGTTTGGTGCGTGAAAAAGCCAATCGGTGTTGCGGTTACGTGTGTTCAGGAAGCTGAGCGTAAGCAACTAATTCACAGAACTCTTAGAAGTAGACCAAGGAGCAGAATGCGCAGGTGGATGTGTAACGCCTCCAACCCCGCGTGCACCCCCTAACGCAGGTTGGAAGTGGGGAGTCAGCGGGCATTGTCAACCATGAAGGCGCACCTGAATGACGTTCGGATGGGACAGCAGCTGCCCAAGCAGGGATTCCCGCAGAGTCACGCTGTTAGAATTGAGGCTGTCAGATACCACGAACTTGATGGCAACCTTGGCACCTTGCCACAGGCCTATAGGGGAGGAAGGACCAAGCCTTTACAGGAACTGCCATAAGAAAAGGAGCAATAATTACTGTTTTCCCACCCTTGAACACTGCAGCAAACGAGCCGTTCCCGATGAATGCCAAGTCCTTGATGTCACCAACCAGCTCCTCTGGTCGGCAAAGCTGGATGTTTGACTGACATAAAGTCTGTTCACTAGTCAACTTTAAGCTGTGCGTATAGCATCCAGGCATAGGCTGGATAACCGGTTGAGGGGGTTCTTGGGCCGGCTTTCCTTCCTCTGTTGAGGGCTGCGCTCCATCCTCCATCGACTCCTCTACTGCCTCGGAAGAGTTCAGTTGCTCCTCAGGCGCTGGTACAGGGCTTGTGCCGCTGCCGGCCCCCGGGCCCGGAGCAGCAGCCCTTTCCGATGCCTCCTGCAGTTATGTTTGACAAACGCATACCCCATTGCAGATATTAGAAACATGTTAAATTATGTTCGCATGTTGCTTTGTCTCCACGTGCCAGTCGTCCAAAGTACCTGAGTGCTCCTGGTAAAGCTGGAGCTAAGCTTCTTTCCCAGCGAGCTTGTCAGCGCCCCGCTTCCGCCAGGGACCAGTGCCGTAACCTCCGGCTCTACAGGCTGCTTTGGAGTTTGTCGCGAAACCGCAGCAACCTCCTGGTTCACAGCCTTCACGACACTACGTGGTGCTGCAGGCGGGGCCTTGCTGGCCCCTCCTCCAAAGCATGAAAACAATGGCATTTTTAGAACTATTAGCTCAGGCAGAATGCGCGCCGCGCTAGCCTGTCTCCATATTTCCTTAAAAGAATGGCTAAGGTTGACAGTACCAGCGCTTTCTACTAGCAACGTACGCCTGTTTGGTTGTGCACGCCCAACTGAGCTTCAGAGACGTTTTACAACCAGCAACCGGCTTGTCCGTACACCTGTCGGTACAATTTATATTGCTGCATGCTGCGCAAAATTACGTTACCTCTCTTTGTGGAGTTGTTTTCCTTGCAATCGGCTTTATGGTTCCATAACAGGGCGCTTGGTGGGCTGACGAAGTCTAATAGGGCCGAGATGCAGTTACCCTCGAAACCTCAAGCCTGCCTGAAGAATGTGCGCGTATTGCTGCCCTAACTGGTGGTGAAGATGGGAGCTCGTCATCCCAATTGTACTAAATGCTTTTGCGCTATTTTTGCCGTTTCTCTTTTGGGGTCAACACGATATCCCTGCTGACGTCGCAATTGTACCTGTATGGCTAGCAAACATATGGACGCCTGCCACTTGACTAGGCGATTCCAACAAACTGACGGCAAGCTTTTCCACATAGCTGCACGCCCAGCTCCCTTTCCTTGCTGTTGCAAGCACCAGTCGCGATTCTTACATGCCCGAAGTGCGGAATACGGCCCTTAGTTAGACGGCACATGATAGGCTTTCCCCCCCCCCGAACTGATATCCTCCCCGAAGCCCCGTACCACTCAACCCCATTTGACATCTATCACCGTTCCCGCCGGCCCACATCCAAGTGATCCAACGCCTCCAGCGTCTTCGCGCTGAACTGCCACCCCAGCTGCGCACAACAGGACTTCAACACAGACGCCTGCTGCTCAGTCAGCCCGGGTGCCAGGCATGCCACCCTCCTCTCCACCGCGCGCCAGAAGCGCGGGCCGGGACAGTATCTCAGAACCGCCAGCGCTCTAACAACGGTTACCAGGTCCACGCCTGCAGCAAGCGGGATGTCGCGATACACCTGCCGTACCAACTGCCGCATAACTGACTCCTCGGGGCGTTGAGCAACACGCGCGAGCGCCCATAGTGCTAAACACACGTTGCTCAGGCCGCCGCCACCGCCGCCGCTGCTGCTGCTGCTGCTGCTTTCATGCCTTCCCGTCGCGCCTGCTGCACCGCTGCGTGTGGCTGGTTCTGAAGCAGGAGCGGCACCTGGGTCGGGAGGATGTGAAGTTGAGACGGAGGTGGTGGTTGTGGTGTCGCAGCAATCGGCCGCTGCCAGCGCCAGCACGCCTGCCGTACGGTCTCCCAAAGGGCAACCCAGACGCGCTAGGGACCACAGCAGCATGCGCGCAGCCCGCCCATCGTACCTCCCTAACCGCTGCCGGTAAGAAAGGAAACCCTCTTCATCCCCACTCCAAACCCCGCCTTTGCTCCCGCAGTCCATCGCATTCCATTCCCCTTCTCTTGCAAGCGCATCCCGGTCCGCATCCGACTCCCAACTAACAACCGCCGTTGCCGCTGCCAAGCTGGCATCTGTCGTACGCATCCGTTGGCGTCGTACCCCACAACCGCTCCCGCTCGCTGCCCCCGTCGCTGCCGCCACATGCCCCTCCACCACCCTCCGCGTCCACCCGGCCACCAATGCGTCCGGCCGCAGCCCTATGCGGGCCATGGCCTGCAGCGCGGTCGCCAGGGAGGCTGGCTCCAGGGAGCCCTCCTGCACCGCCAGGGCCTCCAGGCGAGCCAGCACAGCGGCTGTCCAGGCGGCCGGCACCCGCACCCGCCATGCAGCCACGCACCAGAGCAAACTCGCAAGGCACCGGCCGGTAGCTTGGATGCGGAGGCGCTTCGGGGCGCCGTCATTTGACCACTTTGCTGTTGCAGAGTCGGCGAACGGGTAACCGGCCTGGCCAAGGGCTGGATTGCTGGATTCTTTCCCGGCCTGGTTTCTTTCCTCTGGCCCCGCTGCCTGCCGCATGGCTTCCGCTGTGAGGTCGAGCACTGCCGCCAGCCATTCCCCTGAGGGTTGCAGGCCAATCCTGGTGGAAGCAGTGGCTGTAGCAACGAGCTCCTCCGTTCGCATGTACGGCAGGGCGGCCAGTGCGGCGGGCCAGAAGGCCGCGACCCAGCTCGGCGGCGGCTGCAATTCGAGGACCGCGGCTGCCCAAGCTGTGTTGGCGAGCTGCTGTGGGTTGTACTGCAGCAGGCGGCGACATGACACATGCAGCAACACCGACCCTGCTGCCTGCAGGTCCGCATGCAACAAGCCAGCAGGCGTCCTCGATGTCATATCGGACTCAGCGGTTGCGGCCGGCCCGGCGGTCGCTGCCGCAACCACCTCCGGGACTGGCTGTGATTGCCGTCGTACTGTCTTACGAGGCCCCGGGTCCTCAAGCCCCCAGTCCCTAAGCGCAGGCTGAGGGGGTCCGCTGGTGCCTTCCACAGCATCTCCGCCCTCTGTTGCGTTCTCCGAGGTGGAGCTCGGCGGCTGCGGTGCCGCTGTCCCTGACGGCGCTACTGGGGGTGCCAGCAGCCGCAGCCGTGCCAGGGCCCACATGCCGTTTGCGACATCGTGGGCGTTACACTCGGGGGCTGCCGTACGCATGCTCTCCAGCAGCGCCCTCAGCGCCTGCTGCTGGTGCTGCTGGTGCTGCTGGGCTGCCGCAGCACCGAACAGCGGACCCAACCTGGCCACAGCCCAGAGCGTGTTGCAAAGGCCCTGCGAACGGCAGGAAGCATGGAGGGTCTCTGTTGCGGCCGGTATTCCCGGGGGGAAAATTATATAAGTGAAACGAGACCCAATCCCATATCCCGACTCATGCAGTGAGCGCATTCGAAGACAGTCCCGGGGGGGGGGCGCATGCATACGCTGCATGCATATCACAAGCAGGATCCCAGACCTGCCCAGCAACAGGCGCGGTTAAGGCAAGTAGCGAAGCAAACCATTGCCCCCCAAAAGCACAGCGGGACGACGGGGCAATGTCGTTGTTTCTACAATACGTCCATTACGCCCTTGCTCGCCTCCTTCAGCACGCTCCCCGGCCCCGGAATGCACAGCAAGCCGCCTCTCTTCCCGTCCCTCCCATCCCGCCACTCTCTAACCCCAAACACCAGCAGCCCGATGACCTCCCGGCTCGGCCCTGACTGGTAGCGGTACACACCTGTGTCGTGAACGCAGGGGCCTTGAGTGCTGCGGCCTGCAACGCTGCAAGCAGCCAGCCGTCGCCCGGTTGGAAGCGGAGCCGTGCGAGCGCCCATAACATGTTTGAAATATGTTGCGGGTCAGCCATCAGCAACTGGCGCTCCGCGCCAGGCAGCCAGGCGTCCATCCAGGATTGAGGCGGCGAAATTCTCAACACGGCCAGCGAGTAGAGCGTGTTGGATAAGGCCTGTGACGCGAGGGGGGCGTGGTGTGCGGAGATGGGGCCGTGGCAAATCAGATTGCCGGAAGAAAATGAAGGAAAGGCGCGCGCGATGGAAGAGAGAGGTCGCAGTGCGGTGGGAAGAGGCCAAAGCTGGTTGGATGCAAGAGTGGGCAGAAAACTGGTATCGTCGGCACGGCATACGCTTGGCTGCTTTTGCAGCCACCCTAGCTGCAGCCCTCACCTGAGGGCCAAACGCGTCCAACCGCGGTAAGCTAGCCTCCAGCAGCGCTCGTACTAGCCGTTCCACCCGCGGCCGTTCGACCTGCTCCTGTCCAGCGTCCTCCACGTTTCCGCGTCCCGCCCGCGTTCCCTCGTGCGCGCTCGGCCAGCCTTGTCCCACACTGCCTCGCCCTTCCGTCTGCTCTTCCTCCTCCATCAGGACCTCAGGCAACCGCTCTGCAATCTGCGCCAGCGAGTAAAGCAGGCTGGAGATGTGTTGGGGCTCCAGCGAGGGCCCTACGTCCGGTACGCGGCCCAACAGGGCCCACAAGGCGGCCCTAGCACGCTCGTGCGGTGGTGGCTGCATGCGCGACGCATGGGGACCGGTAGCGGCTGCTGCTGCTGCAGCAGGCATGTGCACTGGGCTCCCGACTGTGGTATCGCGGGCGGATGAAGGCGACGGCTGTGTGGAAGTCATGCCGTGTGCGGTCGGCTGGTACCGCTGCATGCTGCTGGCGACAAGGGGCTGCTGCTGAAGCCGGTGCGGAGCCGCTTTGGGCGGCCTCATCTTGGGCCAGAGCTGCAGCAGCAGGCGTGTGGCGGCCCACGTGGCATTGGCCAGCACGCGTGGCTGCGGCGGTGACCATGGTGGGTCCCTTCCTGGGGTCGCACCATGGCTAGGTCCCCGCTTGTGAGTGCCGTTGCTGCCGCTGCCGTGGCTGTACCCAGCACTCGCCGTGGGGGCTGCTTGCGAGCCTGAGGGGACAGGGGCGCTGCCACAGCGGCGGGCCAGGGTTTCCAGTAGCGACAGGAATAGCTCCTCGGGTGAAGAAGCTAGGGACCAGGGCGACGAAGCCGGTGGGGCCGCGGGTTCAGCAGCGGCGGCGGCTGGGGTTGCGTGTGGCGTGCTGCGTGGCGGCCCGGCGGGTGGTGGTGGTGGTGGTGCGTGTCGCGGCGGCAACGCATGTGGTGAAGGCAGTGGGGCAGCGGATGACAGGTAGGCCGGCCCATGCCCCAGAGCGTTATGGAGCGGTGGCGTTATGGGTGGCGGTGGCGGCGGTGTTGGTTGCGGTGATTTGTTGGCTGGAGGCTGCATGCCAGGACTATAGCGTGATTGGAGCCCCGATGTTGACTGAAGGGCAACACTGGGTTGCCCTGACGGAGGCGGCGGCGGCGGCGGTGGGGGTGTTATGCGCCCTGGCGTTACTGCTGACGGCGGCGCATGTGGGCTGCCGTACTGTAAGCCGTTTAGCTGCGGAACGGTGCTGCATTGTTGTAACCGACCGGGCAGCACCAGTTGGCCCTGCGGGCCGGTGGGGGGCAGTTCCGCCAACCGTTGCCGTTGTAGGGTCGACGGCAGCTGCTGCGCTCGCTGCTGCTGCACATGCTGCTGCAGTTTCGGCCCTTTTTGCTCCGTGGGCTGGTCGTATTGGGAGGAGGATGGCGACGCATGCGGTCTGATGCTTGGCTGAGGTCTAGGCTCGTTGAGGTTTAGCTTTGCCAGACGTGCCAGAGCAGCAGCCAGGTGGATGTCATTAAGCGCTCTTGTGGGGCCGTACTCCTCAGTGATCGCAGCCAACTCATGCCATGACCGCGTCGCAGCAATGTGACGTGTGATGAGGGCTCCGGTAGGTCTTAGGGAGGCTCCGGATGAAGGTATGGATACGGTATCCGAAGAAACATGGGTTTGGCCGTCACTACTATTGGCGTTATGACCGAGCACCCCTGGCCTTTCATAAGCCGTGCTGCTTGAAGCACGCTTGGGAGCATGCCGTGGCGTCCATGCTCCGCTAGCCGGCTCGGCGGTTGGACGCGCTGCAAGTTGGGAAGGGTTAACGCCGCTCTCCGTCCCCTGCACAAAGCTCCCGAAGCCAACGCCAACAGCAGGAATTGGACGAGCGTGAATGTGAGGAGGTTTAGGCCGGCCTCCGTAGGTTTCTGGTTGGAACGGGCGCCGGCGCGAGTGATTGGTACAGGCCAGCGTAGTTCTGATTGCATAATCCTCAGCAGCAGTATACGGACATACTGCAAAGGCGATACACATTACGGTATCAGTATGTTTTTGCCGGAATCCTCACTTCACACGAGGTGGGATGCATTTCCAATAGTATTGCTGCGACTAAGTAGCACTCTAACGTTGCAATGATGTTTGCAATTCCAGCAAAGAAAGCGATGGCTGCGAAGCATCTCTGCTCTTCCGAAACCACAGCGATCCACCGTGACCAACAAAAAAGCCTGACAGCCAAAAATGCAGGCCAAGATATTCAGCAGATTGCATGCCATTAAACTGCTAGCACTTCAGGCATGGCGTTCCAAATACAGTTCTGCTTGTTTGCGCGAAAGCTTGCCTCCGTAGTGCAAGCATACCTTGATAGCGTTTCTGCTACAACATATTATAACCATAAAGATGAGTTTAAACCCTTCTTCCTAGGATGAAAGCAGATGGTTCTGCACCTGCGGTGGCGCACATGCGGTGGTCTTGTGACGTACATGCCATGCGCGCCGAAATTACGCCTTGGGCGCTAGATCATGCGTCGGTCTTAATAACCTTTAGCCTGATGTTGCATGGGGTCGACATGGATGAAGTAGGTTGGTTGGGATGGTTACTGGGTGACCAGCGCAGAGCGCAGCTGTTTTCAATAGTAGTGTAAATACCGCTACAGGCCCTACAATGGCCTTCAGGGAGGCATCGCACACTGCGGGTGGCCCTGTTACAATGCCGCGTTGCGGGGACGGGCGAATTGCGCACGTTACACCGGCACTGGCCCTTCTACGCCCAGGAATGTTTATTGGATGGCAAAACCAAAGTCCTAAACCGAAGTACAGTAAAGTATCTTTCAAATTTTGCTGTTTACGTCTCTTATAACAATCAGGATAACGGTGCATATGCTCGGGTCATCGGCCATGGGCTCCATTCATACAGCGATCAGAAATAAACGTTGCTACAAATATAACTAAAACGGAGACTTAGGGCCCGAACTAGCCTAGTTAGGGATCCAGAGGGCCTGCGAGGGCCTAGCCGGCGGGCCTAACGGAAATGGCATAAAGGCGTGTTCCAAATTGTGATGCGGTCATTGCACAACATACAGCTTAGGCTGAGGCTGCCTACTTACACAATTACGCACAAACCAGTGCCTTGCCGAGTCAACATCAGCCGATGAAGCCGGGGCAGTAATGCCTTCTTGTGCTTATGCCATTAAGCGCTTTCTCCTATGCAGGGACGACCAGAATTTTACCAGATATGCAGACTCGCTCGACTTGCCCGAGCGCAGGCTTCAGCCCGCAACGGCCACGGCGGGATGCCAGGAGGTGACATGGCCCAGCGCGGTGCTGCCGTGTCTTGGACAAGGTGCATCGAAGGTAATTTCTTCAGGTCGGATGTCTGGCTTCAAGGTGCGCGTAGCACGTATGAAGTATGAGCAGCTCGTCAAGCGTCTCTTCACCTACCTGACTTACCTGGGTGCATGATGTGGCTTACATTACTGATATCCAGGGTGTGAACGTATTGAACCGAAATGCGTTTTCTGAAGTGGAAAGCTGGTGCCAAGACTGCGACGCGCTTGTCAAGCATTTTGGCAGTTCGACAGCAAGGTAAGTTAGATTAATACAAAGTTCAGTACGTATAAATGGTTACTCTTGGGAGCGTGGGCCCGGCTTGGCTGGAATGTATTAGGGCCCACCTTTCCTCGCTAGTGTAGGCGTTGCCTGCAAGTATAAACTAAAGTCCTCCTATGTGCAATGGTCTTCCCTGCAACCACCTGACGTGCAAGTGCTTGGGAGACTGGGACTCGCTCGGCCTTCTTGCCAACATAGGCACGAACGGGCAGCGGCCGAAAGCCGTTGCAGGGTCTTGCAGCCCTGACTACCGCCATCCTAACAATCCAGATCCGTCGCTCACTACCCGAGTATAGCAATCCTCATGAAAACTCTAATACGTCGCTTATGTTTTGTCGTCAGATGTCGTCCACACTTTCCTCGGCCCTGACTGCAGCCTCTGCGTGCTATCCGAGGACGGGCAATCATCCGTGGTGGTAGCCGCGGGGGGCCCAAACGGCCTAACCAAGTACCCAGTTGGCACGGTGTATCCTACTGCTGCTGCCGCCGCTTGCTCAGCGCGCCGTACTACCATTGAGTCCGGTTCCCTGTGCCTTCTTCTTTGTCAAAAGGTAAGGATCGCTATGGAATTTCCAGTGCTGTATGTTAAGAAACTGGTAGTGTGTGTGTGTGTGTGTCCAGTTACGGGGACGACCCGTTCCGGTAGCTTGGCACTCTGTCGGGCATGCATTTCCCAATTGGGAATCGGTGACGCCGTAAGTCCTACCGCCATACAACCCACCGTCAAACAGATTCCATACCGGTATGACGCACAACCCGTGATGCACATGCGTTTGTCCGGATGCATGCACCCTCGCAAGTCCCTGACGCTGTTTACCCCCTCTCGGCATGCAGACCGTCATCAGTAGCAGCTGTCTTGCAGCGGAGCTCCGACTTGCGAAGCCACAGCAGCGGGAGCAGCAGCAGCAGCAGGAGGAGGATGGAGGACTGGCTGCTGGCGGTGCCTCATGTGCATTGTACGGCTCGCACTTTAGGCGCGCCCCTAACGATTCCCGCTTCCTGGTGACTCCACTATGGTTTGCGGGCTCGGTGATTGGGGCCCTGGTGATTGATTGGCATGCAGCAGAGCCTTCGGAAGCTCCTGCTGCTGGCGGCGGCGGCAGTCCGGGGGGCTGTGGAGGACGCGGCCAAGCGGCCTGCTGTCAGCTACGCATGACGCCGTTGGATGCAGCAGCAGAGGCAGTTGACGAGGGCCGTTGCGGGGACTGCGTGAAGAGGAGTAAGCCGGCGGCTGGCCCTGCTGTAGGACCCGGAATTGACGGCACCAGGGGTTTTGGGTCTGCAGCAGCAGCGATGGAGGAGGCTCGGGCGCAGGCGGAGGCTACGGCGGTGGGGCATTTGGTTTCCGCTCGCCTTTTTCCTGACGAGCTGCACGTGCAGATGCTTCGCCAGGTAAGCGGGTTCTGGTCGTATGAGTGCTTGTGGGTGTGTTGGGGGCTAGCAAGGGTTCTTTCCGCTTCCCTCGTCTACCGGTAAACGTGCTGGCATTGCACAGTAGAAATGGAAGTCGGGACGTTGCGTGTGCATGCTTGCATCCGGAGAGGGGTAACGATGTTATTTGCACATGGTGGCATTTCCGAAGTGGACTCTTCAACTATGCTGGTGGTTTACTGCCTACCAATATCCCATGCAAGGCCCTCTTTCGGCTATAGCCTAGAACATCTCAATACGGTACATGCACGGCCGTGGCTTCCCCTCCCAGGTCTGTGGTCTTGCAACGTCTCTGGGGTCGCACAGTGATGCTGGCGACGCGCTTTGTAGCATCAGCAGCTGTGCCGAGGTTCTGCTAGCCCAGCGACACCAGCTCCCATGCAACCAGCTATTCTGTTTGGCAGCGGTGCTGCCAAAAGCGCTGGGAGCATGTGCAGCTGCGGCGGGTGCAGCTGGCAGCGCAGGTACAGGGAGCGCAGGTGCTTACGCCCGAACCGCAGTGACTGCGGATGAAGCGCTGCCTGTGGGTCTCCCGCCAGCAGCAGACCCCACGGGCAACGATGGTCTGCATGGAGTGTTTTGCAGCGATACGCGCACACATGCAGCCGTGGCCATTGTAGCCACACCAAAGGCTCCTACAGTGGCACGGGCGGCCTGTGCCGTCAACACAAGAAGCATGTTTAGTAATGAGGACTGTCGGCAACATTACAACGCGTTGCAACCCTTGGCCTTAAACCTGACCTTGATCGGCCGCGCCGCCGCCGCTGCTGGGATCTCCTCTGCTGGTGAGGCGCACATGACGACCCATGGGTCATTACCTGCAGTATTGAGCTCTACTGCTCGTACAGGGCCCGGAATCAGCATCGTCACCGACCTGAAAGAAGACATCCTGGATGAGAACAGGCATGCTCTGGACGTGATCCTAGCACAGCAGGCTGCAGGTCGGCGCTTACACTCCGCCGCTGCAGTCTGTGCGGGTAATGACCCCCCTGCTGCTAGACCTTCAATCGAAAATGAGGATGCTAGTGGTTTGGCGGGTGCGGAGAAGGAGAAATGGAGGGCCGGGCCGAAGTACGGCTCCCAACAAGCGAGGTGGAAGGCGGCTGAGGGCGGGGGTGGCGGTCCTCGCCTGGCCTTGCTGGTCTGCAGTAGCATGCCGCTCCCCGAGTCTTTCCTGCGGATGCTGGCTCGAGATGCTGCCACCATTGTGCAGGTAGTTGTTGCTGGTTATTAGTTAGCAATTACAGACTCCACCCCCACCTCACTCCTGAATACTCAGTTATGACCTGCTCTCTTCCTGCTCCGCAGCTGTGTGACGCGCCTCTTAGGACCTTGCTGACCCATGGGCCAGCAACGGGCTCCTGGGCACAGCTCTTGGCACACGGTGGCTCCCAGCATCAAGCCGGCCTCCCGGCACTGCCGATGGCAGCAGCACCTCAGAAATCTGCGGTTCGTGAGTCGCGTGGCGTTCTCGACCTGCTAACAGACTCGCGCGGTGAGCGAAATGACAGGAACGGCAGGTTGACCTGCCGGGAATGCAGTTGTATGTGCATGCTGCACACAGAGCTGCATGCAACGCCACTGTTAGGTGTCGACAGTCCTTTACTAAACCGCATGAACAGAGGTCTCCCAGCTATGGCCCTTTTAAGCTCAGATTCCGTTATTGTAACAGCCTTGCCTGGCCTTGCTGCCTATTTGTAATATGCCTGCCTGACATGCAAACCTTGCAGGCAACATCCCAACAAAAGCTCTGTACGACACGGACAGCAGTTCCCGCAGCGAGCCACGCACAGGCTGGGATGAGTTCGACGTCACAGACCGCGCAGCCGGAGACAGCATGATGGACACTTTCCCAGCAGCCATGTTCTACAACACAGCGTCGGCGGCCAGCACAGGCAATCACGCCGCTGCTACTGCCCTGGCTGCTGCTCTTTTCCCGTCGCCACTGCAGGCGCTCACTGAGACCTTCAGCAGCAGCATCTTCAACCATGTTGTCAATGACCGACTGGACAGGTGCGTGTCTGTGTATGTGCGCCTAAACGCACGTACAGCACCCGCACATACAGCAGAAGTGTTGCCGCAATCACAGTATTAGTAATAACCCATGCTGACATCGTGTTGTTGCTTTGCGAGTTACCTATCTTGCCATTCCCCTACACATTACCCAGGCGCGCGGCAAATTGCAACAGCACCATACCCCATTCCCTGTGTCCGTAAACCAAGTGTCTCAGAAGATTAACCTTCCCAGCTGTATTTGAAACATTTCTCCCCGTCATCCTCTGCCTTTATTGCTCAGCAGTTGCGGCGGTGGCGGCCCAGACGCTTACGACGAACTGTCGGCTCTGCGGTTGCTTGAGTGCGTGGGCCGAGGCGGCCAGGGTGTGGTGTATCGCGGATGGTTACACCAGCTGGAGGTCGCTGTGAAGGTGCGTTATCGGCTACAGTTAATAGTTACAGTCTCTACGCGCGTGTACAGTGTGTCAGGTATGATGTCGGAGGAAGGGCGAGGATTGGGGCTGGATTCGAAGCTAGGGACTGGAGTGGTTCGCGAAGATGGATGTGCGAGTTGCGTTTGGGTTTGGATACGCGTTTGAGGAATGAATTAGGCAGGCTTGTTCGTACGAGGGTGGCTCCTTCCGGCATGCCTGCTGCTCTGTAAGCGGTTGCAGGGCGGTAGGGATAAGGGACAAGGCCCAACCTTAGGCCTCACATGACCTTCCGTGCTTTGCATTTGCTTTAAACAACTCCCGTATGTACGACACTTGCCGTTGCAGGTGTGCAAGTACCAGGACCCCTACGTCGCCGCTTCTCCATTACTTTGGAGTCAGCCTGGGGCCGCCGCCAGTGCCGCTGGCAGGCTCATCTCCACTGCTGCCGCCGCCAGGGCGCATGCTGACGCGCCCCCCTGCTCCATTGCCTCTCGTGCGGCTGCTGCCTCCCATGCCGCCGCCGGCGCTAAGATGATCGGAGCCGGCGGGGGAGACGAGGAGTGCATGCGGCGCGGCAAGCGCGACATGCTTCGCACCGCGGCGGAGCTGGCAGTCGCATGCAGCCTCCCAGGCCACCCCAACCTTGTGCAGGTGATGCTTCACTTGTAACCTTCCTGGTGGATGGCCCTTTGCAAACGTAGAGTATACGGCGGTATATTCATGCAGCCCTGCGGCTCGATGCGTGGCCGTGCTTCTGAGGTTGCATGGCTGTCCTCTGGTTGCTTGCATATCAGGCTCCCAATCCCGTCGCGTCTTACGCAATGCTCCTTCGCTGGCTGCTTTGCCTCCCTCGTGCTTCCTTGCTTGCAGCTTTATACCTACTTCACAGAAGTGCAGCTGGTCCTACCTGGCACTGCTGCCAGCACAAGCGCTGGAGTGAGGGGCGCTAGCGGCAGCACGGACCGGCCGTACCTGCTGCGCAGCTGGCAGGCACTGGCGCTTGAGCAACAGTACTGCCATCAACAACAACAGCAGCAGCAGCAACCACGACAGCCGAAGCACGACCAGCAGCAGCAGCAGCGGGAGTTGGTGCTGGTGATGGAATACTGCGACGCGCGGGACTTGCGAGTCGCTGCGGAGACAGGCCAGCTGCTGCTGTGGCCACACAGTCATGCGGGTCGTAGAGTTCTTAATCTGCAGGTACGGCGGTACGACAACGTACGGCAACGGCGTTTGCTAACAGTACGGCAGTTTTCTTTATTTCCGTACCCCACATATCACATCGCTGGTCTTAAGGGCTTCCACCTAGGTCGCCTTCAGTAGCACGGTACCCTCTTTCTGCTGACTACGGAAAATCTCTACATGCGTGCGAACTGCCCATTACACAATTCAAACCTCCCTCCCGGCTAATGTTAATATGCATGACGTCTGTGCCTTCTTTCTTGACGCCACACAACCACCAGGCCATCTACATGACGCTCATGGAAGTGGCTCTTGCGCTGCGTCACCTGCACCGACATGGCCTGGTGCACTGCGACGTGAAGCCAGGCAAGCCAGGGACCTCCCATCCCAGCCCTTGCTAGGCCTTCCTAGTAACCCCAGCAACACAGCTGCTGTTGTTGGCATCCCTTCCCTCTGTCGGAAGAAGGTCCGCAGCACCACCAGCAGCATTAGCAGAAGTGGCCAAACTGCTAGCCGTCCATACAGTGTCCATTGCCCCAGCAGTCCCCAACATCCCGACCACCTCTCACGCGCCGTCCTTTTAACCGCTGCTGCCGCTGCTGTTGTTGCTGTTGCCTCGTCAGGCAACGTGCTGCTCCGTAGCAACTCCCGCGACCCGCGCGGTTGGACCTGCAAGCTGAGTGACTTTGGCTGCGTGCGGCTGTTGAACGAGTCGGACGGCCAGGGGCGGCCTGGGTTCCGAATGTCAGCGCTGGTGGGCTCCTACACGCACATGGCTCCGGTAAGTGGGTAGATAGCACGCATGGGCTAGGGTCATTGGCGCAAGAGGTTACTCTTTTCGCGGAAAAGGGTTGGGCGTCTAGGTAGGTTGCAGATGGCAGCAGGTAAATTGCCGTAGCAGCTGGAAAGGGGAGAGGGCCTGCTGCAAACATGCAAAGGCGCACAGGGCTTGAGGAAGGGCACGCGTGGGAAATAAAGGGGATCTGCTCGCGGAGGTTTTGCCTACTGCTCACTTTCCTTAATGCCTTACACTGCATGGCCCTAAACTCCTAAATGCAGGAGATGTTCACGCGAGGCCAGCTTCTGGACTCCAGCGTGGATGTATACGCGGTGGGCATCATCATGTGGGAGCTAGCGTCCTTGGCGCCGCTGTTCCCGGGCAGCGCCCCGGAGGCGGTCGTTGCGCTGGTCCGCGGAGGGGTGCGGCCGCAGTTCGGAGACAACGTGCCGCCCGAGTACATGTAAGAGGAGGGCGTGGGTTCACACAGCTGGAGGGCGTGGGTGCGCGTAGGGCAGGGAGTGCGGGTGTGGCGAAGTGGTGATGAAGGAGCGGATGAGGCACCGTCTAAAGCTGCACCGGCGGCGCTGCGCTCCGATTGCTCTTTGCGAGCGGGAGTTAACGCGGTTGTGGCTAGGGCTTTCGCGAGCGGTTTGCCTTCTCGTTGCCCCCTTGAACGTTTACCCCATTCCCATGATCCAAACCTTTTCTGCTCATCCCATGCTCGTCCCTCGCGTGCCCTCACAGCTCCCTGGCGGCCATGTGCTGGGCTGCCGACCCACGGGTCAGACCTTCAGCAGCCGAGCTCGTTCAACTGCTACAGCAGCTCTTGGATAAGCTTGCTCCGACTGCACCCGCTGCGGCTGCGGCGTTCCAGCAGAACTCTCCGTCACCTCCTCACCTGCATACGCCCGCTCGTGTGCCGCTGCCCGTGCCCTTCATTACTGTTCAGCAGCAGAAGCAGCAACAACACTACCTCCAACAGCAGCATATCCAGCATCAGCATCAGCGGCAGCATCCGCAAAGAGCGCCGTTACAGCAGTCTCGGTCGGCACTCGATGGAGGCAGCCGGCGCCCTGCTCTCGGCGGGCAAATGGACATCGCAAGCCGCGGCAGTGCACATGCCCCATCACACGACAACAGGCGCATGATGCCAAGGTTGCCAACCTCTCGTTCGCACCCCTCAGTACTACCCGCAGCGGCGCCGGAAGCGGCTGCAGCGACACCGGCTGCATCAGGAGCAGCTGCAGCCACAGCAGGCGCAGGTTCCGTCATTATTGCTCCAACAGCCGCGTTGTCTTTGCCAACATCCCCGACCACCCCAAGAGCTGGGAGGTCACTGGAGGAGTCACCGGCAAGCTCCAGCACCACTGCATGCGGCAGCTGCCGAGCTGATGCAGCCTTCACGCCTTGCGCCTCCTCAGCCTTCAGCAGCAGCCGCAACCCGCTATCTAAAGTCCCAAGTGGCACATCTTCCATGAACACAGGCATCGTAGGGGCGGGCTCCTTGCCGTCCTCAACCTTCCTGCCGTCCGTCCTTGGACGCAGCCCGCAGGGGCCCCGGTCAGTGATGGCAATGCCATCGGGGACGACCGAGGAACGTGCGACAGCAGCAGCCATGGGTGGTGCAGCGAGCCCTGCTGACAACTGCTGCCAGCAGTCGACAGCAGCAGTCGGAGCATGTGCAGAGGCGGATGGGGACGTGCCGCTATGTGCCTTGGAAACATCATACCGTGGAAGCGCATACAGGCAGTTGGCGACATTGCTGCCGCTACAGCTGCAGCAGCCGGGCCTGCAAGCACCAGGCCAGCAAAAACGCCAGCAGCAGCCACTGCCACAGCCCCGGCAACGCTCCAGCATCGACATCCCTCTTGAGCGCTGTCGCGAGGAAACTCTGCCCGCTGCAGCAGAGCCTCTGCCGGCGCCTGTTGCAGTCATCTCAGAGGTTCTGGCATCCCTTAACCTGGTGCGCATTTCGCTAGGTGCTAGTGCTGCTGGGTCCTCGCCTTAATCTGGACATGTCTCGACGGCGTCAGAAACTTGCTTGCCCTTACTGTCGCACCTGGGGACGCCATTGTACGGCCTCTCCTGGGGAACCGAGATATGCTTGTTGGGCTGCGGCACTTTGCAAGGAAGAGTCACAAGACGTGTGTAGCCTGAGTCATGGTAGAAAGCTGCCTGTTAAGCTTCCGAACGTGTGGGAGTTCCGAACATTTAAGAGTTGGGAGAGTTGCTGCTCAATGAACGCCTCTCGTACGCCTAGCTGGAGGCTGCATCATGCAGGGCACATGCCCTCATTGGCAGTGCGCGGAGTGGGGCTCGCTGCTCGTTACCTAGACCAGTAAGCTAGTAAGAGGCCAGGCTTGGTTTGGTATTGCCTCGCAGCAATGCAGCAATGCTTCAGCAGTTGGGCTGAAATTGTCGGTTGTTTGGTTGGCCTTTACCTGAGACGGACGCTTTTTCCAAGCTAGAGTGTGCTTCACGCACCTGTGCGTGGTAAACCCTTGACCTAGTAGAGTGACCCGCATCCCTGCATGCATGGGTTCATGTCTCCGCCCTTTTAGTTTATTGCTAGGCATGTTCCCCTGTCTTTATTTCCCCCATGCGGCTGGCATTCTGGCCGTCGTTAATTGAGGCAATGGTCAATGAGGCATGCGTACCCCTTGTTTACCCTGCCAGCCACGTAGCATGTGTGGCGCAATGCAGGGTTTCATGTATCTGTGAATCGTCACATTTTCCTAAGGGTGACGACAAAGAATTGAGTAGCTTAAGCCGTCGCCATTTTCGAATTAAGCTTTCGTACTAAGCACGTCGGGCTGCCAGCTGTCCTTAGCCCCGGGCGCTAGCGTTTGGGGGCCTTGCAAGCGCCGTACAACCTGCCACAACCTACTCCTGTGCGTGTGTTGATCAGTACTTATGGGTGCAGGCCACAAGGAGTGTATCGTTCGTCGTGGGGCATCTTTCCGTTTATTGAGGCGTATGGGTATGCCACTCTTAGTTATATGTGCGTTTGCTTTCGTAAATGTGCGTCTAGGCTAGGTGCTGTAGGTTCATTGCTTGCAGACCAGACTATATTGGTGCGGTACCCAAGCCTCGTTACTGTGGCCATGTTGCCTCCTAGCACATGCATGGCAATCGCCGTTACTGGTTATGCTTGCCTGGTTTGGAGTTTCAAAAGGGTTCATCATGTCATCATGGATGCAAGTTGTGGCTGACGTGTAGGAGGTTCCGCTGGCTGCCGGTGCCTGATATTGCTCCAAGTTTTACGCCGCTCCCGAATTTCGGGGGGCAAAGGTATCACATGGTGGGTCCGTACTGCACTGACTGCAACACTGACTGCACGGACCCATGGGTCACAGCATGTCAATCTGGCTGGAGCATCATCCTGAGGACATCTTGTCGATTTCTCGTCGTTACGGCCTTTCCCATTACGTACGTGTCGTACGTTACGTACGGTTGCAGAAGCTTTTTAGGGCCGAACAGGCAATGTGTGTCCTAACTTCATAGGCTGCCAGGGTTTGGTGTGTTGCCCTTAATCGCCAAGTCTTAGTGCGCGAAATTTCCCATGCAATGCGCGTAAGTAACTTGGCGCCTTCAGTGGGCATTTTCTGATGAAGACATTATTTGGATTTGCGACCTGTCTGCGGGCCCCGTCTTATACGTAGTGAGGAGAGTGCACGTGACCGCTTTGGGCGGTTAGTGCGGCTGCGAAGTGAAACCAAGTTCTCCAGAGTAGCTTTTTCTTTTGCAGCGGAAGAAGGTGCGGCAGCGTCTGTGTTCATCTAAACTATGCTTAAAAGTTTTAAGATGCCTTGTCTTAATGAGTGGGGATGGAGATGCATGTGGAAGATATGGATAGAAGTGGATACGACCTCGTCATAGACTGAGCGCCCGGTATGTCGAGCACTTTGCTTACGAACCCATAATTGCCAGGGCGTTATGTTCGGCACCTAAGATGCAGCGCTCCGGGCTTTTGTTCGTTTGCGCGACCCCAGACGTTTAGGGCTGCATGGCCCTTGCAGCTCTGCTGCTGATTGTTGTTAGTTACACGTTTGTGCTTGACACCCTACAATGAGTTTATTGCAGCTGATTATTTGGGCGAATCGTTTTGCAGAAGCATGGCTTGCCACTTCAAAGTGTGACGCTTGTTGAGCTAGCGCTGGCGTACTCGGAAGGGATGCTCAAGAACTGCTTTGAGTAGGCATGCGATTGTAGCCTCGAAGCAACGTGATTTTCACGGCTTGCATCATGCGTGTGTGCAAGACGGCGCCTCTTGATCACACATGAGCGTATGCAGCTAGCGCAATACCGCCATTATTGGCAGTGCGTGGGATATGTTTCAGTTGAAATGCCGTGCGAATTGCCAGGTAGCAAGGAATGCGTTATAGTTTGCGAACCATGGGTCTCAAGTGTGAACTGCATCATTTCTGAGAGGGGAAGCACGTGTCATATCACATTCTCTGCAATGAGTGGTTTGCGGTGTGCTCCTGCCGTTGCTGGGGCCCAGCAGCGAAGTGAGAAATGCCGGCTTTCTCTGTTAATCCTTATTATTACCAATTGTCCATCTTTCAAGGCGCCTTGAAGGTGTAGATACCCCTTGTGAGGAAAAGCGAAGCGGCTGTGCGGCATAGTGAAGTCTTCGTGTCCTCTTACCAATGTCCGTAAGGACAAGAGACTTGTCTATTATTACTGCGCGCGGGCCCGTATGTTTGTTTTCCAGGGCTTCAAGCAGTTGTATTATTAGAGCCGTTGGCTGTCTTTAAGTCGGTGCTGTGTAAGTCACGCTGTGTACGGCCGTACAACATATGCGGTTTGCCGTACGTACGACATACCCTACCATCCCTCCTGCCTGGTAGAACAAGTCATATTGTGCTTTGGTCTCCGGGACACAACGCTCCATCGCTACGTTCCTGTGGCGTGAGGTTTTAAATCAGAAGAAGGCTTGCGTTGAAGATAAATACCGGTAGCGATTCAAATTCTAAGGGCGGTTTGCCGCACAAGTGTTATGCGTCCTTGCTGCCTTATAGCTTCTATTTAGCTTCTATTAGCGTGTACTTCAATTCAGACTTGTTACTGTTGCCGATATGGCAGAATTTGTAATGGCGAACGCAGGCAACGTGATGCTCAACCATGCGCCCTGCAAACAGATAAGCAAACGGCATCCAACGCATTGCAACAGCCACGTACGAATGGTCAATCCACTGTTGGGCAGTTGTAGCATCCTGCACGCAATAATCCCTCAACTGGCCAACCAACAGACCTCCAACCAACCACGGTGCCAACAACAGCAACGCAAAGCCCAGCAGCTTCGCTATTTGAGCCGTCATGCTGGAACCACAACAAAGGGTAGTGTCGACACGACCAGGACCACGACCAAGGCACTCACGTTGCTTGTCATCCCAATTTTCCCAAACAACCTACCGATACGATATTTGCCGCCACATCCGACGTCCCAAACGTCGGATCAGCCCATCTTTCACCACCCTTTCACTGCCCGCCCCGGTCTGCCCCTCCGCCTTCATCTTCATCGCCCCCGCCCAATCCGCCTCCCAGGGCGTCGTTCTTAGCGGACCTCGGCTCTACGGCTGTGGCGGCGTCAGAAAGGGCAGTAGCAACCCGTCCGGAAGCGCTGCTACCTGCTGCAACTGGACTACGCCCACCCTCCTCCGCCAGCGGCGCCGCCGCAGCAGGCGACGGGGCTCCCAACGGAATGGGTACGGCGTTCCTATTGCAGCCGACCCCAGTCGCCATGCCTACCAGTGCAACCGGCGCAAGCACTGCAGCTCCCGCAGCCGCTACGGGCACCGCCACCGCCGTACCCACCACACCCGCCGCCGCCATTACCGCCGCCGGCGCCGCCGCCGCCGCCACCTTCCCTCCCAGACGTACGGCAAGCACCGCATTAGCCATCGGGCCCATGTAACCCGCCACCGCCGCAGTCATCGCCGGGCCCATCCCCGCCACAAGCGATGCCACCGCAACCGGACCCAGCGCAGTCACCAGATCTGCCGTAAATGCCGTACCCAGAGCCGCCGCCACCTCCGCCGTCAGCCTCGCGCCCATAAGAGTCGCCACCTCCGCCACTCGCTCAATCCCAATCGCACCCAACAGATCCGCCGTCAAGCCCACGCCCATCTCCTTTACTAGACCTGCCGTACGCTCCACGCCGAGATTCTCCGCCACGCCCGCCGCCACGTCACTGCCGAAACGTCGTACCAGCTCGCCAGTGACGGCGGTGCCCATGGCGGCGACCAGCGCCGCCGTGTCTGCGCCGCCGAGCTCCGAAACCAGCGCCGCCACGTGTACGGTACCCATGTTTGTCACCAGTGCTGACGTCAGCTGGGGGCCCATGGCGCGAACCAAGTCCGCCGTGGCCGCAGGTGTCATGGCCTGCGATGTCAGGAAAGCATTCTTTATCGTGATGTTAGCGACCCGTGGGTCAATGACCCCGCTTACATGCGTTGATTCAACGGTTTGCATGGAAAACCAACAACCGGAGCGAGCGGTTGCAAGCTTCCCTCTCCCTCTCTCTTATCTTCCCCTTCGTATCTCTTCAGGCAATCTGCTACTGGTACCGTCCCTCTGCTGTGGTTGACTGCACGCTGGCATGCAGGCCCGCACCTGCACCAGTGGAGCTACCAGCTGCGGTCCCATGCCAACCACCAGCTGTGATGTGGCCTCCGCACCCATCGCCGCCACCAGACTGGCTGTGGGAGCAGTGCCCAAGGCGGCCACGATGCCGGACTGCAATGCGACATACACCACACGTTCAGGACACCGGGAACGGACATCTAGGAAGATGTATGTCACCATAAACCAAGCACAGGCTGGATAGTGCAGTCACGCTAAGCGCAGGTAGGACAGTCGACAAAGACCCATGGGTCGCAGGCGCCTAGAGGCCAAGCGATGGAGCCAGCAGGGAAGCAGGGAACCGGCCTCTTACCGTAAATTGAGGCCCAAAGGCACGAACGAGCTCCCCAGTAAAATGCGGTCCCAGGCAAGGGCCGCCGCCGCCCGCATCGCTCCTCGCCGTCACTTCTCCGTGACCTTCTTCGGTGGTGGTCGCCGGTGGAGGGTCGTCATGCCGCAGGTCAGCCTTGGCAGTGGCTGTGGGAGCGACGCCGGAGGTGGCGGCGTCGGCGGTAGAGACGGCAGCAGCGGGGCTATTGGCCGTGATGGAGCTGGCGGGTGGTTGGAGCGGGCGGTTGGAGGAGCTTGGGGCGGCCTCCGTGGGCAGGGCTGGCGGCGGTGATGTAGGCGGCTCCGTCGCTGACGCCGCCGCCGCCGGTGCCGGTGTTAGTGCCGGTGCCGGTGCTGGTGCCGGTGCATCCGCCGCCGCTGGTGCCGAGCGCCCAAACACCAGGCAAGCCGTGAGCTGGGGGCCCATGGCTGATACGATGTCTGCATGGAGTGGGTTAACAGGGGAGGTGAGTACACGGTAGCAGCAAACCCGGTCCAAACACAGGAAGGGACATACAGCCACCCACCCACCGTCTTGCCCACGCAGCTAATAATGCAAGTGTAAGAGCTAAAAGCTGCACATGCCAAACACGCATGCACTCGTGTAAAATCGCCCAGCAGCAGGCCCACTCAATCCCGCTCCTACCCCTGGGGTCGCCAACTCTTCAGTAATTCAGCAACTTTCACCCCTTCTCTCCATCGACCCAACTACACACTACCACCCACTCACCCGCTGTCAGCTCCGCTCCGAAAGCCGCCACCAGCGCCGCCACCCCCTCCCGCCCCATGCCCCGCACCACCTCCGACGTCAGCGCCGGCCCCATGCAGCCCACCAGCCGCCCCACCAGCGGGGCGCCCATGTAGCGCACCAGTACGGCAGTGTCCCCGGATCCAAGCTCCGAAACCAGCTGGCAGATCAGGAGAGATCCCATCTGTTGTAATAACTCTGCGGTGGCCTGTGTTGTTGCGGATGGCAGTTGCGCATGGCGGTTTCATGGAGGTTGTTGCGGGTCGCCAGCGGGAGAGCTAGCACCTCACAATTGGCGGGCTATGGCTAAGAGTTACCGGTAAGATGTCCTCGACATCCTTGTTGTTGTGATTTACAGCCATGTCCAACTGTCCAACTGTCGGGGTATGGTGGTCATGCGTTCCGTACAGTCCTATACCGGCCAGCTGGGAACCAGCATGCAACAACCTACCCACTATCCGCAGCCCAACCCATTATCCGCAGCCCAACCCACTATCCGCAACCCTACCCACTATCCGCAACCCTACCCAACCCCCTCCCTCCTTACCTCTGCCCCCATGTCGCGCACAATCCCCGCCGCCAGCTCCGGTCCCAGCGCCCGCACCAGCCGCGCCGTGCCCCCGGCGCCCAGGCCCGCCGCCACCGCCTCCGCCGCGGGGCGCCCGGGCAGCGGCAGCAGTTGCCGTACCAGCGCCGCCGTGAAGTTGGCTCCGAAGGCGGTTACCAGCTCGGAGATGAGGGGTGAACCCAGCTGGGAGGTGAGGCCGGCGACGGCGGCGGGGCCTGAGGCGCGGGGGGGTATGAGAACGGAATGTGGGAAAGAGAGATGACATGAGATGTCTTATGTAGGTAAGACACGCGTCCAGAGCAGAGTACATTCCCGGTTAGAGAGTGGGCTGCCAAGACCCCGTCAGTGAGGGTACGGCCCGTATACGGGTACGGAAGCAGCCAACCATGAGATCATTATAAGCAATAACGCTCGTAGCAACAACCGTAAGCAAAAGACGAAAGTAAGGCAGTGCACCCCTTAGCAGCCGGCACCCCACCATGCAGTACAGTTGTACAGCGGCTATTAGCACAACAACAAAAGCTCCTAGCTACCCCCGTGTACGTCATGCTGGTACGGCAGCACGTACTGCTGCCGTACAAGAGACACGCCGCACCCACCCAGCGCAGACTCACCCAGAAACCCACCACCCAGAGACTCACCCAGATCCTGCACGATCTCAGCCGTCAGCTCCGGTCCGATCTCCGCAAGCGTCGCGGCAGTGGTTTCGGAGCCCATTCGCTCCACCAGATCCGCGGTGCCCTCGGCGCCCAGCTCGGAAGCCATGTCGGCGGCGGTTCCGGGGCCCAGCCGCGTGACGATGTGCGCGGTGCGGCGGGGGCCCAGCCGCCCCACCGTCTGCAGCGGGAGTCATTCGGTGGGGGATAAGAGGGGCGCAGGTGAGAGACATGACAGGCAGCAAAGAAGGGGTTCAGAAAAGGAGCTGCTGGACAGAGGGGACTGAAGAGTGAAACCAAGCCTCTGAATACCACTTTGTAAAAGCCGTGTGTTGCCCAAACCAACGCCTGAGCCAGCAACAGGCAGCCCCCATTGAGAAATACCTGAGCCGTGCTCTCCAGCCCCAGCACGCGGTGCAACACAACTGCAAGCGCCTTTGAACCCATCGCCGCCGCCGCACGCGCCGTCAGCGCAGGCCCCATCGCGCGCGCAGCCGCCGCCGCCAACCGCGCCCGACTTGACTTGTGCCCAGCAGCCGACGGCGGCGCGGGAACGACCTCCTCAGCAGCAGCGCCGTCGGTGTTAAGGACGTTTTCCGGAGCTTGGGCGTCGACGTCGGCGCCAACGTCGACTTCGATGGCACCTCTAGTCTTCGGCCGTCGGCGCGGCACGGCGGCGGCGCCGTCGGAGGTGCTGCCATCAGCGCTGCGGGACCCCCGGCGCGGGAGAGGCTGCTTCCGTACGACCGCTGCGACGCCGCTGCTGCTGTGCGGGCGGTTATTGGCGCCAGTGAAAGGGGCGAGGCAGGAGGCTGCTGCCGGCACCCAGGCGAATACGGGGTTGCCGCTGCCGTCACCGCCGTCGCCATTGCCGTTGACATGTCGATCATGTCCCCCATCAGGCTGGTAACTTGGAAAGCTAAAGCCCCGCCCCCCTGCGTCGCCACCAACGGCACCACCGCCACCACCGCCGCCTTCCAGGCTGCTTCCGCCGCCGCCAAACGCCGTCCCAATCGTACAATCCTGCAACCTTCCCGATCCCTCCGGCGACCCCACCGCAGAGCCGCGGGGACTGTTGGAAAAGTCGGAAGACGAACCGTCGCCGCCAGTGCCGCTGTCCGTCGCGATGTCGTTCAGCAGCGCGCGCTGCAGCTGCGCCTGCACCTGCGAAGGCGACGGCGGCGGCGGCGGGTGCAGCTGCTGACGGAGGTCACTTATGGCGCTGCTAGCAGAGGTGATGGCGCTGGCGGAGCTCGGGCCGGTGACACGTCGGTGCTGGCGGGGGTAGTTCTTGGATGCGGGTTGGGAAGGCGGCGGTGACAGGGCTGCAAAGGGGAAGGGGAAGGGACTGGGCTGCTGCAGATCTGTTGCCTGGAGTTGTGGTTGCTGCTGCTGCTGCTGCTGGTGGTGGTTGTGGTGATGACGGTGGTGGTGATGATGGTGGCGGGGGTGAGGGCTTTCCTGGGCGCCTAAAGCCGGAAAAGCTGAATCCAAGGACCGAGGCGTCTGTGGAGTTGGAGAAGGTGTACCAGCGCCGCCGCCGCCAACGTCGGCCCCGGAACAGCCGCCATTAGTGCTTCCAGCGTCACCGCCGGCATCGGTGTGGCGGCTGCCGTCCTCGCCGGCCCCGCTGCTGTCCCGGTCCTCTCCCGAGAGCTCCTGAAGCACGCATTCCCGGATCGACGCCGCAGCGCCGCCGCCGCCGCCACCCGCGCCAAAGGCGGGGGTGTTGCGGCCTGAGCTCCCGGCGGAACGCAGCGAAACGTAGGTCACGGCGCCGCCGCCACCGCCGCCACCGCTGCCGCCGCTGCCGCCGCTGAAGCTGCGGCGGGTGGGCATCACAAGGCCCGTATCGTCGTCCGGGATGGGCGTGGGCGTTCGTCGCGGCGGTGCATGGGCTGCAGATGGCGGCGGAGGCGGCGCCTGCGGCGCAGGCGTTGTCGGCGCCGCGGGGCCGGCGGCGGCTGGCGGCGAGGCTGGCGGCGGCGGTTGTGCGGCGATGCCTTCTCGTGTGCCGTATTTGATGGCCTCCGTGATCTTGGGGGATGCTGCGGAAGGGGAAAAAGGTGGTGTTGGGAAGGGCAGGCGGTATAAGTGTATAGGATATACGAGTAGCGGACAAGATGGCACGCCTATATGTACTTTGTAAAGGGAGCACGGTGACCCGTGGGACGGCAGGCGGGTGCTTTACAACAACTCGAAAGGGCTTGACGGTAATAGAAGCGCTGAGCCATGGGAGGCATGTGACGGGCAGGGGGTGCTGCCACCCATTGCCATGAGCTTCCAGTATCATAGCTACCGGTATACCGGCGGCCAATGGCGTCGCAATGGCGACACCCACCTGTGCCCCTGATGCCTCCAATGGCTGTGCGCTGCCTGCTGTCGCGTTCATCATCTTGAACTGCTTCAGTAGCGAACTTGGACTGTAGCGGTGGTTGAGGTGCTGTTGTTTGGCCGCTTGTAGTCGGGGCCTCGTCTGGTCCCGCCGGCGGAATGTTCAAGTCGGCCTGTGGCGCCGGAAACAGTACCGGTAGGCGCAGCCATAACTTAGCAAACAGACTACACGCTTATAAACGTGCATGGTCAGGAATGGTGGCAAATGTAATGTATAGTGGTAAGCGCATGGGAAGCTAAATGGGCGACCATTGACTTTTTGCGCCCAGGAACTCCTTCCCACCCCGCATCGCAACCAGAATAGGACATCCAGGTAACAGCAACTTTTAAGAGTTGGATTGCCGGGGAGACGGTGCGTAACAGCAAATACCCAGACCAACACTAGAGAAAGGGTGGCGGCGAGAAAGGGTGGCAGCGAACAGATCTGCAGCAGGTCAGACATTGCAAGACCCCGGTTCGTTCAAGGACTTACCTTTCCACGGGAGCCTCGAGTTCTCGGACTGGCGCGCTTTGTTCTTGGCCAGCAGAAACAGTTGAGGCCTGTGACACCTTTATCGCTGTCGTGGCCTGAGCCGCGGCCTCCATTGTCACGCTTATTTCTGATGTCGCTGGGCATGTTCGTCAGCATGCACAGTTAACAAACATAATTAGGCATATGGCTTTTAGTAGCTGGTTTGAAAGGACTGTCTTTCTTGGATACAGAGGGGTTGAAGTAGGTGCCTGCTTGTAGGATTACCGGTATAGATCGTGCGTCGAAGACATCGCGACCGCACGGAAAGCATTTTCTTACACAACATTGCACCAATTTGCACTCCTATTGACACTCTTTGCACCAATAGTAACAACAGCAAGAAATAATAGCTAGCATCACCTGAAAGCTGGAAGTTGACACACAGGCTGGCCTGAGAATGTCCACGGGAGCTCTGCCCTTCGTCATCCAGTCTCTAGGCTGGCTGCAGACGGATGCAGCAGTTAGCATTGCCCTTACCCTTGTTGCCATCATCCTAGTTCTTTTCTTGATTGGTCCTGTGGCCCGAAGCGAGTCCGCCGGCCGCGCTCGCGCGCTTTGCTCAGCGCCCACGGTGCGCCGCCTCAGAGCCGACCCGCGGGTCGCGAAAACGTCATCGTTGCCGCTTCAACCTCCTCCCAGCGCCGCTTCTCCTGAGCCACTGCAGGCTACTGAGCAGCATTTTAAGAAAGAATTACGAGTGTCAGCATCGCCGCAAGCCACAGCAACGCGACCTAACGCTTCGCACTTGAAATGGCGCGGAGCCGCGACTTTTTCCCCGCCGCGACCTTTACTTCCACTACTACGAGAACAAGAGCACACTCCTGGCAACCCAAGCGAGACCCAAGGTGGCAGCGATTCACCAACCAGCGTAAACTCCGATGACACGCCTTCCCCTTTCGACTCCGCGGCCGCCGCCTCGGACACGCGACGGTTCATCTCCCGGGTGCGCGACCCGCTGCACACTGTCTCCGAAACCCCGCCCGGCGCCACGCACAGCTTCTCCTCCCCCTCTGCCACCACTTGTGAGGTTCCCGGGAGTCAAGAGGAGCTGGACAGTGCGTGGCATCTGGCTTACGCATCTGGCGGCGCCGGAAGCAGCCACGTGCTAGGGCTGGAGGCGGATCCCACGTCCGCTAGTGTCGTACTGGCGACGCACCGCAATGCGGGCTTCGCCGTCGGCGGCGGCGGCGGCGCCGGCCTGGACGGCGGTATGTCGTACACAGGCTTCGGCGGCAGCGGCAGCTGCAAGATTCAGTCGTTTCCCACCGACGAATGGCGTCTGACGCCGCCTGGGACGAAGGCGGCAGGCGGCGGTGTCAGCGCCGACGCCGGCGGCGCAGCAGCGTCGCTGCACTGGCGGCCGCCAGGCAAGTCGTACATGGTGACGGCGCCGCGGACGCCGCTACCGGGCGGCCCCATGGCGTGCGGAGCCACCGATAGCAGCAGCGCCGCTTCGAGTATGACGTCGCCGACCGTCATAGCGGCGGCGGCGGCGGCGACGCCGCTGGGGTGGCTGAGTCCCCATCGGGAGATGCCGCAGCCGTCTGATACCCCGGTGGTCTGGCGTGGCCGCCCCGGGCTCGGCGGCGGCGGCGGCGGCGGCGAAGGTCAGAGCGTGGCGGCGCTCGGCGTTATGGACAAGGTGCAAGCCCCCCAACCTGTTCTCCCCGCTGCCGCTGGCGTCGCGGGTACATCCATCGGGCAGAAAGCGCGGGCTTGTGGAGTTGTGCCGGCGTCAGCAACAGCTGTCAAGGGTGTGCATTTGGCAGCCGCGGCTGACACGGCCGACGGCGCCGGCACCGCAGCACACGAGCCTTCAGTGGCGTCAGTGGCGTCAGTGGCGTCATCCCGGGGCAAAGTCGACCATGATCCGCCGCCGCCGCTGCGCACGTCAGCTCCGCAGCCGTCTCCGCTACATAAGGAGCCACCGGCACTTCCGCCGCTGCCGCCGGCGGCTGGAGCGGGACAGCCCCAGCAGCGTCACCCCTCGCTCCTGTCGTACCACTGCCAGCTGGGCCTTACGGGACCCTGTGCTCCCGTCGGCACAGCGGCTCCCAGCCGCCAGTCGCCGTCCGACAACTCAGCTCGCGCACCTGCTGGTGTGCCCCCTGCTACCCACGTCGCTCAGTCGCCGGCGCCGCCACCAAACCTCATGCGCACGTCTCGCCCTCGCCGCGCCGCTATGGCCCAATATGCGCGCTCTTCGCCTCCGGCCGCCAATGCAGCTGCTGCCGCTGCAGCCGCACCCGCTGATGCCGCTACTGCAGCTGCTGCCAAGGCAGGAGACGACGACGCCGCCAGGGAAGTGCCTACAACGGGACTAGCAGCGGCGGCCCAGGCCATCCAGCACGAGCAGCAGCAGCATGAGGCCTTCAAGCGGCTCCAACAGGAGGTGCAGGGGGAGCCAAGGCAGCCGGGAGACTCCGTGCTCCTGCCGACATGTGAACACAGCTCCGCTCCAACTCCTGGTGAAGGGTGCATGACCGCACTGGGCGGCTTTGCAGGACGAGCCAACGGGGCCAGCCTGCCGCTCAGTGACGGGTCTCGTCCAGATGGTTTCGCGGCGGCGGCGGCTTCTGCCGCAGATAGCCCGGACACTGCAGGCACCCCCGCCGGCGACAGTGTCGCTGCGTCCCATGGGTCAGTGTTGTCCCTTGGGTCGCGAATTGACTCCTGCTGGGTGCGCGACAACGACGCGGCTGAAGATGAACAGCAGCAAGGGTATTCCGACACGCTAGCAGACAGCGGCAGCAGCTCGGTCAGCATGCTAGGGGCGGATAGCAGCCTGGAAAGTGTAAACGCCGCGAATCCTTCTCGGTTGCACTTAAACGCATTAAGCCGCGACGCCTCCGCTTCCCCCTTCCTCACGCCGAACTACAACCCCCCGCGGCCCCAGCAAGCCCGAGCCGGCGGTCTGCTCCTCCGACCACCCTCTGGCGCCGTCGCGGCAGCTCCGACTGGGTCCTCAGCCGGGACGCTGGCGGCTGGGTCGTCGTCGTGGGCCTCCCGACACCCACCCAGCATCAACCTGGGGGATGTACTGCACTCCACCGCCGCGTCTCCCGCCGCCGCGCCTGCCGCACCTGGAGCCGCTACTGCCAGGGCCGCGGCGGCGACTAGGGCGGCGGCGGCAGCAGTGGCGCCTACAACTGCTGGCGGCGGCAGAGGTGCTGGAGGCGGCGGCGGCAGGGGATCGGTACTTTACACGTCGCGGTGTACCAGCCGGCTTCTGTCCGTGAAGGTGGGTGGAAAGGGCGGGGTGGTCCCGTTCTGATGGGGCTACTTGACCGGCAGCGGTCTACAGCAGCTGTCCAACCTTCCATCAACCACCCCCTTATCCATGGCGCCTTCCCTTTTCTGGTAAACTTTACGGTATGTCTGTACCCAGTTGTGCTCCCCTCCACCCATCCCTGTTCCCTGCAGCTGGAGGGGGCCTCGGCGCAAGCGGCGGTGGGCGGCGGCTCACCACTCACGAGTGCGGTCGGAGCGGGAGCCGTGAGCCACCGCGTGGCCTCCACGCTCATGCGCCACGTGCCGCAGGGCCGCCTGGTGCGGGTGAGTGCGCTGGCGGTGCGCGGCTGCGTGCAGCTGCTGCTGCACGTGCACATGGGGCCGCCGCTGCAGCAGCAGCAGCAGCAACGGCTGCGATCCACTGTTACGGGCGCCGCGATGCCTTCAGCTGCGGCCGCAGCAATGGAGGGCACGGATGTGGCAGCTGCGCTGATGACGGAATTGGGACGGCTGGTGTCGACGGGAGAGGATTTACGGCGGTTGCCGGCGGCGGGACAGGAGGGAGGAGGGAGGGAGGATAATGGACAGGGCGAGGGTGATGGAGATGGAGAGGAGGCGACCGCGGAGGGCTGTGTTACAATGTGCTTGGCGCTGAAAGGAGGAGGTGAGTTGGGGCTTGGAAGGAGCTGATAGGGAAGATAGGGTTAAGTTGCCTCTCGTGCTTTGGCTTGACCGTTTTCCGGTTGCCGTAGCCCCGGGCTATGAAGGATCAAGGATGACAGGGGGAACATGCCAACTTCAAATTGTTTAGAATGTTTTTTGCCGAGTGTGCTGCGCGTGTTACTCAGCGACTGTGTTGCTGCTAAAAGAAAAGCTGCACCAATTGAAACATCAATTTGCTGTTCCTTTGGAGACACGCGTATTTCAGCCCCGCTAAACTTTGTTAGGAATTTTCATATTCCACGCCAGTCAATCCTACTCATCGTAGCAGGGACACAGTAATCGGAGGCGTTGGCCGTTGCCCAGTCAATTGTGCGCCTTTACCGACTTCCATATAGCGACGTCGCAATTACTTCACATCTTGTTGTCCACAGAATATCATTCTATCCAGCTCCTGGCTTACTCTATGCGCTACCCTTGACCATCCTCTGCAGACGAGACATGGCGACGCGCTTTCACCACAGCGCCTTCCATGCTGCCCACCAGCCCTGTTCGTGGTCAACCAGCGCAACACTCTGGCACTTCTGGTGCCGAAGTCGCCCTGGGCACCATTTCTACTTCGCCAGCAACAGCCCCAGCGAGAGCCTCCCCCGCGTTCCAAGCATGGCCTCCGCGCGAACAAGCCACCAGCGATGCTCTCGACCCCTTCCAAAGCCCCGGAGTCATCGGCAGCGACGAGGCACTGCCACACGGTTGGCGGGAGCTTCCGTCCTGGAGCACATCTGGACCTGACATGGCACCACCTGGTGGCAATCCCTACCTGGTCGTCATTCCGGCGCCTTCGGTACTCTCGATGGCTGATTCTACGGAGGTAAACCACGTCAGCGGTGGCGCCTCATCATCTTCAGCCTCGGAGGAGAAGGTTACACTTGAGCTGCTGTACGGCTTCAATGGAAACGGCTACGGAGCTTTCCAGCAAGCGAGCACTTCGGGCTCCGCCAGCGACGGTGACTCAGCCGCTGATAAGGCCCAAGGGGGCATGGTAGCGGAGGTTGCGGCTCCGCGGCTCCGGGTGGTGATGGCGGCGGGGGAGCATGTGCTTGTGGACGAGGTGTACGACACATCCAGAGAGCGCCTGCCGTACATAAGGTGGGCAGCAGCGCTGTGTCGCCACGATTGTCAAAGTGTCTTCCTCACCGCGAGCAGAGGCGTGTGCGCGAGTCGTGAACCTTTCCTGGCGCGTACCTTTGCATGTATACGGGCGGCGGCTTCCGCTGTCATTGTAGGGTAATTTTAGGCTGCTTTTCTCAGCGCATGCCTTTCGCCCTTGCGCATGTATCTTAATGTGTCCGCCTCCTTCAGTGCTTCGCTGCTTTCTCAAGCCCCTCAACCCAGCGCTCAACGCTCATGTGTCATGTCCCTTCGCTTCCCGCCCGCTGCTCTCCTCGCAGCCTCCCACTCGCCCCAACCGCCGTCGCCAACCTCCCCACCGGCCCACTTCACGTCTGGCTGCTCTCAACCGCCGCTACCGACCCCGACCCCTCCGCACCATCCGACCTGGCGCCGTCAGTCCTCGTGGGGGATGCCACCATGCTGCTCCTGCCACCGCCAGCGGCCAAGGAGCTTAGCCTACATGTAGCCACGGTCCTCAGCAAGGCCGGGGCAGATGCGACGGCAACCTCGCCGCAGCCGCCGTTGACGTCATCCGACTCGTCGACGAGGGACCCATGGGACGGTCGCGGCGCAGCGGCTCGTAGCCAAGTGTGGACGCAGCACCTGCAGCCGCTGCTGTACGACTTTGGATACGTGCTGACGTCAGCGCGGGATGTGTACGAGGCGTACGACTCGGGAATGGAGGCCGCTGCCGCTGCCGCCGCCGCACCGGGGATCTCGGTTAGTGGTACGACACGCTACCCCGGCGGCACCGTGAATGCGGCTTATGGCGATGCGACGCTGGCGGCGGCATGGGCGGATGTGGCACTCGATGTGCTGGCGCATTGTGAGGCGGCAGGACTGCCGGCATGTGCGGAGGTGATCCGGGGAGCTGTTGCGAACGTGGCCAGGGTCATGGAGGCCGCCGTTGCGGTGGGCGCGCAAAGCAGCGGCGGTGGCGGCAACAGTGGCGACGTTAATGAGCACCTGGCGGAGGCGGGGCTTGTGGCCGCCGTCAGTGGCAACGACGTCGGGGGCGGTTCCCCAATTACTGCCAGCCATGCCGACGAAGCCGAGGCACGCTCAATGCGGCGGCTGCGCGGCGGCAATGACATGTTTTCCGAAGGTACCGACGCCAAGCAGCGACCCGCCGGGTCGGTTTCGTTTGAGTTTGCGAAGCCGATTATGGAGGGGCTCGGGCGCACTGCCGACGGCGGTGGCAATGACGTCACTGGCAACGACAAGAAGCGAGCGAAGGAAGAGACGAAAGGAACGGCGGCGGATGCGGCGGCAGTGCTGGTAATCGACGACGTCATCTCGAGTGACGACTCGGCCACAGAGGGGAGCCCCTTCAGCACACACAGCGTCTTTGACGGCGGCAGCGGCTTCCGGCTCCGCGGCTACTGTCCTCGCACCTGCACGCTCCTCATGCGCGCTGCCTCTATCAGACCCTGTCCGCCGTACACCCCTCCTGCCGATGACGAGCTGCAGGATGGCAGTACCGGCAGCAGCGGCGACGGCGCCGCCGACGTAGGACGCCAGTGGGGCTCCGAAACCCCGGCGGCGGTGCCACTAGCCTTCCGTCGTACGACACGCGGTCGTACTACAGACTCCCCAGAGCCGCCGCCATCGCCGCCGTCGCATCAAGCATCTGACGTGCTCAGCGCCCCGCCTTCCTTCGCCGCCGTGAGCAGCGGTGGCGGCGCTTCGACTTCTGAGCGTTCCTCCGACACGGACGCAGCGGGCGGCTGCGGCCGACATGGCAGCAGCAGCATCACGAACACCGGGACCACCATCACTGACCCGCTCTGCATGACCGCGCAGTGCCTGCTGTCGGGCGGGACGAGCACCGCAGCAGGGTCGGACGTCGCCGGACGGCGCAGCCTGGACGGGCGCTACCCGGATGCGGGCACGGCTGCCTGCGAGTCCGCGGTCACTACAATGATGAACAGGATTCCAGGCGCCGGCGACAGTCGGGGCGGTGTAGCGACCAGGCCGGCTGGCGCAGGAGAGGCTACTGGTCCTGGTAATGGCACCCCAGTGCAGGCGCCCCAACAGCAGCACCCGTCGCAGTCGCAGCGACGGAGCCTGACTGGCTACGGCGGCGGCATGCAGGTCGCTGCAGAGCCCGCGGGGCCGCTGTCTCGCACCGCATCGGAGAGGCTGCCGTGCTTGCCGGGCCTGCACGGCGATGCAGCGTGGTTTGTTCCGGAGGGCTACGAGGAGGTGGAGTGCGAGCTGCTGGTACGGGACGTGCGGCCGTTTGGCTGCCACGCAGCTAAGGGTGGTGGTTCTGAGGGTACGGAAGGTAACGTCTTGGAGGCTGGGAAGGAGGAGCCGGGCAGGCCAGCCGACGACGGCGAAGCCAGGGCGTCCACGTCAGCAGGCGCGGCTGCGGCGGTTTCGAAGGATGGCAAGGTGGACTCGGGCGGAAGCGCCGTCGGGGTTGATGGTGGCGGCAACACCGGGGCTGCAGCCGGAAAGCGCCGAAGCCGGGAGCAGGGTTTTCAGGTAAGCATGCTGGATTGTAGCAGTTGGTGGGGTCGTCTTTTGGCATACTGCCTCTCCCATGCCTTGCTTTGTGAAAGGAGGCAGTATCGCATTTTGCTTGAGCCGTTTAGCCTGTTAAGCCTTGTAAGCAGACGTATTCCGCAAATGCGCCTCCGCAGGTTCTGCGCTGCTGCCTATTGGCTCGGGACTTGTGGGTTAAGCAGGTACGGCAGGGTCGGTGCTGGTGTGGTTAGGTTGGCTGGCAAGAAGCTCGTTCCCTTGTTTCTATGATGCTGGCAAGAAGCTCGTTCCCTTGTTTCTATGATGCTGTTAAGCACCTGTCGGCGGAAAGCCGCTGGCGGTCCGCGTCACTGCTGTGCACCTAAACAATTGAAAAGGCAATCCTGCCGTGGCGTTCCTATGCAACGTTGTTGGTCGGCGTTGCAGCTCTTTAGCAAACCAAAACCGCCACTGTCGCCACTGCCTGTTCTCTGTTGCATGCCAGTAGTAAAATGGGCCCCGTGCCGCTCCTGCTGCGCCCCTGCTCCCCACACAAGGCATCTGTATACCTTAGCTACCGTAGTTAGCGCATGACTACTCGGCTTTGGCATGGATCGTTTCCGTAGTTAGCGCATGACTACTCGGCTTTGGCATGGATCGTTTCCTCGTAATCGGAATGGTACGGATGGGAACGATCCGAGGCTTTGGCATGGATCGTTCCCTCGTCTTCCCTCGTAATCCTGCACCTTTGTTCTCACCTACCCCTACCTCCCCGCTACCTGTTTTCGCGGCCACAGCCCTCAAGCATCCTGGAACCAGCGGCAAGCATGCCAGCAAGTGCTGCCTTTGCCGTCCCATGCGAGGACGGCCACCCGAGGATCAGCTGGGGCGCCGGAGCGGAGGGCTGTGACCGAGGCACCCGGCGTAACAGCACCACCAGCAGCTTCAGCAGCGGCAGGCGCGTAAGCCGCAGCGTCTCCTTTTCCTCCGCTACTGCTGACATACGGCCCACGACAGGCGGGCGTAAGAGGAGCGGTTGGAAGCGCCATGCGCGCACGGTCGCAGGTGGCGGAGGAGCTGCAGGCAGCAACAGCAGCAGCAGCAACAGCACTCGTAACGGCGCCACTATCGCCAGCAGCGGTCGAGGCGGCGGCAGCAGCAGCAGCCGCGGCGATGGTGATAGGTTCGATGGGTTGATGCGTTTGGGCTATCGTGAGGTGCAATGCGGGCTGCTGATGCGGGAGATGTCGACACGGACAGGGGGACGCTACGCCCAAAGCGCAGGTGGCGACGTTGGGCGGAATCGCAGCCCTGTGCTGCCGCCAGCGGCAGAGCAACGGGGTGCCGTGGAGGTGCTAGCAGGGCAGCCAGCGGCGCCATCGTCTGGGGCTTTAGTCGCGGCGGCGCCGCCGTTTCCTAGTTTGGCGCTGCCACTGCCCTCAGGTGTCGCGGCAGCGGCCGCAGCGGCTCTGGGTTACCGGGAGGTGACCTGCGTGCTGCTGGTGAAGGTGCGGCGCGGCCTGGGCGTGACCGGGGGTATGTTAGATTGGACGTGCGGGTTGTGCGGGTTGTGGAAGGGAGGGGACGGGCAGCTGCGGGTCCGTCACTGCATCTTGCGCGCACTGCTCCGCAAGCTGTAATGGTACCTTGCCGTGCGTTGGGGCATCGACGCATGGACCTGTCCCCTGGGTTTCCTCCACCTTCTGGGCAGTACAGCAGTCCCTCCGGTCCCTCCGGTAACGTCCCAAGCTCTTTCCATCCTCACCACCGCCCACCCGGTTCCCGCACTACCTCTACAGGACCTGCAGCCAGTGCCCCTTAACGCCACAGCTGTGCTTGAGGCCTCCGCCTTCGCCAGCGCGGGTTGGCTGGACCTGCCGCACGACAAACGAGCGAGGACCTCGGCTGACACCGCTGCTGCTGCTGCTGCTACCGCTGCGGAGGCAATTGCTGCGGCAGCAGCAACCACAGCATCGACATCACCTGCTGACGCTGACAGCGGCGACGGGCCCCGTGCTGGGGCTTTTGGCGACAACAGGAGCAGTAGCGGCGGTGGCGGCACGGGGGAGTCATCTGAGGCGCCTTGCAAGCGGCTGCATGAGGGGCAGCTGCAGCACGGACGGGAGCAGCAGCAGGCGGACGGTACGCGATACCAGGGTGTGTATCACGAGGTGCGCTGCGGTCTGGTGATGCGGGTGCTGCGCCGGCAGTCCGGTCCGCATGTGGGAGTGGCGGGATAGGGGCGGGTATCCCGCCCGACGATTGCGGTTAGCCACAGCTGCTGCCGGAGTCTTCGGAGGGCTCTTGACGGTTTACTGCGCGTATGTGTTTAATGGAAGGCGTTAGTGGTATGGGGTTTATGAAGCGGTTTATGAAGACAGAGACCGGTTCCCTTGGGGGGAATACGCTACACGCGCGGCAAGTTGTTACCATGATTCTGAAGATGCGGGCATTCCGCATCGGCTGCTGCTGCGTGCTCATCTCAGGGAATCTGCTGTGAGACGCCTACTCAGACGATCCCACCAGCACTAATGAATAGCACTTTTATGGCCCAAGTAAAGCTACACGGAAGGATGTACGCAAACGCATGGCGAACAGTGGGGGTTTGGGGGGCACTTGGACCAGGCAGACTAGGTATTATGGCCTCTAGCAGATCGTAAGGAAAGTTAGGGCATAGAACAGCTCGTAAGGTTCTTCCTTATAACAGCGCGCTTTAATGTTTAATCGCGCGCACCGTAGTGTGGTCGTGCACGTTGCGGGTGGCTAGCACTGATTCATGGCTTGGATAGGGTCGGACTGAGCTGGATTCTTAGATTTCGTTTGGCGGTATGTACTTTTGATGTGTTGAGCTTCGTAACAGGCGGGTCTGGCGTTAAGAACGTGCTGTCTTCCCCTGGCGGCCCCTGGAGGTATTCTGGGAGCTGGCATTCAGCTGCCGAGGGATAACGATAGCTTGCATTGAGCAGCCGAGGCTTGGAAAAGGGTTCCCTCGGCTGACCGGATACTGCGCCGTAAGGTACTTCATTCCTAACCCTGGAAGGGGGTTGGGCTAGTGTGTTCCTGGCCTGACGATTAAACGGGCAAATGCTTTCGTATGCCGTACATGACGCGGGGTTTGCATGCATGATGTATGTGCGCACACACGTCGTTTACTGTATGTGGTACCGGTAGTCGTGCTCCCTGCAACGACAGGGGAACCGCCTGATTTGGAGAAAGGAGCTATTGTAGCGCATGGGTGTTGCAGACGGACTAGTTGTAAATTCGGAGGCCTTCCTCGGGCTACTTCACATGCAGTTTCTGAACGGTATGTTGTACAATAATAGTCCCTGATGTTTTGCGCAATTCTGTTACAAGGCAGTTGGACTGCTTGCTGCCAGCTGAAGCACGGCTGCTAAGCCAAGCAAACACGCTGTACATAGTTGTGTAGTTGTAACTGGTTGTAACCTCAATAACCTCACCACCTCCCTCTAGCAAGCTTAAACTGAACACTTACAACGGGCCACATCTCGGCTGCCCCTTTTCCAACCTGCAACTCAACTCGATGCCATACGGCACGCTGCATCCCGCCATGCCATCGGCTCCAGCATGCTTCCTCCTGCTTCACTCAGCAACCGCCCCGCAACACCCCTGACAACCTCTCCCCCAGCGCCCGTCGCCCCATGTCCCTTGTCGCCCTCTCCGCCCACCACCGCCATTCATCATCAGCTGCTGCTGGCAATTCCCGTATCCAACCCAGCACGACCGCCAACCCCGCTGCTACTGCTGCTACTGCTGCTGCTGCGGCGGCTCTTCCCACCTCCGCTACCAAGTCCGCCTCGCTTACCGGTACTTCCTGCAGCTGAAGCAGCAGCAGCAGCACCACCATCCGTGCGGGAGCTGCTTTGGTTCGTGGTGGCATCCTCCCTCCTGCGCGCGTCGTGCTGCTCAATCCAGCTGCGCACCAGCTGCATCTCGGTCAGGCGTGCAGCCGTTACGGACGGCGGGTCAGCCGGGTGTGAGTACATCAGGTCCAGATGGTGGGCGCCCTGCAGGCGGGTACGGCGGGAGGGCAGCGGCAGGCAGTTGCAGCAGGCGGCCAGCAGCAGCAGGCAGCGGCAGCAGGCAGCGGCAGCACACATGCATATGCATACGGTAGGTTAAATTACTGTATGTGCCAAGGTACGGCATGCATTGCCAGCACGCGACTGCTATGCTGGTGTCCCCCGTGGAAGGCCGCTAGGTAATTAGAGTCAGATATCCTTTGCAACAGCATAAGCAGCAAAGTGGGTTGTCTAGGTGCAAGATGCCGGCTTCCCCACGTCACTGCGGGCTGTGGGATCCATGTCTGCGTCCTTGGGATCCATGCCGGGATCCATATGCCGTACGGCACCCACCTCTGGAATGATAATCGCCACCACTGTGTCGCTTGCGTTAGTCAGCAGCCCAAACGAGCTCCAGGGGTCGTACAGACCTTCAGATACGCGCGAATGAACCAGCAGAGGCGGGGCACAGGGCCACAGCAAGAACATTATACCGGTAAGCACATCGGGCCAAAGAACTCTTCCCTACCGAGCTTACCCAAACGCCAAACACGGTGTCTCAACCGGATTCCTGATTCCCGGGTGTACAGCCCACATGTACCGATACCGGCTGACGTACATCCCGGCACTTGTACGGCCCCATCCCAACAGGCCTCCTCGCCCCGGCTCCCTCTCACCGTTGGAGAATGCGATGTTGCTCGCGTAGCGGTAGTTCAGTCCGCCGTACGTGAAGGCCGACCAGTCAGCCCGCGGAGTCACACCCCAGGACTGCCGGCAGTGCTCGTCCAAGGCATCCCAGTTGAAACCGCCCTGTCGCGACGCGGGTAAGAGCCGAGAGTTACACAAGGTTGAGTCAGGGGGAGGAGGTACGCAAGGGGCCGCTTACAATACGGCACATAGCGGAACGTGTAGACGCTCACACTGTGCGTGTGTCCTGACTATGTGATTGCCACGCATGACGCACCTGATTCCAGAACATGTCACTGACGCCGGTGGCTGGGTAGTAGGGCAGCTCCTGCGCAGGTGACCCATGGGTCGTTAATACGAGAATGACCCATATGCGTTGCCGGCAGTTATTAACGAAGGTCGATTATCTATCAGGATCCAGGCGGCTAAACCACCATCGAGTGTTTAACGAATGCACTGGCTTCCCCCTCTGGTTTTACTCGCCTGCCCCATAAGTTCGGTGCACCATTGGTAATCCCAGGGACCTGGAACAGCGCAACAGGGTAGGGTAAGGTCGGGCGTAGGGTTGGGTTATACTAACCCGTGTTCCTATTTTTGGAAACCACTGTAACGATTACCCAACCACTGCCAGGGGAAGCAGACCATGGCAAGCGAACACTTGTCACTTTACGGCATGCATGGTGCCAGCATCCCGCCCGCTGGCAGCCACAGAGGCCCAAACCCACCTTGGTTGCCGGCAGCCGGTCCCGAGGTTTGCACCTCGTAGCAGCTCACGTCGCCGGTCACGTTATACAGCACTCCAGCGGCGTCTCGGAGCGCCTGGCAGCAGCAGCAGCAGCAGCAGCGGCGACAGCGGCGACAGCAGCAACAGTAACAGCAGCAGCAGCAGCGATCGAGGTGAGGGGGAAAGCAGTGTCGAGCAAGGTACCGGCAGTGGCAGTGGCAGTGCAGCAGCGGCGGTACGCAGGCTGTGCATGCACATACACCCTACCTCCACAAACTTGCTGGATGCGAGCTGCGGGGTGTCGTTGCTGGCAGCATGGCTAGCAGCGGCTGACGAAGCGGCGGTGGCAGGCGTAGAGGTTTCGGAGGAGGAAGAAGACGTGGAAGAGGAAGGCGAGGCGGAAGAGGAGGAGGAAGAGAACCCAGAGGCGGAGGAAGAGGCGGACGTCGTGGTGTTTGGCGCCGGAAGGATGGACGACATGTGCATGCAGGCCGCCCTCATGGGCCAGGCGGGCAGCGGGTGGGCGGGGTCATCGCTGATGTAGGCGGAGGGGTAGGGGTAGTTACCCATGGCGAAGGCATCAAAGGCGCCCTGGCACACGCAGCAGAAAAGGAAGGAAGGTAGCGGAGGCAGGATATTTTGCTAATAATATTCTTACGAGAGGCAACATCAGAGGCAGCATTAGGAGACGGAATGGAGGTAAGGCCTGCAAAGGTTCCGCAGTACGGAAAGGCAGGGCATGGAAAAGGATACATCGCGGTAGTGTGAAGGTCTACATGTGTGTTATAACGATACCCTGCACCCGCCCCCCGCACAAGCTACCCAGCACCCGGCCCCCGCACCCCCCCCGCACCCACACCTGCAGCCAGTAAGCCACGTCAAGCACCGCCTCCTCGTCCGGCAGTTCACCGCACAGCCGCAGCAGCCGGGACAGCATCGCACGACCGGCTGCCGTACGACCAAGGTTCAACACACTCTGGAAGCCCAGGCGTACGTTGCTCGCGCAGTCGGACGCGGCGCCTGCTGAGGCGGTTGCGTCGTAGGTGACGACCTAGCCGGCGGTTAGGCGGTTAGGCCATCAGGCGGGAATGGTAGCGAAGGGAACGGAAGCACGTGGGCGTTCACCGACCAACCGAGTCAACATCAGACGGACAAGACCAAAATGCGATGCCGTATTTGCCCACTGGTGTTTGTTGAGGATCTTAAGGCTTAGGGAGCAGGTGTCAGCAGCAGGAAGCAGGTGTGTCGTTGTCGTATAGTCGTACGGAGCCTCATCATCTGTCGTACCGTACCGTACCATTCCGTACCTGCCAGAAGCGCGAGGGCTCCCAGCCGGGCACCCCCGGGAATGCCCCCACGGGCGCCGAGGCCGCCACCGCCCCTGCCACCAGGTGCGGGTACTTGGTTCGCAGCCAGGCAGCTAACATGCCGCCGTAGGAGCCGCCGAAGGCGATGACGGCGCTGCCGGGGGGGAGCAAGAGAGGGAGGCAGCGTCGGAGGGAAGAGCAACCGTCAGCAGCCAGCCCTATTTACCAGCGTGCTAGCCCTAACACCGAAGGGTCACAACGACGATGGCAACGGAAGAGACGCAGCCCGTTCATAAGGAGCTTTCATAAGGAGCTTCCAAGAGGCTTCCAAAACCCATCGGGCCCACCTGCTCTCCGCTGCGAGCTGCCGCTTGAGGTGCCACAGCAGCCGCGCGTAGTCCGCGAGCGCTTGTTCGACACTCAGGTACGACGGATCAACCGACCAACTGTCGGGACCTGGGGTTGATGGTGTAGTTGAGTAGAACAAGAGCAAGCAGTTGGGAGCAGTTGATGGTGTGCAGTACATTCGGCCGTTGGTCGTTTCATGGGTGGTTGGTGCCGTGCCGTGCTAAACACAGGTGGAAAAGTAGTGGAGCAGAGAGTGAAGGAACATGCAACATGGAACATCACTTGTAAAGTGTAACAATCATTTAAACCTGAACTTGCCGAAGGGCTGAGTCTCGCCGTAGTACCGGTGCTGCAAGCAGGTAGGGCAAACGGCGTCGGATGGAGTCCACGGGTCACTGTCAAGGAAATGAATACCCGCAACTCATTACAGGTATGCACATGCAGAGCGCCCCAGAGCGGGAACCAAACCAAGTTGACCCGTGGGACGCTTACAAAACACTCTCTCACACCAAACCCCAGAGCCATACCGACTCCACATGCTGGTATAGCAGGGGCCCCAGAACGCCCCTCCAGCCAGGCAAAGCACCTCCAGCCCAACGCCCTCCAGCTCAACCCAACCCAACCCAACACAACACAACCCAACGCAACGCAACGCAGGTGTGCGGGGCACGGACCTCAGCGAACAGGATGAGCGCGCCGAAGCGTTCTGCATTCTCCCAGATCAGTCCCGTCGCATTCACGTAGAGAGTCACGTCCGCTTCGTTGCCGGCTGGACCAAAGCATGCAGGGGAGGAACAAGCGGGGTTTACTAGGCGGTTTGCTGCCAGGGTTTCTAGGGATTTAACGTCCCGCTGGTTTTTGTCCTCCCGCCCCATCTCTGTAACACTCCACATCAAGATACGAGCATAGGAGCAACGGCGGAGGCAGAGCCGACAGGGAAGCGACGGAGGCCGGGGAAGCGGAAACGCGGCAAGCAGTAGCCACGATCCGTGTCCTGTACGATACGTGCTGCTGGGATGCATGCAGGCCGCAATGCCGTACCCATCTTGTCGTGCCGTACCGTAAAAGAATATCGGGCCACGTGCGCCCCCGGGGCTTTGCGACCAGTATCTGTCACAGATGAAGTAGCGCTGCTGGAAGGTTGGCTGCTCTTTGCCGCCCGGGTGTTGTCGGAAATGGTCCAATCGCTGCGTATACCAGCTCTCCTGCGTGCATCGCATCGCGTGCAGGAGAAGCAAGTCCTGACAAGTTGGGGGCTAAGCCGATGAAGGCGCCCGCAACACCCTCTTGTCGTCCTATAATTAACATTAATGTGCAGTTTCAAGCGAAAATAGCGCGTAAGGCGGCAGATGATTTGTCTAGTAAGCTCTGCGACGTAGCTAGTGCAACCTCCTAGGTAGGTCGGAAAGGCGAAGTGGCGGATGCCTCACTTTGAGGCAGCCACTGCTCCAGACCGCGTCATTATGAAGTGCAGTTGGGCGTCTTCGAGATCGATTACGGCTGGCAAGGCAGGAAGGCGCAAGAAGGGCTAGCATAAGCAAAGCCCAGGCGAGGCAAGCAGCGCGATCTCCTCTCATGATTGATACAGGACAATCCTTATTAACAGCTGAATGATGAGCCTGGCTATATGCTTCTTCTGCGGTCGAGTGCTCATGGTTCATTGCGACGATTGCTTGCTAGGGTTTCGGAGCAGTAACCTTGCTCCAACCGACACCTACAACGTACGATCCATACGTGCCATGCCTCTACTGGTGCAGGTTGCGCAAGCTCGTTTATACGACGAGTGTATGCCTCTGACATTCTCATGCCTTCACAGTCCTGCCTTATGATCTTGCACGCCTTTGCGACGCGCTACCACAGGTCGCAAGCATCCACCCAAACATCCAACCCACGCCACGGCAAGACCGCCCGATTAACTGCACCTTGCGGCTCCTTGCCAACTCAACCCATGCAGGATGGCTGGGAGTACGGTAGTGCTTGGGCGCCAAGCGTTTGGCCCAACCTGGCTGTACTACATGTGCTGGATGCGCCCCGGGGACTGACGGGTGCTCACGCCTCCCCAGTCATGCATCGATGCATGCCTTCAGCCCGTCAACAACAGGGCACACCGCTGTGTGCCGCTGAATCAGTTGCACGCTGCTGGCAGCCTTCGTAATGGCTTGCGATAGCCAGGGTTTGGCTGGCCGTGGCATGGCAAACTTACTCATATCTGCTGGGCGGTAATATATTATATATAGTAGGAAGACTAAGATGCACACATATGTACATAGCACAAGCAACTTGTGGCGCATTATGTAGATGAGCGAGAGGGGGGAAATAGCTTTCCTTTGCGTGTGTGGTGCGTGGTTGTGGGGGGTAGGGGAGAAAAGAAATGTAAAGTAGGGGTAGGGGGGTTGGGACAGCGGACAAATACAGCGACCCACTTGCCGCAGCATTTTGCTGTCATCAGCAACGATATACACGCCTAGGAGGCACCCTTGATGGTATTTACACCTTTTCATGGGGGTGATCCGATATGCATTTAAGCAAGGTTCACCCCTAGCTCACCCCGAGCTATATAGCTTATAAGATCTAAGGCTAGGAAATGGATGAAAGGATTGGTTGAGCCATCTCTTGCAGCATACGACTTCACGCATTTGGTGTTCTGGAACGAACTATTACCCGACATGTCAAGATGCCATTCAATGCAATGGTTGGCGAGGGCTTCAATTACGCTTCCGCTGAAATGTCCTCCCAGTTAAAAAACTTAAAAAGCTTATTCAAGGCGATTTCTCTAATCTTGCATGATAATATGCTTGCTGGTATTGCCGATGTGCATTATGCTGCGGTTGCTTGCGCGGAGTGCGTTAATGCAACGTGCTCGGAATAACAACACCATAGATAGAGAATTAAGCCACACTGTGGTCATAGAATTGGTGTTCCAGGCCGCTGGTCCAGCACGGATCACCGAGGCCTTCCGGTCTCGTCCATGTACGGAGGTCCTGGACGAGCTGGTCAGCGCGTTTGGTCTCCGCGTTGTACTTAAAGACCAAAATACCTGACAAAAGCATATGTGATTGTAGCTATCTATCCTTCTATTTATATCAACTTTTTGCTTCGAACTTTCTGACACATAACTACCATGGCCGACACCGAGGCTGCCCCTGTCGTCGCCCCTGTTGCCGAGGAGGCTCCTGTCGCCGAGGCCCCAAAGGCCAAGGCCCCCAAGGCTAAGGCCCCCAAGGCCCCCAAGGCACCTAAGGAGCCCAAGGCGCCGAAGGAGAAGAAGCCCAAGGCCGCTCCGTCCCACCCTCCCTACATCGAGGTACACAGTCAACCCTAGACTACCAACATAGTTTTCCTACTGCTGTTCTCAAGAAAATTATTATTTTAATACATGAATATGAAGAATATTGACGCATCGTGTGTTGCCTGTTCCCGGTCCAACAGATGGTCAAGGATGCTATCACCACCCTGAAGGAGCGGACGGGCTCCTCCATTCCGGCCATCAAGAAGTTCATTGACACCAAGTATGGCAAGGACATCCACGACAAGAACTTTGCGAAGACCCTGACCCAGGTCATTAAGACGTTCGTTAAGAGCGGCAAGCTTGTCAAGGTCAAGAACTCCTTCAAGCTGAGCGACGTAAGTAATGTTCGTCTAAATGTCGTAGGAGCAAAATCATCGTCACGATGACTGGTGACTAACCTGCGTTGACCCTTATATAAATACAGGCTCTGAAGGCTAAGAAGTCGACGCCCAAGAAGGCCGCGGCTCCTAAGAAGGCGGAGGGCGCCAAGAAGACCAAGGTGTGTACTCTCATTTCTTTAGCGACCGTGTATCGTTGACCTGTTCCGTATGTTACCAGAACTCCATTTCGTGACCACCTTTTGTCCCCTTATCGTGCAGGCCCCGAAGAAGGAGGGCGAGAAGCCTAAGAAGGCCGCCGCTGAAAAGCCCAAGAAGGCCGCTGCTGAGAAGCCGAAGAAGAAGGCCGCGGCCGAGAAGCCCAAGAAGAAGGCTGCCTCCGCTGAGAAGCCCAAGAAGAAGCCCGCCACGCCCAAGTCTGCTGAGAAGAAGGCTGCCCCCAAGCCCAAGAAGGCCGACGCTAAGCCCAAGAAGGCCGCTCCCAAGCCGAAGAAGGCCGACGCCAAGCCCAAGAAGGCAGAGAGCAAGCCGAAGAAGGCTGACGCCAAGGCCAAGAAGGCTACCCCGACCAAGAAGGCCACTCCCAAGAAGGCTGCCGCTAAGGACAGCGCCAAGAAGGGCAAGAAGTAAATGTTTTCATCCTCAGCCTCTTAATCTTGTGGGCTAACGAGCCCTTGTTTCCGGCACGTTGGTGCCATTTACAAATCGGTGTTTTTCAACACCACCACCTTCGGACGTCGTCCCTTTTCTAGCACTTCACTGTTTACATGGACCCTCATGTGCTTAGAAAACACGGAACACGGGCCTTCCGTCATGGGAATTCCGTCTTCCCTTTGCACCTGCCGCCGCTTGCTGCCGATCTAACCTACCCAACAGGTTGGATTCCAGATCGCGATAGCGCTCCAACTGCTGCTGCTGCACGCTATCAGCGCGTTGCCCGATCGCGCCCTCCCCTAATCCCGTGTCTGCTGCTTTACCGGCTACCATGCCATACGCATTTGTACCAGGTCCTTGCACCCCACTGCCGCCCATAGCAGCCCCTGACCATCCGCCATTCACCACTGCGACCCCTTGACCCGCACCGCCCATCCCTATTAAGCCGTAGTAGTTGAAAGCAGGTCCTCCAAAACCGTCCAGAAGCGAGGGCGCTCCCTGGCCAGCTCCAAACACTTTGGCATCTGGCGGCCAGTTGCTTTCCGTGCCTCTTGCGTGTGTCCCAGGTGGTGCACTACGGCTCATCTTTCCCTTGCCCCGCTGCACTTGCACGGGCGGCAGCTGCGTGGATGGTGACGGCCCGGGCTGCCCTTGTTGCTGAGTCATTTGTGCAGAGGGTTGCAGGCCAGCATTTCCCATGTAGGGCACAAATTGGCCGCCATTTGGCATCATGCCCATGACTGAGCCGGCGGGGGCCCCTGGAAAGCCGGGCATGAAACCCGGCGGACCTGGTGGCATGAAGCCGAACCCCTGCCCTGGGACACTGAAGGGCAAGAACCCTGGGAAGAAGTTGTCGGCCGCTGGTGATGGCGCCACCGCCGCTCCTCCACCGTTGGGTCGGCTCGATGGATTGGGTCCTCGCCCTGGGCTGGCTTTACGTGCCGGGCCACTGCTGGCAACGCCGTTGCCCGCTCCGGAGGGTTGGAGTGCAGCCCCAGCGGGTTGGGGCAACCCGGGGGGCACCATCCATGGGCCGACAGGCGGGACCATTCCCCCTGTGAAAGCAAGAACGAGAACACAGGGATTCATTGCCTGTCATTCGTACCCTTGAACCTGGTACAGGAGAGCCAGTTCTTGGTCAACAGTTCACATTGCCAAGCATTCTAACCCGTATGCGTGCCGTACTAGGACGCTTCATGAGCTGACCGTGAAAGTTCCGTCATCAGAGCACTCTGTTCCCCCCAACTCACCATAAGGCGGGAGCATCATTGGCATCATGCCCGCTGGACCTGCCACTTGCATCGCCGGTCCCGACCCCGGAGCCCACGGCGCCTGCAAGCCTTCCGAGCCAGCACCCGATGCGTATGATGCCGGCTTACCGGCCGCAGCAGCAGCAGCAGACGTCTTCGGCTTGGGTATCCCCGACGGAGCCGCCTTAGCACCACTTAACCGCTTGGCAGCGGCCACGCCTTGCCCCTGGGCTGCAGCGCCTGCTGCCCCTGCACCCCCCACCCCGCTGGATCTTGCGTGCATGTTGGGCCCGGCGGCATCAGGCGGTGGCCCGCCCTGAGAGCTGGGCAGCAGTGCAGCCGGCGGCCCGCCCATCCATCCCACAGGCATGGCCGTCAGCAGCGCCAGAGACATCATTGGCTGGAGCTGCTGTGGTGCAAAGGGATGGGGCCCCAGGGGCTGCGGGCCCATTCCGGGCGGTTGGTCGGATCCAGGGCCGGCGGGCGGGATCACAGGGGGCAGCAGGGGGCCCCCACCCGGACCCGTCCCTGCGTAAGGCGGCTGCAGGGGCGCAAAAGGCCCTTGCCACTGAGCCTGCTGCTGCAGTTGTTGCAGCAGCAGTTGCTGCTGCTGCTGCTCCCCTTGTAGTTGCTGCTGCGGCTGTTGTTGTTGCTGCTGTTGTTGTCGGTGTTGCTGCTGGCGTTGCTCTTGCAAACCGGCAACAAGCCCGCCCAGCCTGCTCTTGGCAGGTACCTGCAGACGGCTGGAACCCGTAGCTGCCCCCTTGGCAGCAACGCCGCCCTTGCCAACAGCTGGTGAAGCAACCTTTGCTGCCACTTGCTGTTTAGATTGCTGCTGCTGCTGCTGCTGCTGCGAGGGTTCCTGTTGCTGCTGCCGTCTTCTCCGCTGACCCGGCTCGGCCTGGAGCCCAGGCTGCTGTGCAGCGCCTGCTTGCGCGGCAAGCCCCATTGCCGAGGGTGACGGCGAGGCTGCAGCTGTCCCAATGGGCGGCAGGAGGGGGCCCGCTTCGCGTCCCCGCCCCGCCAGCGGAGGCGACGGCGTTGGCGAGGACTCCATCTGCTCAGCCCAGCGGGGTAGCAAGGGCTCAAAGCTAGAGTTGCTGCCTGCGTGCTCGAGTCGCACCGCTGCCTTGGGCGGGGAGGGCAGCGCTCGTAGCGTGATTTGCGAGGAAGCCGGTGGGTTACTGACAGCGGGCGCCGGCGGGTTGCGGGCCGGTAGGGCCCAGCTGATGGGTGTTGCTTTGCTGCGGAGGGAGGCACTGACCAGCTCCTCATTCCCCGACCTGCCAGTATCCAGAAGCGAGGCCGGACCGGCAGCAGCAGCAGCAGCAGCAGCAACCGTAGTGGTTGAATTCCCAGCCGCAAAATCACGTGCAGGGCTGGGGATGGCAGGAACCGTAGCAGCTGCTGCAGGCACTGCGGCCGTCGCAGCAGAAGTTCGTGCGACCGGCGGCAGCCGCTGGGGCTGTTGAGGCTGCTGGGGCAGCGGTTGTCTCACGGACGCGCGTGGGGGAGAAGTCGACGAAGAAGAGGCGGCCGGCGACGAGGCGCGGTCGGGCGGAGACACCAGGCCCACGCAGTGGCTGATCTCCCGCGTGCGCTTCTGCAGCAGCAAGCTCTGCTGCTGCAGCTGCTTGCTCTCCTCTTGTAGCGCCGCCAGCTGCGCAGCGATGTTGCGGCTGCGCTCATCCCGCGCCGCAACATACTGCCCCACCTCCTCCGAAGAGCCCTCGCCGTAACACAGAGCATGCCCACCCTGCGCAGCTCCGCTGCCCATCAAGGGCGCCTCCGCCTCCGGCTCCCCCGCGCTACTGCCGTCCTGGGATGATGCCCAGGCTCCCGAGGCGGCGTTGCTCGCACCGCCACCGCCGCCGCTGCCGCCACGACCGCTGCAGCTGCTGCCTTCCGGCCGCAACCCCCGGCGGTCAAAGCCGCCCCGGTCAAAGCCGCCCAAGGCATCCTGCGGCGTCAGGCCGCCAAGGTGCAGGCTAGAGGCGCCGTCCGAGGAAGCGGTGGGTGCGATGCTCGCGGGGTAGTCCCGGCCGGGAGGGGGGTAGCAGGTCATGCTGTCGGAGGTGCGCGGGTGCGGGTTGGGCGAGGCCAGCAGGTAGCTGGGCATGAGCGCAGGCGAGCCATCGTCAGCGTAGTCATGGCCTTGCCTAGGGGCGCCGCCGGTGCTTGCGGCGAGGATGGGTAGGCTGTCGTCAGGCCAGTACGGCGGATCTTGGATTGCAGGAAAGGACGCAGGGGCGAAGGATGCGAGACCCAGGGCTGCTGCGGCGCCGGCGGAAACTAGGATGCGTCCGCCGCCATTCCCGTTGTCATTATCATCATCATCATCATCGCCGTCGCCGTCGCCGGTGTTGTAGTACGCTCCATCGCCGTACGTTTCCTCTCCCTCGATGGGACCGCCGGCGTTGACAATTGCGGCGGAAACGATGGCGGCGGCAGCAGCGGCATTGTAGTTGGTGGTTATGATACCGCCGCCGTCGCTCTCGCCTGCATCTTCGATGTCGCGTTCCCCGCCCGTGTTACTTTTGCTGCTTCTGCTACTAAAGGAGGAAGACGAGGAGGAGGACGAGCTTTCGCTGGTATGCCCGATGTCCCCATCACCATCACCATCACTATCCCCACCGCTGTCCCCGCCGGGATCCAAGCCCAACAGCGCTCGCTGCCGCTGCCGCTGCTGCCGCTTCTGTAACCGCTTCAGCTCCTTCTTCCGCTGCTTTTCCTCCTGCTTCCGCCGCCGCTTCGCCTCCTTGCACCCTTTGCTGCCGCCGCCAAAGCTACCCTCCCCACCACTGTCGCTCCCGTCTCCACCGCAACAACCTTCCAAGCAGGAGCCCCCAGCAGCAGCCTCCAGCGCAGCCGCCGCTGCCGCCGCCGCAGCAGCGTTGCGATACTCCGCAAGCACAATGTCCACGTCCTCTTCAGGTCTCCGCCCCAGCGCCATGATTGCCGACAGGGACTCCTCCTCCTCCTCCTCCCCATCCATCACCTCCCCCCCTCCTCCCGCTGCAGCAACTACGCCCCCCGCACCGCCGCCTGCTGCTCCGCCTCGAACGTACACCCCCAGCCGCGCGGCCTCCGCCTCCGTACGAGCCATCAAGTCCCCAGACGCGGACGCGTCCCAATCCAAGTCGCCATTTGGCATGCCAGCTGCCAGCAGCAGCGCGCGACCTCCAGGCCCATCCTGAGACGTCTGCTGGATGTCTGGACGGGCGCCCGCGCTAGGCAGCCCGGCTTTAGGACTGCCATTAGTGCCGGGGCCGGGTCTGGGACTGCTACTAGAGGGTGAGCAGGCTGCGGTGCTGGAAGCAACTGCAGCTGCAGCTGCTGGAGGCGAGTTGGGATCAAGGGTGCCTTCTTCTTTTCCCGGGGCGGTGCCGCCATCCAGAGGCGGCTGTTCTGCGCTGTGATGTGCTGAGTAGAGCGCGGCGTAGGACTTGGCTTCGTGCGAATGGGAGTGGGCGTTGGGCTGTTGCGGCTTGGCACGTGGGACTGCAGGAGGGGGTGCAGGAAGCAGGGTGGGGTGGGGGGTCACTTTTGGGCAAAGCGCACTTTGGCAGACTGGGGCCAACAATTCAAGTGTTTCTCTCCAACGTACCCTTTCGTTGCTTAGCAGCTGCTCCCTCGGACCCCGCAGCCTGCTGCTTGCTGCCACCAGCTGCGCCTTCCGTACTCGCAGCCCCTGCCGGCTGTTGCCCGGCCGGCGTGCCCTTGACGGGAGACCCCGACTCCGCAACCCCGGCCCTCGCCGCTTTAGGCTTGGCAGCTCCTGAGGACTTGGCGGCGGCAGAGGCCACACCAGGCTTGCTGATGCCGCTCCCAGCTTTACCAGCCCCAGACCTGGCAGCAGCAGCAGCAGCAGCCGCGGAGGTGCCTGATGCTCCCTCAGCCACCACAGTAGAAGGCGCAGCTGCTGCTGCAGCTGCCGCTGCTGCGCTAACAGCTGCTGCTGGTGGTGCTGCTGCTGTCGGCTTAGGAACACCCTGGGGAGAGGCTGGATGCCTGTCCGCAGCTTTGCCGTCGCCCGAAGGTGTGGTTGCCGTGGGGGGCGCCTCGGCCGAAGCAACCTCCGCAGCTTCCTCCTCAAGGAGCGCCGCCTCGGTGGCCCCACCTGAGTCGCCCACATCGGCCCCAGCTGCTGCTGCTTCTGGTGCTGGTGCTGCTTCTGGTGCTGGTGCTGCTTCTGGTGCTGCTGCTGCTGACTCCAAGGCCACGGGTATCGCCTCGGCTGCCGCCGCGGTCGCAACTGCCGTCGCAGCTACCGCCGGTGCCGCCTCCTCAGCCGCAGATGCCGCGGGAACCGCTGGCTCAGCCACGCTCGTGTCCTCCACAACCGTCCGGGGAGCTGCTGACTCATCACCTGAACCAAGGTTCACGTCCGCCGTCACGTCCGCTACGGCCGCTGGTGCACCTGCTTCTGCCGGTGCTGCTGCGACTGCACCCGCGCTCCTGACGCCTTCAAGCGCACCTCCCGACGCCTGCAGGTCGCCCGGCGCCACCTTTTCTAGTCCGCATCCCCCTTGTGCAGGCGAGCCGTCCGAGGCCTCCACAGCCACCATGTCGGCGCCGTCACCGGGCGGCTCCGGAACAGGACAACAGTTGTCAACCGTTGTAGACCGTTGCTCCACCACCTCTTCTGTGGTAACAGCATCGTTACGAGTTGAGCTGCTGGGTAGAACAGCAGAACCGCTTGCTCCCATCCCTTCCACTTCCGCCGGCAGCTGCTCCGCCTTTTCAGCAGCTGCTGCAGGTGCTGCATCTTCCGAGGCCGTTGCGGGCTTGTCGGCTTCTGCTGCTGTTGCTTCCGGCGCTTTAACGGCACGCCCTGCTAGCGGGGGCACTCCTGGCTGCTGCGGCGTGGGTGCGGGTGCGTCATCGCCTGAGTTGGAGACCCCTTGCGGCCGCTCTCCTTCTTCCCCTTCTCCCTCTGCTGCCGCCGCTGCCGCTGTCCCTGCCGCCGGTGCTGTTGCTGCTGCTGCCTCCTTATCGGCTGCTGCTTTCACTGTCACAGGAGCCCCAGAAGAGGACGCGCTGCCGCCGTCCGCACCCGCATCACCGCTGTCGTCCTCCGTACCAGGATCCGCAACAGCAGCATCAGCAGCAGCGCCTGCAGACACGCTGGGAGCTTCCGGGCGCAGCTGCGGCGCCTCAGCCTCACCCTCAGCCTCACCCGCGGCCTCAGATGCTGCTGGAGCCTCTTCGTTCCGCGGGCCGTCTCCCGTCACTGCACCCCCGCTGCTTGCCGTTCCCAGGGCGCCTACGGGTACCCCCACAGATCCATCAGCGGGGCTCTCGCTGGGCGCAGCCTGAGGCGGCGGCAGCTGCGCGACGGTGGACAGGGGCGGTTCTGCAGCTCCTGCCGGGGGCGCTGTTTCGGTTGAGGTCTGCTCTGGCGCAGTGTCTGATGGCAATGCTGCTGCTCCTGCTGCTGCTTCAAGTTGTGTCACAGCTTCCGGTGCAGCCTTAGAAGATGCCTCAACGGGTGCGGTTACAGCTGCTGCTGCAGCTAGTGCCTTCCGGTCATCAGAGGCTCCTGCTGCTTCCGAGTTCGGAGACACCCCCGGCGGGTCCGTTAGCACATCTCCAATAGTTTTGTCCTCCACATCCGCCTGCCCAGCTACTCCCTGGCTTGCCGTACGACCAGCTGCTGTTGTTGCATGTACGACAGACGCCCCAGCTGCGGGCTCAGCGGGTGTGGCTGCCTCAGGTCCCTCGCCAATCTTGGGGGCAGGCGCCGCTGCCTCTCCACGGTTGCTGCTTGCATTGCCGCGCGCTGAGTCCAAGGTGGCGTGCAGGCCAGTATTGCCGAGCTGTAGGGACGTATGGCACTTGTTAGGATGTGAATGAAAGACGAACTTTGCCTTGTCGGGTAGGTCAGCGAACAGCTGATTGAGAAATCCATGTGCCCTATCAAATAAGCGTAAGGGGCTATTCCATGGCGAAGTACCAGGCGCCAGGATGCTGTTCATGGAAAAAGGAGCCCATTGTAAAAAGCTTACCAGCTCGTCTTTTCCGTCTTCCGCGGGTGGTGTGGCTTCGACCACCGCGACGCTCGGCTCCATAGCTCCCTAGGAGAAGTGGGTCGCATGGCATGCCAAAACAGTCGGTAAGTCCACAACGGCTGATGCTAGTATCACTAGTCCTACATAACATGTACAACGTCTCCCCTTGCCTTGAAAGCTTAACGGCCTATTGGTTGGCGAACATGTGTTTTGAGCAATCCAGCCAAAAGCCGCGGGGTGTTAACCATAAGTTATGCATATTAATTAACAATACCTCATTACTTGTGTTCAATACTAAATTCGATGAGAGCGTCTATGGCGGTAATATGTATACAGTAATGGAAGTGACCCAACGTAAACTATGATCACAATGAGAATAGTTGCAAGGAGTACCTTGAAAACGGACAAGCGAATACGATAAACGTTGCGCCGATCAGTAATCGTACTACAGTAAGCATAGGCAAAGGTCCGCACGGGTAAAGCCCCTGGAGCGCAGCAGTTGGACCCAACTTGTCAGCTTAATCATGTGCCCGAAACCGGCAAGTGTTCAATTAGCGACTCGTTTTGGGAACTATCGAGAAAGCACTGCGAGCATGTTCACCACCGGTGAAGTTTCGAGTTGAAGTGGTTCGGTATTCCATGTGGGAATCCAAGGTTAATCCCGAAGACGCTTGGGAAACGAGTGGAATGTCAAGTACTCGTACTGTCGACGGTATTGTCAATGACCCTTGGGGCGGCCATGGCGCAATTCCCAGGGTGCTTCCCAGGGCGTATGTGGGATACTTCAGAGGACGTAAGCACATTAGAGCTGCCCATCGTGTATGGATATCCGTTAAAAGCAAGTTGCAAGGGGGGTGTGATACCTGCACAACGATCATTACAAGGTGGTCCCGACGGCAGCACTTCCCAGACCAATCGCGAGGTACCTCAGCCACCACATGCCACGCTGGACAATCCAAAAGCGCCAATCTTGCACCAGCGTCCTCAAAAGTCCAAAACTCTTAAAGCTACTGCAGTACAGCATAAAGCCTCAAGTTGATCGTACGACGAGTGGTACAAGGAGAAGTACATATCGGAGCATTCCGGTACCTGAGCTCAGCCCCCAGCCACCATTGGAGAGCCCTTGCCAGACGAGAAAGCAGGCGCTTCCGGGATACACATGCCCAACACCGCCACAACATGCAATAGCCATTGTGTTTTGTGTACCCCACAGCCAAGCAGCTGGCCCTGTCCATACTCCTCATCCCACCTCAAGTCCTGCGCAACCACAACGACCCCAACCACGAGCCAAACCCCAGCGCACAGCACCTCCATGCCCTTACTAACCACCCTCTAGTGCAGTTGCCGCGTCTGTTCCCGCTCCTCCTCGTACTCAATCTCCAGCTGTTGCCGCCGCCGCTTGGCCGGCTGTTTCCCGCTACCTTTCCCTGCCCTGCCTGCCGCCGCTGCTGCCGCTGCCCCCTTGCCGGCTGCCCGCTGCGGCCCTCTCCGCGGCGGCTCCGCCTTGCGCTTGCGAGAGGGCGAGGGCTCCTGGTCTGAGGAGCCGCCCGACAGGTCATCGTCGTCTCCCTCGCCGCTGCTGCCCTCCTCCTGCTCCTCATCGTCACCCGAGGCGCCCGGCTGCGCAGGGAGGACATTGAATGATAAGCCAGTGGGCTTGTACCGGTGAGGAGTATTCTAAATAGTTCCGGCAGTTAGTGTTTAGCTGTTTAGCAAAATGCCACCCAAGGGAGGCAACCAAACCCAAGACGTACAAGCGGGGTACGTGACCCTCGCGGTCTTCCAACACCCCCAAGCGAAGCGTTTCTCGCCCATGTCGCCACCCCTCCCTCCCCACCTCCTCGCTGTCTCCCTCCACGTCGTCCTCGTCCTCCTCATCGTCGCCCTCCTCGCTCCCTTCCTGTCCCTCTTCACCCTCCTCCCAGTCCTCCATGTCCTCCTCATCCAGCTCCACATCCTCATCGTCCAGGTACTCAATCTGCAAGAGTACGACAGCCGCAGCAGCAGCAGTGCGGATGAGGACACGGATAACAGCAGGTGAGCGGGTACAAGTAGCAACAGGTGTAAAGGGGAAAGCAGAACCAGCATAACAGCAGAGAGCAGCTTACAAGACGACAGAAGCAAGGGCGTATCGCTGTCGTGTGTTTGCAGAAAAGGGTTAATACGGTAACCGGCAGGACGGTGGCATGCACGTTAGCAAGGTGTCGCAATATGGTGTATGCGTGGCAAGGGAAGTAAAGCTGTACATCGGATGTGTATTGGTTGCGCCATTGAAGCGGCTCAGCCAACGATTGTCACAATGCTTCGGTCGCTGTGGCGAGGTGTCTTTCCACCCGGAGGCACACGGGAAATAATCTCCGGGCTTCATCCCACAAGGGGAATCGACGTCCCGCCGCTACGCATGCCTTCGATCCATGCTCACATGGAGAAAATTATTAACTTGCAGCAACAGCAGCGTATCGCTGTTGTGTGCCTGTGGGACCTTTGCAAGGTGTCGCATTATGGTGTGTGGCAAATCTGGCAATGTGGCAAGGGAAACAAGGCTATACATCGGATGTGTATTGGATGTGTATTGGATGTGTATTGGTTGCGCCATGGAAGCGGCTCAGCCAACGATTGTCACAATGCTTCGGTCGCTGTTGCGAGGCGTCATTCCACCCGGAGGCACACGGGAAACAATCTCCGGGCTTCATCCCACAAGGGGAATCGACGTCCCGCCGCTACGCGTGCCTTCCATCCATGCTCGCATGTGACGTGTGCACATGTCTCAGCAAGTCAACATGCATACTCCCCTATAATGGCATGTGTTGCGTAGGCCGTATGATTGGCATGCTTGTAGGCTGTGCATGTATGGCGGATGTGTGTCGGATGGGCCACAATCCAGACCTCAACCAACGATTGTCACGTCATTTTCATTCTCTTTGCGAGCGGCTGCGAAACCAGGCAGCTGCGTTGTAGCAACGACACCTGAATGGGATTAGCCGCTAGCTTGCTTTGTGCCTTTCACCTTGAACAACTTGCGTGGTGATGCTGCATAACGTAACATGGTACGTGCAACAGAGTCCTGCCATGGCAGCCCGCCCATCCCTTTACCCCCCCCCCCCTTTTGCACCCCATCCGCACGCACCTCCTCTTCCTCGTCGTCCTCCTCCTCCTCGTCTCCCTCCACAAACTCCTCTCCCAGCTCCTCCTCCTCCTCCGCCTCTTTGATCTCCTGCCCATCGAGCACCTTCTCGTACTGGGCGAGCGGGAAGTTGTAAATGTCGCCGTACGTCCCGCTCTGCGTGGAGAAGGACAAGGGAGGACGTGTGTAAGGCCAATCCTTTAGTTGAAGCGCAGCAGGGGTGAACGACACCCTGTAATGCAGCATCGAACTGTATTATTAAGAGACCTTTAGCTACCCACGCAACCAAACCCAACCCTACGTCGACAGCCCGGTACCTTCCCAACCCCAACCCGCCCCAATCCAGTCCTGACGCCCCCTGTTCCGTACCTGTAACCGCTTAAGCAGCTCCGATTCAATGGACTTCTCCAGGTGGGCCGCCGTCTCTGCCTTGGCCTCGCGTTTCCGCTCCACCTTTTCAAGCCTAAACGGAGGGGCAACAGCAACAGCAAAGCCATGAATGGAAGTCTAGCGGGGCTGCACACGCTGCATGCTAATGGAATGCCAGTTGCCCACAAGTATGCCAACTGTACCACTCAACTGACCCCCGGGTCCCGGACAGAGGACTTACTTGCGGTTGATGCCCACTAGCTTTGGTCGCGCCTTGACCTCCAGCTTGCGCATGCGGATGAGGTATTGCGTGATCTTGGTGAAGCGCTGCTTGTTCTTATGTACGAGGAATTTGGGCCAGTACTGCAAGTGTTGGTCGAGCTGCTCAAGCGCCGCGGCGTAGTTCTTTTTAAGCCGTATCTTCTGCCATAAATTCTTGGGTGAGTGGGCCCGCTCTATCGTCTTCAAGAGAAGGTAACATCTCCCGTTCTCCTCTCTGATTGTGGCATAGCGGCTATTTGCTAGAGGGCAAGAGCTACGGTTGCATAGCCCAGTCACATTGTACTCGTTGCGGCAAAAGTTCTGCGTCTGGGTCTTGGCTCTAAAACTGCAGTTGACGTGGCCAATAACCTGCAGCATGAGGCCCAGAAGATTGCAGTTTAATCCATTGATGTTAAAGAAGACTCCGATTAACCCCCAAAGCTGAGAGAAGGAGCCGCCTGCAGTGAATCCTCCTAAATCGCTGCAACCCGCCGCCGCCGCCAACTTCGGGCCAGCGCCAGAACGCCTACCTGCCAAATTACTTCATCGTGTTGCATTTTGATGTGATTTGGCCCGAAGGCCTGCTAGCACTGTTGCACACAAGACGCAAGGGTAGGATAGGAAAGTCGCTGCCTTAAGCGTATCAAGATAGTCACTCCTAAGGCACGAAGTTTATAGTATTTTGATTGCGGAACTATGACGGAAATTTCCTGCGGGTGGGTCTCTATACATGCTGCCGTACCAAGCGCACGTTGCACCTTGCATTACAGCGTTGGAAGCCAAATTTCTCACGTTGCTGTGCGGTTATAGGCGTGCGGCAGTGTTACGAGTAGCTTTCTGCAGAGACACGGTGTTTATTTTTTTCTCAAAAGACAGTCCTCACACCCTCTCGCCTTTGGTAACAGCGTCAGAATGCCGCTGCAAATCGATATCGACCTGCTTAACCCGCCAGCTCGGCTGGAGGCTCAGCGTCATAAGCGGAAGAGGCTTATTCAGAGCCCGAACTCGTACTTCATGGACGTCAAGTGCCAGGGCTGCTTCAACATTACAACCGTCTTCTCGCATTCTCAAATGGTCGTGACATGCTCCAGCTGTGCCGCAGTGCTGGCGCAGCCTACGGGGGGCAAGGCCAGGTAATTCCGGGATCGAGCGGAAGGCCTGTAGGCCACGCGCAAAAGGCTGCATGTCTCGACAAAGGTTTACCCGGGAATAGTTATCTTAAGGCATTTGGGACTCATAAAGTTACTGTCGAGTTACATGCCGCCAACCGCTGTTCCCCCACTGTTTGCACCGGTATCATAACTACCGCCCCAGCCGCCGCGATCGACCTCCACCGAATATCAACTGGTCTTAGGCAGCAAGCATCAGTCAGGGATAGACGCGATAACCACCACCACCTGTGTACTGCACCCCTGCCCCCTCAGGCTAAGCGAGGGCACAAGCTTCAGGCGCAAGAGCGACTAAGAAGTTCCCTGTCCGGCGCCCCTGCGGGATTTCATGGAGGCCTTAAGATGCCATCTTACCTTCACCCTCGCCCAACTTTTGGCTCGCTCAGCTTATGGATGCTTCTGTCTGCATGCGCAGGTTGGGCTTTACCAGCGTATGGCAGGGTTTGTACCATGTACGCGCGGCGACTGTTTTGTTTCGCCTTATAGCGCCCCAAGTCGCGGCTCTCAGGCAGCGGTGTATGCCCGCCATGGCATAATGGCTCCGAAGCCCTGCTGCATGCAGGCAACAGCTATTGGATTGTTATGTCGTACTTTGCTGTTTGATGGAGACTAGGACTAGGATTTTGCAGTAGGTACTGCAGGTCTACATGTGAGAAGACGATCCAGCGCTTCTCTTTTAAGTTTTTATTTGGCAGCCTTGCAGCGTTTGCTGTTGGGAACAGCACCGTTCACTACCTGGACACTATTTCATTGCCAAATTGCTGGCAGGCTGGCCTTTTGCGGCTTTGGTTTCCGCTGTGTCCGTATTACAGGTGATGGTAAGTTTGGTTGGTCATGTTTGTTTGCCGTACCGTATGCTTGGCGTACGTGGATTTGGCGTGTACGATAGTTTGTATTGCTCTGTTCATCTTACGTGTAGCTCCATGTAGCTCTTCTGCGCTGTCTTTGACGGTCGTCTTTATTGTATGTTTGTAGAATGCGCTGGATAGACAGCGCTGCATGTACAGTCTTGCTGGGGGCCTCGTCCTGCGAGAGGTAAAACCTCGTGCCCATGTGGCTATGCTGTATCACGGAACATGTAGGGTTTGCAGGACGTTGAAGGGGTGTTGCAACGGAACCACGTAACGCTATTGTTATGGGGGGGTATTCATGCTGGCCCTGTTGCGCTTGGCAGCAGCAGATCGTGACGGCTTGGGTCTGCCGTGCTTGTTGTTGTTTTTACGGCTTGGGTCTGCCGTACTTGTTGTTGTGTGTCATGCACGCTTCTTGTAAAAATTCAATTGTTTATATCTTTATAACGGCTCTACAGCGCTGACTACCTGGAGCAGCACTACCCAGGAGCCCCGTAGGTAACTGTGGTCCTTCATGCGTTGGCTTTGTCCCAAGAGGTCAGTGTGCAGCGGACTTAACCGTCTTCTGCACGACGGTTAGGTCGTGCTATGTCGTGATAGCTTCAGCACGGAATAAGCGGGACACAATCGCCGCCAGCACACGACGGTTAGGTCGTGCTATGTCGTGATAGCTTCAGCACGGAATAAGCGGGACACAATCGCCGCCAGCACACGACGGTTAGGTCGTGCTATGTCGTGATAGCTTCAGCACGGAATAAGCGGGACACAATCGCCGCCAGCACACGACGGTTAGGTCGTGCTATGTCGTGATAGCTTCAGCACGGAATAAGCGGGACACAATCGCCGCCAGCACACGACGGTTAGGTCGTGCTATGTCGTGATAGCTTCAGCACGGAATAAGCGGGACACAATCGCCGCCAGCACACGACGGTTAGGTCGTGCTATGTCGTGATAGCTTCAGCACGGAATAAGCGGGACACAATCGCCGCCAGCACACGACGGTTAGGTCGTGCTATGTCGTGATAGCTTCAGCACGGAATAAGCGGGACACAATCGCCGCCAGCACACGACGGTTAGGTCGTGCTATGTCGTGATAGCTTCAGCACGGAATAAGCGGGACACAATCGCCGCCAGCACACGACGGTTAGGTCGTGCTATGTCGTGATAGCTTCAGCACGGAATAAGCGGGACACAATCGCCGCCAGCACGCAAAACCATGTTAAGGTACACGTGGAGGTTGGGTAGGGCTCGGCCAGGGTGAGTTCAGGGCTCCAGTTAAAGCAAATACTGCGGAAGCGTGCAGCGCTTGAAGGTGCCGTAACCAGGGATTGGAAGTAGTCTGCAGCGTTTGAAGGTACCGTAACCAGGGATTGGAAGTAGTTTCTCAGTGCAAAGTTGCCTGTGCAGGATCCCGCTGTCCATTAGTCAGAAGCGGGACGCGAACCGTGGGTCGGCGGCGTGGTGTGGTCGCCTTTATGGGACCAAACGCGCGCTATTTTTGCTGCCGATATGGTGTTGCATGCGGCTTTACGCTTCCACTCTTGCGGGTTGGCTCATCAGGCTACCTATTGTTGCCTAACGGTACGATACGACCACGTTGCACGTGATGAGGTCACGATCAGTCCGCGCGAATCGCGCTTGCGATAGATTTTCGTATAACGAAGCAATATGATCCGATACGCGTAATCCAGCCATCATCCTTTTGTTTTTACACTTTACGGGAACATAACTGCGCCGGTACATAACTTTTCCGGTTATGTAAGCAAATGCATAAAAGGAAGGCAGAGCAAGGGCTTCCAAGCGCCACGATGCCAGCTGCCAAACAATTTGTCAATTCAGCCATAGCAGCAGCGATCGCTGTCATAGCTTCAATAGGCGGAATTGCAACCGCTTGCCCCACTTGGCGATTTGTAGTGCTTACGCTATCCGCCGTAGCACTTTGTGTCACAGCCGCTTGCCTGACCTCCTCAACGCTCGCAACCGCCCTCAGCCGTAGCCCTCGAGAACCGCTCGCGCCACAACCTGCAAAGCCCGAAGAGCAGGAGTCCGAGGCAGCAGCAGCAGCCGCTTCCGCCAAGACTTCACCTCCTAGCAGCAGGAAAGCCCTGCTGGTTGCTCCTTTATCAGATGGCACCGCAATAGCTGCTTACCGGCCTCCGACCCGCACCACACGACACGCTTCGTCTATCCAAAAGGAACTGGAGCGCGTAGCAGGTGCAATGGACACAGTTGCATCGCCTCCGAAACCGCTCGTACCCGTGCCCAGGGATGCAGCAGCCTCCAAGGTCGCATCCGCTGCGCCACGCACCCCCGTCGGTAGCCGCCCCAGCTGCTTGTACTGCAGCCCCCTTCGCAGCGTGCATGTATCGCTTAAGGTGCTTGCAGCGGAATCGCCACCGACCGCTGCATTGGCCGCCGACAGTACGACTAGCGAGACGACTCGTACGGATTCTGCTGCCGCCGCAGCTGCTGCTGGTGCGGCTATAGCCGCCGCTCCTATTGCTGCTGCTGGTGCAGAAGGAGGCAGGGAGGGAGCCAGGCAGGATCAGGACGCCAGGCCACAGCCGCAGCTGTCGCCGCCACAGCCAACCTTTGTATTGCCTAAGCAAGGGATGTACGACGACGCCGATCGCGAGGTCGGGAAGCCTTACCACGATCACGCGGATTTCCGGGCGGTTGCGGAGCGCGTTACTCGGGCGGCGCTCCAGCTGCTCGATAGGAAGCTCAACAGTTGGCATAGCGGGCAAGGACGTGGTGAGCAAGAGCTTGGGCCTAACGCGGAGGAGGGTGCTACAGTGAACGTCAGAAAGTCAGCGGAGGCGGGAGCAAGTGGGGGGAAGAGCTCCTTGCGGCCGCAACAGCCGCCGCCGCCGCTGTCACCGCCGCCAGCGGCCGCGGCAGCGGCGGCGGCGCCCGGCGCAAGTACGGCAGGGCGGCGCAGTCGGCTGGCGAGTCCATCCCCGGCGGTCCTTCAGAGCGCAGCGTTCGGACCCCGCTCGCCTGCTGTCATCGCACAGCTCAATGCCATCCCCGGTTGCGTGCGCCTTGTCGTACAAGTGGCGGTAGCTGGGGACGCAGGCGGAGGTACGGCAGCGGCAGCGCCTACGATACGCAGGCTGGGCGCGGTCCGAGATGCCTCCTCCACCGCCGCCGCCGCCGCAGCTACAAGTAGGTCGAGCCGAGGCGCCGCGGGAGGCGACCGTTATGGCAGCGGCAGGGCGAGCGGCAGCACTGGCGGCGGCGAGGGCAGCAGCGGCGGTGGAGGCGGGGATGACCACATGTCGTGGCAACGCAGGTTGGAGGAGGACCTGTCCAAGGAGCTGAACGCTTGCGGATTCAGAATCCAGGATTATGCGGGAGCCAGCGGCAGAAGTGGAGCGAAGGCGCACCTGCCGCTTCCCAGGACGGCTGCAACCGCCAGAAGGACCGCGTTGGCGGCGGAAGCCGCCGGCGGCAGCAGCTCTCGGGCCGCCGCCGCTGCCGTGCATCCGCTTGCTCCGATTGGATCTGTCGCCGAAGTTGACGTCAGCGGGTTTGACGCCGCCGGCGTGGCATCTTGTACGACAAGCGCCACCGGTGCTGCGGGCGACGACGCCAGCGGCAGTGGAGGTGAGGAGACGTCAGGAGGGAGCTGCGTTTGGAGCGCGCCAGGTGTCGCATGCAGAGGAGGCCGGCGACGGCAGCGGCAGCGACTGATGTTTGCATGGCAGGAGGGGGTATTCCCGGAGCCGCCCGTCTTGGAGTCAGTGGAGCCGCCGCCAGCGGCAGCGGCAGCGGTGGCGGCGCCGTCGCGTCCGCAGCTGGCCGTTGCTGTCCCGTTCGCGCATCTGGCGCGGGCTCGAGCGGACGGCGTGGGGCGACTGGCCGTAGCTGTGTCGGCTGCCGGAAAGTTCCTTCGCAAGGTTGATCTGGGAGACTTGGCGCAGCTGCTGCCGCTGATGTCACCGCCGTTAACCCCGCCTGAGCCAGCAGGTGCTGCTGCTGCTGCTGCTGCCGCTGCCATGGGTGCTGCTGACAGGGCTCCGGGCGTGGAAGAAGATGAGGGCTCCCGGTTGCTGTTGGAGATACCGGTGGCGGTCTTGGAGACTGCCGTACAGGAGGCTTCGGTAGCGGTGCGGAAGCCCTCCTTGCCCGCAGCGGCGGAGGCGGAGGCAGCTGAGGTGGCGGATTCGCCGCTGGTTGCCCCGGAAGCGACAGCGGCAGCGCTTGATTTCCTTCGGGAGAGGGCTGAGGCAGGGCTGGCGAGTGCTGCGAATGTTGGACGCTGGGGACAGCTGGAGCTGCATCTGCTCGGTTACATCGCTCGGAGTGGCGGCGGCAGCGGAGCCAGTGTTGGCGTCAAGGGGAGTGCTGTGGGGGTCCGTGCGTCGGCGGACTCCTCCGCCGCGGGCGTCGATGACATCGAGGGTGGGAGCGGCGGCGTAATTAAGGGGGAAGGGGAGGTGGAGAGGGAAGGCGAAGAGGCGCCAGGCGACGCCAGCGGTAGGGAAGCGGAGGAGGAAGAGGAGGAGGTGCTTCTCGCTTCCTTGAGCGTTCCTGTGCTGGAGCTTGGCTGTGCTAGGGAGCTGCTGAGCCTTTGGGGCCGCGTAAAGCAGGAGGCAACGGCAACAGTGGCGGAGGCGGCGGCGGTGGCGGCGGTGGCGGAGGCGGAGGCAGCATCGGATCTAGCTGGGGCTAGGGCTATGGCGCAACCAGGTCCTGGGATGCCTGGAGTTGGTGGGGAGGACATGACCGCGGCCCTGGCGGCGGCGTCCGAGGCATCCGAGGAGGCAGAGGACCCGCTGGTGCAGACCTCAGCACTGCCGCCGCCTTTTGTGTCGGCCTCGGCCCCAGCGGCTGCGGCGGCCGCAGCGTCTAGCGCTTACACGCAGAGCTTTGCACCCCTGCTGCACGACCTGGCCCTGTGCAGCTCTTCAGCTCAGAAGATGAGGGCTGCAACGGCAACCGTTACAGCAACGGCAACGGCAACTGAGGCTACGAGGAGAAGGGAGGTGCAGCTGCTACAACGCGTCCGATCCCCGCTGCTGTCCTTTCTTCTTGAGCAGCGCATGCCGCAGTGCGTGCAGCTGCTCCTGCAGCAGCAGCAGCAGCAGCAGCAGCAGCAGCAGCAGGAGGAGGAGGCCGAGGGTGAATCCGCCGACGTCGCTGTGCCGCCCTCCAACGACGAGGTCGCTGCAGAGGCACAGGCACCCTCAGGCGTGCCGACGCCTGAGGTAGCGGGGTGCGAAATGCCGCCAACGCCGCCGCCGCCGCCGTCAGCACCGCCGCCAACGCCACTGCACGCGCTGCAAAGTGGTCCCGCCACATCACCTGTGTCCGATGTAGTACCAGTACCTGCTGTTGAGGGAGATGATGGCGGCAGGGCTCCTCAGCCGCCGCAAGGCGACGCCTCGGCAGCAGCGGCGTCAGTCAGTCTGCAGCAGCTGCGCACCTGTTTGCTGGGGTTCGAGGATCCAGATCTGGAATCGCGCTTCCTCGCCTGGCGGGCTGCGGGTCTGGTGGCGACGGATCGCGCCGCCTTCGCCGCTACTGCCGTACTCACGGCGGCCATGGCTGCGCATCTCACCCTGCGCGGAGAGGCGGAATTTGGGTCCAAGATGCGATCCTTTCTGCTGTTCCTGGCAGCTGACATGGCGCCGTCCATGATTGTCACGCAGCTTGGAATGGCGGTGTTGCGTGTACGGCAGTGGATGATCGCGGCGGCGGCGGCGGTGACGGCGGCGGCAGCAGCTGACGGCAGTGGCGAGGCCATCTCTGGCACGCGGGGAGACGTGGGGCGCCAGAAGGGTGCGGATGTTGCAGGGCGGGGAGCAAAGGGAGATGACGCAGGAGGAGGGGCGTTCGGAGAAGCGGAAGATGGAGAGTCGACTTCAGCAGCAGCACCTTGGAAGGATAAGGACTCGGAGTACGCAGCGGCGCCTGATGCTAATGCTGCTCCTGCTGCCGTCGCCGCCGCCGGCGCCGCCCCTGGCAAGCGTCGTCGTACCCCGTCGGCGGCAGCAGTCAGCGGCGGCGTTGCGTATGTCGTACACCTTCGCGAGCTCGCGGCGGTGGCGGCGTCGCCGGCGTTGCTGACGGAGGCGGCGGCGCGCTACTGGCACCGGCCGCTACCTATTGCCGTACTGCTGCGTCCGTTTGCGCTGGTCGCCTTTCTGGCGCATCGCGCGCTGTTCCCGCCGGCTGTGATGCAGCTAAGGCTGCCGTACGCTGCTTGCGTGGCGCTGTTGCAAATGGTTCCGGAGCTGGCGATCCTGGCTTGCATGCGTCAGCAACCCGCCGGTACGACAGCAGCGGCGGCGGCGTCAGCATTGCGGCGGGCACTGCCTGCTAGCAGCGTCCCGCCGTGCTCCGCTAGCTCTGTCGTACATGGCGCGGCCGCCGGGGAGCTAGAATGCGGCTTTGCGAGTATCGCCGGTGGCGGCGGTGTCGGCGGCTTGGCGCGACTGGCGGCTTGGTTGCTGGTTGCGAAGGCGCTGGGGTTGGTGGTGGGGGCGGCGGGGTGCTGGCGGGCGCGACTGCAGTTTTCTCGGACGGTACGGCAGCAGGAGGAACGTCGTACGGTGGCTGTAGCGAGGCAGCTGCCGCCGCCGCCGGTACCGGTACTGTCGTCAGGACTGCTGGCGTGGCAGTGGCGGCGGTGATGGTTTGGAAGCGAGAAGGGGGGAGTTGCCGAGGGGGGAGAAGGGAGGAAGTGAGAAAGATGTGTGGGGGTTGGGGAGTTGATGGTGGCAGCGGTTGAGGAGTGGGCGGATCTGAGGTAGGGGGCTATGGGGAAGAGGGGAAAGGGGGCGGCATGGATGGATGTTGATTGCCTTGTTGCTCACAGCTTTTAAAGGATAAAACTCGCAGAGCTACGGTATGAAGCACTGGATATCCTGTTTCTTGATGACGAGGTCTTGTCAGTGTTGGGGTGTTGGGCTGTTGACTGGCAGGATTGCCTTGTCGTTGGGCTCAAATTCCATAGCATGGTTAGTGGAGTCGAAAGTGCGTTTCTGGGGGGTTGGGTTTGGGAGAGTTCAACTAGGTTGTTTGACCCGACCAGAGTCCAACGGTTTGGGAAAGAGGCTTCACATTGTACGACAGGGCGCCGAGACGCAGCCTGGACTTGCGGAGTTGACACCGGTGCTCTTTTGGCGGAATGAAGGTCAAGAGGAACATGGCTGCACAGAATACATGCATGTAGCGTCGCGCAGATGAGATGGAAGGGGTGTTCCGGAAGATTGCGGATGCCTTGATAGCGGCTCACAGACAAGCGTGGGTTGAAGTTCTCACCAGCCCACGCTGGGAATTGTTTCCTGCCAAACAAGGCTGTAGGTGTCGGGCAATGCTCGTGTTGCTATAGTCGTCGGGCAGTATGGTCAACATGTGGTTGGCAAGTAACTCCCGTTGGCGCTAGCACGCTACGGTGGCTGTCGTACGAACTGCCGTTGATGCATTAGCTACTGCCTATTGTTGCTGCAAGATGCGTTACTTGTCCTGGATCCTACTTCTTCCTCAATTGGTGACGCACCGCCTTGACATTTCTGCAGCCGCACAGCGTTCGTTTCTTGGCAGCTGACTCGCCGGTTAGGAACGTCTGGGCTGTGGTGCTTTTGTCCGAGCAGCACCACAGCCCCTCGAAAATGCGCCAGCTACGGTTTGCTATGGTCTGCGCGTCAAACCAAAACAGGTCCATGGAGGCTCATGCGATGTTGAAGAAGAATGGCATGAACGTGAGCGGTGCGCAGTATACGCGCAGCCTCAATTACAGCTGAGTACATATGAAGTGTGTGCTGGAGTATACAGTCCTTTCTTGGCGCGTAGGTCAGTTCGTTCGGCGTCGGTGCGCATGTGAAGCTTCCCGGGCCCAGTCAGAAGGAGCCTAACGTATATAAGGTTAGTATGTTTAGGAATGCATTCCATACTTCACGCACGTTCAGCAAATTGTGTCCTTATGTAGCTGACAGCTAGCTAATCTCCTCTGCGTTCGTGCTCGCTGCACCGCGCTGCACCGCTGCACACAAAATGCCCTCCAACAGCAGCCCTCGAACAGGAATCCCATACTGGAATACTACAGAAGAGATGCAAACCCTGAGACCCTCCCACTCCGCCCCTGCTCACTACCCACGCCACTGCTGGTTCGGCCACGCAGTTCGGCACGCCGTACAAGACAATCTACGATGACCTTTCCTCCAAGGACCCGGAGCTCTACACGCGCAATGGCCTGCTGCAGATGCTGCGCAGGAACATGGGCGTCAAACTGGCGCCAGAGCGGTATCAGGAGAACAGGTTTGTGACGTGTGGCTCGGCAGCGTCACCCCATGCCCTGTCCGACTGTTTCCCGCCTGCCGGTATGCCGTACATTCCCGCACCTGCAACCACCAACAGCCTCCAGCGCATGCGTGCGGTCCCGCAGCTGTCAGTTAGCCCGCATGCGGGTCTCCACAGCTCCACACTTCACGTTAACACGGCCGGCATTACACCTCTCCCTGGTCGATGGCTTCTCTTAGCTTTGGTATACAGTGATACAGGACTGCGGCCCGGTTGCGGTATTTACCATGCCGCGTTCCTTCCTTGCAATACGCAGGGACCATTTTGATGTGGTCGTCACGTTTGAGGAGCGCGTGATGGAGCAGGTGCTGGAAGGTGAGGGGACTGAGGGCGGGTTGGAAAGGGAGCCCATGCGGGGCTTTGGAAAGCCCCTTTTCTCTCCTCTTCTCACTTTCCCTTTGATCACCCCACCGGCCCCGCCGCCACCTGTCAGACATGAACCAGCGGGCCCAAGTGACCCTCCAACCCGTGCTGGTATGCAACATGGTGAGCTAGGAGGGCTGCTCTTGAAGGGGGGGGGTATGGGGACGTCATGAGACCCTTCTGATGGGCATCTCTCCATGCGCGGTATGGTTGCACGTGGATACCGGTATCATCCTGGGCGGCCCTGGGGGGAAGGGGGGGAAGGGGTGCAATTACTGAGCCATGGGGACGTACAGGGAAACGCAAATCCTTCCTAAGCCCTCAGCCCCATGGGTCGCCCACGCACGTTCCAACTCGCGGCCAGGGTTTTCTAACACACACACACACGCACCGCCCTTCCCCGCAGGACGTGAAGGACAACCCCGAGGAGGCCGCACGCGCGGCGGCCGCCACCCTCAAGCTCTGCCAGATGGTGCGTGTGTGACACAGCTGGCTGCCTAGCTGGCTGGTTGGATGGGCTCATCGGGCGTGGGTCAAACGATGAGCTAGAGTGCTGTACTAACAGAGCCCGCATGCCTTGCACCCCCTATCCCACCCAATCCCACCCACCCAGCTGGAGCTAGGAGGCGAGTGGGAGGACTCGGTGGACGGTGTGGTGGCGCAGTTTCAGCAGGAGACGGGTCGCCGCCTTACCTACACCATCTGCTACTACTAGCAGCAGCTGCATGAGTGGGGGTAGGGGGGGTAGCCGCAGCTGCATGAGTGGAGTCTGTGCCATGCCGCGCTTAAGTGTCCCTCTGCAACTTCATAGTGGGTTAACAGGAAGGACGGCGTGGGAACGTCCAAACGTTGGGAGCTTGTGGCAGCGTGGCGTAATGCAGGAATACTTCCAGGTCAATAACTTGGTGTCAAGGGCCGTGGTGGCGCATGTGCGAGCGGCCGCACGGGGCCGGGTTGTGCGATTGCGTGGAAAGGTGTGGAGAGGTGTCAAGACTGGGAAGCGATTTGTTCCGCAGTACGGCATGTAGCAGACAGTTGAGGTGCAGGCAAACGCAGAGGTCCGAGTGAGGGCATAGATCCCGTAAGACAGCGCTGGTGCGCAATCGGCATCGCAGGTCCTTTACAACGTCAGTGTCCTCTATACCTATCAAGATTGTCCTCCACCTAATCATCAAGCCTATCACAAGCCTGAAGTCAAAAGCATCAAAACCTCACTTCTAACTGCTCAACGCATTCGTCGGGCCACTGGCTACTAAGCAGTGTAACCACAGCCCTTCAGCACCCTTGGGCTTCATGGGCGCATTTGTTATGGCAACCGATGCTCTTCACGCCTCTTCACCCCAATGAAACGACAAGCTGCAGGAGTCACGCCCCACGAGCAAGAGAGCACGTCCAGGACAGGGGCAACTCAGCAAGACGGGGGCACAAGAGAACGACAAAAGGCACTAATGCAGCGGTTCTGAGACCAACGTAAGAAGCAGTCCGGCCACATGCACCCACAATGCACATAACCACCGCAGCACGGCAATCGACACCCCCCCTGATGCAGCAAAACCCAACCTCCATAACCCAGTCTGAAACCAGTCCGACCAATGTTGGCCGGCCAACAACAGCATTCCCATCCCATTCGCCATAACGAAGAGCGCGCGACCCAAACAAATCCCTTCATACTGGCACTTCGTACTGTCGCCAAAATAACAGCTTCTGCCGTACTATGCTAGGTTATGTCCAAAACGCGTGTCCCGCAGCGTCCCTTAGCAACGCTGTCCCTCCCACAGTACACACCATCTTTTCAGACCGGCACATGCAGTAGTAGTACAGTACATTGGCCATGAAGTAAGGACACAGCAAGTTGAGCCCAATGGCCGTGGCGACTGTGGGCTGGCAGCAGCAGCCGCGGCGGGGGGGCCGGGGGCGGGAGCTGCAAGGCGGCGCGACACCTTCCAAATGTGCAGCCCGCAAGGCGTGTAACGCTCGGTGTTCTTGGCCACCGCTTGGAAGGATAGCAGCGCATGCAATCAGCTTCACACCGCCCCTTATTTAGCTACAGCTGCTGAAACCATCGCCGCCGCCCTTGCCACCATCCACAACTCCTGTTCCCATGCCTTATTAATAACGAATGGGAGCCACATTTAAGGGCAGCCCGGTCCCGGCATATCCCATGCACGAAGCAGGGCGCCTGCGTTATTGATTTCCCGTTGTTGAATCCATGCACCGATGATAAGCCGGCAGCCCAAGCCTGGGCTTCCAAGAACATGCAATGTACCCAAAAGACCGCCCATGCAAAACCGACCAACATCAGGAAAGAGGTACCGTACCGAACCGCCCAGCACTTAATATGCACGACGATATCATCAACTCTACTACACAAAACGTTGCCGTACACATTTACCGTACACCAGCACGTACTACATTGCCGTCATCAACCGTCAGTCAGAGAAATGACCCGCTGGGGTCGGGTCCAGTCGGTGGTCTGCAGTCCAGTCAGATATGACCCATGGGTCGTTCCCATAATTTCAAAACTCGAAAGGTCCGTCGACGCATCGTACCGTTCCTGTTGACACACGCGTCCAGGTTTGTCAACACACACGCGCACATTCCGTCAACATACGCGCACATGCCGTACAAACAAACACACAATCCATCATAGCGCATCAGTTCCAGGCGTGATGAGGTTAGGAGGGGACGCAAGATGTGAGGGGTCGCTAGTAAAGGCGATAGATGGTATCCGTCCGCGCGGCAAAACGTCTCAAGACCTCAAACAAACAAGCAATTGCTGGCGTAACCCATACAGCAACAGACGCCGGTCTGCCGTGCAACTCTTCACACGCAAGCACGCCCCCCTGCAAACAAGACATGTTTCCCAACTTCCTCGCATAATGGCCGAAGGGTCCATCTTCTGTGGGCCATGACAGCGCACTATTGCAGCGCCGCCGAAGGCACACATCATTCGGGACGCCGCGTTTTGTGTGACGCCGAACTCCGTACATCCGAAGTTACTCTGCCGTACAATTGCCGCACAAGCAAACCCATCGATACCAAACCAATCATATTTTCTGGATTCATACCTCTCTTCTCGTTCATTCGTACATGCATCCTGGCATCTACGTCCGTTATCGCAATCCCACAGGCCTCTGCCCTTCCCACCTCACCATGTTCGCCGCTTGTCGTCGCCCCCCGTGAGCAACCCCTGGTGGCCGAAAGAGGCGCAGAAGACCGCCTCCATGCCTCAACCAGCCAAGCAGAGCTCCACCATCTTCCCCAACTTCTTCGCACCTCCTCTGCTCCTCCGCCACACATGACTGTCTGTCCCCCTGTGGCACAAATCAAGGCACACCCACCCACCCAACCAACCGACCGACCAACCGGCCAACCGAAACCAAAAGGGAAGTTTTGCTCTCTTTATCTCTCAACCGCATACCTCTTCTTCCCTATTCTTCCCTACCCAACTCTCTCGCTCAATGAACACAGCCGCTGGCAGGCCCCACCCCGTCGTGACACATTTCCGGGTGTGGCTGCACGCGCAGCGCAAAAAGAGTGTTGGGGCAAGCAGGAGCGGGCAAGTCAAGGTGAGACATGTGCTCTTGACTCCTCCTCTGCGCCACTACCGTAAGCCGCAGACGTAATCTAAACTCCAGATTCTCCTCATGACCCAACCCCGATGTGTAGACGCAAATATACAACAAACGAGACAAGTCAGGCTATGACACGGCGCAGGGGGTCGATGGGACAACGGCCCAAAGCCCTCTGCCGCATGGTGTAACCGGGGGCAGGTCACCTGCGGGTCTTCCTTCTTCCACCTCCATCCGTAGGAAGATCCGATCCGCCGCAAAAACGTAAACAGTACGGGAGGAAGGGAGGTTTCCAGCAGGAAAGAGTCCCGCATTCCTCGTAAGAATACCGGCGCTATTTTGTATTCTGTACATCTGCCTTTTGCCCGCGTCAAACCTACCCTTCTCATCAACCTCCACCGCCTCTCAGGTCCGTCCTCCATTGAAATTCATGCCAATGTTCTCATGTACAAACCGAAACGTCAACCTGCACCGTTGAGCATCATTCTACGCGCGTGAACAGCAACCCTGCAAATGACCTCCCTCCCCTGCACGAAGCCCGCATAAAGCCCACCGTGCCAACAACGTCCCTGCTTCGCACACCCAAACCCTGCTGTTGACAACAACCGACATACCGATGACAAGGAGCCAACGCTAGTGAGTGTGACCCAACGCCTGCCTCACCCCTAACCGCATGACCACCCCAAACCGCATGGATCCCTCATTCCTTGCCCTCCACCCAACCGCATCGCCCCCATGCTTCCAACCTGCACGCCAACCAACCCGCACACACTCCACATCCCAACCGCCCGCATTCGAGCTTCCGCACGGCGCCCTGCGGCCCCCCTCCTCACTCCTCCCTCGCGACGCTTTATCTTCTAGGCGTCCCTAGCGTGGGAAGGCCGCCACTGAGGCTGCCGCTTCCTAGACCCCCGCCCCCGCCGCCGCCGCCAACGCCACCAGACGCCAACGCCTGAGCATTGGCGGCGGCGGCGGCCGCCGTCGCCGCCGCCAGCGACGCCGACTGCGACGACAGTCGCTGCGCAACAGCTGAACCCACCGAGCCCGTACCCATGCCCAATCCCCCGGAAACGGAGCCTGCAATGGGCGGGCTGCCGTACCCGAGGCTCTTAGATCCAGCCAGGTTGTACGGCGGAGGACCAGCGCCCAAGCCGCCGCTCAAGGACCATGAACCGGCGGTGACGGCGGCCGGCGGCGCCAGCGCTCCGGAGGAGCGGCCGGCGGCTCCGCCGCTGCCGCCGGCAGCAAGGCCCCCGCTGCCGCCGACGCCGCCGCCAGCGGCACCCCGCGGCGTGTGCGCATTGCTGTTCCTGGGAGACAGCATGGAGGGCTGCAGCGGCACGCCCTCGGACCTGAGGTGCAGCGCTGGCGGCGGCAGCGACAAGGCGCCGCCGACTTGCGGCTGGTAGTGCGCACGCGACGTCAGTGGCGGCGGACCGCCGCCACCGCCGCCATCTTCCACGTCGGCACCGCTTCCGCTGCCTCTTATGGCGGCGGCGGCGGCAGCACGCAACGCCGCCAGGTCCAACGTCGGCACCGTGATCGGCGGCGGCGGCGGCGCTGACGTCAGCACCGTCGATCCCAACCCCGCCACGCGAACCTCGGAAGAGCGAGTGGGGACTTGGCCGCCGCCGCCGCCGCCGCCACCGTCAGCGGCGGCGGCGGCTCCGCCGCCGCTACCCGCCTTGCTGGGTCGTACAGCGGTGACGGCGCCGCCCGAGTGATGGCCCATGGCGCTGTCAGTAAGCGCGGCGCGACCGCCAGCCGCCGCCGCCGACGACGACGACGCTGCGACGGCGGCGGCCGCCCCAATCGGGTCGTACTTTGCCGGTTGTACGATGGTAGCAACCGCCGTCACGGCGCCGCTATCACCCTTCTGCTGTTGCTGCGATTGCTGCTGCTGTTGAAGCTTCGCCGCCGCCGCTGCAACCAATCCGCCACTCGCTCCCCCTCCCGCCAACTTCTTCTCCCGCTCCCTCTCCTCCTTTCCTTCCTTACCCTCCTTACCCGCCGCCGCCGCCGCCGCAAGCCCCCCCGCGCCCCCTCCCGGCAGCGGCTGCACTCGCGAGCTGGTGGGCGAGGGGTTCTGGTCCATGATCCACACGTGTTGCAGCGCCTGCTCGGGCGTGAGGCGGGTGCGGGGGTCCCAACGGAGGCACTTCTCCAGCAGGTCCAGGAAGGCGGGGTCGCTGCACTTGACCAGCACCTGTGGGGTGGGGCGGGCGGGAGGGGGGGGGGGCGGGCGGGAGAGGGGGGGGCGGGCGGGAGAGGGGGGGGGGCGGTCGGGGGGAGGAAGAATACCCAATGTCTGGTGAGATATTCGGTGGGTGGTGTTGGGGGTGGTGTGGTTGGGGGGAGGAGAAGGGTAGTGTTTATGGGGACCTCTAAACTATGGGCAGTGCAAGTTTTGTAGGCAGGGGGCGGGATGTCGTACGGTACCTCGGTGGATGTCGTACGGTACCTCCCCTTTCGTCCCCTTCCTCCTCCCTTCCTTTCCAGCCCCTATTTCCCCCCCTGCCCCCTGCCGCCCTCCCCTCCCCACGCGCACCTGCAGGCTCTTCGTCCCCGGCAGTCTCGTGCGCCCCTGGCTGTTGGGTTGCAGCCTCGGGTTGCCGCCCGAGTCGAAGAACAGCTTCCTCCGGCTGGCTGTCTCCAGCAGCTCGCGGGGGGGCGGACCCACCGCCTCCATCATGCACGCCAGCTGCTCCATCTCGTCCTCGCCTGCAGGGGGGGGGGGAGGGAAAGAAATTCCAAAGTGTGGTATGATAATGATACCAAAAGAATTATAGAAAAGTGAAACAACGAATCCCAATCCCATATCCCGACTCATGCAGTGAGCGCATTCGGAGACACTAATAACACGCATCATCGGGGCAGGGAAAAGAAGAATACCCAATGTGTTGAACGAAGAAGAATACCCAATGTTGTGTTGAATGAGGACGGCAAGCCAGACGACAAGCTCTAGGAGGGGCCCCCGGGTGGGGTGACAGGTAGGTGTGTGTGTGGGGGGGGGGGGGAGGGTTGGCAGGCGGGCGGGGGAAGCACAGCAGGGGTACGGTAGTAGCAACCGACCAGCATGGCTCACGACTAGCAGGGCACCAGGGCGTATTCAGAGGCCGGGGGGTACTCAGCGAATACAGCTGGGCGCGAGGCGAGGTCAGATAAAACACACAGTCGCGGCTCGCTTCAACACCCCACACACACACACGCACACACACACACTCACAGGCCGGTTCCTCCTCGCGGCCGGTTTTCTTAACACACACACACAGGCCGGTTTTCTTAACACACATCCCAGCCAACTTTCTTGGCACAACACCCCTGCCTGCCAGCCTGCCAGCCTGCCGTTCCTGCCTGCAGTACGTTCCGCCCCTCGCGGCCAATTTCCTTAACACCCACCCACCCACCCACCCCCCCTACCCGGGAAGAGCGGGTAGCCGGTGTACAGCTCCGCCAGAATGCAGCCCAGGCTCCACATGTCGATCTCCACTCCGTAGCTGGCGCCCAGGATGACCTCGGGGGAGCGATAGAAGCGGCTCTGGGGGAGGGGGGGAAGGGGGAAAATTATAAATAAATGCAACAACGGGGGAGGGAAGGGGGGACAGGTCGGCAATGGGCAGCAAGCGAGGGCGGGGCGGGGCGGGGAGGAGCCGCACGATGCGCCCCCCTCCCCACAGCACACGCAACGACACACGAGCTTAACGCACAGACACGGAACCGACACAGAACCCCCCACCTCCCCCACCCCCGCACCTGTATGTACGTGTAGACCCGCTCGTCCAAGTAGCAGGAGGAGCCGAAGTCGATCACCTTGATGGCGGAGCGGTTGGGCTGCCGCAGCAGAATGTTCTCGGGCTTCAGGTCGCAGTGGATGAGGCGAAGTTGCTGGGGGGAGGGCGGGGATTGGGGGGGGGGAAAACGAAATTCCAATGTGTGGTGTGATAATGAATTTGGGGGGGGGGGAGGAGGATACTCAATGTGAAATGTGTGGCAGTGGTAAACTGGGTGACAAGCCCTGGGGGGATCGGGGGGTGGAGTGCAATGGGGGGGGGAACAGGAGCAGCAGCAGCAGGAGGAGGAGGAAACACGTGCGGGGGTACAGCCAGCCAACGGGCGGTCGGGTGTATAGGTAAGCACAAACGGCCCCGAAAGGCCACGACAAGCCAGCGTTCCGATACGGGTAGTAGTACTGTAGCTGCTGCCGGAGGGAAGAAGAAAGGGTGACGCAGGGAGAAAGGCCCGGTTAAAAGACCCCCCCCTCCTTCAGTTTGTCAGTGTTTCTTTCTTTTTACCCCCTCCTCCCCCTCACCATGCCGCTAACCCTACCCCCTGCCGCCTCCCCTCCCCAATGCTTAGCCCCAACCTGCGGTTTCTTCTGGCATGCCCTTTGACCCCTCCCCCTCCCTTCCCCTCCCCTGGGGCAGGGCGGAATGGGTCGGCTCCCATGTCTGCAAACCCCCCCCCCATGGTGGAGCCCACATGTCATATCATGTCATGCCCCCCCTCCCCCTACCCCCCTCCCCTCCCCCGCCCCCCCGATAACTTGTATCACTATCACACCACACTTTGGGATTTCTTTTTTCCCCCGCCCCCCCGCTTACCTTGAGGTACCTCAGGCTGATGAGTATCTGGTGCGCGAAGCGGCGGATGAGCCCCAGCGACAGCCCCATGAAGTTGTTTTGCTTGATGAAGTCGTACAGGTTGATGGAGAGCAGCTCGAAGGAGATGCACAGGTGGTTACGGAAGTAGAAATGCTCCTGGGGGGGGAGGAGGGGGGGAGGAGGGGGCAGGGGGGGAGGAGGGGGGGGAGGAGGGGGCAGGGGGGGAGGAGGGGGGCAGGGGGAGGTGGTTAGCAGGGGGCAGGAGCGAGAGGGGGCCAACGAAGAATACCAGACCAGATGTAAGGGCAAGCCACGGAGCAGAGGAGGAGGAGGAAGGGGACGTGCTGGTTCAAGGGCTCACCTCCCTCCCTCACCCCCCTCACCCCCCTCCCACCCCTCCCTCACCTCCCTCACCCCCCTCCCCCTCACCCCTATGTGCACGCAGTTGTTGCTGTCCTCCGGGTCGCCCCCCCGGATGTGTTGCAGCACCCGCAGCTCCACCAGAGCCTGCTGGTGGAAGCGCTTCTTGTTGCGGATGACCTGAAGCAGGGAGGGGGGGAGGAGAGGAGGGGAATCATAGGGGTGAGCAGATTCTGCATGAAGCTGTGCAGCTGGGTAAGCAAAAAATTGTGGTCGTTAGATAGTAAGTAGCATCAATCAATAACAAACCGTATTGTAAGGTGGGGGTGGGGGTGGGATAAAAAAAAATATATAATGGGGTGGGAGGGCGGGGGTGGGGGAGGGGGAAGGCGCGAGGTTAAGAAGGGAGAAGCACAGCCAGAGGGGGCCGGAGGCGGGGGCTCTCGGCTTTCCCTGCAGCAGCCGGAGAATGGCTGGGAAGTGGGGGAGCAGGTGGAGGAGCAGGCAGGCAGGCGAACTTGAGGATGGGGAGGAGACCGTCGGAGGGGGGATGACCATTATGATGGTAAGTAAAGGGCTGTTCAGTTTGGTTTTGTAAAACGGTTTGGAAACGGTCTGGAAGTTCGTGGCCTGCGCAAGTCCCTGCAACTCCCGCTTCCTGCGTGTCTGTCGCCCCTCTCCTCCTCCTCCTCCTCCTCCTCCTCCTCCTGCGCCTCAGCTGCTGCTGCTGCTGCCGCTGCTGCCGCACCCACTCGCACCTTAATGGCCCGCAGGCAGTTGGTCTTGAAGTCGTGGACCTTCACCACCTGGGAGGGGGAGGGGGAAGGGGAGGGGGGGAATTGTATAAGTGAAACAACGAGTCCCCATCCCATATCCTCTGGGGGGGAAGCGGCAGGGGGGAGGGAAGGGGAAGGGAAGGGGATGGGAAAGCGAGCGGAATGGGGAAGGCGGGCAGGGAGGCAGGGAGGAAGCACAACGGGGGGGGCAGCACGTGAGGGCCTGCACGGTAACAGAGCTTCCCCCCTCTTCCTGTCTCCACCCAGTGCTTCACTTCGGGTTCTGTTTACACCTCCTCCCCTCCTCCCCATCTGGTTTGCATTCCCAATGCGTACTCAATCAACGCTCTGGAAGTCCTCCTTCTTTCCTCCACCCCCCCCCCACCTCCTCCCCCCCCCCAACCCCACCTGTCCGAAGCTCCCTCGGCCCCCCCACCTCCCACCCCACCTGTCCGAAGCTCCCTCGCCCCATGATGGACAGCACTTCGTATCTGTACGACAGGTGGTCGTGCAGTACGACAGTGTAGTCGCCCCGGTCGTCGTCGTACCCGTAGTTGTTGCGCGCCGCGTGCGGGTTGCCGGGCACCTTCTGGGCGGAGGAGCGACCCACGAAGTAGACCTGCGGGGGGTGGGGCGGCAGCGGGGGGGTCAGCTTCCTTATTGTTACCCCTCCGCCCCCCTACATACACCCTCCGCCTTCGCTCTAACTTGTCCGTCCTTACCCGCCCCCCCGCCCGCCCCCCCTACCCCCCCCCCCCACCTGGCCCCCCACCCCTACCCCCACCCCCACCCCCGCCCCCGCCCCCCCACCTGCGGGTACTCCAGCACCTCGCTGTGCTCGTACGGCGTCATGTACTCCGAGTAGCGGGCCAGCGCCTGCGCGGGGGTGATGTGACCCGACTCCCATGTTACAGCTGACCCGCCGCCGCCGCCGGCCCCCGCTGCACTGCTGCTGCTGGCGGGACTCGAGCCCCCGCCACTGCTGGCGCTGCTGCCGCCGCCGGTGGAGCCGGAGCCCGAGGAGGAGGAGCCGGCGTCGGTGGCGGCGGCGGACTGGGAGGAGGGTGTGGTGACGGCTGCTGCTGCTGCTGCTGCTGCAGAAGAGCGAGATTGCTGGTGCTGGAGTTGCGGTGGTTGCTGTTGATGCTGCTGTTGCGATTGCTGTTGTTGATGCTGTTGCTGTTGAAGGGTTTGGGTTTGAGGGGGACGGGAGGCTGCTGCTGCTGCTGGTGCGGTGGTGCTAGTTGTACTCGTTGCGCCGCCGCCGGCTGCTGCTACTGCTACTGTGCTACCGCTGCCGTACATGCCTGACTGGCCGCGGGCTGGTTGCTGTTGTTGTTGTTGTTGCTGCTGTAGCAGCTGCTGGGAACGAGGAGCGCTTCCCTCCGTGGTGCTGTACCATGAGCCCGCTGCTCCGCCGCCGGCTCCACCCAACGAGCACCCGTCACCCGATACCTGTTGCGACGACGGCGGCGGCGGCTGCTTGCTGCTGCCGTACGAAGGCATGCGTGACGTCAGCAGCGGCGGCGGCAGCGGCTTCACACCACCACCCCCAACCGCCGCCGCCGCCGAAGCAACCATGCCTGCCGTCGCGCCGCCGGCGGTTCGCACGGTTTGGGGGTTACTGTTAAGCGGCTGTCGTACATAGGCCGTCGCCGTCGGCACCGTTGCATGGTGGATGTAGCTGTTATTGCCATTGTCGAACGAACCGCGCGAAGCGCCGCCGCCGCCGCCGCTGTTGCCCCCATAGGCATCGTCGGCGGCCCCGCTAAGGGTGCTGCCGCCGCTGCTGGCGGCCCCCTTCAGCGAGGTGGCGCCTGCTCCGCCGCCGCCACGGGGCGTCCCGGCGGCGGCGGCGGCGCCTGCGCCGCTGCTGCCGGTGTTCGCCGGTGCCGCCAACTGCGCCGCCGACGTGAATGAGAGGCCGCCGCTGGCAGCATTGCGGGAGGGCCGCAGGGCGCTGGGGGGCGGCGGGATGCCTTGGGGAGGCTGCAGCTGTTCCTCTTGGGCGAGTTTGACCTGCGTTGGGGGTTGCGGTGGAAGACATGGAGTTACATGATGACGTGGAGCAAGAGGGCCAGGAATGCCAGGTTCTGGGAGGGCCTGAAATGCCCTCCCGGTTGAAATTGTAACGGGATACATGGAAGGAGGAAGTGTATGGCGCGCCGCTGTATGGTTGAGAAAAGGATTTGGGAAACGGGCTACTCCGGGCTTGGGAGTCGTGACGACTATAGAGGGTCCCATTCAGCCGCAGCAATCCTGACACGTGCTTATGTCCCTGTAACGTCGGGAAGAACCGTCATTCGCGCTTCCGCAATAAGTTTAGAAGTAATGGCTGGTTGAAACCCCGACGACGGGCATAACCGGGTGTTTTGCGACCGCTGACATACCTAGCTAATATTACTCTAACATGAAGTTTATCATATTGCCCAGTACTACGTACCTTGGCGAGGTTAATAGTGGGGAGCACAGGCTTGGCCACGGCTGGCATCGTGGCTGTGCCCCCTCACGAACCCCCTATATCATGGGCAGAGCTCCACCAGAAGATTATATTTCCCGGCGGGATACTGTATCTGGTCGTAGGAAAGCCAGCGAAGTCCCTGCCCTGCACCGCGTTGGTAACCGAAGCGCATAGGCGGACGCACAACAATGATAAAAAGGAAACAAAATGGATAATGTACACACAGCTAGGATATCCTTCGCATGCACCGAATTCCAAGCTCAGGCTGCACTAAGCGTCACGATTGCGCGGAACGCGAAAGTGCACTACGAGCTTCATACAAGGACTACCATTAACATCAACTTACAATTGCTGCTGCGATGAGTAAGTTCCAGCGCGTTTCCTTCCTATGTCGCGGTTTGCGAGCAGGGCTTAAAGCAAAGGCTTAGTTTGGCGCAGACTTCCCTTGGCGATGCCAGTATACCTACTGCAGAGTGAACAATAAGGTTGTTAACATTGATGAACCATTTCGGTGAAACAGAATGACGCCTTCTTGGACGCCGAATCCGTACGCGACGGCATCGTCGGCATTAAAAGAAGGCGAGAAGCCGACACTGCGTGCAAGAGAGACAAATTATATGCGATTTATGCTGGCCGCAATCTTCATTTCTGTCCGATAGACTATCCGTTACTTACGGCTGGTCGACCAGATAGCAACGTTTGCCACGATGCCGTCATATGTGCTCCAGCAGTTCCTGCCTTTAGTGTTGGCATGGGATCTACTGTGACTCAAACTGTCACAATTCGCTGAGGACTGCCGGGTCACCCAAGTACAGCAGCGCAATGTGAATGCGGCCACTTGACAGAATGCGCACGCGCAGCATGCCCTCAAAACAATGGCGGTGTTGTCCTAAAGTGCCATGTGCACGGTATCACGGCATACAACGCATAAGCCTTCCAAACATCCTGCCCATCCCATAAGCGAACAGCTACAGCTCCTCGTTCCGCGTCAGATTCCATGTCCTTGTCCATGTCTGGTACGTTTGCCAGATGCTGGTTACAGTCCTCATGACGTGGGTAGGGGACTAGGGGTTGAACAAGAGTGCAAGTTGTGGGCAGGACATGGTGGCGCAATCTGCAATGTCCCGGCCAACGGTATCTGGACAAAGGTGCCGTACTGGGCATGGGCCGTACGGTACCGCTCCCGCGATTCCACCAGTTCCTTCTCTCCATGAACTTGTACAATGGAGACCCTCATACGGTTCGTGTATTCTGGCCCTAGCTAGCTTATGGTTAGACTAATTGACATGGGTTGAGTGCCACTCTCCTACGCTTCTGGTGCGAAGTCGCTCATGAGCAACACAGGAGCCCAGCTTATCAGCACACTGAGTGCTGTGTTCCACATGGGTGTACCAGCATTGGGCCTCGTGATATGAGGTGTGGAAGTCTACGTGCCTAGGGGTACCCATAATGTACAGTACATGAAGACCATGCCGACCGAATACCCACTTAACACGACGACCTTGCGCTTGTTGTTAGCTGCAGAAGCACAGGTTTGATGTTCTGGAGGCATCGGAGCCATCGAGGTTGCGGGCGAGGGTTGTTCTGTTCTACCTCCCTCTTACCTCACAGCACGGCTCCCTCCCAGCTCGGGAGTCCCTACACTTGCATTACGCACTCTTTCATAAGCTCCAACGGTTTCCTACCAACTTGTCTCGGCTCAAGTGGAAAAATGCAAGGATTCCAAGGGAGCTGGGGGCCCCAGAGGAAGCTATACAGGTGGAAGCTGTCGTACTTCGTACAAACCGGAATCCATCCGTCGTCGCGGCCAAGACAAGGATGGGAGTAAATAGAGCTGCACAACTCAATGCAGTGAAAGTTATGGGGCCCGAACACCTATCGATGACGTGACTGACAAGCAGGCAACACTTTCCTTGGGAAATTGCAACGCGACCTGTACGCTAACCAAAAGGACCTATAAGATCTGTTATTAGATACTAGTTAGCCCTTGTTACAAGGCACGGGGGCGCCTAGGAGCCGAGGCGCCCCTGAGGGGGACCAACCATGATATCGCAATTTTACATTCTGTCACCACGCGGCGATGTGATCATTAGGAAGGATTATCTTGGCGACGTGCCGCGCACATCGTCGGAGACATTCTTTAGAAATGCGAAGTTTTGGAAGGAAGGCGATGGCGAGGCTCCACCAGTATTCAACGTGGACGGGGTCACCTACCTGCACATCAAGGAAGGTGGCGTGCAGCTTGTAGCTACAACTCGGGCAAACCTCTCCCCCTCCTTTGTGCTGGAGTTTCTTCGGCGCATCTGCACGATCGTCAAGGACTACTGCGGCTTCCTTAGCGAGGATGCAATCCGGAAGAACGTGGTGCTGGTGTACGAGCTGTTAGACGAGGTGGTGGACTACGGCTTCCCTCAAAACACAGCCACCGAGGCGCTTAAGCAGTTTGTCGTGAACGAGCCGACGGTTGTAGCCCCAGCATACTACCAGGCCAAGCCGCTGTTCAGCCTTAGCAAGGGTCCAACCGGGGTGTTTAAAAGCGTTCTGGAGACAACGCGCACGGATGGGAAGCGCCGCGATGAAATCTTTGTAGATGTGGTGGAGCGCATTACATGGTAAGTAGGATGGTGTCGAATGGGAACGTCGAAGGCAGGGCTATTCCTTGCCTTGCCTACGGATGCAAACGGACGGGGCAGCGGAGCAACTGTATGGGGGAGCGGCAGCAGCACGGCACGAAGGTCCAAACAGTGGTGTACGGGCGGATGTCTCCACACGACATCTGGAGGTCGATGTCCAACCTAACCCAACCTGAATGCACTTGAACCACCACACCCCGAAGGAAAATCAAAGCCCTTCACGTCAAACACTTCATATAGAGCGCAGTCGGCCACGACCCGCTACCCGCTACCTGAGTTGCTCATCAAGCCTGGAACCCCTCCTTCCCAATCTCCCTCACGGCCCCCAGCTCCTTCCTCCGTTCCTCCCTCACCTCCTCCCTCCTCCCGTTTCGTTTACTTTCCCCCTCTCCCTGCCTCTCCTTCCCCCTTCCTCACCCCCCCGCCGCCGCAGCACCTTCAACGCCAGCGGCTACATCGCCTCCGCGCAAGTGGACGGTGCCGTACAAATCAAGAGCTACCTGGCCGGCAACCCGCCCATCAAGATCAAGCTCAACGACGACCTCCTCATCGGTAAACGAGATGCGCCGTACGGCGTATCCGACAGCAGCTCCAACGGTCACATGGTCGTTCTGGACGACTGCAACTTCCATGAAGTCGCAAATCTGGACTCCTTTGACGTGGACCGCACCATCTCCCTGGTTCCGCCCGACGGCGAGTTTGCGCTCATGAACTACCGCACCAGCCATGGCTTCAAGCCGCCCTTCCGCCTGCAAGCCAGCGTTGAGCGCGACCCAAACTCCGATGTGAAGGCCAACCTGACGCTGCGGCTGTGGTGCGAGGTACCGTCCGACAAGGCGGCCAGCGGGCTGGAGGTGGAGGTACCCACACCGCGCTACGTGCAGCGAGTGCACTGCGACCTGGAGAGCAGCTCGGCGGGTGGTGGCGCAGGAGGAGGAGGGAAGCTGGGAGGGAAATTTGGTGGTGGAGGTGGAGGGGGTGCGGGTGGGGCGGGTGGTGCAGGAGGAGCCGGGCAGCAGCAGCAGCAGCAGGCGTGGGATTACAACGAGAAGACGCACTTGCTGCGCTGGAAGTTCAAGAAGTGTCCCGGCGGGTCGGAGTACACGTTGCGGGCGCGGTTGACGCTGGAGAAGCCGTACAGCGGCTCGTTGAGGAGCGAGATCGGGCCGGTGAACCTGCGCTTCACCATCCCCATGCACAGCGCCTCGCGTATCGCGCTCAAGTACCTCCAGATTCTGAAGAAGGCGGACAAGAACTACAACCCCTTCCGCTGGGTGCGCTACGTGACCACCTCCAATTCGTACACCTTCCGTACGTGAGGGGGTGTACGTGGGGGGGGATTGGAGGCAAGGGGGGCGGTTGGGGGAGACTGAGGGTTTGGGGGTGACACAGGGAGGTAGGGAAGGTACGGAAGGTACGGAAGACGAAGACGTTGATGATGGTGGCCAATGGGCACGGGTGGACGGAGCTTACGACCCATGGGTCAGTTGAGTACTGCGACGGTGTGCGCATGCGCCTTGCCTACCGCTTGAATGGTGTGGCTTGACGAGGAGTGTGCAATACAATTCGGTATGCGCGGGTGGGACAGCGGTATGTCGTGCAGGATGGTTGTGTTGCACCGTTGGGGCCATTTGGGTGTTTTTAGTGAAGCTGATGCAGAGTACCACCGTGTTCGCGCAGCAACCCGTGGGATGAGGATGGGTCAGGAGTCCAGCAGAAGATGAGGAATTGGTAACACATGCATGCGCATGGTTCGCATGGGGTAATGGTGGGTGGTTGCCCCGAGTGACTGCGGCAGGACCCGGGGCGGTTTCATGACGCAAGATGGGTCATGTAATCCTGTGATCCATGTAAGTGTTCGGATGTTACATAATGCTGTCCTATGACATTTTTTCAGGAAAACGTGTTGCGCCTGTTTAAAACGATGCTTAGCCCAGCAGCCCTGGGGGCTAACTATAGATAGCTCAGTAGGAACAAGGAACACTACTAAGATAAGCCATCGGCCAGGACACCCATGGCTGCGGCCCCGCCTGAGAATCGCTCGTCATGGCGCATGGTGCTTGGTTGTCTACTAGGCTGCTGTTGCTGCGCACCAGGAGGGCACACCATGGAACATTGCCAGCTATCGTGTCAGCTTTTAACATCGGCAAGGGGACGCCCGTGGAGCGGTCAGGGATGGAAGTTCAGCGGGTGAAGGGGGGGCTAAGGCTCGTGGTGATGCTTGGGCAAGCGTCTGCGTCTATGGCCGTCTCCACAAGGAAATTAAGGAGACGCAGGCTGTAGTCAACTCGTTCATACACGCGACCCTAACGTCATCCCAACCCGTATGGTCATCCATCCCGTCTCTTCAACCTCTCGACCTGCTTCGTACAATCCCTTTGACCCCCACCTTCACACCCTGCACCTTCCTACGCTCCCCCTTGTGATGCCATCACCCACACGCTATATGTCCAACCGAGCACAGCCCAATCCCCTAACCTGTGGTTTTGGTATATCTTTTGTTCCCTTACCCCACTCCGCCGGTTCGTTGAGTCCCCTTGACCCCTTCCCTCGCACCCCACATCTTACCACGTCCCCCACGTGCATTGCCGTCACTTAAACGCTGTATGTTGTACCCTCTCCTTCCCTCCCCATGCCGCCCCAACGTCACCTCATCCCACGTAGATCTCCATTCCTTCCCCAAGCCCTCCCGCCGAAGCCCAATCACGGTTGCTGTATGTGTTGCCGCCAATATACGCCCCCCCTTTCCGGTAATCCATGCGTCGCCCCTCCCGCACTGAGGTAGGGGGTTAAAGGACGCGATGAACGGCCATGCGGTTCGAGACGGCCGTAAGGAAGTATGGGCAGGGAGTAGCGTAAGAAGATACCACTACCAGAAACAAAACTAAAGCTCCGAGCCATCCAACTGGCAGATCCTCAACTGGCCCTGCACTGGGTATCCTGGTCACAAAGGAGTTTAAGATCTTTTCCTTGTTGTGCACATAACTGCATCATATCAAGCATTGGATTGCGATAGGATGTAGCCCCTAGGGCTGCTTAGCTGACCGTCGCAATAGATTTGTTTAGCCCAACGTTTTTTGGAAAGTCAAACATATTTCCTGTTCAAAAACGTTAATTCAAGCCGGTGTTGATAACGCCCTGGCTACGAGCTCGTCCGACTTTGGATCCTGGTACCAATTAAAGTCGTCCTGGGTATCCCTGATGTCTTGAGCTCACGCGAATGCACTGCAACCTCTTTCTGTGTATACAACTTTTTGAGCTTTTGCACCTACTAAGTCATGCCATGGTCGCGCCATGCCATGGTCACGCCATGCCATGGTCACGCCATCCAACCCTATAGACAGCAACGGGTGCACCGTTGTACACTAGCCTCATACACACGCACTACTCCGTCAAGACCAGCAATTACCAGCAAGGATTAGCAGGGCTCAGACAACGTGCAGCGGCTGGCACAGGTGACGCAGCTGCTGCCGAGAGACCTGCCCCGTTCTACTCCCCTCAATCCCACCCCAGAGATGCAGCACATAGGGGAGCCGTGTCACATGGTTAACTTCCCGGCCCCCTTCTGCTTGGCTGGGCAGACCACCTGCGGGTGATTCCCCCCTAACTGGAGGCACCCGGACCCGCACCCTGCCTGCCCCCCACCGACCCATACGTGTTTTGGTATCTCTCTGACCACCCATGCGTGGTAATGTCATCATGCCATGCCCAAACCATATCAGGAAGAGACAAAAATGCGTTTATAGACTGCTCACAGTGTATGTTTATCGTATAAATATACTTCATAGTGAGTTTGGCAACGCCAGGAAAAAGTTAGGAAGCCCTCGGAAAAAACCCACTGGACCCCCAGACCCCACCCACCCACCCTGCCGTACAGTCTCCTTTGGGCGCAGATAACTTTTTCCGTACAACTCCAATTAAAATTCTGAAAGCAGGTTTGGAATGCTCTCAATAAGCTCTTTAACTTTGAATCATGAGGTCTGTCCTCGCGTTTCCTGCCCCCCCCCCGATTATTCACCGCATATTTGACGACGCTATTAGTTGAAGGTGAGAGGCGTTTTTAGGGATGAGCGTGTATATAGTGCGGGTTTTGTACGCAAGGTGGGCAGGACAGCTTCATTATATGTGGCTGAGAGCGGGCAGAGGGTGAGAGGCAGGCCTGGACAAAATGTACTACATGCCCTCCCTTTCCCTTTTGCCGTTAGCACATACTTCGTCATTTTTATGGTTCTTATGGGCCGCAATGCCTCTGCACTGATGCATACTGTTATTACCTTGCCTCTGACTTACTTCAGGGCCACCCTTGTGACAGCACATGTACAGTCGTTATGTTCCAGGACCTTAGGTACCGGTATCACCCGATCCGTCCCTCAGTCCGTTAGTTGGTTCCTCTTTACCTCCCCTCCCGCATTGCAGCAGCTGCTGTCGGACGTGGTCGGGGAGCTGCTGGCTGCAGGGGTGCACCCGGTGCTGCCGCGCCTTACTCCCTTCACCAACGGCACCGCTGCACGTGGAGTCGCTGCGGGTGGGGCCTTGCGCGGCATGCCTTCCTTAGTGAGCAGGGAATGGGCGGGGTGTGGGTAGGAGCTTGGAGAGGTGCATCCGGGCTGTGCGGTGTCGGCTCCTAGCACCCTGGCTGGACCTGTGGCTCAGGCGCTGTGATGCATGCACTTAGGGCTGCTGCACCGCACCGCACGGTGCAGCAGCCCTAAGTACATGCATCACAGCGCCTGAGCCACAGGTCCTGAGCATGTGTGTGGTGACCTAGAAGCCATAACGGATGACTTTACCGTGCTACAGCATGTGGAAAATGAACGAGCTTATCAAACCAGTGTGCATCAAATTCTGCTCCAACGTGCTTTGACCATCCACATTCGTCTCATTCATTTTCATTGCAAGGGGAGAGGAGTGTCACGGTATGAAGATGTGGGCGTCCAGTGACGAGGTATCCGTTTCTAATGGACGGGTTCTCATGGGCACCATGGTGTAAATACCCAATGCCCACACAGGCGTTTATTGATGGTAGGTGGCTTGGTGTCTAGCTTCATAATGGGTATGCGATGTGATGCAGTAATGTGCAACACTGGCAGTATACGGACTTAGGTGGAGTTTACATAATTGCGTCGGGCTTCCTGGCTGCCTATCGTACACCAGTAGGGATTGCTTTACTGCTGCATTCTGCAAGAGGTCTGCAAATATGTAAACTCCACCTAAGTCCGTATACTGCCAGTGATGTAGCTGTTTGCTATGGATTGGCTTGGTTACGACAGATCAACGTCTGCAAATGCTTGGTTACCGCATTTCTTGACGGATTGCTTGACAATTTTCTAGAAGGAAACACAGTATTGGCCGAGAGTGCCCCCTTCCCGAAACCGTAATCCAGTGTTGAGCAGGCGTGTGAGACTGTACTTCTTGAGGTAAACGGAGCACCTCAGCCGAGTTGGTTTACCGGTTGGTTACTTGGTTAGGGCGAAAGAAGCTGGGCGCCTATGAAGGATGTGGCATGTGACTCTAATGATATCCAAACTGAAACGTGAAGGGTGCATGGTACGCGGCCCATGGGCAAGATTGGACGGATCTAATGACCCATGGGTCAGTTGGGCGCTGTGCGCATGCGCCATGCCTACCGCTTGAATGGTGTGGCTTGATGAGGAGTGTGCAGTACAATTCAGTATGCGCGGGTGGGACGGTGGTACCGTATGTCGTGGAGGATGGTTGTGTTGCACCATTGGGGCCATTAGGGCCATTTGACCGTTGTTGTTGAGGTCGATGCAGAGCAACACCGTTTGTGCAGCAGCCCGCGAGGATGAGGATGGGTCAGGAGTCCACAAGAAGATGAGGAGGAATTGGTAACAATTGTATGCGCATGATTCGCATGGGGTCATGGTCCATCCGCACCCATCGACAAATCTGTCAGCTGAGTCCCAATGCGTAACAACCTTTCCACACAACACGCTGGTTACCGCCTGCACGACCTCTTGCCTTGGCCCGTCTTCTTACCGGTAAAGCACCATAGCGCTGTAGAAGCCAGGAATCAAACCGCAGCTCCTCCCATGGAACACATCAACAACCTCTCGTTCGTTAAGAGCACAGCAGTTCAAGTACACACACCTCTCGTTCACTGTTGTCCCCTTCCTCGGGATGAGACCAACACAAATGCCCAACTTGTCGGCTCTCTCGGTAAACCCCTCAATCGTCCACCCGGGGAACTTCAACACATGCTGATGGGAAGAAAGGAGGCTGTACCCAACATGCTTAGTGTTGGTGTTCTTGCTCGCACGGCCCCACGGCCCCGACATGGCGCGAGGGAGCTCTTCCCCTCCCGCTTCCCCGCTCTCAACTGACTCATCGCACTCCGGAACCCCCAGCGTACAGCGTATTAGAGAACCCCTTGTTGCTTATCCTGTGTGCTAATGACGCTGCAAAACTCAACACATGCATGTCCATTGTACTTTTGTACCTTCTGGGGGCAATCAAATTCCCAATTCCCGTCGCTAACCCCAACTCCTCCGCCGCTTTCCAACTGTTGCTGCTCCAGCCGGCATGGTCCCGCGCCATCACTACCACCACCCTTACGAACCCGCTCCCCTTCCTTCTGCCCTCCGCCCCTTCAAGTGTAAAGGTAATGCATCTTACTCCTGTAAGCTAACGTCGACTCCGCCGATAACACCAAGCCGCCGCGGAAGACCGGAGGCCACCGCGACTGGAGGAACCATGACACGTCCAGCAGTACAGTATGCGGTCCTGCTCTAGTGCTGCGCCCACTGGATTGACTTGATGTCCACCCCCTCCTGCACCATCTCCCACAGCGGGCTCATCTCGCGCAGCTTGTTCACGTGAGCGACAGTCATCTCGATGGCGCGATCCACCTCCTGCGGCAGCAGCAGCGGGGGCAACGGGAAGGGGAGTGGAAAGGGGGGTCCAGAACGACCCATGGGTCACAGGGGCCAGGACAAAACACGCACACCGCGTCAAACATCAACCCCCCTGGCATTACCTCTCGCCGATCGCGCTTTTGCCTGCTTGCGCCAACGTCCCACCTCCACCCCCATCCCCAATGTTATGACCTAATTCGTGGTTTCCTATGGTTTGGCCGAACTTAGACCCCCACCTGCTACACCTACAGCCCCCCACAGCCCCTTGCGAGCAAACCCCCCTCCCACCCCCACTGCGTTGTTGCACTTTATCTATAATGTTCCCCCCTCCCACCCCCACCCCGCCATTCAACACATTGGGTATTCTTCTTCCCCCCCCCCCCCGCCACCACCTGCTCCGTTGTGAAGCGCCCCAGCCCGTATCGAATGCTGGTGTGCGCCAGCTCCTCCTCCACCCCCAGCGCCCGGAGCACGTAGCTGGGCTCCAGGGAGGCGGAGGTGCAGGCGGAGCCGCTGCTCACAGCCAGCTCCTGGGGGGGGGGTACGGCAGGGGCAGGCATGGAGGAGGATGTACGGCAGGGATGAAGGAGGAGGAAGAAATGCTGTATGTGTAGGAATCCACAGAACCGGGCTGGATCCCTCCCTTCCCGGCCCCTCCCTTCCCGGCCCCTCCCTTCCCGGCCCCTCCCTTCCCCCCTCCCCCCCGCCGTAAGTTACGCTAATCTGCGTGTTTCTAGGTTAGTGTCTCCGAATGCACTCACTGCATGAGTCGGGCTATGGGATTGGGACTCTAGTTGTCTGCATTTCTTATATAATTCCCCCCCCCCCGCACCTTGAGCCCCATTATGAGCGACTCGCCCTCCACGTAGGCGAAGGAGAGGTTGAGGTTGCCCGCATAGCGGCGGGACTGGTCGGAGGGGCCGTTCAACACAACACCCTGAGGGGGGGGCGGATTAGGGTTTTGGAGTTTTAGGGTTTCACAATGGGGGAACAAAGATGGCAAGGCTCAGTCGGACACGACCGTGGCAACCCGATTGATGAAAGCCTCTGACGCAGGGGAGGAGGAGGAGGGTGGAGGAGGAGGATGGCAAACGGAGGGGGGCAAAAGCGAAAGAAACGCGAGCAAACGCAAGCACCAACCGCCCCACCCCCCACCTGCAGTCTGGCGGTGATCCCCGTCCTCAACCGCTCCTCCAGCTTCCGTACATGCGCCAGGTCGGACGCCATCTCCCGCTGCGCCACCTCGCACGCCGCCCCCAGCCCTACTGCCAGCGGGGCGGGTACGGTTCCGGAGCGCAGCCCGCGCTCCTGGCCGCCGCCGCTCATGAGGGGCTCCAGGCGGACTCGGGGGCGCCTGGGGGGGTGGGGAAAATTATAGAAGTGAAACAACGAGGGGTGGGGGGGGATGGGAAGAGGAGGGGGGCGGGGAGGGGGGTAAAGAGGAAACATCTAACTGACCGTGTGACCGTGGGAGATTAGGGTAAACTGAGCCGCGGAGGGGGGAGGGAGAGGGGAGGCGGGGATAATAGATGGAAAGTGGAACAACGGAGTTCCGGCTTCTAGAGCCCGACTGATGCAGTGAGCGCATACGGAGACACTAGGGGGAGGGGTTATCGATGTCTTGAGCTGCTGCTGCTGTTGTGAGGGTCAGCTGTATGCGCGCCACCGCCACCACCCCACCACCGGTTCGCCAGTTTTCCTTGTTTTCACCCCACCTGCGGACGTACAGCGCCCCCACGCCCTTGGGTCCGTATATCTTATGTCCGCTGAGCGACAGCAGGTCGATCTTGGAGGCGTTCACGTCAACCGGGATCTTGCCAACCGCCTGAAGAGGGGAGGGCCGGGGGCGGGGCGAGAGGGAGGGACGGGTGAGGGAGAGGGCCGTGCGGAGGGTATACCGCCGTTTCCTTTTTAACCCCCAGTCGCCTTCCTCGCCTACCTCCTCCCAATCCCCCCCTTCTTGTCCCACTCGCTTTTCCTTCCCAGCTCCCTCCCCCAATCCCCGCCCCTCCTCCCCACCTGCGCCCCATCCGTGTGGAAATACACCCCCTTCGCTCGGCACATCTCGCCGATCTGAGTGAGCGGCTGTACGACACCGATCTCATTGTTAACCGCCATAACGCTCACGAGCGCCGTGTCGGGCCGAATGGCCGCCTCCAACACCGCCAGGTCCAGCAAACCGTCGGGTTGCACCTGGTTGTCATCGTTGGTGGTCAGTTATGAAGTGGTTAAGAAAGGTGGTTAGGGAAGGGGTTGGTGATTTGTTTGGTGGTTTTGCAGTTGGTTAGAAAGTGAAGGCAGATTGCGGGCTGGTTGGGAGAGGCACAGGAGATGTTGTGGGTTGGGGTTAGGCAGCAAGCAGGAGGGTGTATCATGTACACACAGCCAGCGCCCGAGGCGTCTCTCCCAGTCCCGGACCCCCTCCCTCGCCCCGGCTCGCTCCCCAGGGCCCGACTACCCGCCCCCCGGCCCCCATCCCCCCACAGCTTCCTCGTCAGTTTCCATGTCAGTTTCCTCATTCACCCCCTCCTCCCTCCCTCGCACCGGCAGGTACGTGACGTCCCAGCCCCGCTGCTGCAGCCAGCGGCAGCTGTCCAGCACGCACTTGTGCTCCGTCTGGACGTGCATGGGGGCAACGGGGGGGGGGGGGGAGAAGGCGGGGGGTCAAAGGTTGGAGCAAAGCAATGGGGATAGGACGGGGGTGGGGGGGGGCAGGCAGGCAGGCGGCGATGTGGACAGCCGTCCGGGCAGGCGGCAGGCGGCGGAAAGATGGAACAAGAGAAGGGGCTTGCCCACTCCCACCCACCACCACCCTCGTCGTTCTCTCCCCCTTCCTTGTTTTGTCCTATTTCGCGGCTCCCTGTGGTTTATCGCCCTTTTTGTTTTCCGCTTCCCAAATTCCCTTTTTTGCGAAGCCTAGTCACCTCCTGCCCATCTCCCTCCCCCCTCCCCCCCCCACCTGCGTTGTGATGATGTGTTTCTTCTTGTCTCGCAGGTAGGCCGCCACGCCCTTGATGGCCGTGTTGTTGGACTCCGTGGCGCCGCTGGTGAACAGAATCTCCTTGGGGTCGGCGCCGATCAGGCGGGCGATCTGGGGGGGAGCGGGAGCGGGGGGCGGCGGGGGGAACAATAAGGAAACATGGGGGTGGTGGGGGACGTGCGAGTGAGGCGGAAGCGAGGGCGGGGGGGGTGAGTGGATGATGAGTGCAGCAATGGGCGAGGGGTGGGGGAGAGGGGAAGGAGGCGGTGATGTTCGACCGGCGGGGGTTGGTTAGGGGGTTGAAGGTGATGCGTGCGTGGGGGTACCGTGTTTCGAACTGAGGAGCTAGGAAGACGCCCCCTGCCCGCCCCCCCTCAGCCCCCCCCCACCAGCCACCCCCCGGGTGGGAGCCATGGTGCCATCTGGTAATCCCTCTTCCTCCTCCCCTCTGCAACCCCCAATACCTCTGCCTACAGCTGCTGACCCTTCAGCACCGCCCCGCCCGCGCTCTTTACCCCGCCCGCCCCCCTACCTTGGCTCGCGCCTCCTCCACCGCCTCCTCCGACTCCCAGCCGTACAGGTGCGTCCGCGAGTGCGGGTTGCCGAACTGGGGGGGGAGGTGAAGAGGGGAGGGGGTGGTTGAAGAAGGGAGAGGAGGGGGCGGGAGGTAGGATATGCGGGGAGGGAGAGGGCGGAATTGGGGTGAAGAGGGGAGCAAAGGATGTGAGGCTAGGAGGGGCCCCTCTGCTGGTGCTCGTACATACACTGGCGCCCTGCTTGCCCCAGATGTGCGCGACTTAGCAAGGCCTGAGCAAGGCCCGAGTAAGGCCCGAGTAAGGCCCTAGTATAGCAGAACAGTACTCAGAACGGGGGCTAGGACAGCTATGGCAGCAGCAGTAGTGGCGGGCCGCTTGCCTGCTCGGTCATGTACGGCAGCATGGCGTCGATGACCCGTGGGTCCATGGGGGTGGTGGCCTGCATGTCCAGGTAGAGGGGCACGCCGCGCAGGGAGATGCCCTTCTTCTCGATCAGGGCGGGGGAGCCGGGGGCGGCTGCAGGGAGGAGAGGAGGGAGGGAGGGAGAGGGAGGAGGGAGGAGGGAGGAGGGGAAAATTAAAAAAGTGCAACAACAGGAAGGGAGGAGCAGGGAGGGGAGAAAGGGGGTAGGCAGTAAGTCACATATACCGATATGTAAGGAGAAAGAAGCACTGTAAATCCAATATAGATGGGCCATGGTGGTATGGGTGGGGAGCAGGTATGGTGACACTATGGACACAGTTGATCGTCGGGTGGCAGGCAGACGGGGCCTTCTGGGCACGGTGCTTAGCTGGGAAGTGACTGGGCAGCCAATGGTAACACAAAGATGGGAATAGGAGGCTGTCGCAGGCCGCTCACAACCAGAAAACTAGGATATTATGCGGCTAGGCTATGGGAACCGTAGCTTTACTATTCGCTAGCGGGTTGGAAGTCCCGGTCGGTCATAAACCCCTGTACGACCGAGCTGCAGGTGGCAGGGTAGGCTGAAGCGGTACCGGTAGGAAGAGCAAGATGCTAGAAGTGTATACGGGCAATGCATTCGCTAGCACACCAAAGCCAGATTGGCAAAGTGCGTTAATAAGGCTTCGATCCTGAAGCCCTGAAGCCCCGAGCGGCTAGTTCGCATGTGCGAGTGCCGATCTAATTACGGGGTCTTGTACGTGCGCACCCTCGCGACGTTACACGACACACACCTGAATCCGCATCTTCCGCGGGCTGCGGCGCGGCAGCGAAGCCACGCAAGCTTGACGCTGCTCGAGAGGAAGCTAAAGCGAGTACCCGGCCATGCTGGAAAAAGTGCGTGGCGACACGTTGTAGCATTTCGTCACCTTTCCTGTAAGGAAGTGTTGTGCTCTGTACACGTTTCCTTTTACAACCACAAACGACTAAGATTATACTAAAGTAAAGGCTTGCCTCAGAAGGCGTCAAGCAGACACCGCTCCGTTTGTAACGTTGCCGTACCGGTTTCAGGTTACCGAAAAGCTGGCAGTTCTTACACAAGGTCACACTAGATCGTTTACACCGATAAAATAGTACTTCACATGCTGTTTGATGCTCGTTCGTAAGCTCGCTTCCACGTTGACCAGGAACATGTTGCGGCATCCGCACGAGTACAGGATGGATTTTGACCGTGTTCATAATACTCAGCGAAGGCGACATCCTAGGCGCAGGGCAATTTGAGTGTGTGAAGGCGCTAGGCTGCAAGCATACTTTACATCCTTGGCTGTTTGGTCGCTAGGGACCGCCAGTAGGCGTTCAAAGTCATCCGTGTAGCACTGAAGGAGACAGTATGGGAAGCATGTGGTGGAAGCCTTCACGTGAAGGCTCTGCGGACCTACGCATCTCACGGCTGGTGTGTCCGCAGTAGCTGTCAGCGCGGAGGGTCAGGGACGGGCTGTTTAATCCATCTCAGCTACATCCCGTTTTCCATGTAGATGCTAGCTGCGGCGTGACCTGTTCCTGCCGTGATGAGTGTTACCGCAATCCGTATCCACATGCCTGGAACATTTCAGCATCGGTGGTACGACCTGCCGCTTCCATCTGCCTCGCCCTTCCTCACAGGAGCTCTTCCATCGCAAGTTCGAGACGTCCATGGCCCGAGAGCTGTTGGAGGTGTGTCCATGAATTCGTGGGGTTTCCGGGTTCCATGACCTGAGTATCGCACGCACGAGAGTGTCAGCATGTCGTCCCACGAAACCTATCCTCCTTAGCTACTACCATGTAGCCCACAGCAACGCACAGCCTCCAGCCTTCCTTTTCCCCCTCTCACACCCCATTCCATACCTCCTCTCTTTTTCCCATTTCCCACCATGCCACAAACCACCTCTTCTGGTCATCATCATCATCATCATCATCAACATCATCCTCATCATCACCATCAGATCCTCAACGGTCTCATGTCGCTGGCTTCCGTCTTCATCTACGTGTACGACACCTACCTGCCCGTACGGCAAACGGCACGTGTCATGTACTTTGCCTGCTCCATCACTTTCTCCATCGAGTACATCGCAAAGTTGCTGGCGGCCAGAGACAAGCTGCGCTACGTGTTTTGGAGCTGGTCTGTGATCGACGCGGCGACCATCGTGTACGGATTTGCGTATTATGAGTACGACTCGCTGGCTACGGCTCTCGGCTTCCTGCGGCTGCTGCGGGTCATGCAGGTACGAAGGAAACAACCGAGACAACGGAGAAAGCAGCGGGGACGTGTACCAAGCTGCAAAACAGCTGTGATAGTAGTAACCAGAAGTCAGGGGTCCTGTGCTGAGCTGTTGCATGGCCCTGCCCCCCCATCCCCATCCCATCCGGCGGGATGGGCCGGCTCCCATGTTTGCACCCCCCAATGGTGAAGCCCACATGTCGTACAGCTGCTCAGTTGCCTCAATTTGTACCCATCCGATTCTTATGACGGGTGCGATCACCCATGAGGATGCAAGCACGTGGGCAGCACCCTTCATGGGTCCCTGACACATGGGTCCCTCCCTCCTTCCCCCTCCATCACCCCCATCCCCTTTAGCCCTCCTGCACCCGCCCCTTCGCCACCTCAACCTCTCCACATGCTCCCTTCCTCATACACCCACCGGTACTGCCTTCCATCCTCGCTCACCCTCCACCCGCCCCCTCAGGTCATCCGGCTGCTGAAGGCGGTCACCCTGACGGCCCTGCGCGCCAGCCGCCGCCGCGCCTCGCAGCCGTTGCAGCTGGAGCTGCTGCGGCGGGGCGCGGAGCTGGGCATCACGCTGGGCGGGGTGGTGTTCGTGGCGGCGTGCGTGTTCTACGAACTGGAAGTGGTGAGGGGGCGAGGCAGCAGGGAGACGGACAGGGGAACGAAGGATTTCCAATGCGTGAAGGGGGGAGGGACCCGGGAAAGGGACAGGGTTAGAGAGAAGTGCCAAAAGTACAAGCGAAGGGGGGGAGGATTCCGGGGGCCCACAGGGAGGGTTGTTGTAATATTTTGGGTGAGGCATGTGAAGTAGATTGGAGGTGAGAGATGTCAAGTTGTTAAGTGGATGAGGCGTAAGCATTACCCCACCCCACCCCGCGGCGCCCCAGGGCAACCAGCGGGACCTGCAGCTGCACCAGGCCTTCTACTGGTCATGTGTCACAATCGCCACCATCGGATACGGAGACATCGTACCCCGGACAGCGGCGGGGCAGCTGTGAGTGGTGGCGACTGGAGCGAGGGGGGTTAGTGGTGGTGAGGGGGGACGGGGGCAGGCATGCATGTGTGAAAGCAACACTGCGTGTGAAGAAAAGTGTCTTGTTTTGTCGGCTGCTGGGCTGGGAATGTCGTGTGACCCACGGGTCATGCTCTCATGCATGTCCGAAGGGAATGCACGTCTTTTTTCCCCGTCCCCGTACCTTGCACCCCATCCCCCACCGCCCCACACGCAGGCTGTTCCCGCTGGTTATTGTGGTGATTATTCTGGTGCTTCCGCGCAAGATATCGGACCTGTCGGAAGTGATGCAGGTGGGGTTCGGGGCGGCTTGGTGCAGCCCCCTCTCATACAGCTCGTCGTCACTGTCTTCCTTTTTACCGCACGGTTCCCTTTTCTTACTGACCCCAATCCTCAATCTTACTCCCCCGCAACCCCACTCCCCTCCGCCTTCAGAACTTCAGCCGCTTCGTGCGCAAGAAGTACCGCAGTCCCCGGTTGGGGCGCCACGTCATCCTGACCGGCTGCGTGACCCCTGGGTCGGCGCGCACCTTCATTCGGGAGTTCTTCCACCCGGACAGGGGATACCAGGTGGGAGCGGTCGAGTGGTTGGTTGGATGGTTGGAAAGCCACGAAGTAACGAACATATGTAGCAGTGAAGAGCATAGCCTGCAGGCGGGAGCGCATCAGGAAGGGAGGATGGCGGAAACCCCGCCCCCGGCGTCTCCCACCTAACTACCACATTGGCTCTCCCACTCGCCACTCCCCCACTCGCCACTCCCCCAGGACCTAGACCTGGTTCTCCTGCTGCCCACCGACCCGCCCCCCGAGCTGCTGGTCACACTGAACCACAGCCGCTGGGAGCGCCGGCTGCACTACCTTCACGGCTCGCCGTACAGCGCAGAGGTGGGGGGGGGGCGCTGAAGGAAGGAAGGAAACACAGCACCAAGTTGCGTTGAGTGATAGCGGCAACACTAGTGTTGACAAGCTCCTGGTGGATTGGATAGGTGGTGAATGGGTGGGGGCAAATATAGACCGAACCATAGGAAGCTACGAGTTGGGGCAAAATATTGGTGGAAAGAGGCGGCAGGGAGGGAGAGAGAGAGAGTTCAGCGGGTAGGGGGATAAAGAGGAAAGACCGAACCACATCATCTGCATGGCTCCACCGCGGATTGCATCATGGTGAAGTACGGTAATGATTCCAGCACCGCGCCTCCTGAATCTCTCACTCCTCGCCCTCCTCGCCTCCTGCCGTACTTGCACCCCGTTCAGGACCTGGCTCGCGCCGCCGCCTCTCGCGCCCTGGCTGTGTTTGTGCTGGCAGACAAGTACGGCAGCGACCCGGCAGCGGAGGACTGCCGTACACTGACTGCCGTACTGGCTGTAGCGCAGTTTGTACGGCAGTTCGGCCCTAGCAGCGGTGCGGGTGGTAGCAGGGGGGAAGGCAGCTGGGGCCGAAGCCGTAGGGGACCCCGCGGTCGGGGGGATGATGAGGGGTATGCGGAGGCGGAGGAGGGAAATGAGGGGAGCCAAGATGAGGAGGTGGAGGAGGAAGACGAGGAGGCGCGAGTGGAGGGCTGGCAAAGCACGCACTGGCGGACGAGGTGGAACCTGGTGAGGGGGTGGGATGGGGGGTGGGGAGGGTAACAAGAGGAAACCACTAGTGAAGGAGAGCAGAATTCACGATCCTGCCCTTCCAGCCGCCCCCTCAACCCTCTCCCCGGCTCCTTACCCCCGGCCTTTGTCTGCTCTTCTTCGTCGTCTGCCCCCCTCACGTTTTCCTCCTCCTACCTTTCCCCCCTGCAGCTGCCCCCCCGCCGCCCCCCGCGCATCGTGGCCCAGTTCCTGCTGCGCACCTCCCCGGGCAGTGCGGTGGGGCTGATGGGGCCACCGCAGCATCACCTGCAGCTGCACCACCTCCACCACCTGAACCTCCGCCACCTGCACCACCACCCGACCGAGCTGGGTCTGCTGCCGCTGAGGACGCCGCCCTTCCCCTTGTGAGCGGCCGGCCGGGTGGGAGGGTGGGGTGGGGGGATGCGGGGTGACTGTGATGCGGGGGCTGACTGAGGAGCTGCATGACATGTGGGCTCCACCACGGGAAGGGGAGGGGCAGGGGGGGGTGCAGACATGGGAGCCGACCCATTCCGCACAACACACCCGAGGGGAGCTGACCGTGATGTGGTGGCGTGGGGCAACCCCACCCGCCGAAGAAACGCTCGAGCCCGACGTGCGTAACCGAGGATGGGGGGAGCGTGTGGGTTGGCAGCTCCACCTCCTCCTCCACTGCTACTCCGCCTCCCCCCCCCCAGTACCGGCTTTTGACCCCTCTCCTCCACCTCCTATCCCCGGCCCCGCCCCCCCCTCCGTCAGCTGCGTGGGCTCCCTGCGCGCCGGCCTGCTGGGCGGCTGCCTGCACACCCCGGGGCTGGCGGCGCTGCTGGGCAACCTGTGCGTCAGCGCGCGCATGCGGCGGGGGCGGCTGGGGGGCGGGCAGGAGGACCTCAGCATGGTGCGAGGGGTGGGCCGGGAGAGGGAGCGAAGCGGAAGAGGGGAAGCAGGGGCGAGTAGGGGCAAGGAGAGGGGCTGGGAGTTGCTTAGGAACGAACGCATATGGCCTTCTTCCTTTGCTCTTAACACCGCCCCGCCCGCCTGCGCTTCTGCGCTGCCTGCCTCCTCTTCCTCCCCTTCCTTTCGCCATCCCTCATATGTGGAATTTCCAGGCTCTATCAATTGCCCCTCCCTCCCCCCTCCCTCCCCCCTCCGCACCCCCCAGCTGACCGACTGCGGCTGGCTGCCCGAGTACCTGCATGGAGCCGCCACGCACATACACGAGGTCACGTTCCCGGGGGTGAGCGTGGGGTAACAAAACACACAGCTGCTGCTCATCATGCCGCCGCCACCCGCGGCCGGGATATGGGATTGGGACTCCAGTTGCTTCACTTCTCACGTATTCCCCCCTCCCCCCTGCACAGCCCTACTGGGGGCGCTCCTTCAGGGCCGCAGCGCTGAAGCTGTGGCGGGAGGAGCGTGTGGTGCTGATTGGGCTGCGCTCCCCCCATGCGGTGCAGGGGGCCGGAGGGGAGGAGGAGGTGGAGGAGCGGTAAGCTGAGAGAGAGGGGCCCGCACCACGCTGTGAATGTGTGTTAAGAAAACTGTGTGTGTGTGTGTGTGTGTTATGCTCTTAGGTTGGTTGTGCACGGGATAGTCATAACCCCTGAGGGTGAAGGCGGGAGTGTTTTTTTGGGGTGGAATGGGAAGCGGTTGATGGTGGTGGTGGTGGTGGTGGTCCTGCTCTGCTACTACTACCGCATCAGAAAACATGTCACTGAAGTTATAATAGGTGGGAAGGAAGGGGGCCTCTGCTGCCCTTCACCGCTTGCCCTCCTACGCCCACACGGGCTGCAAAGGTCGGCCCCAGGTCATCAATAGCGCCCCTTTTCAGCAGTATTACCGGTTTACGGGTATGCAAGTGTGTACGCCACCAAAAACGTACCGCCGGCCCACTGATGACTAACTATCTATGCCAACACCTTGCTTTCCCACGAGCAGCTTTGACGTCAAGCTGGCTCCCTTTGCCGAGCTAGCTGGTCCTGATGCTGCTGCTGCTGCGTCTGGCGGCCAGCCACCACCGGAGCAGGTGGCCATGGACGTGCGCATCCAGCCGCACACGCTGGGCTACATCCTGAGTGAGGATGCCCTGGTGCTGGGTACCGGCAGCGGCGGCAGTGGTGGTGGTGCTTGTGGTGGTGGTGGTGGTGACAGCAGTGTGGATGGCGGCAGCGGCGGCCGTTGTGGCAGCGGCGGTGCTGCTTGTGGTGGCAGCTGCTGGGGCGAGTCAGCGGCGCTGGAGCCGAGAAGGGAGGTTCGCATCCAGTGAGTGGTGGGGCGGTTGGGGTCCTCGGGGAGTGAATGGTGGGGATACACGTGTAGCGGGGCACGTATGGAGAGACAACGCTTGGTGCTGGGCTGCTGCTGTCATGTCCTGTGTTGAGTGGTGGGGTCTTGGGGTCTTGGGGGGGAGTTGACTGTATGCAGCGACTGTGTGCGGGGTGACCGGATGCGCTTCATGCAAGGGGCTTCCTGTCCTCAACATCGTCCCGTCGGTGAAGGACCGCCGGATTAGAAGCTGCCCTGAACCTGGCTGAACCCCTCGCTCACGTGAACTCCCTGGCTCACGTAGACCCCCTCGCCCACGCATGCAGGGTTCAGGCAAACGCGCCTTGCAAGGAGGGCGGCTGCTTCCCCAGCTCCCGTACTGCTGCTGCTGCTGCCACTCCTGCTACCGCCCCAGCCGGCCCCCCTGGCACAGCCCGGATCCACCGCCGCAACCCGCAGCGCCCCACCCCGCCGGGTACCCCCCTCGATGTCACCTCCCGCCCTACACTTGGGCATACACACGAGGTCAGCAGCAGCAACCCCGCCGCCGGCGTCGCAGCAGCAGCCGCCGCTGCCCCGCACCTCTCCTCCTCCGACACCTTCCCGCGATCCTGCGGTTCAGCCGCAACTGAGGCCCTCGTTGTTACCGCCACCGCCACTGCCACCGCCGCCGCTGTCATTACCCCTGACGTCATCACCCCCAGCACGGACGGTGACCGCCGAACTGCCGTACTTGTTGCATCAAGCTCCGAAACCAACCACCAAGCAATCGGCCTTGACGGCTTCAACAGCAGCCCCAACATTACCCAAAAAGTTGAAATTGAAGTCCCCCCAGGTGGCTGCCCTCACATGAGCTTGTCACGCGACATGCCCCCCAGAACGCGTGCCGTACCCATCTTCACACGGACCCTCACACGCGGTTCTCCCCAGTCTCCCCGCTCTCCCCGCCGTACGACGACTGTACGACAGCAGCGTTTGCGTGCCGCCGTACGTCCGGAGGATCTGCACCCCCTGGCGGCGATGAACGCCGCGTCCTTGAGTGGCCTCACCTCACCCGCCTCCTCACTCGCTCGCTCTGCCAGCCCTGCAGCAGCTAGGGAAGGAGCAGCAGCAGCAGCAGCAGCACCGAGAACAGAAGCGGGAGCGGGAGCAGCAGTCGAAGAGGCAGCAGCTGGAGGCACAGGGGGGGCTGCTCGCGATGCCACCATCTCCGACAACCACCGTTACCCCTCATCGCCCTCCTTCCCTCAACCGCATCAGCAGCGTCCGCAGCCACAGCAGCAGGAGCAAGGCGGCTGCGGCGGCCCTGCTGCTGCTGCTGTTAGCGGCCAGGTGCCCTGCAGCCGCCCCCGCGTTGTGGATACCTTTGTGGGGCGCAGCAGCGGGGGGCAGCTGGGCTCCCCCGCCGTGCTGCTGGTGGGCAGCAGCTGCTTCAGCCAGCTGGACTGCCTGGTAGCGGCCATCCGTGCGGCACCCGTAGGTGAGGTGCGTTGTACAACCGTAGGTACGTCGTACAACCGTAGGTACGTCGTACATCCGTAGGTACGTCGTACATCCGTAGGTACGTCTGCAAGGCCTCCCTTGTGTGCCTTCTGACGGCCTTTCTCCCTTCCCCGCCCTCAGTAACATGCGCTCCCCTCCTCCGTGCCCGGCTGCCCTACCGCACTCGTCCTCATGTTGGGATGCGTTTTGGTATGGGGGTTGCCCAATCTCGCATCCCGCCCCTTTTCCATGCGTTATGAATTCTTGTTGCCATGACCATCCTCCCAATCCCAATCCCCGGCCACAACCGCTAACACTGCTGAGACGTCTCGTGTACCGTCCCACCTGCCACCCCCAGGCCGCTCCGCACACCTCCACAGCTGCTCCATAGTAATCCTGGATGACAGCAGGAGCAGCCCGCATAACCCCTACAAGGTGCGAGCCCGGGGGGGGGTGACAGAGAAATACGCACTACGTTCCGACTCGCGGCCAGTTTTCTTAACACTCGCACCGGACGACCGCATTGGTCAGCACTGTCAAGCGGCTCGGTTGCTTTCGCACAATCAGCATCGCGGCCTGCCCTGATCTCGTGATCTGCATTGCGCGAGCGTGGGCGCCTAGGTGCCGTACTTTGGCAGATACCTGCTTTTCCACCTTCCTTCCTTCCACCCTCCTCCATCTTTCTATCGTTTAAATTACTTCCTTATCTCCCAACCCTGACCCCTGTCTTCAGCTCCTCATCCTCTCTGCCCCCATCCGCAGGCTGCCCTGAGTGAGGGCATGCTGTCCGCCGTGTCCCAGGTTCCGGGCGCCCGCCCCCACCGCATCTTCGTCGTGCGGGGGGACCCCGCGGAGGAGGAGGACCTGGCGAGACTCAACCTGCAGCCCGGAGGGGAGGTAATAAGGGGGGAAGGGGATGGGGAAGAGAACGAAGAGGAGTTGCCGCTATGCCGGGAGCGAAGGTCGCAGTCTTGACCCATCCTGTTAATACAGTGCTACCAACAGTGTGAGTACCTGACCCGCCTGAATCCTTTCCGCGTACGTAAACGAGAGATGCTTCATTTTCCCCACACCGACCCATGGGTCATCAATGCATCAACTCAACCCTCCCACACCATCACGGGTCGCCCCTCAGGTCACCGCGCTCATTGTGCCCAGCACGGACGCCTACACCGGCGAGGCGGCCGAGGGCGCAGCTCCCGCCCTGGGGGACAGCCGGGTGCTGCTGGTGGCGCAGGCGCTGCGGCGGCACTGCGACAAGGTGGGGAAGGGGATGTATGCCCATATGCATGCGTGAGTGCATGCATGCATGCATGCAGGAAGGCAGGCAGGCAGGCAGGCAACGTTTCACAGGAGCATATCGCCGATGTTCGCCTCAGTCCTCCGTGTCGCTGTCCTACACGTGTACGTTACATATAAATGATATAATACATATACGTTACATATACGTCGGTAAGGAACAAAGATAGAACTTAAGGTTTTAGGGTTTTAGTGTGTGTCTACCGGTACCAAACCAACTGGTACCCAACCCCAAACCAACCAACAGGTGGGATGTCGGCTGGACATTGTGGCGGAGGTGCTGTCGCAGCTCTCCTGCAGCTACCTGCTGCCGCTGTGCCTGCCTGAGGGGCCCTACACGGGCGGTGGCGGCGGCGGCGCTGCCGGCAGCGACCCGTGGGTCCGTCAGCTGGTGCGGCTGACGGCTGAGGGGCCACGTGAGGCGGCGCTTCTCGCCCGACCTAGGATGCTGCTGGAGCCTGCTGGGGAAGGAGGTGATGCTACTCTTGATGCTACTGGTGGTGGTGATGGTGGCTGGAGCCAAGGAAATGAGAAGCCCAGGTACTACCAACACACCTCCCGTCTCTATCTCGCACCTCTTGTCTAACACGCCTCTCGCCCATGCACGCGCACTCTCGAACAGGCGCTGCGGCCGCTTGCACGATGCACCCAGCCACATGCCGCATGCGGTTTCATGGATCGCGTGACACTTGGTCTGGCATGCATGCATGCGATGCAGCAATCGGAAGCGTCAAGCACACGGGTGGTGAGTATACAGCAGTGTTACAAAAAGTTGTACCTGATACCCAGGTGACAGTGTTCCGTACAGTGCCACAGACCCCGAGAGAGGGGTTGTTATGACGCCCTGCCGTATACCCCCACCCAGGCCGGCCCGAGCCAGCCTCGCTCGCCAGGAGGCCCTTGTGCGCCTCCTGCTGTCTCGTATGCCGCACCTCTCGCCCTCGCTGGCGCCCGGACGCATCCTCATGCTTGGCTTCATGGACGCCCTGACCTGCCAGGTGGGGTGGGGGTGGGGGTGGGTAAAGAGGAAACAACCAACTGACCGTGTCATATGGCGTCATCATGACGAGGTGGGGGGAGGTCTTGCTTGGAAGCTTGTTTTTGGGCAACCGGGGAAGTTCCCTGGTCTTGCTGTGTCCTGGCCATATCTACTTCCCGTCTCAGGTACTAAGCCCCGAGCCTGTATATTGCTCATCTCTTTAGCTCCTTGCAAAGTGTATAGCCCGGACGCCGGTTTGAATGCTCTCGGACCTGTCCGGTGCTGTTGCAGTTCCTGCAGCGGCTGTCATGCTATCATGATGTCAGACGGCTCTCCACTGCTGTCCCTGACTGCCCCCTCCCTCCTACCCATCCGGTTTCGCAGCTATCGCTGCATTCCCATCCCCTCATGCTCCCATCCACCGGAGCCCCAACACTCCGCCCCTCTCCACTTGTGGACGTTTTGTCCGCTTTGGTTTCTCTCTGACCCTTTGACATCCTCCCCTGCACGCAGGCGCTGTTCAACCCCATGGTGCTTCAGATCCTGCTCAAAATGCTGTTCTGCTGGGACCAGGAGGCCCTGACCGCGCTGCATGAGCACGTGCGGGAGCACCCCGCTCCAGCTGCTGCTGCTATCCCTGGTGCCGCTGCTGCTGCTGCCACTTGCAATGCCGGCACCAGGATTCCTGGACAGCAGCAGGCAGGGGAGCAACAGCGCCAGCAGCGCCAACCCAGGGCAGCTGAGGTGGTGAAGCAAACCTTACCCGCGCTGCCGCAGATGCAGCAGCTGTTGCCACCGACGCCGTCACCTCAGCAGGAGCAGCAAGAGCAGCGAGAACAGGAGGTAGCCGTCTCTTCTCATCCCTTACGGCAGTTTGCCGTACCGCTGCCTCAGCAGCAGCAGCAGCAGCTCCCATCGGACGCGTTTCAGCAGCTGCCGGAGGCTCCGGCAGCAGCAGCCGCAGCCGCAGCAGCCGCAGCCGCAGCCGCAGCAGCTTGCGTGGGCAGCAACACTGGCATTATCACTGCTACCGGTCCTGGAGCGGCGACGTCCGCTCGTGTCTTTTCTTTCAACATCATGGACTTGCTTAGCCAAGTGAAGGGCCTGGAGGCCAGGCTGCGTGCAGCTGACCCATGGGTCAGTCACCAAGGCAGTGCCCCCCCGACGCCGGGGCATGACTCAGTGAGCCAACAGCAGCGACAACAGCAACAACTAGAAACACAACCGTCAAAATGTAGCAGCAGCTGCCATAGCAGCATCAGCGGCTGCCTAACCTTTGGCGCCCTGTTTGAGGTTCTTGTACAACAGTACGACATGATTCCCATCGGATTGTACCGCAGAGATGTGGGCGTTGACTCGCACGTGCGCCCTCATCGCCGATGCACTCCCGGCACATGCAGTGGTGGCGTGGCATGGGGCGCGTGGTTTGTTGGCCGATGCCACACGGCCCCTTGCAGTGGTGGAGTTTCATGCGTTAAAAGCCCAGGGTGTGAAGATGTGGGCTTTGGTGGAGCTAGTGATGGCGCTAGCCGTACGAAGCTGGGTGCTGCTGGGATGTTGGGCGATGGTCTGGAATCCGTAGCTTCGTACGGATCTGGATCCGGGATGCCGTACGTGTATACGAAGCCGGCGGCGGAGACGTTGCTCCGTTGCTCGGATGACGTGTATGTGCTGGCGTCGCATGCTACGGTGCTTCGGTGGATGCGGGAGACATGAGAGGGCGTTGATGTTGGTGGTGGGGGTTGGCGTCTGGTGCGACGTTGTTGCAGTTGGCGGTTGGCGTTGGTTCGGAGTTGATGGTTGGTTAACGTGACGGCGAGTAAGGAGGGCTTGCCGAGGTCTTCAAAGTGCCTGCACTGTAAATTGGGGCGGAGTTAGAAGCACCACACGCGCGCGCGGTTTACTTAGCTAATCGCAGCATGGTAAACAATTGTTTCAATATAGAACCGGGATTGATTCTTGCACCGTTCCGTGGATTAGCGTAGCCAAAGATGGTAATGATTGAGACTGACTGATACAATGGGAACAGGGTAACGTTGGGCCTTCAGGCTTGCGGGCGCCCTGACACGTTGTCAGGATTCGTGCCTATGCGCCAGTTTCTCACGCCTTCCTGGTTTACTCATGGGGTGTTTCGGTACTGCTACCCTTACTGTATCATTGCGCGGCATAAGGGTGCAGGACTAAGCGTGTGTGGGTATGTTTCTTGCGTGATCTTGCGACTCCTCTGCGTCTCTCCGCGTCCAGAAACGCTGGGCCGCCTGTGAACTACCTTGACCTCGTATGCGCCGCTTCGGAATCGTGGCCAGCGCATGACTACCGGTATGTGACAATGGTTGAGCAAGTGACACCGGTATATGCCGCGTGTTTCGCCTTCAGTTTCCTTCGGAGGCGCAAAAGGGGTGAAGTGCATATACGTTATTCGGCATCCGCCGCTAAGCTTGGTATTAAAAACTGATACCGGCACTGGGTGGATGGTGCATTGCTGCTCCGTAACTAGGTCCCCATGGTTTTCTGGTTTTTAGATAACAGGTATTGCTTACAGGCTCGATGTTGTTTAATTATTTCGCTGGGTATCCTGCAAAGCATACAGCGTGACCCTTAGTAATATTACAATGGGCGGCTGACCATTACACGCTGCCGGGGTCGTGACGTTACATGTAAGGTAGCAAATTTGGACACGGTGAATGCTTGCAGTCGAGTAGACAGGTCGTCTTCGCAAGGTTGTACAGTTTAAGATTTGCCGCAAACGACGCTCTCATCCAAAGCGCGTCGGCATGCCCATTACATTTGCAACATAAGCACTACAACTGATCCAGTACCATATCTTGGTGAGATAGGGCCTCTTATGGAAACCCTTTTTCCTCCTATCGGTTCTTTCATCGCCTATTCGCCCCGGTTTCCTACGTTACTTGTCCATAAAGGCTCTTTTCAATTTGACATTGTCTTCCTTAAAGGAGCGCGGGGACCGGGCTTTACGTGTGCAACGTATTCCGTAAAAACAATTACGACGGGTCAGCCCGCATTCAGCTGTTAGACGCCCATAACAGTACAGCGGAATGGGCAACTGTATTGGAAGCAAGAAACCGAAGGTGGAGGTCCCTGCAGAGGTAATACATGTTGTGGCAGTCGCAGCCACCGCGCCAAGCAGAAAAGAAGCGCGGCCTGCGGAGACTGATCCATCGTTCCGAGCTAAAGCCTTGTACCTTGCTGGGAGCAAGAGCGGCGCTGCTGCGCTGAACCTCAATGACAAATTGGCACTTGCCATGGCTCTGGCGGGCGGCGTCGAGGATAGGTCTGTGCGCGGTGTTCGTGACCGGAGCATAATGTCCCGACGTCAGATTTTGCTTCGGCAAGAGTCGCGAGTGCGGAGAGAGGATACCGCCCCCGCGGGCCATTGGCGCCGTGCCTCCGTTACCATGGCCAGCCCCGTAGAAGGCTTTGAAATTGGTAGACCACGCCGTGCCCAAAGCTATATCCTGGCTACCGCCCAAAGCCATGGCAGCAGCGTAAACGTTCGGAGCGCAGACGAAGCAGCAGCGGCGGCAATTGCAATTAGCAAAGCGCTAAGATTCCAGTCAACCTCGGCCCAGGCCACATCACGGCAACAGGAGCCCTTGCAACAGCAGCAGCAGCAGCAGCAGCAAGGCCTTCAGCAAGCTCCACTGCGTGTGCGGGCCCGCGCCTCCTCGAAACCAGCAGTGGGAACAGGCTCTCCAGGCGCTATCCTCCGCACCAGTACGGCACCTCTTGAAGATCGCGATTCCTCGGGCTCCCGAAAAGCTCCTCTCCACCTGCGGTCTCGAACGAATTCCGCGGCGTTGAATGCTGCAGAGGAGAGCCTGGTGGCTGGCGAGGGCAGTGGCATCGAGACCTGCAGCTCTACACCACTGCAGTCAGCGGCAGCGGCGGCAGAGGCAGCAGCAGTGCAGACAACAACGCCTGTAACGACGGAGGCACTTGCAGGAAGGCCAGAAGTGGCAGACCGGCCGCCCTCCAAGTCCCTTGCAGCCCAGCTGCGACAACATCACCAGCAGCAGCAACAGCAGCAGCACGACTCACGCAGCTCATCGCAAACACAACACAGCCCCGCCTATGCGGTAAGCAAACTGCTGTTTTATTGACGCCACCTGTGCTCATGTACGTAGATACGTAGGAAGGGCTCGCCGGCACCAACAACCTAGCGAATCCGCTTATTATCATGAACCCCTTCGTGAACCCCATTATGAACCACTGCCGCCATGCATGTCTTACAGTAGCCACCACCGGTACCTAACCTCCCGGCCTGTCCCGGCTCCCCTTAACCCTCGAGCAGGAGCCATCCGCCGCAGCGGCCTCGTCACTCCTGGATTCTCTACCTCTCCGACCCACCCCAGCAAGCAGTCCGGGGGCGGCGACAGAGGCAGCACCCCTACCAATACCCGGGGTGGACTCTTGGGGTGTGCTCAGTAGCCCCAGCGGGGCGGGGACCCGGGGACCGCCAACGGGAACATCGCCCGTACAACCCCCACCATCATCACACCCCCACCTGCTGCCGCCATTATTCCTGCAAATCCAGCCGCAGCTGCAGCCGCAGCTGCAGCTTGTTCCTCGGCGGCTGGGGTCCCTAAAACTCAATCGAATGGGCTCAAGGGGGCGCATTGTTCCGGAGCCCCCGACTCCTCCCCTCTTGCTGACATACCCCATGGCGCCATCGCCAACGCAGCAGCAGCAGCCCACGTCAAACGCAGTAGTCCGGGCGGAGCCTGCCGGGGAGCCTGCTGGGCAGCAGTGCATTGGGGTGCAGGCTGCTTCCATGGTTTTGGATGCTTGACGACCCATGGGTCATCGACTCGGAGTCTGCTGCCGTCGGGGCGTTGGAATGAAGGGAAGATGAGGCGGAGACAGAACGAAAGGCACTGCCGGCGGAGCGAGATGCTTATATTACCCGTGTGTTAACTGGTATGTTATTTGAAATGTCATTAACCGTTACAGTCTGTACGACAGTTACTGATGGTGGAAGAAGGGGATGTCGGCGAGCTGTATACTCAGGCCTTGCAGCGTTCCTTTGGCAGGGTTGGGGGTGAGGGCAGTGCGGCGACGAGGACACATGCATGCAGCGACTGGATAGCACCCTGCCGACCGCTGGGAGTAGGGTAAGCTTCATGTGCCTTGAGAACACAGGCACGCTTGACGCTACGAGTTGAAGAGCATTGAAAGGAAGTTCTACCTGTGCGCTGGGTTGTGAGCTGGTTAGGTTTGTCACAACCAGCATCGGATTGGCAAGCTTACACGGAACTGGTACGGAAAATTGACCCCTCTGGACAAGGGTGCCTTTTCGAACCGCCTTACCTAAAACAATCCCCTCACTTGGAAGAGTAAAAAGTTGAACTAACGTGTGATGGTCCGTTTGAACGCGTTGTAGAAGCCGCGTTGTAGTTATTACGGAGAGTACCGGTATTGCTTTGGATTCCAAGCGTGTGGTTTGGGTGGTGCTATTACTTCCCTGCTTTGTTGCTACGCTAGCTTTCAATGCTAGTGACAATTTCCCGCCATAGCGGGGTTAATTGCCACTGATGAAGATGACCCATGGGTCAGTTGGAACGGCAGCGATTTGCGATCCTATTTACTGATGACTCCTGTTGGTTTGGACCCCTTGCATGTGTGTCGGTCGTGAGGCGAACGCCGTATTGTGCAGTTGCTACCGCAGATGAACGGTTGCTGGTTTGTTGTGCGTCTTCTTGCATATACGGCACTGTATCCAGGTGTTTTAGTCACTTGCACTTTTATATAGCAGCAGGTCTTGGGCTCGTGAAGGGGTAATCCTTCGGTGTCCCCTATATATTTTATGACCGCGTGAGTCGCCTGCAGCCCAGAGGCTGTATCAACACCATAGCCCAGCAGTGGCTAGATAGTGTCACTCTGTCACCAAACTTGTGAACTGTACTGGGTTGCACTAGTACTATTGGGAGTGGGGGCGGGTTCACCCCGGCTTTCACCGCCGAAGTGGACCCCTGATGAGGCACCCATGCATAATAAGTGACTGTGATGGAGGCCGGCAGGCAGGGGAGTAGTGCGGTGCTAGCTAGCTGGGGCGTGGGTAGCTACATACACATGCGTACTCCCCTTCCCTTGCGTTTATACACTGTGCTTTACTTGCGAAGCCTGATGATGATGACCTATCCTGTTAACGTTACTGCCTGGTCGGGTTTGTTGGTGATGTGTGGGCCGAGCGAACTCCAACGATCTGCTGGGATTAGATAGGCCCAACTGTCTAATAACTACCTTTAACTGACAGCTTTACTGCGTTGTTGAGTCTATCCTACTGCTTATTTATGTTTACTGCTTTGTCGTTAAATTGATGAACTGTGGGTGCCTGACGGGCTTGCTGATAAAGGGTAACCGCAAGCCGCGTCCGTGTGTTGTGAGCAGCAGGGAGTTACGTGCGGGCGTTGCTCTTAATGATCTGATGCGTTGAGGTGCTGTCAGCAAAACAATGTACGAGTGCAGAAGTTGAGAGGGGCAATCAGGCATCTCCCTGCAGACGTGCACCTCTGGTATGTGGGTCCTCTTCTTTTTGGTGCGCCATGCAGCTAGCAGCTTGGAAGCCCTCTCGTCTGAATGGCAGCAACATGCATGGCCTGTCAGGTGTTTGCGCGGCCATCCTGCTGTAACGAGGCAGGAACTGCTCTTTTTTGGAAACAACACAGTAACGCACGGGGCGGGGGGGACACATGTGCGGCACACCGTACCATACCATGTAGCTAACGCTGGCACAGTTACAGAGGTGCCGCACTGCCTGCTCGCTGACTCAGCGCGCGGGCGTTACGAAAACTGTCTTCAGAGGAAGCCCCCCCGTGGTGAACCTGTATCATACAGCTCGTCATTATCCTCTTTACCCGCCTTGAAATACGTAAACGTGCATTACCTTTGGGCTTGTAAGACATACCAGTCGCCCAGCCGCTCTCACACAATGTATGTCGAATCTTTCAGCGCTTGACACTGCAGTACTGCAGTACTGCACCCCATGTACGTACATCGCTGTTACCGTATTTCTAACTGTGCAACGTACGCAATTAGTTACCGGGAGCTGCCTTGGCACTTATGTGTCACAGACGTGACGGTGCAGGCTATACAACGTAACACATGTCAGCTACAGGACGCAGCAACACACTAAATGCCGCTATAGCAGTTAGTCATCATGAAGGGTGCTAGCTAGGATGGACGACTGATGACAGAGGGCAACAATTATCCAACAATTATCCAACTCCAATCCGGTCCAACTACTCCAATCCAAAACAACTTGCACCGCAGCTCAAAACAGAGCCATGCCGGCTACACAATACCGCAGAATGCGAATGAAACGTCAAAACGGTCAATAAGTCCGACACATGGCTTCAAAAAGCACGCATGTGTTGAATACTCCGTCGCCAATCACCAAGCGCTTACTCCGAGTACACGGAACGAAAGTAGCATCCGCACATTGAGCTCGTGGCACCTCAGCGCAAGCAAAGCGCGCTGGCAACGGCGCAAGAGCCTGGCAGCACGACAACAATCGTTTTCGCTTCACACAGCACACACCCCGCGGAGGGACTAGCTCAGGTTCAAGCGCACTGAGAATCCCGACCCGCGGGTCACCCCAAAGTCGAAGCTAAACCGTCACACATAAATACGACAGGTGTGAACCTCACACATAGCCATCACGGATTGCAAGGACACGCGGCCTCTCATCGTCCCAACAAGCCAGCCGCAACGTCCCATAAGCGAGTCTCTCATCATCAGCATTCGATTCCACATCCTGAAGACGCACGTCATCACCCGCCCCGCCCGGCTTGCCCTGCGGAACTGGACATATTGCAAGGCGCTCGTCAACCCCTCCTTCAAACCTCGTCCTACCATGCGACCTACCAGCCGCGGCCGATAACCTCCATCCACACAGCACCAAAGAAGTCTCATACAAATGCATGCAAACCCCTTGGTCGGCCATTTCGGGCCGTCGGCAGGAAACCATTGCCGGTACCCTAGCCAGGCAACCAACCCCGTCCGTGCAACCCCGTCACAAAGATATTGTCTCAGAACTTAACGCGGAGCTCCGCACGCCTCTCGGAACCCCTCAACAAATAGAAAAGCGCGTTCTAGGACACGGCACGCAGACATCAGCTAGACAGCGGCATGTATCAGCCGCTGGGGGGGGTCTCGCTAGGTCGGTCAAAAGCACGGGGAGGAAGAGAGCGTGAGAATCCACGTTCTCGTTGCTTGGTCAGTCGTTGCTGTCAATCGTGTTGTCTTGATGCATGCATGGTGTGTATCTTACGCACGCATGCGGAGATGGAAACAACCAACAACATGGAAGAGAGAAACACCCAACCAGAGCCGCCACGCATGAAAAAAACCTCATTTATCCACGCCAAGCAAGCAAATGTCCCCTGTATGATCTCTTCAAAGTAGGTTGCATCCCGCCGGGTGCCGCAAACAACAACAGCATCAACATCGCCATCACCACAACCATAAGCAATGGAGCAACCTTGCTGACCCCAGCAAAGACCCCGACTTCAAAAACCGACCAAAGCCCTGCTGTCGTTCCTAACATACCTTCTATGCAGACCCACAAAAAGTACGGCACTGCATGTGCCCTAGATCTCCTTACTATGAAAATGTGCATCCCCCTGCGCTGTGTCAGGAAGTCGTTTTCTGCCCATCAAGACAGCAAGCAGCTTAAGCTCCAGCTGCAATGTCAAATGCCCGATTCGTTCAACCAACCCGCTGTCATGTAACACGCACGGTGTCAATACTGCGCAAAATAGCGGACAGTCCAAGTCGGCGCAATCATGAATAGGCATGCAACAGCTACGAGACACCGCAAACTACGCGGACGTGAGTTGTCGGAGTTTAATTGATCTGTGACCTCCAGACTATTTCTCCCAGGTCACGACGCCTCGCAAGCCAAATACAAAGTGCACAAGCGCCATTGGCGTCAGTCAACGACACACCGAGTAAGTGACCCATCAACCAACCAGTCATCACGACCTATGCGGTGATATCAGCCTTGCACGGTGAACAGCGGCAAACGCCGCCAAAAGATAGAAAGAAAGAGAGTGGTCCGAGAGAACTTTTCGCATTGGAACCTTCAACCGGCGTCAAGACAAAGTGTCAAAGCGGAGACGTACAGATACCAAATTCCGGCACCGGCATTAATAAAGCGTCGGGGCACTTAGTAGCCGCACACCTCACATGCTATGGAAGCCTAATTGGGAGGCGGACCTTGCGGCTAGCTGGCAACAGGATTCATTGCTTACGGTGTAACGGGTAATTACCATCGGCTTGTAATCACCGTCTTGCTCGGTTTCTTTGTCACGAAAGCCATCAAGTTCTGATTGCAGTATAACAACTCGCGCGTTTTTAACACACAGCGATGATAACACCCGGTGCGCATACGTAAGAGATCCCCTTCGCGGCGAGTCGATGGGAGCAGTGGATGGCAGTGAAGAACAAACACGCAACCTCTGCGTGCGCAAACAAACAACCCCCTACCACTTCTGTCCAACTCCATCCCATCCCGTCTTCCCATGGAAACAACTTCCATGGAAACAACAGGCCAAGAACCAACGGACCTCTTCTTCCAACGGACCCTTTCCACAACCCACCACCAACCTCATTCCACATGACGCCACACCTTCGTATGTCGCCACTTCCGATCCGGACACGGCCACTGCCACGCAGCCCGCCTCCCTCCCACAGCCCCTCACCACCTCCTACTTGCCCTCCTCCCCTTCTTCCTCAGAACCGTCCCCGAGAAGCGGTGCGACCGGCGCCACTCTCGGCCGAGCTGAGGAGCAACGACCTCCAAACGCTGCCGGCTGCAAGCCACCAGAACCACCGCTGAGTGCAACGCCCAGAGACACCCCGCTCGGACTCACACTGGCAAGCCCGACTCCTTCCGCACCCCCGCTCTCAGACCCAACAGCCGCCTCCAAATCCAGCTGCACGGCATGCCAAGCCCTCGTGATTGTTTCCGCAAACCCGCTGCTGCTGCTGGCTCGGAAGGGCTGCACGCCGGGCAGCTGCTGCTGCAGAACGACCCATGGGTCAGTCGGCCCGGCGTGGACCGTTGCACTGTCACCACCGGTGCTACTGCTGCTGCTAGCAGCAAGACATGACATCACACTTGCTGATGCGGAGCCAGGGGCACTGGGTCTTCCCTGCTGCATGGACTGGGACTGCTGCAGCGTCCTGCCACTCAGAGCCCTGCTGGAGGTTGCTGAGGTCCTGGCTAGTGCCTGTTGATGCTGCTCACGTAGAGACCAGGTTCGATGTAACAACAGGCTGCGGGAGGAGGAGGAAGGCGCGCTATCCACAGCTGGTTCCAAGGGTCTGGGAGAAGCTGGGCTGGATTCTGTTGACACCGCTGTGGTTGAGTGGAAGGCCGCCGTGTGAGCTGCCAGGGGAGCGACAGCGACTGCCGAACGCCATGCAAGGGAACCCTCGGCAGTAGTGGAAATGGCGGCGGCAGCGGTGGGGAGGGTGGTGGGGATAACGGCGGCCTCGGCGGCGGCAGTTGCGCTGAGTTGGGCTGCTGCTGCGGCTGCTGAGTTCGTGGAGGTGGTATCTGCACACGCCATGGGTGGTGGCGGCGGGACGGGAACTTCCGACCCATGGGTCATTACAGGAGCAGCATAAGGCTGCTGCAGCTCTTGTTGCGGCGAGCGTCGCTTGAAGGGAAAGCGCAACATCGTCACCGGCCTTTCGTGACCACCCCCCGCCGATCTCACCCTGCCTGAAGCTGGAAGTGCTGCTGCTGCCGCAGCCGCTGCTATTGCCCCGCTGCTACCCGCCGCAGCCCCCAAAGCCGCATCTTCTACATTACAGCTGCTGCTGCTGCCCACCTCCACCACTTGCTGCACACCGCTGGTGCTGCTGCCCCTGCTTCTCCCACCCGCAACCGTATCTCCCGCTATGCTCGTGATCCCGCTGCTGTTGCTGATACCACCGCCCACACTGCTGCTCTCGCCCGTCTGCTTCTTACCCCGAGGTCCGGACAATACCGCGTCAAACAACGCGTTATTCCAAAACGTTGCGGCCTCATGCGGCGCAACAGCAGTTGCGGCAGCGCTGGGTCCAGCCCCTGCCGCACCGCCTCCGCCTCCTGCGCTGCCTGCAGCATTCCTGCCCGCCAGCCCGAAACTCCGCGCCAGCATCCCGCCTGCTGCATACGCGCGCGAGCCGCTGCTGCGTCTGGAGCTCCTGAGGCTCCATTGCGAGGTGGCGCTGAGTGACCCAAGGGTCGTTTCAGTGCCCCCTGCCTCTGAGGTACCGTCATCCAGCTGCATGGCGCAGATGGGGGAAGGACTGGGCGGCCACTCACTTCTGGTGGTGGTGCTGGAAGAAAGGCTGGGCGGCGGCGGCTGCAGGGAGGAGCTTATGCAGGAGGTGGGCCCCGCAGCAGCGTCAGCGGTATGCAGATCTGTGGAAATGAAAGAGGAGGCAGGTTGGGTCGAGGCTGGGGAAGAACCCAAGATGGGCGAGGATGCGGCGGGGACGTCGGGAGGCATGTGGGTCATCGCCAGGTGTGCGCGCCGTTCCGAGTTGGGTGTTATACAGATGGGCGATGAGGCTTCGCTGCTGCAGGTGCTGTTGGTGGCTGCGGTGTTGCTCCTGTTAACAATGTCGATGCGGGGGGTCGAACCGGGAACCTGGGGCTGCTGCGGCTGCGGGTTGGGTTCCGGTTGTGCAGGCGTGTCTAGGGCTGCAGGATGCGACCGAAGCAGGAAGGAGCCGTTACTGTTGGCAAACCTGTTGCTGTTGGGGACAACAGTGACAGTTGCCGTGGCCCCCGCAACTCCCGCAGCGGGCAGCGGTGTGGCAGCACCAGCGGTTGCAGTGGACCAGGCAGTGTCGTTGCTGAGACCGGCTGCACCTGTAGAGGCCCAGAGCTGGGCACCCTCCTGCACGTCGGCACGTTTTGTCTGCTGCTGGCTGTCATTGGCGTTGTTGTTGCTCTCCTCATTGGGGCTGCCATCGACAGTCGAATGTGGGGAAGAAAACACAGATCCAAAACCAAACCCGAACGCCGACATGCCCTTCCCACGTGCGGATACTCCTCCTGCCGCTGCCGTCGCTGCGGCTGCATGTCCTGCAGCACCTGCTCCAGCCAATGCACCCCCTGTCATCAGCGCTGAAACGAGTTTTTCCGCCGCCTTAGCTCGTACGGCACTTCGTACGGCATAGTAAGCCGCAACCGCAACCAGGGCTGCGAGTACGGACGCCAATACGACAGCTATGACCAAGCTCGCAGGTAAAGCGCTGGAGGCGGAAGCAGCAGGAGCAGCGACGACGGCGGCGGCGGGTGTTGGCGGCGGCGGCTGTGAGGTGATGCTGCCTTGCTTGTCGGTAGGTGCTGCAACAGGCGGTGGGGGGCGCAGCACGACCGAGGTGCCCAGCGGTGGCGGCGGCAGCAGATTGTTGCCTGCGGCGAGGAGGTCGGTTTCCTGCAAAGCATACACACATACGCGGCCAGTTTTCTTAACGCACGCGAGGAGAAGTCATTGTCAGCGTTCCGCGGCCCAGTTGAAAAGGTCACGCGTTGAGGCAAGTGGTTTACTGGGGTTGCCGGTGTTGCGTAGAGTGAGCAGCTAGAAGACACGCATGCACGATTCCCACACGCAGCAAGCGTAAGCACATATTACAGGGGCTCTCTCCATCCTGTGCTCTTCCTGTCGTTGCTTACCTCCACTCCCGGTGCCTTGGGCAGTTGCATGCTGATGTGGACCTCCAACTCCATCTGCATCTGACTCTCCGTTGAAACGCAAGTCCACGGAGCAGCAAAGGAGGCAAGCACCAGGGCATCGGCCAGGACTGTAAGATTCGCAGGATCCGTCCCGTTACCGCTGTTCGTACTGCTGCTGGTGGTGCCGTACGAAACGGTTGATGGATTGGAGGTAGGGGTGGTGGTGGTTGAGGAGTAGGAGCCGGTGGAGGAGATGGCAAGGCCGAGTGGCATGTCCAGAGATACGTTGAAGAGGAGTGAGGTCAGGCTTGCACAGGGCGGCAACTGTGGAGAGGGAGAGGGTGAAAGCTGAGAGGGAAGGCAGGAGTTGAAAATGCAACAGCGATAAATCAAGCTGTGTATTGCTTCGGAAGCCCCAGCGCACAAAAACAACACGCACCTCTGTGGCCGGCACAGTAGAGTAGGGCGACTGGAGGCAGACCACGTCAGCCACGTGCTTGTCTGTGACGCCCTGTACAGAGTACCAGCAGCAGAGAAAACGCATCAGACGGAGCATCAGTCGCAGCAGTACATCGAAAACAGTGAAGTAAACACGATGGTGTGACGGTCGACCGCTTCGCATGCCCCCCCTTGCCTTCGCCCTAATCCTTCAGGTATTCGAACCACGAGTTTGTACGATACGCCACTCTGCTCCATCCCATTCCTGACCTCTCTCGACCTTTCCCAGGAAACCAAAACCCCACCTGGGATGCGAGCGCCGCAACCACCGCTGCCGCCACCGCATCCACCGCCTGCCGCCCGCAATTGTGCAGGTCGAGGCTTGCAGGCAGCAGCGGCACCACACCCGACGATGATGATGAGGAAGGGGAGGTGGTGGTTTGTTGCACCCTGCCGACCAGGAAGGAGAGGCTCTGGCGGGTGGTGGTGGTGGAGACCAGCGGAGACTGACTGGACAGGGACTGCAGCCACCCAGAGGACTCCGAGCTGCGCGCGAGAGACAGGGTTTAAGGTTTAGGAAGTTCAGGAAGGAGTTGCATGTGAGGAACGGAAGACGGGAGGGAGGGAAGCATGTGGGTGGGAGGGAGGGAAGCATGTGTGGCAAGTGGTGGCCCATGGGTCATTAATTTTGGTTATTAGCCCCAGTAAGCATAGTTTGCAGAGGACATAAAAGAGAACCAAAAGCGGCAACTTGACCCTTTCCGCGCCCACCACTCACGTCCTGGGGTCTAGCGTGGCAGCAAAGGTGGCGGCTGCGCCAACTCCGTAGCTGAAGAGCTGTTGCAGCTCCTGCTCCTGCTCCTGCTGCTGCTCCAGCACCTGCCACTGCAGGGAGTCCTCGACCGCCTCCGTCGCCGCCGCCACCACCGCCTCGAGCCGTTGTCGGACCTGGGGAGGCTTCATAGTGAGCTGCACCTGCGCCTCATGCACACTCCCGGACGTCTCACACACCACATCCGCATCATCGTAGTACTCATATGCGCCCTCCTCGGCTGATCCTGCTGCTGTTGTTGTTGTTGTTGTGGTGGTGGTGTCCTCGATCACCCCGAGTGCCACGTGCCGTAGCGCAAGTCGCAGGTTCAAACCCAGCTCCAATGCCTGACAACTGCTGGTGAGGCCTTGCAGAGGCAACGCCGCGGTGAAACAGCTGTAGCGCTCCTCAGTAACTTCTGCTGCTGCAGCTGAAACAGCCGTTGCGCTTTGTTGTTGCAAGGGCACGACAAATTGAAATGCCATGCCGTTGTACGTGGCATTTCCCTCGAGCAAAATGAGCTGCTGCTGTGAGGTGTTGCTGTTACTGCTGTTGCTGCCTGCCGAGTTCCAAGCGGAGGACGAGGCAGTGGCTGCTGCTGCTGAGACGGGGGAGGGCACCAGCAGCCAGCCACAGCGGGTTGTCACGGTAATCATCATCAGGCCGTCCCGGGTGCGAAAGGCGGTCAGCGTAGCAGCAGTCACGCTGGACCCGGATGCACTGCTGCTGCTGCTTGTGCTGCCGAGTTCGTTGTGTGAGACAACGATGTCGGCGTTGGCTCCCATGGCACAGAGCTGGGTGAGGGTTGCGAGGGGCAGCAGGGGCAGGGAGGCGCGTGAGGGAGGGGTGGTGGGTGAGGGTGTGGTGTTGGGGCCATCCCATCTTACCCATCGTGCAGCGAAATAAGGCTCTTGCTAGTACAGGGGGCAAAGGTGAGGGCGGGTCCCTGGTGGTTCGACGAACACGGTATACGAATAACGGTAAGATCCAAAATTATGACCGTGTACGGCAATAGCAAAACGTGTAAACGCACCGTATCTTCCGAGATGCTGCCTCCCAGGAATCCTGGCAGCTGGCAGAGCGTGGTGTTGGCCCCATATCGGTCCAAGACCTGAAGCGAGGAAGGTTGAAGTTAATTGAGGGTTGCTAGGGAGGCTTCTGACAGTCAGACAAAATGGCGGGAAGAGTCCAAGCTATGCTAAATGCTAGACAATGCGGGGGCAAATAGCAGGATTGTAAAAAGACATCGCGAAGGACAACCACATACAAGGAGAAGTAAGGAGAGCTGCTATGGTGTTGGGAGGGCAGGGCGCGCTGAGCATGTGGAAAGCATATGGTGCGGTTTTCCGTAATAAGCCAAAAAGCGGCCGATTATTATGCTACTACATGTGCGTTGAGGAACCAACCATTTTGCGTGTGCGGCAGATAGTTACTTCTGGTAGAGGCTGGGTTTGAGTTCCACAGGGCTGTCCAATTGCCACATTCATGCTCCTGTTTTCTGACCTGGGTCCTCACTACGTCCTCACCTGACAGGGGTTTGCGTTCCTATACGCACAAAAGTCGCAGTCACCTCCGTATGAACACATTCCTGTTGAAGCTCCAAGCAGTCCAAGGTCTGCCGTGGTGCGATTCCTGTCCCGGTAGTCGACGCGCTGAGGCGCATTCCTATCCGTGTAGCCGTCGTTGGGCACAGCCACATCATCTAGTGTACTGGCGCTGCTCAAAGGCTGAAATAGGACTTGGATGCCGTCGGCAGCTGTCGCCAGCGGCCCGTATGACAGCCAGCCCGCCATCATGAGGCATATAATAACCTGACGAAGACTCGCTGTAGGCATCATGGCGAAACGTCGTCTGCACTGATTCTGTCGGTCAAATTTGTTGCTTTGTCAAGGGAAGCAACCCTATAATAGAAAGTATCCCATCTTATCTAGCTCGCTCCTGCCGGAGTGAAAGGAGGGATTCAGGTCGGCAAATGGGCCATTACATTGCTGGCAGTTCATAATATTCCATACCAGAGACAACATACATATATATGCTTACAACAGAAGCAATGCTGTAAAGCATTTCGGCTTACCTGCTCTCCGGCATTCCACAAAGCGTATTGTTAGACGTTGTAACCCCGTTGGTTGTCTAACTTTTAAGCCGATTAGGCGGAGGCTATCGCCGTTTTGAGACTAAGGTGTGCGCAAGTAACTACGCACTAGGCACTGCTTCAAGTGTTTGCAGTCCAAAAACAGTCACCCAATGCGAACTATATGTTAGTGAGAGCATCAGCCGTCTCTTCCTCGGCGTACCGGTAACATCGGTTGTTTAGCGAAGAAGGCTTCCTTAATAAGGGTACATCTAGTACGCCGTAACAATACCCGTAGGTAGTATAGTATTACCCTAATGGGCATCCCCTACGAAGTGGTGGAAATGCATACTTTTCCTTCCATCCCAGAGTACTGTACGGCATCGCCAACCGGCATGGTGGGCTCATTCCTAGAGAGCTGCAGTGCTTAGCGGCATGCCAAGTGTAGTTGTTAACAACTCCCATATTTTTGCTCGCCGATTTAGCCCTGGGGTCTGTATTGTAGCCCTGCCCGTAGGTCCTGTTACCAGCTCTGTACCGTTCATTTTAGGAAAGGTACGCCTCGAACATGGTTAGGGCAGAGCATCTCCTTGTGCTCATAAATTGTCCTGTCCGTCCAAGATGTGCGCCAGCAGTGACAGACCACCCATTAAGATTTTACCATAATTCTATGGTACTTTCACCATTAGCCAGTCAATCCTCAAAACGTAATATCCTTATAAGAGGCCTTCAACCGCTGGGTGGCCATAGGTGCTGCCAGGTGGCTGCCGCGTCGCTGTCGAAAATCAATGCCATGAATTCTGGAGCCTCTGCGTACTTTTGGTTTTCCTAATTAATTTCGATTGCAGTTGACCTGTTCGATGTGCTATCTTTCTTACAGATAGTCGCTCGGCAAGGAGCGCTCGTCCGACATGTCGTACTGGCTCGCAGTAGCTAACAAGTACTCCCTTGCATGATTCTGGCTGCATAACCTGTGCGAAAGCAAAAGGGAAGAGCATATGAGCATGACGCGGAGAAAATGAGGGTTTATCCTCGAGGCTCCTGATCACATATCTATCGCGCGCTCCAGTCGGCCGGCTCCAGCTTACAACACCGGTAGCTTTACCTAATGCTGTGCAAACCTGTTCTTCTTTTTTCATACTTTACTAACAATTAGAATAGTTCTACTAAGGCGCAGCTAGAGCCCCCATCGTAAGAACAGCCTTGTGCATTGAGGACGGCGTTGGCAAGACACCCATTAAAGCAGCATTACAAACATCCCGCCGGAGTTCTTTGTAGCTATTGACGGAGGGGAAGTATAATCTTCCTTCCAACGATGCCAGCACGCCGCGTAGATGGGACGGAGTGGATGGTTAGCCAGGATGGCTGGCTGAACGAGCCATGTCTGCGGTCAAGAACGCTTTGGGCTGAGTGTAACTTCAGGACGAGTGCTAACTAAGCACCGTGGTGCATATAGGCCACAACGCCCACAAGCTGACCATGTCCAAAAGCCCCATGTAGGTATCACCGGTCTGCGTGTGCGGGAGAGAGCGCTCCTGCTGGAAAGCCGTGAGTTACCGTGTATCTAAATTACAACTAACGGCGAAACCCCCCCTATGCGCTTCCAGCTCCCATCTGGGATGGTTGGGTGGGGCTACAGGCCCTGCGGGGAGGCCACCCAACAGATAAACACTAGCCGTCAAGCGGCCGGGTAAAGAGCTGGAATGGGAAACCCCTTAACCTCCCCTGCACCTGTGAAAACATACTTTCCCTCACAACTGCGTTACAGGTACGAAATTAGGCGGCCTACCGTCCTGTGACAGGCACGGAACGGCAACATGAGGTACGCAAAAGTTACAGATGCTGCTCCCGACAACCCCCTTCACCCTTGACACCATTAGCGCAATTTCAGGTTTGCTAACCAGCGTAGCAAGGAAACCGAACCGCATAAGTGGCGCATGTTCGGTTTTCCAAGGCAAGAGGCAACATCCTGGTGCTCGTGTGGCATGTCGCGCTCCAGCCAAGAAAACACAACGGTCATCCCGTGATATTTTATTCTCAGTGTACCTAAGGTGAAGCGGGCCATTTTAAAAGCCGCCCTAGTTGGTTATTACAGGCCTGCAGGGCTGCAGGCCCTAGCCCTGCAGGCCCTGCTTACGAGCAGGTGGTGAATACCCCCGCTGATAACCAGATAGACGGAGAGGCTAAGGTTGGCTGCTGGAGCCAGCTATGTTTGCAAGGCAGGCCGCAGGCTGGCCTCGGTGCCTTGTTCACTTCTGCCCGTAGCAGACTATTCATAACAACCCTATGTGACTAGCCAAAATCCGACCGCACCAATCATCATTAAACCAAATCACATGGTAGAACTGTGGATAGTGCAGCCCTGACAAGTAATACATAACCCTAATTTCCTAATGGGCCGAAGGAGGGAGCAGTGCAATACGACTTTGCTCCTTATGCGGCATCAGGTAAATGCAAGCATGTGCATACGACAAATCTATAAGGAGGTACACACCATATGGTTTCGGTGCGGAGTAGCGCGCGTAAGGCGCAATGTCAGGAAAGCAAGCCGCCAGCTCGGAGTTAGCATCAAAAAGCGTATGTGGTAACACATGAACACTACACATTAAGGTTTCCTCCTCATGGTGACAGCGCCGCAGGCTGGCTTTGTTTAAGGGCTGCGCCCTTTGGGACAAGGTGTGTTTTTTCCTTGACCATTAACTAGGCTTTACTACCTGTTACTTAGTCGTATGGGGCAACGAAATACGGGCGCTGCGGACCTGGCCCGACCTGACATGGAGAGCGCTGCGGGAGGTACGATATGGCGGGATGAGCGCATAAGGGTTGCCTAGATGCGTTGTAGTGCAGTATATGCAGTCATGAGGTCGGACTAAAGGAACATGCCATTCTCTATCCTTGTCATCAGAACGCCACCCGCGACCCTGCAGCGACATCGCCATGGTTCAATTCTTCAATACCTGCCTTGCCTCCCACCTGCTTTCATGTCCCCACCTGCTCCCATATCTTCGCCGCCCCTCCACAACCTGGTAATATCCTTGGTATATTTCCCGTCCATCCGCAGCAGCGCTCGATGCGCCCCTCCTGGAGCACTCCGCCTCGCCCTTCCTCTACGAGGACGTCCCTCCCTCGCCCAAACACAACTTCTGGGAGTGCACCTTCAACCTCACGAAGGTCATCCTGGGAGCCGGAATCATGGTGAGAGAGGGGAGGAAGGAAACAGGATGGAGGGTGAGGGTGACGGGGTAAAACTGAACCCTGTGCCGGGGTTGAGGGTGGGGGGGGGGGGGGGAGGAAAATATATTATATTAAGTGAAACAGGTGGTCAGGGAGAAACAATTTTTGCATGTGATGAGTGGATGAGCGTGGGGTGGGGGCATGGGCTCTCCATGCACCGGTGCAGCTCAGCCCCTCCACGACCGCCTTTTCGCCCTTGTCGTCTCGTTGCCTCCAGCTAGCTCCACTGCCCCCGCGTGCCCGCACCACTCTTCGTCTTTGCCACCTCCTCATGATTGCCACCTTATCATGGTTGCCACCTCCTCATGATTGCCACCTCCTCAAGCTGATCCACGCCTCCCTGCGGTCACAGGCGCACACCTCGCCGCGCTCCTCCCGCCCCAACTCCCTGCCTCGCGCCCCATCCATTACCCTCATATGTTCCTTCTCCTCCACCTTTCTTCCCCCCCCTCAAATCGGGTCTTTACCTCTCTTCCCCCCGCATATGTTTTCCTTATCTTTACCCCCACCTTGGGCATCCCTCTCCCCCCCCAACCCCCGCCCCCTCCCCAGGCTCTCCCCCGCGCCGTGTCGCTGCTGGGTTGGGGCCTGGGTGTATCGCTGCTGGTGCTGGTGGGCCTGCTCACCCACTTCACCGTGCATGGTGGGGTTGAGGGAGGGGAGGGGGGAGGGGAGGGAGGGGAGGGGGGAGGGGAGGGAGGGTAGAGGGGAGGGGAGGGAGGGTAGAGGGGAGGGGAGGGAGGGAAGAGGGGAGGGGAGAGGGGAGGGGAGGGAGGGGAGAGGGGAGGGGAGGGGAGGGAGAATTTCCAACGTGTGGTGTGGGAGGGGAGGGAAGAGGAAGGGAAACGTCTACTTGTTTACCCCACTCTCCCCATGCACACCCATGACCGGAAAGGATCGGCCCCCATGCCGTACTCCCCCCCACGGTGCAGCCCACATGACGTCACATGATGCACCCCCCACCCTGGATGGCGCCTACATGACATCACACGGTCCATTGCTTTCCTCCTCTTTACTATACCCCTCCCTCCCCCTTCCCTCCCCCTCCCCCCCCGCCCCATGCACCCTCCCCCCCAGGCCTGGTGTACGCCTCCGACCGGTTGCGGCGGGACAGCTACTCGGGGCTGGTGCGCACGGCGCTGGGGCCGCTGGCGGAGAAGGTGCTGCAGGCCGTGATGCTGCTTGGCTGCCTGGGCTTCGAGGTGGGGGGCGGAGGGGGGCAGGAGGGGGAGGGGGGGGGCGGAGGGGGGCAGGAGGGGGAGGGGGGGGGCGGAGGGGGGCAGGAGGGGGAGGGGGGGCGGAGGGGGGCAGGAGGGGGAGGGCAGACCGTAACAAATCTCCGGTGCTCGCGGCTGCGCTGGTGTGATGGTTTGGGGAGGAGGAAGGCATAGTAGGAGTGGGGAGGGGGGAAAAGGGAATGAGGGGGGGGAGGGGTAGAGGCAGGCAGGGAGGCAGAGGCAGGGAGGGTCGCCCGCTGGCTCCATCACCCGCGTCGCCCCCCCCTTATCGCCCCCCCCCCTTATGGTAAGGTATCCCCCCCTTATCCCCCCTGCCGCCCCCTCCCCCGTGTGTGTATGTGTGTATGTGGACCCGCAGGTTGTGTACATTGACATCATCGGGGACATGCTCGTAGGTGAGCGCACCACCACCGCCTGCCCCCCCTTAGCGCCCTGGGGGGAAAGGGATGCCCGATGTGTAACCGCCCTGGGAGAGGGTGGTCGGAAAACTGGCCGCGAATGGGGCGAAAAGGAGGGCAGGGGGGTGTACACGTGTGTGTTTGTGTCACACCGTCTTTGAGGGGTGCTCGTGGGTGTCATTTTCAGCTGGGCCATGTGCAGGACGGCCCGTACAGCCCAGAGGTCTGATGAACACGCTCTTCATCATCCCTCCCCCTCAACCCCTTTCTTCTCCCCTCACTGGCCCCACATGTCTTTACCCTCCCACATACTTGAACCTCACGGTGAAGCCTTGTGCTACAGCTCCTCAGCTTCCCCCCTCTTCCCCTTCCCTTCACGCATGCAGGCGAAGCGCCCGCGCATGACGGTCTCATCACCCGATGGCTGCCGGAGGAGGAGAGGTGCGGGGGCCGGTCGGGGGTCCGGCTGGGGGGTTGGGGGTCCGGCTGGGGGGGCGCGGTGGGGCCACAAGAGTTGCCTTGGTCTGGCGGCCACACCTGACAACCCTCCACGGGGCCCGCCCTGCCCTACATTCCCACCCCTGCCCTCCCCGCCCCGCCCCTGTTGAAGCCTGGTCGTACAGCCCATCAGTTTCCCCCTCCTTTCTTCATTATGTTTTTGTTCGTTTGTCCCCTCCCCGCATCTCGCTCTCCCTCCCCTCCGGACGCCCCCCGTCCGGCCAATGGCTACCCTTCTTTTCCCCTCTCCCCCTCCCCCAGGTCCCAGTGGTGGGTGGGTCGCCCCTTCATCCTCGCCGCGCTCACGGGCTGCGTCCTGGCGCCACTCGCCTCCCTGCGAACCATGGGTCACTTGGGCGTCGTCAACGTCATCGGCCTGCTCTCACTCGTCGCATTCGCCGCCGCGACCTGCTGGCTGGGCGCGGCAGCCGTCGCCAAGGGAACCGCCCACGTGCTGCCCCTGGGCCCCGACCTAGAAGGCTTGGGCTCCGACACCCCCAGTCGCATCACCGCTGCCCTCTCCGTGGTTCCCATCCTGCTAACGGCCGCCTCCTGTCACCAATCCGTACACCCGCTTCGATCCATGCTGGTGCCGTACAGTCCTGCCGTACTGGATCGTGTCGTGGGGTCTTCGTTGGCGCTGGTGACGGTGCTGTTTGTGGTGGTTTCGGGGGCGGCGTACACGGCGTTCGGTCGGGAGGTGCGAGGCAATTTCCTGAATAACTTGTCGCCTCCGCAGCTGGCGCCGTTGATAGGGGAGGCTGCGGGGGTTGCAGTGTCGCTGGGGGTGAAGGGCGGCTACACGGCGTCGCTGGTGGGCTCCTCGGTGCTCATCATGTTCCCGCTGCGGCAGGCGGTCATGGTGGGTGGGGGTGGTGGGGGGAAAGCAAATGAAAAGCAACGGAGTCCCAATCCCATATCCCGACTCATGCAGTGAGCGCATGGGGAAGGGGTGTAACTCAGCAGGGGTGGGGTCCTGGCACACAACAGGGGGTGGGAAGGGAAGTTGCACGGGAAGCCCAGTTTGTTGCAACAGGACTAACAGAAGGGGTAGGGGAAACGGAGCGGATGCGAGGCGGGTTGGGGGTGGGATGTGATGCGAAAACAGGAAAGGCGGGAAAGGCGTGGGTGGGATGAAACGGGGAGAGGCGGCGGGGCGGCTGACTTGAGCAGAGACCATGACAGGGGCTAAGTATCCCTCTCCTTCCCCTTCCGGAATGCGTTTCTCTCCCTCTCTAGGTTGTTTAACTCTCCCTCCTGCCGTATACCACCCCTGCCGTACAACAACCCATATCCTCCCCCCTCAGGAGCTGGTCGCCCCCGCCCAGGTGGCACCCGGAGCTCCCCCCGTGTCCACAACCCTCTACCTCTCCTGCACGTACGGCCTGCTGGCCTCAGCGTACGGCATTGCCGTATTCGTACCTTCCATCTGGGACGTCATCAGCTTTGTGGGCGCGGTCGCCTGCACCATCATGTGCTTCATCATCCCCGCGGCCCTGCTGGTGCGTTATAAGGACCACCGTACGGTTTCGCATGCCGTACAACGAGCCGTTGCATGGTTGGTTGGGTTGCTGGGGGTGGCGCTGTTTGTGAATGTGTTTGCGGGTATGTGGCTGGCGTCTCGGCAGGTTGGGGGCGTGCCACCTGCCTCCCCGCAACCTCAGCAGCCGGGTGATGGTGATGGGGTGGTTGGAGGTGGGGGATGGGCGGCGGAGGTAGCTGGGCGGGTTGTGGGGGGGCTGGTTGGAGGTCCCGGGGAGGATGGGAGTGCAAGGGGGGTTTGGAGGTGGGCTGGGTGGGGGGCGTAGGGGCTGGTGTGATGGGTGTGCGGATGCGTTGACCGGGAGGGCTCAGAGGCTGTGCTGCAGGGTGGCGAGTGGTAGGTGAGAGTGGAGGGATGGGTGGGGTGGTGCGCATGTGGATGTGGATGTATGGCTTGGTTTTTCCCGGATTGCGATGTTTGCAAGGAGGGATTTTGTGTCAAGGAGGAACACTACAGAGGCGGTTCTTCTATGTCGGGAGTTGCGTGCATGGAGATACCGGTAGACATGAGTATATCGTCGGGGGTTTGGGGGAATAACAGCGCTGCACACAAGTGCACGGACCTGAGTATTTTGATGTACGGTTGTACGGATGTACTGCGACGTTGCGATGATGGGTTTGTTTATGTACAGCTGTTTTGGCAGGCTGCGGAACTGTGGAGCTTTTCGTCGTACGGGGAAATGGATTGTATGTAAGAATGGGTTGCTAAAAAGGGTTGGACGGAAGGAGGAGGCTGGACAGCCGAGGAATCAGAGGTTGCGGGCGGTGGGTGCCGAGGCTGGGGAGCTGGTGGGGTGCAGCGGGGGGAGGTGCGCTACTGCAGCCCTAATGCGGCAGCGGGGACAGGTTGTTTGTGTGAAGCTGTTGCTGCAATAGCTGGAATCGCAAGTCTTGCGGACTCTGGGTGTGCTCGAATACGAGAGAATTGTTACCGTGTGCCACCATACCTTCGCGCACTGAGTGAACATCGAGATGTTTCACTTTGGAGGGGACGCGTGTTTGAAGAGATTGAGCTGTTTTGGCAGACGTAAAAGGGGTCTTTTAACCAGGGGAGTTGCAATCTCGTGTGGTGCGCGGGGCGCAAAGGAGTTTCGTCGTGAGGCTGCGGAAGCTCGGAAGCTCTTATAGTCGATGGAAGGTGCACGGTTCAATGCGAAGGCGGAGAATCCGGATAACGGATATGGGCCGTGGTTGTAATTTGGCTTTGGATTGATGTGAGTCGTTGTTTGGAGCATGTGGGACGTTGCGATGTGGGGGGAAGTGGGAGTTTTGGGGACTGGTATACGCCTGTGTTTTGCTTGGACGCGATTTTGGCTTGGACGCGCCACCCAAACGAGCTCGTAGATGTATACACAGAACTAATGCAGTCGGTGTCGTGCTTTAAGTATCGTGTTTGGTGAAGGGTCTGTAGATGTGGCATTGTTGTTCCGAGCCAAGGAGGAAATAAGCGCTGAGGGGCTAAGCATGGTTGCTGAAACAGCATTGGGTAACAATGATAATAGATGGCCCTTTCGAGGTCATCGTGTACCGCTTGGTCAATGGACCCATTGTCAGTGGTTAATGGACCCATCGTGCAACGGCCAAGGGCAACAGCTTATAACGTGTCGCCACACTTCTTTGGAGCTGCATGCTCAGACACCTTCATAATCTTTTTTCTTACGCAAGCTAAGTCTGTTGCTATGGCCAAGCCTCAAATCTTCCCCCTTGCCGGGGCTGCAATCCTAGGCGCGGGCTTGGCCCTTGGCTCGAAGTACCTCATGAAGCTGCGGAGGAAGAAGGTTATGAGGGTCCTGATCACAGGCGCTGCGGGTAAGCTGGACAAACTTGCGCAACCGCAACGTGTTGCCTTTGCAGTTACTTGGATAGGGTGTGACGCTTTTGCAGCCTCTACTCGACCAGTTGGCTTGTCAACTCCATTCATATTTTAGGATATGCTACGTTTGCATGCCTAGTATGGCCGTTCCGTTCCCTCGTTCCGTCGTTGGATACTTTGTATGCCAAAGGCCTGCCCCGAAACGAAACGACGCCACCGTTTTACATCAAATACATTTGCAGGCCAGATTGGCTATGCGCTTGCCCCTCAAGTGGCAACCGGTGCCATGCTTGGACCTGACCAGCCCGTCATTCTGCACTTGCTGGACGTGGAGCCCGCTAAGAATGCGCTTGAAGGCCTTCGGATGGAGCTTGTGGATGGCGCCTATCCTCTCCTGGAGGGTAAGAGAATGCTTGGACCTGGCTTGGGTGGATGGGAGGGATGAGGTTCCAACCGACAAAGATACGTGCCTTGTGAATGTTCCACAGGTTTAAACCTCTAGGCGCCACGGCTAAAGATAGATGTTTGATACCTGAACATGTACTCGCATGCTGCTTCGGGCCTTGAAGATACCCTTTCCCGTCCCAGCGAGGCTTGCCAACTACAAATTAACGCCCCTCCCGCTGATCCAAATACACACCCTTAGCGGGTAGGCCAGCGGGTAGGCCAGAGGAAGCCGAATCTTACGGTAGATTCGTCTTCCTCTGGTCTCTTTTGGTGCCCTTTCCTCCCCTGCATTCCATCTTCAACCCTCCTCCACTTATCACTTTTTACTACTACCGCTCGCCCCCATGCACTCCTATAACCCACCCTCCTCCCTCAACCCACCCTCCTCTCCTCCCCTCCCCTCCCCTCGAATTTGACTATGCGCAATCCTATAATCCAGCTTAATGCGGAATCTTCATCACATATTAATCCCCTCCCCTCCCCTCCTCCAGGCGTCCTCACCTTCACCGACGTCGCCGCCGCCTGCAAGGACGTCGACGTGGCGGTCATGGTGGGCGGCTACCCGCGCAAGGCGGGCGAGGAGCGCAAGGACGTCATGTCCAAGAACGTCTCCATCTACAAGAGCCAGGCCTCCGCACTCGCCTCCAACGCCTCCAAGGACGTCAAGGTGGTGGTGGTGGCCAACCCCGCCAACACCAACGCGCTTATCCTGGCGGAGAACGCGCCCTCCATCCCGCGCGACAACATCACCTGCCTCACCCGCCTGGACCACAACCGCGCGCTGGGGCAGGTGGGGGCGTGGAAGAAGAGGAGGAGGAGGAGGGGAAGGAGGAGGAGGAGGAAGGGGAGGAGGAGGAAAAGTACTGCGCTGTGAATGAGCCTCAACAACCGGCATCAACCTCTGAATACACCCTTGTGTAATTACTTTGTGTTTTCACCCTTTCCTCAACGATCTGTTCCCTCCCCCCATTCTCATGTATTTCCTCTCCCTTCCTCCCACCTCCCCCTCCTCCAGCTCTCCGAGCGCACTGGGTCGCACGTGTCCGCCGTGAAGAACGTCATCATCTGGGGCAACCACTCCTCCACGCAGTACCCCGATGTGAACCACGGGTCGGTGGCGGGCAAGCCCATCCGCGCAGCCGTGGGCGACGACGCGTGGCTGAACGGCGAGTTCATCAGCACGGTGCAGCAGCGGGGCGCCGCCATCATCAAGGTGGGGCAGGGGGGAGGAGGGGGAACAGAAGAATGCCCATGGTGTTGAATGAGAAGAGGGGAGAGGGGAGGGGAGGGGGGTAATCGAACGGAGACGCGTGGGTGGAAGGGTGGAGGCGGGGGAGGTGGCGGGAAGGACCAATGCCAGGTGCGTGTGGTGAGGGAGAGCTGCAGGGGAGGGAGTGTGGGAGGTCTGGGAGTCTCTCAGTACAACGATGCAACCCCCACCCCTCTCCCTTACCCCTGTCCTTCCACCTCCTTGCCATTATCATTCGACACATTGGGTCTTCCTCTCGCCCTTTGCTTTGCCCTAACCTTTGGTTTCCTATGGTATGTTCTTTTTCCCCTCCCCCCAGGCTCGCGGTCTGTCTTCGGCCCTCTCCGCCGCCAACGCGGTGTGCAACCACGTGCGCGACTGGCTGCGCGGCACCCCCGCGGGCGCCTGGACGTCCATGGGGGTGGTGTCGGACGGCAGCTACGAGGTGCAGCCGGGGCTGGTGTACTCCTACCCCGTCACCTGCAGCAGGGGCAAGTGGCGCATCGTGAAAGGTGGGGGGGTGGGGGTGGGGTGGGTGAGAGGGATGTGGGTGGGCAGGTGGTTGGATGGGGAAGGAGAAGAAAGGAAGGGCCGTGGTGGGAAGGATGGTGGTGGGAAGGATGGTGGTGGTTAAATGCCTTCTGGCGAATGGATATGCACGTTTACGTTGGGTGTTACGCCATCATCATCATGACCCGCCCCTCCTCTCATGGGGCCATGACTCTTCCTCCCCCTGCCTTCCTCCAGGTCGCGCTCCTCCACAGCTGTATCATATGTGCATCAGCGCATGCTTCTTCCCTTCCTCTTCATCTTTCCCCGCCCCTTCCCTCCCCCTTCCCCTGCTGCAGGCCTCCCCATCGACGCCCCCTCCCGCGAGCGCCTGCGTGCCACGGAGGCGGAGCTGGTGGAGGAGCGCGACCTGGCGCTGCAGTGCCTGGCGGAGAAGTAGAGGGGAGGGAGGAGGAGGAAACCAGGAATATAAGAGGCAGAGGGGAAAGGGGGAGGAGGGAGGGGGCTTATGGCGTAGGGTGCAGGGGGATTGGCAGGGGTTGCTGCTGCTCCTGTGAACGGCGTTGCGAGGAGGAAGAGGACGAGGGACTTCGCTGAGGAGAGCCGATTCTGGTTCCAGGAGCATAGAAGAATGTGCAGCGAAGAATGCGCAAGAAGAAAAAAAGACATTATCGTTGCATTACCAGTTGGTTTCACTGGTTTCTCAAGTCGTGTCATGTCGTCCATAGGTGTGCTGTACGACTACCACCCCGGCGCCTGTGTACATGTTCTCTCTTTCGCTGCTGTGTATGTGGTTGTGGTTGTCGGCATGCGTTTGTGCAAACTGGAAGAAAGGACTGCAGCAGGCGGCATTGCACACACAGGCCCACTCAGGCCCACATACACGTGCATCATGACGGGTCACAGCTGGGGTTGCCACACATGCAAGCAGGCATGCAAGGCCTGCACCACTACCACCCCTGGCGCCACCAACTGCGGAAGGAAGGATGCACGAGTGAGGCTGTTGAGGAGGCGGCACGTACATGTCGTTATGCGTACATGCTCTTCTATTCTGTCCTAATGTGTCGGTTTTGATATGGGTTTGTATGCAACAAGCGTGTCGGCGCCCTGATGACATACCGGTGCACGGAATCAAAGAGGCATCTCGGTTGTGGTTTCTGCCATGGCACTAGCTGATGTGCGTGTGCCGTACGAGTACGAGACACACGCATGTGCACATGTACTTTTGACTCGCGGGCATGCACAGCATTGTGGTGTCTCGTCTGCGTGACCAGAGCGCGGGGGCTCCCGGCGTCGAGTTGGTCAGCGGGCTAGGTACTCAGTAGTAATTAGTTTTTCCCGACACCATCAGCATCACCGACATGCGTCGTCAACCGGCCACTCTTCTTACATTCAGCACCAGCTATCTCAGCAGTTTTTGAGTTACGGTTCAGGTTTGGTTACCTCACACTACTTCACATGCGAACCTATCCCAACTGCTTGCTCTTGTTTCCGCTCAACTACACACGCCCCGCTCAACTACGCATGGTAGCGCAGCATGCACACAGCCAAAACAACCCTGCCAACTAAACAATCCGACTTATGCTAAACCAGCCCGCCAGCAGCACCCAAGCAAAACCTCATACCGATATGAAGACCAGCTTTACCCGCTACAGCGCATCAACCCAACAACGATAACAGGAAAGAAGCTCATGCATGTGTGTGTGGGTTTACGAAGCTTATGCTTATGTACAGTTATTGTACAAGCCTTTCGATGGTGGTGTCGAAAGCACTGTACGGCAAGCATCCCCTCTCCCTCTTAAGCCTTACGCCATAACTTTGCCCTGCCCTGCCTCGCCCTGCTTCCGTCTTAATCCTGCAACTGCTCCTGCTCCTGCTGTGCCATCCTGACAAAGTCGTTCTGCTTCACTGCTCCGTTGAGCTCCCCAGCTGCCGCTGCTTCTGCCGTTCTCCAACCGCCCCTCCCAGCCTCCTCCTCATGCAGGCTCCCCCTCCTGCCCGCACCACCTCTGCTCCTCATCCTGCAGTCCCTCCTGCCCGCGACTCAGCTCAAGCGCCCCCTCCGCTGCATGAATCAGAATGTGGGATTGAGACCAGCTGTGCTTCACTTCTCACTTAGTCCCCCTCCCTCCCTACTCCCCACGCGGCCCCGCAATGCTCTGGTACGCCTGCCACCCGAACCGGAACTCCCCCACGCAGCCCTCGTGCCGGATGTCAGCCAGCAGCGGGTCGGGGACGGCCCAGGAAAAGGGCGGCTGGTCGTCGGAGGTGGGGCCGTTGATGACGTAGGTGCGGCCGGAGGGGAAGGACTCGGAGTCCACCACCTGGAAATTGTACCAAACCATGTGAAACCACAAAAAAGGCCAACGAACCGGGGAACGAGGCGGAAAAAAAGATACCAGAACCACGGGTTAGAGGGCAAAGCAACCTAGGGGGGAGGGAGAAAAGAAAGAAGAGGTGCCATGGGGAAATGAAGCGGGGGACAGGAGCAAGAAATCGCAACTGTTCCTGTCACAACCACCGCAACTACAAGAGCGGGGAAGGCAGGTTGAGGAGGTGCCTAAGACAAGGCGAGGGCAGGTACCCAGCAAGCGAGCGTACTGCCCCCACTGCAGCACCCGCTGCCCCCCACCTTGGCATCCACGGCGCCGTACGCCTTTCGCGTCCAGTTGCGCGGCTGACCCGCCGGGTCGGTCGCTGCGGGCAGGTCGTACCTGCGCGCACACGGGATACATACCGGTAGTGGGTGCAGGGTGTACGGCGTACACATGCTTACGTAAGGGACGACATACGGGGCATACGGCGTACAGCATATGACGGGGGCCGCAACGCGCCATCATCTAAGCTCTCTCACACCTTGCAGCGATGGCGTTGTTGGGCAGCCCCCCCGACAGCGGGTCGAGCTTGTAGCGGTTGAGGCGCATGAGGGCCATGAGGGCGGCGCGGGATGTGAGGGAGGCCTGCTCGCGTCTGAGGATGGGGAAAGGGGGGTGAAGGGTGGGAGGGGACGAAGGGGGTCGTGGACCATACCATACCATAGGAAACCACATGTTACGGCGAAGTAATGGGTGAAGGGGGGGGTGAGGGGTGCGGGCAGCAGAGAACAAGACGGCGTGGCAGCGGCAGTGGCTCCCCGCGATGACAGCGCCTGGCGAGTGGATGCAAGCGAGCCGAGCCGAGCAGCAGGAGGGGAGGGGGAGTCGAGGAGGGGAAGGAGAAGGGTTGCAAGGCAATCAAGGAGGCTCCCCACAACGCAAAGGTCGCAACGCACGGGCCCCACCTGAAGATCTGCGCGCGCGGACAGGTGTCGTATATGCTGGGGTGCGGATAGCCCGTCAGGTTGTAGATCTCGGGGAAGTACGGCACATTGTACGACGCCCAGTAGCCCTGACGCAGCAACACCTGTGGATGTACGGCAAGATGTACGACACGCCACTCGCGCGTCACCTTTGCTGACGTGACACGCACCGGTATTCTTCACAATCCCGCCGAAACTGCCGCAATGGCGGAATTCACCACCTTCCCCCGCCACGGTGCTTTCGCGGCTCAGGATACCTAATCGCCCACCACCACCACCACCAGCCCCACACCGCTACGGTTGGCTCGCCTCCGCCTCCGCCTGCAGCCTTGTCATACGGTTAGTTAGTTTCTTCCTCCTCCCCCCCCCCCCGGCGGCCCCCACATGCTTCACTTCTTATTATTAATTCCCCCCCCCGCCCCCCAGGCTCCCACCTGCGACACGTCCCGGCTCCTCACGGCCCCCGGCACCTGCTCCAGCACCCACAGCAGTCCGGAGTGGCGGCCCGAGTGCAGCCGGGGAACGTCAAGAACCATCCACTGGGGGGGAGGAGAGGAGGGAGGGGAAGAAAACCCAATGTGTGGATTGTTAATGGCAAACTAGGCGACAAGCCCGTGGGGAGGAGGAGGGAGGAGGGAGAAGAGGAGGGAGGCCGTGTGAGGGGCGCAGTGAACGCACGCTGGTAGTTGTGGAGTCTTGTGGAGTCTTGTGTGCGATATGGGTGGATGATACCCCCTTTGTCTTGCCCTCACTTATGGTTTGGTGCTTCTCTGCCCGTACCTGGTTGTTGTAGGTGCCGCTGTTGTGGCGCCCGAACAGGTCCACCCACTCGCTGCCGGAGCGGGCGCCGAAGTTGGCCAGCTGGTGGGGGGAGGAGGGGGGAGGGGAAAGGGGGTAAGGAGGAAGCATGAATGGCGTTGAATGATAGTGCTGTGTGTGGCACAAAGGGCAAGACGGGGAGGGGGAGGGGGACCGGAAAGGGGACGCGGCAGTGGGGCGACGTGCAGGGAAGGGTGCAAGGGAAGCGTAGAAGGCTGGGTGATCGGAAGGTGCTCCTGCGACCCGTGGGTCACCATGGAACAACCATACAACACATGTGCTCCTTTAGTTGTAGTAGGTCATCAGCTATGTTTGTATCTTCAATCCCGGGACGAGCATTACGAAGAGCTCGCGTCCCAGCAAAAGAGGAATGGCCCCGCCTCACCTGTGCCCGCTGCCACATCAGCACGCAACGCGGTTGAATCAGGTCGTACAACGACTTGTTGTAGAGACCGTTGGTGGTTTCCATGATAACGAACTTGTCGGTTGTGTACCTGTGTGTGTTGTTGTTGTTGTACAACACGCGGTTCGTACGTGTCACACGTGCGTCACACGTGCCGGGCAAATGAGTGTTCCGAAGTCTCGGCTTGCTTACGGGGGTGCGGGTACGGGGGTGCGGGTACGAGTTTTGCCACCTCATTAGGCACCCCATGCGCGGTTGCCATGTGCGCATCTCAAAACACACACACACACACATGCAGCCAGCTTTCCTAACACACACGAAGACATGATGCCTCCATCCAAGCCCTCCAGTCCAGCCCACACCCTAGCGCCCAGCCCACTCACCCGCACCCTTGCACCCCACCACCCCAACCCCGATCCTTCTTTGTCTTTTGCCCTCACTTCTGGTTGTGATATAAATAAACACGTTCTCCGCACCCCAGCACCCCAGCACCCCCACCAGTCCGGCCCCTCACCAGTCATCTTTGGAGTGCAGCAGTCCGGGTGACGATGAGACGGTGAGGGGACCCGAAGCGCCCCACGGCAGGTCGTACACCTTCCAAGTCCTGAAACGGGCGGGGTGGGGACGGGGCGGGGCAAAGAGGAAACAACTAACCGGCCGATTGATAAGGCGTAGCGGGCCGGGCCGGGGCCGGGGCCGAGCCGTTTCGAAGTTGGGTGGATGCAGGGTGGGTGCGTAGCGGGAAGGCGTAGTTGGGCGGAGGCGGCTGACACAGCGCTTGGAACCCTACGCTGAGGTGTTCCCGGTAGTCTAGTCACCTGAAAGTCACCTTGACAAGAAAGCATCGAAAGCAATGTTAACGTTAAAGTAATGTTCAAAAATGTCGACACGGTAGACGCGGCCCTCACCGGACCATGTGATAGTACGACCGCCACGTGTTGTGAGCCGCCCAGAAGCTCCGTACTCGTCTCCGCCGCCTCCGCTGCAGCCCACCCTCCTCCGCCTCCTCCTCCTGATCCTCTCCTGCCGTCTCCCTCTCCTTCTTTACCTCCTCCGCCTCCTCCTCCACCTGTTCCTCTCCTTCCTTCTCCTCCTCCTCCTCCTTCAACTCCTCCACCTTTATGATGGCGGAACACTCCAGCAGCTCCCCGTACCCGTACTCACCCACCTCCCCGTGACCGGGACTGTACCGCCGTACAGGGGGGGAGTGCTGCCGTACAGGAGTAAAACCCTGCCGTACAACAGCTTCCGTACCTCCTCCTCCTGTTGCTGCCCCTGCAGGACCGGTATCATCCCCAACCTCACCCTCAACCGCAAGATGCTTCACCGCAGCGACCGCTGGCCCCGGAGCAGCAGCAGCAGCAGCACCTCCCTGCGTGGTGGAGGTAGGCGGGTAGGAAGGAGGCGGAGGCGGAGGCGGTGCCGCGCCTGGGGTTGATGGATGCGACGGCTCCGGGGGTGCGGTTGAGGGTGATGGCTCCGGGGTGGGTGGGAAGAGGACGTTGAGCTCATACAGGTCTCCAATGGCGTTCAGGGCGTACCTGTACGGCAGGGGTGGAGGGATGTACGGCACGTAAGAGGCCCAACGTGCACCTACACAGAACCGCTCCCCGACTCTTCATCTTCACCTTGCACGCGCGTGCCGCAGTCGCCACAGCCACCTACCCCATGCAAGCCACCTGCCCCATGCAAGCCGTGCTCCCATTCCCTCCCAATCCCTCCCTGGCCCTCCCCCTTCCCTCCCCCTCCTCTCTCACAGCTCCTGCCACGTCATGTTGCGCCCCGGCTCCACCGCTGCCGCCCAGAAACCCGCTGCCAGCCCCTCCAGCTGCGCCGCAACCAGCCCCGCCAGTGCCCAGTAGCGCCGGTCGGAGTCACCCAGCACTTGCTGCTGCTGGTGGGGCTGAGGTTGCTCTTGGTGCTGCTGAGATTGCTGGTGTATCTGCTGTGGACCCGTCTGCCGTGGATGCGGTTGTTGTAGCTGGTGCTGCTGCTGCGATTCCGGCTGCAGGAGCTCGGACACGCTCCAAACCACATCACCACCAGCACCAGCGCCACCTGCATCGACGTCGCTGCTGTTGCGGTTGCCGCTGCTGTTTCCGCACCTGCCCCTACCGCAGGCCGGCGGCGGCACCGGGGCCCGCCCCGCCAGCATGTCACGTGTCCAGCCAGTGGCCGCATGGACCTTCTTAGTCATCCAGTCGTACTGCTCGTCCAACCAGTCGTACAACTGCTGCGAGGGGGCCTCGCCGCGACCGCGGTATTCGTTGACCCGGTAGTTGGTCCAGTACCTGGCGGTTGAGTGAGGTGGTTGGTGGTTGGGAGTTGGATGGAAGAGATTAACTAACTCCGTGACATGGGTTTACCGATGGGTAAGGTGGGGAGATGCGGGTAATCCGGTGGTTGGGCGGGGCACAGAGAAGAAACGAACTGTGACACGTGTGACGTGTAGGCGCCGTGTGGGGAGCGATGGAAAACGAAACGAAGAGGAGGGAACAAGCGGAGCACTGGATGTTGCTACGAATGAAGCGCACGGTGTAGTCCAGGCGTCCTCCGTAGGAGGTAGGAAAGGGGCGGGAAAAATCTGAGGAAACTGACAAGGGAAGGCGGGGGGTCAAGGGTGTGCAATGGGTTCGGACCCGCTGGGCACTTTTGCAGTGCCCGGAAGAGGCGCGTTTTCGTGTCACCTTGCTCTGTGCCCCTGAACTATGAGGAGCAGGAGCCATGGAGCATAGATAACTGTTGCAGAATGCAACATCAATTTGAGTTTTCAGCGACAAAAGCGTTCCGTAAGCATTTAAGCTTGGATACTGATTAAGGCCGCGCATCTAAAACATCTCGCTATTTGGGCGATGCCGACGTCATGTGCTCCGGAGCCCGTTTTTCTCAACTAATTGCATACCCTGAATTACGCGCTTTCACCTGTACATATGCGCCCCTTGCAAGTTGCCTTCCACAAAGCCCGCCGCGCGCGCCTTGACGATATCAGGAAATGGCGCGTCGTGGTCGATTCTTATTTCAAGACGGTACCAGCCGTCCTCCGCGTACGTGTCGGCATACCAAGCCCACCCCACGTTCTCGCCAGGATAGATGCTGCGTAAGTGTGCGTACATGGCGCTAGAGTTTGCCAGGTGTTGCGGTTGGAACGACTCCGCTTCTAGGCGCGCCAGCTTGAAGAGACTGCCGTCGACGTTCACGACGTAAAGGGTACCCCGCAGTAGAGTGGGCAGATCTAATGTTCCGGGCTTTCTGTCGTTAGCGGTAGCCGTGCGACCAGAGCTAACTGTCGAGCCGCGTCGCCAAGCGTTAATGTTATATTGATAAGCTGGACGGATGGAGACGCAGATATGTGACAGGTAACAAGAAACCAATAGCAGCAGCAGAGCGCTGCCTGCACATGGCTTGTAAGAGCCAGCCATGCTTTATACAAACGCTAAGTATTACAGGCGTAGAACATCCGCACACGCAAGCGGGCTACAGAAGTCTCTTCGTCTGGAACAGCAGTATCCTGTGCGATAGATGACCAAGCCGAGTACGACAGGACGAGACAGAACGCCAAATAGGAAGTTACAGACCGGCAATTGCAGACGATGTATGTTGTTAGATACTTTGTTGGGACAAGGCATTGAAGAACGCCCTTACTTACATGCAGCGTTTGCTTAGGAAACACCGGCATCCCTTTTTGCTACCGTCTGGAGCCTCTCTACCAAGTGAATGTGTTTATATAGTACTCAGAAAATGAGTGTGACTTCACTGTGACTGCAATTAAAAGCCGGGCTTCCAAATGGACCTCGAACTTGCGCCGGACGATGCTGTGCCGGAGCCACCGGCTCCCAGGAGTAAAACCTATGTACGCGATCGCTACAAGGTTCACGGGTGCGTCGTTGTAGCGTACTCTGACTTTAATTTCCGATATCAATTTCCAACATGCGGCTACGCCATGCCTTCGTTTCTTCCTTGCCTGTGGTAGTTCCGTAGGAGATTTTGGTTTCTCTTACTTTAACCGCTTCATTATTGCTGAGCCTTAGCAATCGTGCTGCAGATGGGCAACGCCCCCTGGAAACCTGGTGGCTGTGTACTTGGAGGCATGTGAGCGGCACCGCGTTCCAGCAAACAGCGCTGTGATAGCCCAGGTCCGTTGACTTGAACAAGCGATCCTATAGAAGCTCATGTATCCACTGGGCTAGCAACACCCGTAGCAAGTAGGTTGTTTGATGGCCGTCATCTGCTTTGCTCTGCGCGCCTGCCAGTTAAGGTTTCACGCACTGCCACTGCCAGGGGGTTATGATGCGTACCGTTCTTTTAGCACCAATCCTCGGCAGCTAACGTCGGGTAATAACGGCCCAGGTGGAGACAGTCCTGTAACGCACAAGCAAACATCAACCCTCTTCAACTCTCCCTCCTTCACCTCCTCCTCCACCCCCCCCCCTCCGCCCCTCTCCACCTTCCCGTATCTTATCCCACCCCCTCCTCCTAAGCCATCCCTGGTATCCCCCCCTCCTTCTTCCCCTCCTTCCGCAGCTTCACCGGCGGGTCCGCCTGATGCAGTCGGGCCCCTGGCAGAGGGTATGCCCCCCCGCCTCGGAGCCCCCCACCGCCTCCCCATCCCCTTCCTTCTCCACCCTCCAGCCCACCCCACTCGAACCCAGCGGTCCCCCTTCCGCCTCCGCCTCCCGCCTCTACTCCACCTCCTCCCCAGCCGCACCCTCCGCACCTACCCAGCCCCTCTCCGCCTCCTCCTCCGCCTACCCGCTGGGCCCAGTCAACTCCCATGAAGCTCGCGCCGCGGCGGCCCAAACCTGCAGTGAGCTCCGAGACCTCATTCTGTCGCATGTGTACCCACTGACCCTTGGGTCACCCGCGCTGCGCCCCGGCACCGCCGGCGGCACGGCGGCGGCCAGCGAGCTGCATGCGAGCACACTGGGCAGCGCGGCGTTCGCGATGTCGGGGGGCGGCGCGGAGGGACCGCTGTACGCGGCACGAGCGGTGTCGTACGTCTGTCAGCTGGTGGATCCAAGGTGGGCTGGGGTAGTAGGGGGTTGGGGAAGGCGTTTTGGTGGGTGGATGGGTTTTAGGGGTCGCCGTGTGTCGCCATGTGAATTTAGCAGGGGCTAAACCAATTAACGGGTCGCGTGGTTTGGAAGATCCTGGTGAGAGACCGCAAGTGGAGGAAAAAACACGGGAAGGTTAGAGCACACACGCGTACACACGGCCAACCACCATAGTCAACGGACTTCACTTCACCTGTGGCGTTTCGGTGGGAGGACTTCATCTTTCGGCAATCACAGTGCGTTTCGCCTCGCGGCCAGTTATTTTAACACACGGCCAAGACACAAAACACACGCACACCCAGCTTGGCGCAGGGCCAAGCCTAGCTGGCTCATTCCAGCCCGGTTTCGGTGTAAAGTTACGCGATTCCGTACATCCCGCTCCCCTTCCCAGGACCCCATGGGAGCAGCTCCTCTCCTCCGCCGGCCTGCCCCCCGGCTGCCACGTGGTGAGTGAGGCGCAGTTCCGCTGCCTGCTGGAGACCGCCAGCGCGGCAGCGGGCAGCGTGGGGGAGCTGCGGCAGGCGGCGCTGGAGGTGCTGCAGCGACCCGTGGGTCACAACACACTGGATGTGGAGGGCATGCTGGGGGCGCTGTTCGACTACCTGGATGTGACCGGGCAGGTGGGGGTGGGTGGGGGTGAAGGGAGTTAACAGGGAGTTAGGGGAGTTGGAAGGGGGGTGGGTGCGTGGTTGGGTGAGGCAGGAGGGGGTAATTAGTCTTTTTTCACGGTGGCTCGTCCACTGCTGGCCTCTCTCATATGTCTTCCTCCCTCCCTCCCCCTTCACATGCCTTCCTTCCCCCCCCCCGCACCCCCCCCCCCCCCAGGGCTCCCTGCCCGCCAGCGAGGTTCGTTCCGCGGTGGTCGCCTTCAGCCCGGGGGCGGCAGCGGACATGGAGGGGCTGGCGGGGGAGGAGCCGGTGCTGGGCAGGAGGGGGCATGAGCTGGTAGGGGGGGGTGCTGGGGGTGCTGGGCAGGAGGGGGCATGAGCTGGTAGGGGGGGGTGCTGGGGGTGCTGGGCAGGAGGGGGCATGAGCTGGTAGGGGGGGTGCTGGGGGTGCTGGGCGGGAGGGGGCATGAGCTGGTAGGGGGGGGTGCTGGGCAGGAGGGGGCACGAGCTGGTAGGGGGGGGGTGCTGGGGGTGCTGGGCAGGAGGGGGCATGAGCTGGTAGGGGGGTCAAAGACCATACCAAACCATAGGAGACCACAAGTTAGGGCAAAGCAATTGGGGCAATGGGAGCTGGTAGGGGGGGAAGGGAAGGGGCAGGAGGGGGCATGAGCTGGTAGGGGTGCTGGGGGTGCTGGGCGGGAGGGGGCATGAGATGGGTGGTGAATACGGCAGGGTGCCTAACCGGGACCCAACACGTGATCCCGTACGACAAGGGTAGTGAGGTGGTTGAGAAGGAGGGAGGGAAGGAGGGGAGGGGATGGAAAGCAGTGGACCGCACAACAAAAAAACGGGAGCTGTGAGGGGTGGGGGCTGGGGGCATGCCTTGTCGGATAGCGTTGCAAGCCTTTCGTCCCGACCTCCCTCACCACCTCCCTCACCCCCTCCCCGCCCTCTCAGGTGAGTCGTTCCGAGTTCGTGTCGCTGCTGGCGGCGCTGGCCCCCTCGCTGGCGCCCCCCGGGTGTCCCATGGGTCGGCTGCGGGACCAGGTGGAGATCGCCGTGAACGCCATGATGGAAAACAAAATACGGTGCGGGGGATGGCTGGGAGGAATGTACGTGTGTGTGTTAAGGAAACTAACCTCGAGTCGGAACGTATAGTGGTTGCCTGAAGATGAAGTCCCCATAGAAACGCCACAGTGCGTGTGTGTTAAAATAACTGGCCGCGAGGCGAAACGTACTGTGATTGCCGAAAGATGAAGTGTGTGTGTGTATGTCCCCGCCCCACCCCTCGCTCCCGACCCGTCCATTCGATTCCAATCTCCATGAGCATGTCGCCTAGCCTGCCATTACCATTGAACACATTGGGTCTTCCTCTTTTTCACCTTTTCCCCCTTATGCCCTAACCTGCGGTTTCCCATGGCCTGCTATGGTCTTTTTGGACCTCCCACCCACTCCCCCCTCACAACAGCGACCCCTACGTGTACGACTTCTCCCGCTGCTATCTGGGCCCCCGGGGGCTGCTGCCGGTGCTGGACGCGCTGGGGGGCGACGCGGCGTTCTGTGGGCTGGGTCTGGCGCACTGCGGACTGGGGTGCGGTAGCGCGGAGCTGCTGGCGGGCTGGCTGAGGGTGAGGGGGAGAGGAGGGGAGGAGGGGGGGAGGAGGGGGGGAGGGGGGGGAAGAGGGGGGAAAGGAGGGAAAAGAGGAATACCCAATGTGTGTTGAATGAGGCTGGCAAACACGCCTTTTGGGGGAGGGGAAGAGGGTGGGGAAGGGGCTGTTTCATGCGGGAATCTCCTCGTACGCGCACCGTCACCCTTACCTGCCGATCCCCATTCACGGCCACCGGTAACGCGCCTTTGGCCCCCGGCCTCCCATGTGCAATTGCATTGCCAGTGCAAACGCTGGCTTCCGTCCTCTTTCACCCACCGCCCCCCTCACCTCACTCCCCAACCTCCCGCCTGGTGAAGCCTCGTCATACCGCTTGTCAGTTTCCTTTTCCCACCTCCCAACCTCCCGCCCCCTCCCCCCCAGGGCCACCCCTGCCTGACCTCGCTGGACCTCTCCCACAACCTGATCGGGGACCGAGGGGGTCTTGCGCTCACCCGCCTGCTGCGGGAGAACAGTCGCATTGTGGAGGTGGGGCAGGGGGGAGGTGGGGGGAGGGGGGGGGCGGGGTTTCAAAGGCCATACCCAACGATAGGAACCATGGAGGGGGGAGGGGGGAGGGGTAAAGAGAAAGAAACTAACTACAGGGGGGGAAGGGCCGGGGAGGGAGGCGGGTAGCGTAGGGGACGAGGCAGGGACGGACGGGGTCGGGGATTGGGTAGAGCACAAATGTATACCTTATTGTGAGGGTACGAATAGCTTCTTGACCTCCTGACCTCCGTATAATTCTCAACAGCCCTCTCCCCCCCCTTCCTAAATCCCCAGCTGGGTATTGGCTCCACTGCGCTGCTGCCGCCCCGCCCCAGCCGCACGCACCACTGCTCGCTGGGCCCCTCCGCGTGCGAGGACGCGGGGCCGCTGCTGGCGGCGCTGGGGGACAACCGGGCGGCGAGGAGGAGCGCGCCGGGGGAGATTGTGAGGGTAAGGAGGGGTGTGAAGGGGGGTATTGTGAGGAGGGAGGGGGAGGGGGAAAAGAAGATTCCCAAGGTGTTGAATGATGATAGCAAATAAGCTGGAGGGAGGGGGGATTGTGAGGGTGAGCAGGGCGCCGGGGGAGGGGTCTGGGAAGGGGCAAATTATATAAGAAATGCAAACAACTAAGTCCAGGGGCAGGAGGGAAAGGAGGGGACTGTGGAGGGGAAGGAGGGGACTCGGGGTAATGGGGAGGTGAAAGGGATGTAGCGCTGCCCAACCCGAATCCGCACTTGGCCGGGCTGACTGACTGGCGGGCAAGGAGGGAGGAGAACACTGAGGAGGAGGAGGGGAGGGGTGGCTTGATGCAGGAAGAGCCGGTAGGAAGGGGTTTGAGGAGGGGCCTGACCCCTCTCCCTACCTCACCCCACCTCTCATTACACATCATCAATCTCAACGCATGGGTCTTTATCCCTCTCCCTCCCCCGCTCCCCTATCCCCCCGCAGGCCCTCCGCCAGCACGGTCCCGAGCTGCGAGCCATGTGCTACAGCCTGCTAGCGCGGGAGGAAAGCAACCGGGCGGCAGCAGCAGCAGCAGCAGCAGCGGGGGCAGGAGGAGGAGGCGGAAGCAGCAGGAGCCCCAGCCCGGTAGCGGCAGGGGGGGCAGCAGCAGGGGGGGCAGCAGGTGGCAGTGCGCTGCCCCGGGACGGTCGAGTGCCTCTGGAGTCGCTGCGAGCTGCGCTGGGGGAGGTGGTGGCGGAGTGGGGGTTCACGTTGGAGGCGCTGGATGAGGTGAGGGGAGGAAGGGAGGGAGGAGTGGGCAGGGAGAGGAGGAGGGGAAACGAAGAATACCCTCTGTGTTGCATAACAATGGAGGAGGAGGGGCGGAGGAGTTGGGGAGGGAGAAGAGAGGAGGAGCAAACCATGTGACAAGGCTCCTTCACCTTGGGAGTTGCAGCAGCGGACTGATCCGGCAGTCCGTTGAGGCCTACCCTGCACCGGTACAAAACAACCCCCTTCAGGGCCCTCCGGGTCGGTGAGATGTGGTCTGCATTGTCTGCTTTGGACAGCGGGCGTTATCACCCAACCTTACCCCTCAGCCCCTTCCTGTGGTTATGGTACATCTCTTTGGTGCGCTTCCTACGGTTCGGTATGGTCTTTGACCCCCCCGACCCCATGGTAAAGCCTTGTCGTACAGCTCGTTAGTTGCCTCGTCCGTTTTTCCTACCCCCCCCCCCCCCAATCTCCCCCCCCCCCGCTCCCAGGTCCTGCAGCACGAGCGGCTGCTGGGCACCGCCACCGCGGGTCGCACCGCGGACGCCAGCGGGCGGCTGGGGGTGAGCTGGGCGGAGCTGATGGCCTTCCTGCGCGCGGAGGACAGGACGGGGCGGGTGGCGCGCGCCTTCAGGAACCGGCTGCCGCAGGCCAAGCAGATCTTCTACAGCTGCGTGCCGCAGGAGGAATATGCGGGCGGTGCTGGGACTGGGTTTGGAGGAGGAGGAGGAGGGGGGCTGGGTGGGGGTGGTGGGGGAGTGGGTGGGAGTGGGGTTGTGAGCAATGGCGGGTCGCCGTACCACATGGTGAACCGTTACTACCCAACTGCCGGCGCGGGGAGCGGCGTTGGTGTTGGCGTCGCCAGTAACGCCAGCAGCGGCAGTGTCGGCAGCGGCGGCGCAGCAGCGCCTGCACTTCCACCTCCGCCTCCGTTGGATAGTACGGCAGTGGTTTCGGGGCCTCGTACCGCCTTGTCGACAGTACGACAAGCCATCATTGCGGCGGCATCTCAGCCGGGGAGCGGCTGGGACGTGTCGGAGGCGGATTTGGAGGCGGTGTTGAGTGTGGGGTTCCTGCGGGCGCACATGGGGGCAGCGGAGGCGGGGGGTATGCTCATGACGTCAGCTGGAGCTGGTACGGCAGGAGCAGGTGGTTCTGTCGTATTCCGTACGACAAATGGCGGCGGCGGAGGAGGCGGGGTTCGTGCGGGCGCGGTGGTGGGGCCGGATGGCTTGTTGGTTCCGGAGTGGAGGCTGGGCACGGCGGGGGCGGGTGCGGGTGTGGGGAGGGGGACTGGGTTATCAGCTGCGTCATCCCAGCAGCAGCTGCAGCAGCAACAGTCCTCCCAGCAGCTACCGCAGCTGCTGCAGCAGCAGAGCTCCCAGCAGCTGTCGCCTCCTCCGCCGGTTCCCAGTGACATGCTGATAAGCTGGCCCGAACTCTGCAACACACTGCTCTACCTCTTTAACCGGTAGCTCCTTCCCCTCACCTCCCGCGTGCGTGGAGAACACTGGTTGCGAGCAGGAACGTACGGCACACCCCAAATCACAACGGGGAGGCATTGCTGTGGGTGGCAGGAGTTGTGGGATACATGTGGAAGGAGGGGATGACCGAGCCATGACTGTAATTTATTGCAGGGGAAGGGTGGGAGGGATGAGTTGGTGGGAAAGCACGGGGCGCCGAGGAAGGGTTAGGCGGTGTGGTGCATGGATGGAAGATGGTGGGTCCTGTGGAAGGAGGGTAGGGGTTGAGGGAGGATGTGATATGGACGCCAAATGCTGCTGGGGCTACGAAGATCCCGGTCGACACTCGGCTACTTTATGTACCGGTCTTGGACGTTTTGACTCTTCACATCAGGATTGAATACGGGGGATGGCTTGGCAGTTGTGTTATGGCCCTTATTAAGGGAGAAAGTAGAGTATCAGGAATGTGTTGTTGCGAGAGATAGAACATGTTTGGTGCCTAACGTTGGAACGGAAGGGCCTTGCGGTAGAAGGTGAGCCAAGCAGCACGGAGTGCTTTGTTGTCGGAAGATTGTGGATTGGGGATTGCGGCTGCGCGAATTTGCAAGAGAAGGTATCTCGACTCGTTGCGTCTGCAACGTGCTTCCGGACAAATACACGTTAAGGGAAATATGCGCGCCGATTCTGCTGTATCACTTTCTAAGTCATGATCACTGCGAAACACCTGAAGAGAAAACCGCTAACGATACCAAAACCATTTGCATGTAGTAACCAATGAAATATATAGCACCTATGGCGGCACCATTACGAAACAGGACGTCTACAGTGTCAGATTGTGTTCAGGATCCTGTGATGCGGCTTTGTACGGCTCTGCACTGCGGCCTGGAGCCCAGCTTACTACCCGTAATCTACACATCGGCAGTACGGTTGCTCGATATCTGCAATTTAGGTCCTTTGTAATGGCTTGGGTGTATAATGCAGGAAATGGAACCGTGCGTTCAAGCTGCCGCTCCTCGTTCGCAACAAATTATCGTTTGCTTGAGCAATGGCCATAATATATGGCGAGAGATAAAGGCATAGCTCTTGTAGGATTTATCGATGAGCAAACCTCGTGCGAATAGCTTAACCACATGCCTTATGGGCACCAATGGACACAGCCTCGCAAAGGCCATCTTGCCATTATCACAGAACTAAGGCCTTCATCGTCTACTTACTTGTGTTGCTCTTGTGGACGACTCATGCGAGACCAGCCCGCACACAGCAGCAACGGATTGTTTCCGACCATGCCGGGCTGCTTGCGGCCTTCAGAGACTTCAACGTGACTCATATTCGAGTAGCGGGCGGGTTTGTTGTTCGTAATAGCAACGCCTCTTACGGTGGTCCTCTGCTGTTGGAGCGTAATGTACTCGTCGAAGGAGCCATTAAAGGGAGCTGGGATGCCTATCCCCGGCTAGATTTTACTTTTGCAAGCTATGCCCAGGTACGCCCTTAAACCCTCTGTTTCCTGCGAGCGATATCGCTTGTCTTATGCACGCTTGGTTTACGTGCTCATCATGCCAGAGCTTTGTACGTGGGATGCTTGGTGATTCCAATTGAAGCGGCATTGGCAAAACCTCAGTCCAAATGCTCATTGAAGCCCCATTTCCTCTCCTCCGCTCCACATTCCTTCCGTATGTCTCCATGAACAACACTGGCCGGTCTCTTCTACGTCCGCATCGCCCACCAAACCCTGCCGCTCTGATGCACGTGTGCTTCACCTCCGACGCTCGTCTCACCCATTCCATCCTGCCGCTCCCCCACGCCCGCAACGCAGTGTCAACTGGGCCCCGGCGTGGTTCTCACCTTCCGACGCCTCACACTGGTCAACCTACTCTCAATCGCTCAGCTGTCCCCCCGCACCTTCTTCGCACCCTCAGCCGCCTCGTCCAGCCTCGTGTGGGAGGATGTGGTGCACAGACGCACCACATGCCCTCCTCTGGACGTCATAAGGCAGCAATGGGCTCACGCAGCTGGGCCGCCAGGAAGTGCCGCCGGCGGATCCCTGGAGTCTCAGCGTCCACAGTTAAGGCGCCCGCAGCAATCGCAGCAATCGCAGCAGCGCTTGGTGTGGCTATCGGAGGGCGCTGTGCTCTGTGGCAGCAGCGGTGGCAGTGATAGTGATAGCAGCAGCGGTGGCAGCAATGTTGGCGGCAGCACTGAAAGCCATGGCAGCAGCGGCAGTGATAGTGGTGGTAATCGCGGCCATCAAGAAGGGCAGCTGCTGCGGCGGCAACAGTCCTGCTGCTCCCCCGTGTTGCGAGGACTGGATGTGACGGTTGACTTGCCGACTGGTGGGTGTAATATTTCACTCGTTGCATAGTAGTGGTGTGTGCGCAGGTGCTGCTGCTGCTGCTTGTTACCGGTAGCGTGTGACATGAAGTGACACATGCCTATGCCAGAAGCCCCATGGCTGTGCCTCCACCCTTGCCCTCGCTCTAAGGGCCCGCCCTGGCTCCTGCGTCGTACCTCGCTTTGCCATGCAGGTGGCCGCACACACTGGAACAACACGTTGCTGGTGTGTGACGGCTTTCTGCCGCCGCAGCACGAGGTAGGTCGGTGGGTTGCTCCTTCTGTCACGCAGTCACCTTGCCTGATGCTCTGGCAAGTGTAGGGCACGCATAAGGCGTGTAAAGCAGTACATTGGTGATGTTTTCTCAATAACTGATGGTGGAAAGAAGACGGGAGCAGCGTTTCCAGGTGCTTCATCAAAAGGTGTCATTGGAATGTCTCCTCTGTGTGTATCTATATGCGCAGGAGCCCACTGATGAGGAGTGCCGTGCAGTGGTGGCACGGAGGCAGCTGCGGGAGCTGCAACGTTCCCCATCACCACCGCAGCAGCACCAGCTGCAGCAACACAAGCAGCGCATGCTGCTGGCATTGGCTCAGGGTGGTGGCACACATGCTGCTGCGGGTCTGCGCCGCGCTGCTACTGGAATGTTGCACGGTCCTGGCGTCAGCTACATTGCGGGGGCCGTGTTGCTGCTGTCCCTCCTGGCTTCATCGCTGGTGTTGATGTTAGTGGTGATGGTGGTGCTTCCATCCACTGTATGCGTCTTTTTTGGCCGCCAAAAGGGCCAGCCGGGGAGCACAGCACGCACAGCAGGAGCCCGAGCTGCCCGGCGAGCGGGAGAGGGAGGCGCAGAAACCACTGCTAATGTGCGTGGGCATACGACCGAACTTCAGCCATCAGGCAGTGGACCACCCTCGGTGCCCGTTGTTGACCCTTGTAAGACGGCTCTGCAGGTGGTCATGGTTGCTGGTGCTGCTGGTGCTGATGCTAGCGGCACTGGTGCTGGGCGTGCCGCTGTCAGAACACAGACCTCTGCAACTGAGTGCATCGCAGACACTGCTCCTTCTGACGCCGCCGCTCCTTCTATAACCAGCAGCCCTGCCCCTGCGTCCATTGCTATGGACACTGTCACCACTGCGGATGCCACTACCGTGGATGCTACCACTGTGTCCACGTGTGCTGCTTGCAGCAGCTGGGAAACTGCTGCTGCAACCACTTCTTGTGCTGCAGCAGCGAGGGTTATCACGACTCCTGCTACTGCGGTCACTGCAGCAGCTGGGTTTCAGGTGGCCAACGCTACTGTCAGTGGTGACAGCAGCATCACTGCCAGCAGGAATGCAGCCGTGGAAGACAGCTGTGGAGGTTGCTACAGACCACAACCCGATGCAAGTAAAGGTGGGGCGGCCCTTGCAGCCCCGTACCAACCCAAGGTGTGGCAGCAGCAGGAGGGCCAGCAGCAGGAGGGAGCTCGCCCTGTTAGTACCCCATGTGCAGCTACTGCAGACGCACGTGACCGTGCGGGCGATCCATCATGTGGTTGCACGCTGCCATTGCTGCTGCTTCCATCAATCCTGCGGAGGCAGGCCAGCAAAACCACCCACGGCGCCAGCAATACCGGACAAGCAACCGTCACCATTGTTACGGATGGTGATGCTGGCAGCACCATTGGTGGTAGCCTCAATGCTAACAGTGCTGCTGTTGAGCAACGGTTGGTCCAAGCACGTGGGGAGCTCCAACAGGAGCAGGAGCAGCAGCAGCAGCTACAACTACACCACCGACAACCTGCTCGGCAGCTGTGTGCCCCTGCTCCTCTTCCACCGCAACAACAGCAGCAGCAGCAGAGCCCGCGGCAGAGCCAGCACCTGCAGCAGCAGCCACAGCACCTGCAGCCTCCACTGCCGCCGCAGTGGCAATCACATCCGTTGACACAGCAATCCCTGCTGTCCCAGGACCAGCCACAGCCCACCTCCCAGACCACCATGCTGACGACGTCTGTGGGATCCCTGGGGTCTGCCTTCATTGCCCTCTTGCGGGCTATGGGCAGCCGCCGGGGCACAAACACCAGTGAGCGCGAGCAGAGCAACTGTGGAACAGGTGATGTTGAATGTGACAGACCCACGGCAGGTACCAGTACCGTCATGGCCCGTGGTAGTCGTGTCTGCTGTGAGGATGCCTCGACGACGCCACAAAGCACATCCACACCTGCTGCAACACCTTCAACCCCGCCAATGACAGTACCTATGACACAGACGGTGCCGCCAGGCATACCTGCATCCCCAGCAACATGCGAGGCATCAGCACAGGGTGAACCTGCTGCAAGGGAGGCACCGACGACGACAGCAATGGTGCCCATACACCGCCGGGTTCTGAGGAATAATACCGGCCTGGCTGCCTGGAAGGCTGCTTCAGGTCGTACTGCGGAACGTGAGACAACAGGAGTGGATGGGCTCAGGAGTGCAGGAGGTCTGAGGTCAGGGCCCAACCCACATGGGCACGCGGGTGGTGGGATGAGGATGGCGTCATCACGTTTCCCAACCCGAGCTTTGTCCTCCGGGCCTGACCCCGGGTGTTCCGACCGCCCATCCTTGAGTGAGGTACGGGGGGGTTGGGGGAGTAGTTTGGGACGGCGGTGCATTTCATGTTGCAGTGCCTAGGAGAGCGTTATTGTGTTTGATACTGGAGTGCAGGCCTGGTACTTAGCTCTTCATCTCTGCTTCTGTGATTGACAAGCAAAGTCAATCAAAGTTTACCAGGTGTTGACGCCTTTTGAGTAATGGTTCCGCCCGCCTTGGTTACAGATCCAACGGGAACTGGAGCGGCTGGAGGAACGACTGATGCAGCGTGACCCACGGTTCGCTAGACAGCATCGCCTGCTGCAGGAGCAGAGGAAAGAGAGAAGGTCGCTACAGCAGGATCAGGAGCAGCAACAACAGGAAGGAGGGCATGCCTCGACCCTACAGCAGCTGGAGGCGGCCCTAGAAGCCGGGTACTTCATTAAAGAGAGATGAGCTACAGCTGCGGCGGCGGACACAACATACATGTACAAGTTGCATTGTAGGGGAACAGCAGCAGCTTTGATACCGCTACCGTGCTACCGTGCTTGCTTGTGAGCTCATTTGGGTGATTCAAGCGCTAGAGAAGGATGGGGGTGTCCGGAAAGTGCCAATTGGGGCTTTGCTGCCTGGAAAACTTGGGAGGTATGTTCCATGGACTTACCGTTGTTGTTGTTGTGGCAATGGGGGTGTGGGGACTGAGCGGTGTTTACCTGGTAGGAAATCCCTAACTATTCTTCAATATTTTGGTCCATGTACGCTTCGTTATGCATGGTGTTGGACTGTCCGGGCTTGTCAGCTATCTGCCAGCCCCGGTCGTACTTGAAGTGTTGGTTTTCCCATTTCGGTATTTTCCTATTATGGATTGGTGTATCTTATGCGGATGTGCTTTGAGGCTCCGCCATCTGTTGTCTTTAGGAAGTGGGCGTTACTGTTGTTCCGGTTTGGAAAGAGCATTCATGCATTCCTGCCTGGTCATTTGGAATTTGGTGGGTGTTTGTACGGCTTTTCAAGCCTGTTGGGATGCTTGTGAAGGCGAAAGCAAGGTGCGGCCGTACGTTGTAGCTGGTAGGCTTTCCCCTTCGTTAGGTTGCTGGGCTGTGGCTGTTAAGAGTTTGGAGATTTAACACTGTTGTTGCGTTGTCGCAAATGGCATGTTGGCGCATATGGTTTTTGAACCGGTTGGTTTCTCATGAGGCTAGATAGGTCCCCCGGGGGGCTAACCACGATTGCAGTGTGCACCTTGGTTGGAGGAACTGAGCCGCAGCGCTTATGCTGCGGCAGAATCTGACGTTTGCTAGGAAGAACTGGCCGTGGTGAAAATCTGATGTGTGTTTTGGTAAAGCTGGCCGTGGGGAAGAATGTACTGTGGTTTCAGGTATGCTGTGTGTTCCGAAGCTGGCCGCGAGTAAGAACGGGCTGTCTGTGTTTACTGCATCTCTTTTGAGCTCAGGTGCACAGCAGCGCAGCCCAGTCGTGCTGGGCACACCGCCATTTCGCTTGCCTGTTGCTCACTGCTGGTATCATGGCACGCACGTGCACGTGTACACCTGACATACACCGATACTGACCAACTGATTTGTGGCAAGCAAGCTGAGGCAAGCCTACATTGTGAAATCTTGGAAGTCTTTTTGGGACTTTTAATCTACTGTGTGTTTTCAATGGCCTCAAGCGCCGAGGAGTGATGCAGGTGTGGTGGGAATGATGCAGGTGTGGTGTGGTTGCCGGTAAGGCCTTTTCAGCCCCAACGGGAAAAGGTCATCATAACTGAAGTTGGACTACTGCCGTACGTGTGCCTTTGTGTCAATGTCGATTTGTGTGCAGCAGTGGGTGAGATGGTGTTTCAGCTGGAGCAGAACCTTGCTCGCTGCCTACGTTGGGGCTATTGCATGCTGGTTAACATCTGGCGAATTGCGGCAGGATGTCGAGGGGACCTGTTGGCCACCTGATCATCCCAACTTACCCGCTGTCTCGCCCTCACTTAAGGTTTGGTTTTTCCTGAACTGCCGACATTAAGATGCATTTGGATGGGAGTGTACCGTTGCCTGTCTGAAAGGGTGGCCAGCTGCTTGCGGCCTGAACTTGGCTTTACTGCACTACTGCAGCAGAGAGTGTCGCCAGGACTGGCATCGGTATTGGTTACTGTCGTACCGATTTCCTGCCTAGCTGTGTCCGGCCGACGCTAGGTTTCTGTTGCATGCATGGTGCTCTTGCTTGTATGGTGTTGAGTGCTACTGCTGGTTCGGTATGGTGTATGTTACGAGTTCATAGGTTTTGTGTCGGTGGTTGATGGATAGATCTCGCCCATGTGCCAAGGAGCATGTCCCCTTGGGCATGCAGCAGGGGATTTGTGAACCTGCATGATGGCTATGAACACTGCTGGCCGGGGTGATGTCTGTATGTAAGGTATCTTGTTGAATGGGCTCATCGTGATTCCTTGGCTAAATGCATGCAGTCCCGGGCACTGCTGGACAGCCGGATGCGGCGAGGTCGGGATTACCGTCCTTCTGTATCGGAGCCGGGATTTTCTGCAGGCATTTGGCAGGCCATGTGCATGGGCCTGGCGCTCCTGTAAAGGAAGGACTAAGTGTGGGAACAAATTGGAACGAGTAAGGCTGTAACGGTACAACCGCGGGGACAAGTATGTGTGAACAATCTCATCTCTATTGAACGGCTGACCACAACGGACGCCAGCGGTCTGCCATCTCAGCGTCGTACTGCGCTTTTCGTTGGCCGTTGCAAATGGTGGCAAACCAGGGATGTAGCAAACAACGTTATTATCCCTTGTTTCCCTTATTACACCTATCATGGCATGCATTTTGCGTATTGTTGCTCATTTACTCCTAAACCCTTAAACAAACCTAAAGCTGCAAACCCTTGTCAACCTAGTCCCGCTTGAACACATACTAGCAGCTGTCCTGTGAATGACAACTGTATTGATTCAATTGTGTAAGCCTTACTGAGGTTGAATTTGCCCTTCGAGGTAGGACATGGGCATTTTGGAGTTGGCTACTAGCCCTGAGACTAAAAATTGCCTTAAACAACAGCATTGCAAACATGTTACGATGCTTTGTAGTCGGGTTTCGACAAGGCCGCACGCTTTGGTGCCCGCATTCCTGGCAAACGGTCGGCGGAGTCCCGGTCAACCCCAAGCCCATTTGCCTTTATTCTCTTAAATCGTCTCTACCAAACGATATTTGGCGTCGTGCATCGCCCATTGTTAGGGCCTTCCGCATCTGACCGCTGCGCAGGTCGCCTTCGGGCGATAACGCCGCTACAGCAACGCTTCCAACAAGTCGCGTGGGATTATGGCGGATTTTGCCCAGCCGCTGCTCGGGGAGCGCGAACCTCCACCCGCCGAGCGCCGGCCGCATGCTGCGGTCATCGTCGAGGATGACCCGGACTACGTCTCTCCCTTTGGAAAAGACACCACCGGTCATGCATTATACTCGGCATTAGTCACTCTCACATTGGGCGTCCTTGGAAGGTACGCCTTTAACCAACGACCATCCCACATCATGTACAGCCCTTGCCCCTACGTAGCCACAGACGCCTCCTATCCGCCCTTCCCCACTCTTCCACACGCAACCTTACGCACACCCAACCCTCCCCCACCTCCCCCACCCATCCTCACATGCAGTACCGTCCTCCCAGTGCCGTACGCCTTCTCCAAAACCGGAGTCGCCGCAGGCGTCATTACCATGGTCCTCGTCGCCGCTGCCAACGACGCCACCTGTTGCATGATGATCCGCGCCGCAGCGCACACCGGCCTCACAACGTATGAGCAGCTCGCGGAGTGGGCGGGCGGTCGCAGGGCGCGGCTGTTCACGCAGGGCGCGTTGATCCTGCTGCTGTTTGGGACGCTGTGCGGCGGTCTGGCCTTCCTGTCGGATGTGGCGCGGGTGATGGTCAACCAGGTGGGTGGGGGGAGGGGGGGAGCGGGGTAGGGGGGCGGGTGGTGGGATGGAGCGAAAGGGGGAGATGAGAGGAAAAAGAACCACGCGGCAGGGGGTTTGGGAAAGAAGGGAAACCGCAAGCCATGTGTCGGCTGCTGGGGAAGGGTGTACGATGCATGCCAGGGTACGGGCCGGCCAGCGGGGGCTTGGGATGGTGCTTTGTCGAGCAGAGGAGCCAACGAAACACACACACCGAACAAAGCATGCGCTTATTTATCGGTATACAATCATGCCGCCTTCCATCCTCGCAGTTCCTTCCTCCTACATCCTACGGTATAACTCCTCTGCCTCTCCTGCCTGCATTCCTCAGGGTCTGGGTCCGGGCAGTGCCCCGCCCCTGTTGGAGCAGGACGGGCGGCCGGTGATGGTTCTGACGGTGCTGCTGGTGCTGCTGCCGCTGTGCATGCAGCGACACATTCGTCAGGTAGGACTGGGTGGGGGATCAAAGACCATACCCAACCATAAGAAACCACAAGTGGGACTTGGTGGGAGGTCCGTCTTGTGTTTGTGTGGTTTGTTTATAACCAACCCTCTGTCCCAACCCTCTGTCCCAACCCTCTGCCCCAACCCTCTCCCCCCAGTTCGAGAAGGCCGCCACGGTGGGAGTGGTGGTGGTGGTGGCGCTGTGCGGCATCATCGTGGCCCGCGCCCTGCAGCTGCGCTTCCCCGCGGTGGCGGACGGGGAGCTGCAGGTGCTGCACGTGCGGCTGGACGGTCACCTGCCGGAGGCGTTTGCGGTGCTGGGCTTTGCGTTCTACATGCAGCCCATGGTGGGGGGGGGAGGGAGGGGGGGGGAGGGAAGGCGATGTGGGTTGGGGAGGAAGGGAGGACACGTGGGTTGGGGAGGGAGGGGTGCTGGTGTGGAGTGATTGGTTGAATGCGTGCGGGTTTGCACGGGTGGAGAGCGGGTGGGGCAGCATTGCGCGGAGGGTACCGTACCGTATAGTGGCGGTGCCGTGGAAGCGTCAGTCGTCTGTTCTGCCCGATCCCTACGCAAACCCTTGGTAGGAGGCTAACAACCGCTGCTAGCCACGCCTAACCTTCCCCGCCGCCCCCCTCCCTCCATGCCCCCCCCCCCACCCCCCGCAGCTGATGCCGCTGCTCCGGGAGATGCCCGCCGGCCCTCTGGGCACCCGCCTCACGGAGCGGGCGGTGCACATCACCCTGTTTGGAGTGGCGTGCGGGGTGTACGGCACGGTGGGGGTGTTTGGAGCCGCCATCTTTGGAGCGGCCACGGAAAGCAACATCATGGTGGGTCATGGTGGCCGGTGGGCGCTGTGTTGGGTGTAACGTGGTTGCACCGCTGCTGCTGCTGCTGTCTCCCGCGCACCTCGTCCCTCTGCCGTTCGCCTCTTCCTCTCACCTCCTTTCCATCTTCCGCTCCCAAACTTTCACCTTCTCTTCCGCTCCCCCATCTATCCCCATTGCTTCGCCCTTACCTGTGGTTTTGTCATATCCCTTTGGAATTTCTTTTTCCCCCGCACCTCCCCCGCCTCCCCACACCGCCAGGTCAACCAGTTGCTCCCCGGCCACCACACCGCCACCCTGATCCTCTACGCGGCGCTGCTGGGCTACCTCTGCTGCGGCATGGTCACCACCCACTTTGCGCTGCGGGCCTCCCTGGACCTGCTGCTGGCCGGCCCGGAGGCGCCCTTCACGTGGGCCCGGCAGACGGCGGAGACGCTGGGTATCCTGGCGGGGGCGACCTGCGTGGCGCTGCTGTTTCCCACGCAGGTGGGGGGGGAGGGGGATATAAAGAATAAGTGCAGCAAGAAGTGCGGGTGTGTGTGAGGGGGGGGAGTGTACGGAGGAGGGAAAACTGACCATGTGGGGTCAAAAACCCATGGGAGGACTATCCTCCATCGCTATCCTCATCTCGCACTTGATCCCCGCCTGTCTGCCTCCCAAGCCCATGGATGGTCACAACTGCCCCCTTGCCCTCAACCCCATGTGTGGCTGCGGCTGCGACTGATCCCGCCGCTGCTGCTGCTGCCGCCGCCGGTGATGGAACCACAGGCTGAGAAGATCTTTGCACTCACGGGCTGCACCGCTGTGTGCCTCGTGTGCTACGTCATCCCCGTCTACATCCACCTGGCAGTGCAACGAGACGCCGACAAGCAGCAACTGCAACTGCAGCTGCTGAAACTGCAACAAGGAGCAGCAGGAGCTGCAGTGCAACCGCAGCAGCAGCAACAGCAGCAGCAGCAGCAACAGCGGTTGGTCGCCAACGGTCGTCTGGGGTCCCTCGCGGATCCGATTCTAGCTCCCGCGGGCACTGCAGAAGGAGGGGAGCAGCCACAGCAGCCCCCGCTCCTTTCGTGTCGGAATGGTGGTAGTGGTCATGGTAAAGGGGTAAAGCAAGTCGCCGGAAGCAGCAACGGTCACTGTAGCAGCAGCAGTGCCTCATCTGGTGGTGCCGTTGAAAACAGTTGTAGTGGCGGTTGCTGTCGTTGCTGTCGGGCGGTGGTTGCGGTCGTGCGACGGTACGCCCTGCCGGCGGCTATCGTGGCGATTGGTGTAGGGTTCAGCATGGCTGGGATATATGTGGGGGTTCTCGATATCTGGGACTACATGCATGCAGGGGCGGGGGGGCAGCAGCCGTCGCCGTCGTCGCCTGAGTCGGAACTGGGGCTTCCTTGGCTGGGCGGGCGCTGAGGGGTGCAATACAATGAGGGACATCTGCGGAGAGGAGAGGCTCAGGAGGCTTGGGGAGGAGGAGGATGAAGAATAAGGAGGAGGATGGCATATGAATGGCGGAATGTGGAGGGTGGGGGGAGGGGTTGGTTGGCAACTGTAGCATGGCGAGAGCGGAGGAGGCGCATCCTTGTGACAGAAGAGGGCAGTAGTAGGGTCGGGCAGATCGACCCGTGGGTCACTAGAAAGGCCAATGAAGGGATAATTAGATTCGGGAGGTGTAGAGTTTGTACTTTTGGTCGAGGGCGGCCGCCGGAAGGTGATGGTTAGGACGGGCGGGGGCTTGACAAAATTCATTAAAGGCATATGCATATGGATTGCCTTTGGTATGGATTGCTTTCCTCCGCGCGGCTGCATTGGAAGTTCCTGGCTTCTTTATCCCCTGTGTGGCTGTCCTGTGCATTGCGTGCTGTCAAAAGTGAAGTCCTCGGTGACATCTGACATGGCGAGGGTGTGTATGAATTGTAATCGGACGTATTTGCCAAGGCGCTGTCATGTTTGGTACCGCGGATACCGCTGTCGCCAGCTGGGTGTTGCTTTCCCAGGGACATGCGGATAAACAGGAGGTGGAGTGGGGTGTGCGCTTTCCGCTGCTTCTGCAACAATGAAGGAACCGTGAAGTAGGGGCCCAGACACAGGCATCCACCCATGCATTATGGCCACAGGGAAGAGGGCAAAGTGAGGAAGGCACTGCACGGGAAAGGGCAGGCAGACGCCCCACGTGAAAGGCAGGGATAGGCAGGCGCCGCGCGGGGAAGAGCCATTACAAGGTCATTGTAGCGGCTACTCATTCCTTTAGTAAACTCGATGAAAAGCGGCCGTACTCTGCCGTATTCAACAACAGTAGCACAAAATCACGTATGCTGATTTGAAGCTGGGCGGCGGTAGTTATGGAGAATAGCATAGTAGCCACACACAGCATTGTAAGGTGCCTTCCATCACAACCATGTCCGTGTCAGCCGAGCATATAGCAATAAGTTTAAGAAGCAGCCGGCACAACGTATCTTAGCTGCAACAGTGCATTCTTCAGCAACGCACCGCACGAGTGCCACGTTTGTGGCAAGAAAATGGGACTGCCCCGATCCACGCTGAGGCCGTATTTCGTGTTTTTCGTCCAAAGGAAGGACGACCAGCAAGCCATCTACGCACCGGCAGCTATACCTCCTCCTGATCTGCTCAGCCTCCCTCTCCCTCGCCATGCACAACCTCGCCGTGCCCTCCATTCCCAGCCTTCCACTGCTCTAGACTCCTCATCCAGCACTCCTCCTACCCCACACGGGGGTCGGCAGTACTCAAATCCCCCCTCCGCCTTGTTACGGTTACGAACCAACTCCAGCTGGTTGTGCTAACCCAAATTGCTACCGTAACCCCTCTGTGCACTCCTCAATCTCCACGCCTTCTTTGCTCCACAACTGCAGCTCCCCCCTCCTCTTCCTTAAACATCGACCACCTAGAAGGTTGCGCTAGCCTTGAAGCTTATCATTAGCCATAGTTTGTGCGCCAAAAGCCGGGGGGCTGTGCGATGAAGCCGGCATCTGCCAAGTAAAAGATCCGCTGCATGTGCGGCCGGTAGAAGGCTCGTAGACGGGACATCAGATGCGAGTCTAAGGAGATGTGTTGGTTTTGGTGGTGCAGATGAGGAGGAGGAACTTGCTGGTCAACCGCAGCACGGGCCCCTGGTGGTGTGGTGGGCCCAGGTTGCTGAGTTGCGGTTTGGGATTGGGAAAGGAGTCGGGAATTCGGTTGCTGTTGCTCTGGTCGTGGTTGTGGCTGATCTTGTTTTTGGCGGGTTCTCGCACAGTCCCACGTCTAGGTGTGGGAAGAGGAAGACGCAGACAGAAAACACAAAAGGAAACATGTGTAAGCTGGAGGACTGGTGGCAAGAGAAGGCGCGGATAAGAGGTGGAGGTAAGGTGAGCGTGGAGTGCGGAAGTGGACACCAGCAAGCCAGGGAAACACACCCAGCTACCACACAACCAAGCCTATGATGGCCTACAGCACCCCTGGATAGCTGACGCCACCCCTAAACAACCCAGCCCAGTTAATCCCATCTGAACAATCCAACCCAGAACCCACCCATGAGCAGCCCTCCCAACGCTTCCAACCTAACCAAACGCAGCCGCCCATGTTCTTCACACAACCCAGAGTGAAACAGCCATGCACCACTACTTACGTAGCAGCCTCGGCTGTTGTAGACCGTTGAGAAAAGGCTGTGGTTGTAAAGCGCCGGTCGTACACCCAGAAAGCTCTCCAGCTTCCGTACAGTTGCCAACGGATGAACCGCCAACGCCTCCGTGTACAACACAAGCAACTGCAACATGCGAATGCAAACACCAAACAGGATTTCCAACGATTTGCAAGCAAGAGCGAGATCTCGAGCGGCGGTTGATCAGGTGCTGGTTAGTCATGGAAAAAAGCAAAGCCAAGGAACGAGTCAAACAGGGCAGAGGACGTATGAAACAGTTGCCAAACCTGCAGTAGGTATGGTGGTAAGGCGCTGCACGTACCTGCTCAGCCGGGAAGTGTGCCAAATAGTTCTCCAGAAATATGTCGTACACTGACCAGCCGAGAACGCCTGCCGTACACAATTGCAAAGAAGGGGTTTTATGACAACGTAATCTACCGGTACGTGGCGTTGAACGCAACAACTACATACAATGCCGTAAGGAGGGCTTCAGCGCCGGCAGATCGCAGGGATGTACGACAGTGTCGGGATTGGTACGGGAATGTTTTCGTTGCTCACTGCTTCACGAAGAGCACTGCACCTCCCCAGCCCGATCCATGGGTCACTCCCTTGTCGCTCACCCATCCCACGCACACACCCACTATCCCAGTACGTTCCTACTCGCGGCCAGTTTTCTTAACACACCCACTCACTGCTTCGCGAATAGCATTGCGCCTCCATCCATCTTGCCAGTGACATGCCCGCACCCCAACCCGCAAAGGAAGACGATTCTGACGAAGATGAGGAGGAATGTACATCGGCGGGGGCAGCTGATGAGATAGCGGTAGAACCTCCGCCACCGCCACCGCCGCCGCTGCTAGCTGAGCCAGAGGCGCCGGTGGATGCACCAGCAGCAGCGGCAGCTGCGGCGGCGGAGGCAGCAGCTGCAATGGCGTCCGTAGATGAGGCGGCGGCGGCGTTTCCTGCACTCAAGCCGCCACTGGTAGCGAATGGGTCGACGGAGGTGGCGGTAGCAGTCGACAAGCCACGGAGTTGTGAATGTTGTGGTTGCTGCTGCTGTTTTAACCGTCGCCGTTGCCATACCGATTCCTGATGATGATGCGGATGCTGTGGTAAAACGTCCGTTAGTGTTAGCTGCGGTGGCGGAGGTAAGCCATTACTGTTATCGTGCACTCCTTCGTCCTGCTGCTGTTTCCCTTGTTGCTGTTGTTGCCGCCGTGGCTGCTGCTGTTGCAGTTCTCCATTGGGTTGCAGCTGCTGCTGCTGCGGTTGCTGAGATTCGGGTTTCTGTCGTTCTTTGTCGTACGGTGAAGCAGTGTTGAGACACTCCTGGACGGTTCGCAAGTCTAGCTCCACGAAGCTCGCAAAGGTATGGTTTGCGGTCTACAAACAAACGGCACGCACGACAGGATTGGCAGTAGCAAATTGGCCAGTGAGCGACCCATGGGTCAACCATCCTCATGCGCAAGCGCAGCACGAAAACCTTTGTGCTGACACTGTCCTGACAGCATTAAGTATGGGTCACATGCTTGCATTGGAACCCAAGACGTGGGCACTATGTAATAACCCAAGTTGGTGAGCCACACGTTCCCTGACCCCATCGTTGCAACCAACCCCAAACCCGCGCTCAACCCGCCTCACCTCGTTGTGTAGTGGGCCCTTAACCCGCTCTCTCTGTTCGAGGAAGCGACTGAGCGCACGTTGGATCGGGTCGCGGAGCAGTACGATGATCTGGGCAACACATAGGGCCAGGCCGGGTGCGCATTGGAGTTGGCAACGATACAGGTGATGCCCCAAAGACATTGGAGGCAGCACAGACGACAACGCCATCGCTGCCCCTCTCTGCCCAAACATTCCCAGCTGCCCCCGTGTCCCTGCCATTGCGCACTTCTTCCCTTGTTGAAGACCATGCCTGCTGTAACACTTACCCCAAACCGGCCCAAGTGGCGTTGAACTATTCCCAACACCAACCAACCAACTCCAGCCGGCCGCTTGCCCCGCCCCTGCGCGCCGCCCCATACCAACCCTCCCTCCCACCTCACTGCCTCACGCCCCATAAGCTGTACCTTTAACTTGGGGTTGATGGTTTTCAGTACGACAGGGCAGCAAATGCACGATAGGTGTGTGGCTGACCAGTCGCCCACTCTGAGGTCCAGGGTGCGGTTGCGGGCCCGCCGCATCTCGCCTCCCTGCATACAGGCATACGGTGCGGTTCGGAGAGTGGAAAGACAAGGAGACCCTGAGCAAGTGAGGACCCGTTAGGCGCACTAGGAGGTATGTTTGAAGTTTGAAACACCGGGCTGTGTTGCACCGAGCAGGCCACATCTGTGCTGTGTCACATCAGGCGCTAAACCTACTGCACACGTGGTAGGAGGACACGTGTGTTTTGCCGATGTCACCCATCCATCAGTCACCCATCAAGAGGCGGGGTGTATCGGACCGTACCGTACATTCCCAGGGCGGTTGGGGGCAAGCATGCGAGGTGTTGTGATGTGATGTGCACACGCACTTACCGAGAGCAGGTAGTTGTCCACGCGGTTATCACAGTTAGCAGAGGCCGGCCAATCAGTGTGGAAATACAATGACTCCTGTATGACGTCCCAATACAGTACGTATCCAGAAGTCGTACGTTGGTCGGGCGTACGACGGTCAGGAACATGTAGACATGCATGCAGGCGGCAGGAAACAAAAGGGGCGTTGGGTATGGGTCAAAGGGTGAAGGAGCCGTACTGTACCGGTATACGGGGTGTGTAGAGCTGCCTGGCGTACTAAGGAGGTCTTGCCATTCCGGGACAGTATGCTGGTCCCGCCCCGTCCCCTTCACACTGCCATCCCATTGTAGCTTTTTGCCGGGCAGGGCGAGCGAGCATGTAGCAGTGGGTGGCGCAGGGTGGTCATACCTTCTTCTTGCCATGCCACGTAATGTCGGGATGGTCCATCATGTAATGCCATAGTGAGCTTGTACCGCACTGCGAGGGGGTATAAAAGCCGTGGAGGCAGGGGGGCCATTACAACGCAGCACACGGTAACATAATAAAAAGCGCAGGTACCGACGGAAGAGTAATAGAAACTGTTTCTCGTTCCAGGGTTGAAGTGGCCTCGAGTGTCTCTCAACCCCTGGAGAGACAGCGTTTGAGGGCCACCATTCGGCACGCAAGCTTACAAACACGGCATGGAAACGTTTGATAGTAAACGTAGGTTTGAGCGGTACCATCTGCATAGTAAAACGCAGTTTCCAAAGAAGTTGCCATATGTTTTACATAAACTGTATAGCGCAATGCAAGCTTTGTACCTTTTGCAGTCGGCAGTTGGGTGTTAGGCGCATTACCAGATGGTCGCCAAAACAGATACCGGTAATGTGGCTACGCTAAGACGGTAGTTAATTGGTATGAGCTGCGTTACCTTTTGTTGGCCAACTACTGCATAGTCAATAGGCGCATACAGCTCCTGGTATGGCGTTTCCGAAGTAAAGCAAAGCCCGAAGGACAAAATCATCAAAACAAATCCCGCTAACCGTGTGGTTGCTTCTGGCTTCATAGTGGAAGGCGTATGCCATGAGCTGCGTAGCCAAGTACAGGCCTGCAGTATACTAAGCAGGGCAACTTTTCAAAATAAACAATTTTATTCATTGCTCAATATAAATGTATAGGGCGTAAGTGGCATGAGTTTGTTTGACTTTTTGACCAAAGTTGGTCTTAGCAAGGCGTAATCTGACCTACATGTCAGGGTACATAACTCATCACAGCAGCTACTATAGACGTACTTCCTGGCGTGAATGAGCCTCATTCGTTCGCAGCCAATGACACTGGCATAAGGCCCCTCCTACCTCCACAGAATCTTCGCAAAGCCTGGCCTAATCACTGTGACATTTATACCGTTTGATAGATAAACTACAAGGAAGTGCTTTAGGACTTTAAACAACAATATCGTTTGTGCGACACCCTGGCCATCCATCCATCCATCCATCCATCCTGCGTCCACCCATGCATGCGCTGATCCAGCTCCTGGACCGGCCTCCTAGATAGATAGCCAGGCATCCGCGCACGCACAGCGAGCCACCAGGCCTAACGCGGCCTCCCGCCTACCCAGGTACGCGGCCAAACACGCAAAACGTCGGTTTGTGGGGGGGCTGCAAAACAGATCGTCACCAGGGGTTCGCACGTGGTCCCCCACCGTACTACTGATCTGGCCCAATGGTGCTTACGTGCCCAGTGCTGATGGGATGGGCGGTTTTCACCATGGTATGAACGATCCATGCCAAAGGGCTCAACCTTGGGGCACATGTACCCAAAGCGGCCGAGGGCCTTATGCCCGCAGCGCCTCCCAACACGCGTTTCCGTGCCACCAGGCACGATTCACGTGTAGACGCCCGCCACAGCGTACGGAGCCGCGTTCGGGGCCGGCTCCAGCGCCCACTACGCCCATCCGTGTTGAGCAGCAGCGCACGTGCTTTGGGCTGGGGGCCGCCACCTCGCTCGCAGCCACCCATGCATGCATGCGCAGCCTCCGTGCGTGGGATGCGCAGGTAGATAGGGAAGCAAGACCCGCCCCCTGGCCATCCATCCATCCATCCATCCATCCTGCGTCCACCCATGCATGCGCTGATCCAGCTCCTGGACCGGCCTCCTAGATAGATAGCCAGGCATCCGCGCACGCACAGCGAGCCACCAGGCCTAACGCGGCCTCCCGCCTACCCAGGTACGCGGCCAAACACGCAAAACGTCGGTTTGTGGGGGGGCTGCAAAACAGATCGTCACCAGGGGTTCGCACGTGGTCCCCCACCGTACTACTGATCTGGCCCAATGGTGCTTACGTGCCCAGTGCTGATGGGATGGGCGGTTTTCACCATGGTATGAACGATCCATGCCAAAGGGCTCAACCTTGGGGCACATGTACCCAAAGCGGCCGAGGGCCTTATGCCCGCAGCGCCTCCCAACACGCGTTTCCGTGCCACCAGGCACGATTCACGTGTAGACGCCCGCCACAGCGTACGGAGCCGCGTTCGGGGCCGGCTCCAGCGCCCACTACGCCCATCCGTGTTGAGCAGCAGCGCACGTGCTTTGGGCTGGGGGCCGCCACCTCGCTCGCAGCCACCCATGCATGCATGCGCAGCCTCCGTGCGTGGGATGCGCAGGTAGATAGGGAAGCAAGACCCGCCCCCTGGCCATCCATCCATCCATCCATCCATCCTGCGTCCACCCATGCATGCGCTGATCCAGCTCCTGGACCGGCCTCCTAGATAGATAGCCAGGCATCCGCGCACGCACAGCGAGCCACCAGGCCTAACGCGGCCTCCCGCCTACCCAGGTACGCGGCCAAACACGCAAAACGTCGGTTTGTGGGGGGGCTGCAAAACAGATCGTCACCAGGGGTTCGCACGTGGTCCCCCACCGTACTACTGATCTGGCCCAATGGTGCTTACGTGCCCAGTGCTGATGGGATGGGCGGTTTTCACCATGGTATGAACGATCCATGCCAAAGGGCTCAACCTTGGGGCACATGTACCCAAAGCGGCCGAGGGCCTTATGCCCGCAGCGCCTCCCAACACGCGTTTCCGTGCCACCAGGCACGATTCACGTGTAGACGCCCGCCACAGCGTACGGAGCCGCGTTCGGGGCCGGCTCCAGCGCCCACTACGCCCATCCGTGTTGAGCAGCAGCGCACGTGCTTTGGGCTGGGGGCCGCCACCTCGCTCGCAGCCACCCATGCATGCATGCGCAGCCTCCGTGCGTGGGATGCGCAGGTAGATAGGGAAGCAAGACCCGCCCCCTGGCCATCCATCCATCCATCCATCCATCCTGCGTCCACCCATGCATGCGCTGATCCAGCTCCTGGACCGGCCTCCTAGATAGATAGCCAGGCATCCGCGCACGCACAGCGAGCCACCAGGCCTAACGCGGCCTCCCGCCTACCCAGGTACGCGGCCAAACACGCAAAACGTCGGTTTGTGGGGGGGCTGCAAAACAGATCGTCACCAGGGGTTCGCACGTGGTCCCCCACCGTACTACTGATCTGGCCCAATGGTGCTTACGTGCCCAGTGCTGATGGGATGGGCGGTTTTCACCATGGTATGAACGATCCATGCCAAAGGGCTCAACCTTGGGGCACATGTACCCAAAGCGGCCGAGGGCCTTATGCCCGCAGCGCCTCCCAACACGCGTTTCCGTGCCACCAGGCACGATTCACGTGTAGACGCCCGCCACAGCGTACGGAGCCGCGTTCGGGGCCGGCTCCAGCGCCCACTACGCCCATCCGTGTTGAGCAGCAGCGCACGTGCTTTGGGCTGGGGGCCGCCACCTCGCTCGCAGCCACCCATGCATGCATGCGCAGCCTCCGTGCGTGGGATGCGCAGGTAGATAGGGAAGCAAGACCCGCCCCCTGGCCATCCATCCATCCATCCATCCATCCTGCGTCCACCCATGCATGCGCTGATCCAGCTCCTGGACCGGCCTCCTAGATAGATAGCCAGGCATCCGCGCACGCACAGCGAGCCACCAGGCCTAACGCGGCCTCCCGCCTACCCAGGTACGCGGCCAAACACGCAAAACGTCGGTTTGTGGGGGGGCTGCAAAACAGATCGTCACCAGGGGTTCGCACGTGGTCCCCCACCGTACTACTGATCTGGCCCAATGGTGCTTACGTGCCCAGTGCTGATGGGATGGGCGGTTTTCACCATGGTATGAACGATCCATGCCAAAGGGCTCAACCTTGGGGCGCATGTACCCAAAGCGGCCGAGGGCCTTATGCCCGCAGCGCCTCCCAACACGCGTTTCCGTGCCACCAGGCACGATTCACGTGTAGACGCCCGCCACAGCGTACGGAGCCGCGTTCGGGGCCGGCTCCAGCGCCCACTACGCCCATCCGTGTTGAGCAGCAGCGCACGTGCTTTGGGCTGGGGGCCGCCACCTCGCTCGCAGCCACCCATGCATGCATGCGCAGCCTCCGTGCGTGGGATGCGCAGGTAGATAGGGAAGCAAGACCCGCCCCCTGGCCATCCATCCATCCATCCATCCATCCTGCGTCCACCCATGCATGCGCTGATCCAGCTCCTGGACCGGCCTCCTAGATAGATAGCCAGGCATCCGCGCACGCACAGCGAGCCACCAGGCCTAACGCGGCCTCCCGCCTACCCAGGTACGCGGCCGAACACGCAAAACGTCGGTTTGTGGGGGGGCTGCAAAACAGATCGTCACCAGGGGTTCGCACGTGGTCCCCCACCGTACTACTGATCTGGCCCAATGGTGCTTACGTGCCCAGTGCTGATGGGATGGGCGGTTTTCACCATGGTATGAACGATCCATGCCAAAGGGCTCAACCTTGGGGCACATGCACCCAAAGCGGCCGAGGGCCTTATGCCCGCAGCGCCTCCCAACACGCGTTTCCGTGCCACCAGGCACGATTCACGTGTAGACGCCCGCCACAGCGTACGGAGCCGCGTTCGGGGCCGGCTCCAGCGCCCACTACGCCCATCCGTGTTGAGCAGCAGCGCACGTGCTTTGGGCTGGGGGCCGCCACCTCGCTCGCAGCCACCCATGCATGCATGCGCAGCCTCCGTGCGTGGGATGCGCAGGTAGATAGGGAAGCAAGACCCGCCCCCTGGCCATCCATCCATCCATCCATCCATCCTGCGTCCACCCATGCATGCGCTGATCCAGCTCCTGGACCGGCCTCCTAGATAGATAGCCAGGCATCCGCGCACGCACAGCGAGCCACCAGGCCTAACGCGGCCTCCCGCCTACCCAGGTACGCGGCCAAACACGCAAAACGTCGGTTTGTGGGGGGGCTGCAAAACAGATCGTCACCAGGGGTTCGCACGTGGTCCCCCACCGTACTACTGATCTGGCCCAATGGTGCTTACGTGCCCAGTGCTGATGGGATGGGCGGTTTTCACCATGGTATGAACGATCCATGCCAAAGGGCTCAACCTTGGGGCACATGCACCCAAAGCGGCCGAGGGCCTTATGCCCGCAGCGCCTCCCAACACGCGTTTCCGTGCCACCAGGCACGATTCACGTGTAGACGCCCGCCACAGCGTACGGAGCCGCGTTCGGGGCCGGCTCCAGCGCCCACTACGCCCATCCGTGTTGAGCAGCAGCGCACGTGCTTTGGGCTGGGGGCCGCCACCTCGCTCGCAGCCACCCATGCATGCATGCGCAGCCTCCGTGCGTGGGATGCGCAGGTAGATAGGGAAGCAAGACCCGCCCCCTGGCCATCCATCCATCCATCCATCCATCCTGCGTCCACCCATGCATGCGCTGATCCAGCTCCTGGACCGGCCTCCTAGATAGATAGCCAGGCATCCGCGCACGCACAGCGAGCCACCAGGCCTAACGCGGCCTCCCGCCTACCCAGGTACGCGGCCAAACACGCAAAACGTCGGTTTGTGGGGGGGCTGCAAAACAGATCGTCACCAGGGGTTCGCACGTGGTCCCCCACCGTACTACTGATCTGGCCCAATGGTGCTTACGTGCCCAGTGCTGATGGGATGGGCGGTTTTCACCATGGTATGAACGATCCATGCCAAAGGGCTCAACCTTGGGGCACATGCACCCAAAGCGGCCGAGGGCCTTATGCCCGCAGCGCCTCCCAACACGCGTTTCCGTGCCACCAGGCACGATTCACGTGTAGACGCCCGCCACAGCGTACGGAGCCGCGTTCGGGGCCGGCTCCAGCGCCCACTACGCCCATCCGTGTTGAGCAGCAGCGCACGTGCTTTGGGCTGGGGGCCGCCACCTCGCTCGCAGCCACCCATGCATGCATGCGCAGCCTCCGTGCGTGGGATGCGCAGGTAGATAGAGAAGCAAGACCCGCCCCCTGGCCATCCATCCATCCATCCATCCATCCTGCGTCCACCCATGCATGCGCTGATCCAGCTCCTGGACCGGCCTCCTAGATAGATAGCCAGGCATCCGCGCACGCACAGCCAGTGCCCAGTGCTGATGGGATGGCGG